>JAAAWK010000567.1:0-600000 GCA_022496015.1 Hordeum marinum
GAGGCCACGCTGAAAACTAGGTCGCCATTAATTAGGCCCTATTCCCTCCTCGATTCATCCTTCCGACCTGACTAGCCACGATGGCCGCCGCCGCAACAACATCGCTGGTCCGATCTTTCTCTTCTGTTCCTCGTGCTGCTACAGCGTGATTATCTATTTATTTTCCATGGCGTGCACCTTTCCATCCGTGGCGCTGGCATGAGGATTATGAACTTGCGATGGTTTTCTTGTTGTCATCTGCGGAGACCGATCATGGCAAAGCTTCTGCATGTAGTAGCTGCTATCGCTGTGTGGTTGAAAGCCATGCTCGTGGTGGCTGCTCGCTGACGGAATGTAAGACAATAGTTTCTCTTGAAATATCTAGCTAGATTATTACATTCGTGTCCCGTTTACCGTTTACTCCCTCTGTCCCAAATTTTTTGTCTTAAATTTATCTAGATATGAACGTATCTATCATGTTTTAGTATCTATATGCATTCATATCTAAATAAATCTAAGACAAGAATTTTGGGACGAAGGTAGTATTAACCAGCGCAACCGAGCGTTGTACTAGCAGTAGTAACTTACGCATGGTTGGCTCATTTTTGCATAAGAACATCTGAGTTGTATACATGTCTTTGGATAACTTAGGTCCAAATATTCATATAATGATTTTTCCGCGTCATTTTTCGTGTCTCAAGCCCTTCAATCATATGTTCACCTTTGGCCACGTTTCCAAGATTTGTTGCCATCATATTTTAGACACACTTTAAGTCAAATGATTGTACATTACCTAGGGAGACCATACTAGAAAATTATTGATTTGTGAGTATGCCATAATAATTAGAGCATCTCCAGCCAACGTTGGCCCCCAGGAGGCATAACAATCGCCGCCTGGGGGCAAGCCGGCGGTAGAATCGGCGCTGGGGCGGTTGGGCATCCAGCCGTCGTCCCCAGGTCATCCCTAGGCGCCAATATCGGCCCATTCGCGTTTGCTTTTCAGTCCAGATAAGTAGAAAAATGGTCCGATATCGGCGAGAAACGGCCCATATTCGGCATGGTTCGGCGTTGAGTTCTCAACATAAATTTTTTTTACCACATAGTTCATCACAGAAAATCAAATAATTAAACAAAATAGTGCAACAACAGATTGTTCAATACAAATTATATATAGTTCGACAAATAAAAACTCATATGTCATCACACATTGAGCTAGGCGTCGCCCTTGATCCTCCATAGGTGCTCCACCAGATCCTGCTGCAGTTGATGATGCACCTATGGATCTCGGATCTCCTGACACATACTGAGATAGGCAGTCCAGGTTGCCGGTAGCTGGTGATCAACTTCGGCTAGAGGACCCTGCCTGTAGTATGGTTCAGTGTCAAACAATGGATCTTCCTGCTGGCTCTCGATGATCATGTTGTGCAAGATGACACAACAAGTCATGATCTGCCACATTTGATCTTTCGACCAAGTTTGAGCAGAGTACCGGACAACAGCAAACGAGTTTGGAGCACACAAAATGCCCGCTCGACATCCTTCCTGCAAGCCTCCTACACCTTGGCAAAGTGGGACTTCTTGCCTCCTGGCACATCGTTTGAGATAGTCTTCACAAATGTAGACCATCTCGGATAGATGCCATCAGCTAGGTAGTACCCCTTGTTGTAGTGCCTCCCATTGACCTCGAAGTTCACCGGAGGAGAATGACCTTCAACAAGCTTGGCAAAGACAGGGGAACACTGTAGCATGTTGATGTCATTGTGAGTTCCTGACATACCAAAGAAGGAGTGCCAAACCCAGAGGTCCTGTGTGGCCACCGCCTCAAGTACCACACTGCAACCGCCTTTGACGCCTTTGTACATCCCCTGCCAAGAAAATGGGCAGTTCTTCCATTTCCAATGCATGTAGTCGATGCTTCCAAGCATCCCAGGAAATCCTCTTGCTGCATTCTATGCTAGGATCCGAGCAGTGTCTTCCACATTGGGTGTTCGCAAGTATTGCGGTCCAAACACTGCCACCACTGCCCGATGAAACTTGTAGAAACACTCAATGGTGGTGGACTTGGCCATGCGCCCATAGTCGTCGAGTGAATCACCGGAAGCTCCGTATGCAAGCATCCTCATCGCTGTCGTGCACTTCTAGATTGAGGTGAATTCAAGTTTGCCGGTGCAATCCTTCTTGCACTTGAAGTAGCTGTCGAACTCTCGGATGGAATTCACAATCCTGAGGAAAAGCTTTCGACTCATCCGATAACGGCGCCGAAATGTTTTGTCGCCATGCAATGGAGCGTCGGCGAATTAGTCGAAGTAGAGCATGCAGTAGCCTTCGAGACAATGCCGGTTCTTTGCTTTCATCCGCCCTGGCACCGAGCCACCTCGCTGCGGCTTTTCATTGCTCGCCAGCAGGCCGGCGAGGGCGGCAAGGACCATGAGATGTTCCTCTTCCTGGACGTCGGCCTCGGCTTCCTCGTCCAGCAGCGTGGCGAGCGCTTCCTCGTCGTCCGAGTCCATTGCCGAGGCAGGCAAATCGCCGAACACCTTGCGGGCACGGTGGACGCGTACCTGCCGCTACACTTCCCCTCCGCTGCCGGAAACGCCGGAAAAATCACCCAGCTGGTGATGGAGGGGCTACCTCGGCAAAACCTCTGCTCTTTTTCCGGTGGGGATGGGCTATCTAGCGATGGCGGGCGGTGGGCGGTGTCGGGATCAGCCGGTTGGTGGCTGAGCGCGCGGGGGTTGGGAGGCTAATCTGGAAGAAAGACTTGACTTTTCGCCTGACGGTGTGGGCCAGACGTGCTTTTCCCTTGCGCCGGAGCCCCCGAGCGCCCCCAGTGCGCCGGGTGCGGCCTGTGATCGCCGAGCCCAAAAACGGGCCGAGCCGACGGATTTCGCCGTCCTGGGAGCGCGACCGGGGCGTTTTTTCGACGCCGGCGCCGAAAAAGTCGTCTAGTATGCTCTTAGTAAGATTATATTGAGTTGATCTTGTATGTTTTGCGGCTTTGTACCTTTGCCCTAGTATATCAATCTATTTACATATATTGATTATTTTTGTACGTATACATTAAGGGCCCCAGGTTTTAGTTTCGCCCCGGACCCTCGAAATCTCAGGACCGACCCTGTTTGTGCTCGATTCGCACATTGAACAGGTCATCCATAGCTAATTTGTACCGCTTCGGACAGAACACTGCTTAGGAATCTGTATTTCTATAAATTAGAATGGAATTATTCAATATTCATACAAGGATGTGTTTATGCTGAAGGGTTATATGACTACTTTACATGTCACACTGGAGAACTTACATTACCTAAGCTCTTGCTCTAGAAGATACTTTTTGGACGAAAAGGCACTGACAGTGCCTAACTTTAACATTATTAAAGATTTTTTAACTTAAAATAAAAGTTTTAAATAGTCCGTTATAGCCTCGGTATACATGTTTGAGCAGGGTGTCTATTCATGTACAATTTTTCTGTAAGGTTATAAAATAGTGCGCTATATAGCCCCGCTATCGCTGATTTGGAAGACAACGGCTATTTGACATAGCCCGCTATTTAAAACTATAGTTCAAATACAGTTCAATAAGAAGGTGAAGCTCAACTTTAAAGATAAGAAGAAATCCATTACAGGATCTTCTTCATGGTGCAATCTTCACGTGAAGCAGTCTAAGTGACTCCAGAATAGGCGCACCCATATCCTTCAGTTTGGGTTTTGACGTTCAGTCCTACAAAAATGCATAATCATAGTTTTGAAGTAAGACTTAGATTCGATAATTTTCAATGTTCCACAAATCCTAGCATTGAGCTGTGAAACGACGTGGCTGGCGAGCAAAACAGTGAATGGTAGGAAAGAAATATGGGAAGTATTAAACTCTTCTCCAAAGAAAGCACATGGCCATCACCCATCAGAGGGAGCATGTCTTAAGGATTTGGTCATCGGAGAGAAGCCAGCCACAGGCTAGTTGCGAGGTAAAGATTTTTAAGTTGAGGAGAGTCAAGGTGTTTCAATCTTACTTTTTTCTTGCAGCTGATCTCCTTAAATTTGTGCTTAATGAGGCAATGCAGCAGAATTTAATCAATCCACCTATTGACAGTGAAGCATGCCCAGACTTTCCTGTCATTCAGTATGCAGATGACACAGTTGTCATGCTCCCGGCAGATACAAGACAACTGACACATGTCAAGAATCTGATTCTACACTATACAGAGTGTACTGGGCTCAAAGTTAATTATGAAAAATCTTTTATGGTGCCCATAAATGTGTCAGAGCCATGCATGGCTAGCCTCCTCAACATCATGGGGTGCAAGCAGGGTAATTTCCCTTTCACATATCTTGGTTTGCCTCTGGGCACAACAAAACCAAAGATTGAGGACTTTAATCCCATGATGCAAATGATTGAAAGAAGACTCACAGGATGCTCAACTATGCTCTCTTATGATGGCAGACTCATTCTTATAAAATCTGTCTTTGCTGCTCTACCAATCTTCTTCATATATGTCCACTCTGGCTTTACCTGTTGGAGTAATTGAACAGATAAACAAATATCTGAGAAACTTTCTTTGAATTTTTTTTGGTATGGAGGACAAGGGGACATCACTGATAGCATGGAACAAAGCCTGTCAGCCAAAAAAACAAGGGGGCCTAGGAATATTGGACATTGCCCTTCATAATAAAGCTCTCCTCATGAAAAACCTACTCAAGTTTCTCAACAAGGAAGATATCCCTTGGGTAAATCTTATATGGGAGAAATATTATCATACTGAGGCGCCAAGGGGAAAGGCAGAAGGCTCCTTCTGGTGGAAGTCTCACATTTCACTATTGGAGAGGTTTAAACTCATAACCAGCTGCACCATTGGATCAGGTCAATCTGTTTTGCTCTGGAAAAATAATTGGCAAGATCATACTCTACAATAGGAATTCCCACAACTTTTCTCCTTTGCCATCAATGAGGAGCAATCTGTCCAACAATTTTTTGAATCCCAGGATTGGACAGATCATTTCCACCTCCGAATGTCTATAGAAGCTTTTGGACAATTTAATCAATTGGCAGAACTGGCTCCACAACTGCATCCTCATAGACATGATAATTGGACCATAAAGGGATATGCTAAGAAAACTTCAGCTATTCATATATACTGTAGGGTAACGCAGCAGAAAACAAAAAAATTCCGACCTACGCACCAGCCCAGGACCACTATGAAGACTGCATACAAGGTTTGATCTTTTCGTTACGGATTCGTAGCGCAGCGGAAGTAGAGTCGATGACGAACGACGGTGCAGATCCCCGTAGCTAGGATTTTACAACCTCCCAACCGCGAGGATAAATACCCTCATCTGCCCCGCGGACAGCCCTTCGGGAGGCGGTCGGACAGTCCCCCGGGCGGTGTCGCGGACAACCCTTCGGGAGGACCTCCAAAACTTGGACTGTCACTCAGACAGCCCTTCAGGAGGACCTCCAAAACTCGGACGGTCACACGGACAGCCCTTTGGGAGGCACTCTCGAACTAAGACCGAAACTGCGATCTCTCTACAGAGTTGCACACATACGGTGTCATCTATCCAGTAGGGCTTTGCCGTCCAGAACTAGTTCCCACCGGAACCGAGACAGCCTTTTGGCTCTACGAAACTATTTCGCTGGGAGGGAGAGAGAATGCCAGATCATGCGTGGATTGTGTGAGAGAGTTGGAGTGAGGATGGATAGCTCCTCTCCACCTCCTTTTATAAGGGATGGAGGGAGTGGTGGTGGCTGAAATTTCAGCCACATGACAAGCACCCACAAAACAAGGGGGAAGCATGTCCCCTTGTCCATGGCACCCCAACATGGGGGCCCCACATGGCGCCCCACCTCCTCCCAACCAGCCCCACCTTTTGTGGGGGCTGCCCCCCACCATGGGCCCCCCAACACTTTGCCCAGCCACAAGGGGCAACCCCCCAAAACAGCCCAAAACAGCCCCCATGAATCGCGGGATCTTGTCCCCTAACGCTGGGATAAGATGTTTTCCGCGACCATTACTTCTGAAAAATTCCGGAAGGTTCCAGAACATTTCCGGCACCCTCTAAAATTATCTGGACGCGCTCCAGAACATTTGTGGTATGGTGGTCTAATTTAAAACCATCTTTGTTTACCCGGTAAACAATTCCGGCAGCTCCAAAAACCTTTTTTGGTTTATTCTCCGGAAAAATTTCAGTAATTACCAGACCAATCTGGCAACCTCCAAAACATTCCCGGTGCTTGCCGAAACCTTTTTGGATCAATGGTTTTATCCGAAACAACTTTTTGATTTTACTGAAACTTTTTCGGTGTTCTCTCCGGAAACTTTCCGTTGTCTTCGAAACTTTTCCAATGACTTTCTCTCGGACTCCTTGTCTAGTATTCAGCAGATAGATGACCCTTAAGCGTGTGACCCTATAGGTTCGATGAAGTATAGACATGACCCGGAACCCCTTCCGATCAATGATCAACATCGAAGCCGTGGACACCCATATTGACCCCTATACCCACACGAATGAATATTCGAGTGAACCTCCAGTTGCCATGTGCTATTCCTGTTGCTTCACGATATGTAACAAATACCTGAGGTGAGACATGTTGGCATCCCCGTGGAACAACAACTTGTCTACTATGCCAGTTATCTCATTACCGGTATTGTTCTCTTTTCTCGTTCCCGTGTTTCGGCATCCCTGTGATCAAATCACAAAGTGTCTGGCCAAACGATGATGGATACCGTGACACCTAGAGGGCCCAGAGATATCTCTCCATCATTGGAGGAGCAAATCCCAATCTTGAGCTATCAAGTTACTTGACATACTTTTCCATGAACCCGTAAGCCGCCGTAATAGCCACCCATTTACAGATGACGTTTAAAAAACCCCAAAGTTCATGAAGCAAGCATGAAGAAACTCGATACTCTCATGGTCTAAGGAATTATGCAAACATTAACTTCTCTGTGTTATTAACCATTAAATTATGACGAATGTATCTCATAGCATAACATCAATTCAAGTTGATTCAACACAAATGTTCTTTTAACATTGTGCCCTCAAAATTGCCGGCATAGCCATGCCCATGATCAGGAAAACAGGATCATCATGCAATACTTGAGCTAGTCTTAGAGGCCAGACTAGGAATACATTTTACCTTTTATTATTCCACACGTGCATATGAGTCTTCCTTCAAGCCTCGTTTTATTTGCAGACTCGAGAATCATTGCAGTTATAGCATGGAACATAAACATAATTATGAACAGGGAGATAATCAATAACATTTATTATTGCCTCTAGGGCATATCTCCTATAGACTCCCACTTGCACTAGAGTCAATAAGCTAGTCAATGCTAATTCACTTTACACCTATGGCATACTGGTGTAAACTGTGCTTCGCTTGTGGTATAGCCTGATGACAACTTCAACTCCATGTGTTACTTTGCATATCCTTGCATTTTCACGCTTCCAAAAAATTCATATTTTGTGTGGACTTGGCTTTGCATATGTGTGAATCATTGGTCAAAACCTGATTCCTCAGACTAAGCAATGGAGCAACTATCTGCAATAGTGTGCCATAGATCAAAGCCATCTTGGAACCATACTAAGTTCATGAATGAACTATATGATTCAACAACTTCTTTGTCGCTTCTAAAGCATCAACATACTTAGCCTTTGTTATAGAATTCGCCACAGTATCTTGTTTGGAACAATTTCCAACTACCGTGCCACCATGTTGTGTATTACACAAAACCCTTAATTTAAATCAAAAATTGCATGGAGCATAGATGAAGACTGTATCAATGTAACCTTTTACAACGAACTCTTCATGATCTCCGCTTGCGAGAAAACATGTCATCAGTGCTACTTTAGTACTCAATGACATATTTCACTGTTATCCTTTGATCAGTACTTTGATCACTTTGGTATCTATACTCGCAACAGTTTGGGAGTATCGGACATATCTGGTTGTTTTTACATACCATGGAATACATGATTAATCCAAACACAAGAGTGTGTGGAATCACCATCATGTATTTTACTCATTGGTGTTTTGGGACACTGAGTCTTGCAAAAACTCTTTCCATGTGACTTCGGCAAGAATCACTCCTTGGCGTTTTAAATGCTAAAAGGTATTAATTGCTAGTTCCATAAATATCTCATGTAACCAAGAATCATCCATGTTTCATATCTCATGATTGAAAAATGTATTAATTGCTAGTTCAACCCGAACTGACTTTAAACATCGCTACGGTGAAACAACCTCATCGTAGTCAACTTCTTGAACTTGTTATTTCAACAAGTCGAGCTTTATGGATAAAACATTTTTATTCGTATCAATTTTTAGTTCCATAAATATTCGTTAGACTCTAAGTCTTCCGAAAGGTCTATCAAGATTTTAATCTTGAAACATTTATATGGAAACTATCTCGGATTGTATTGGCATTTAGCCAATTCCGGAGTCAGGGCCCATCAACGCTTCCTTGTGTATCGTAGGTATACTGTTGTCCAACAACAATATCTCGTTCGCGCACCTGAGAGGTTTGCACTAGCCTTGCCTACGAGGTTCAGCTGCAAGTTCGATCGAAGTCCATACATTTTATTGTAGAGACTTCCGTATCAGTCGCAGTAGGAAACCCTGGAATCACTTCTAAGGTTCCTTTCCTTTGAACTGATGACGAAGATACTGTTTATCTCGTCGAGTTGCAGTGTTCTCGCACTCACCCCTTTTGAAAGAATTATTTCCTTCAGAAAGCATACCGTCATTTGTGGCAAACCTATTTGCCTCCGTATAGTTGAGGGAGGAATACCCATTTTCTTGGGATAACCTACAAAGTAGCACTTGTCTGATTTGAAATAGGTTTGTAACCTTTTACACAAGCCCCATATTCCAAATGTTAAGAAAAGATATAACATGGTTGGGTGTACCATACCATGACGTCATTTCAACAGACCTGATGGAGCTCTTTTCAGTGTAAAAACCGCAGTCTCTAAAGCATCACTTTAAAAAGGAATAATGGAAAATTTATTTATGTCATCTTTGATCTTACCATGTCATAAATGGTTCGAGTACATCTTCACGGACCGGACATATAAGGCATTCATGACAAGGTTGAACAACATCCGACACCGTTAGCACGTTGCGACATGTCCAACCATTTATCTGTCCTTTTCACTGAGAAAACTTTAGAAAATGCAAAACTTGTCAAAAATCCCAACAACTTGTCAAATGCCTTGAATTGGTCATAAAAACAAGTGGAAAAATGTGGATCCATTTGACAGATGTCATGAAACAACATCCTCTCAGACGGTGTCATCCAACACCGAACAACCTTGTTGAACATGGTTTCTTTTTATTCATCTTTGAAATGACCCCAATTTTTGCAAGCAGGTGGGCAAGCCGTAGGCATTCATGCTTGGTTTGTACAACTTTTGACAATGTATGCGACTTGCGACACATCCGACCATTTATCGCTTCTTTTATCGAGAAAACTGAGAAAAAACTTGTCGAAAAACCAAACAACTTAGCATGTGCCTTAAAATGGTCATACGAGGCTAAGAAAAAAATTAGAGCCGTTTCAAGGATGTTGAGAAACAACGTGCTCTCGGACGGAGCCTTCTAAACTACACGAACACCCTCCGTTCAACATGGTCTATTTTTGGACATCCCTAAAATGATCCCAACTTTTTCAAGAAGGTGGGCATGCCCATGATAGGCATCCATGTCAGATTTGAACGATTTCTGGCATCATATACAAGTTGCAACATGTTCGACCATTTATTGACTTTTTTGACCAAGAAAAGTCAAAAAAAACTTGTCAAAGATAGAAAAAACTTGAAATGGTGTTTTAAATTGGTCATAGAAGGCGATGTAAAGGGGCCATTTCAAATATGTCAAAAAAACCACTCTCAGACAAAACCTTCTTGCCTACCCGTACACCTTCCGTTGAAAATGGTGTTTTTATGGACTTTCTTGAAATGAACCCAACCTTTTCTACAAGGTGGGCATGCTCATGGTAGGCATCCATGCCAAGTTTCAACAACTTCTGACACCGTATGCAAGTTGCGATACGTTCGGCCATTTATCGCCTTTCTTTATCAGAAAACTCTAGAAAATGCAAACTTGTGAAAACACTAAGCATCTTGACATGGTGCCATGAATTGATTATATAAGATCATGAAAAACTGGGCAACGTAAAGGATGTCGAGAAACAACTTGCTATCAGACGGGGTCTTCTGACCTATCCGGACACCCTTCGTCAAATTTGTAGAAACCAAAACAACTAGTCATTGTGCCTTGAATTGGTCATACAAGACAATGAAAATTCGAAGGATGTCAACAAACAACAAGCTGTCAAACAGAGCTTTCTGGCCTACCCGGACACGCTACTTTGAACATGATGTTTTTTGCGACATTCTTGAAATGACCCCAACTTTTGTAATTATGTGAGACATGCCAATTGTAGGCATCCATGCCAGATTAGAAAGAGAAATATATTTCGAATAATCATTTAAACGGTACTTAAAATTGTTCACACTCGTAAACTATTTTTCAAATTCACATTTGTTTTTCAAAAACATGAATATGGAAGAAAAAATATATTCCTAAACTTTCTAAAAAATATTATCTTTTAAGAGGTCTGTGGCTTTAAGCCAACATGTTTTCTAGAGGACTTGTCCCAAGAGAAATGAAACACTATCAATCAACTCTACAAAGAGATGGGTTGAAGGGTTAGTTTGTTTTTGTGAGATATATGTTGAACGGTTAGTTGGTAATGCCGAGCGTGAGCGATGGAAGGACACAACAAGCAAGCTATGGGCCACGGCAAGCTAGGGGAGCGCGTGAGAGCCATAAGTGTGTCTCGGGTCGTAATGAGAAGGACGGGAGCTATATATCGTTTAACGCGAGATGAAAGAAAGACTGACCTGAAATATAACCTGCGAGTTACAGGATTAGGCTAGCCCATATTCATGCATACCTCACTCCATGGCTGCTGATTCCTGTTGCATCGGTTTACTTTCCTTCTTTTCTTTTTCATTTTTTTGTTTCTTCACTGGGTTTTGTTTTGCTCTTCTTTTTCATTGATTTTTTTGTCTCGTTTTGACTGGTTTTTTCTTTTCTTTCATTTCTCCTTTTTCTTCGGATTTTTCCCTTTTGCAATTTTTTGTTTCCGTTTTCTTTAGTTTCCTTTGGTTTTCTTGGTTTCCTTTCTCTTTCTATCAGTTTTCTTCATTCTTGGTTTTCTGTATTTTCATTCTTTTGCATAATTTGTAGTTGGTTTTGTTTGTTTGATGATTTTCATTCATTTTGTCAACTTTTTCCCATACACATTTTACATTTTTTGTACACCAGGAACATTTTTTATATACACATTTAACAGTTTCCAAATGCATGATTAAGAATTTCTAAAACATATATTTTTGTATGTCTACTTTTTTACATACACAATATACATTTTTGTATGCATTGGGTGCATATTTAACATACACATATATTATTTTTCAAGTACATGATTAACATTTTTAAACATATAGTTTTTATATCTAATTTTTCCAGAAACATTGTACACTTTTGTGTACATCATGAACATTTTTTTATAAACATTTAACATTATTCAAACACTCACTTTTTTTTCTAAATATAAGTCTTTTTTAGAGATTTCAATATATACTACATACATAACAAAATGAGCGAATCTACATTCCAAAATATGTCTAGATACATTTGTATGTAATCAATGTAAAAATCTCTAGAAATATTTTGTTTAGAAACGGAGACAGTACATGATTAACATTTTTTTCATATATATACATGATTAACATTTTTATAAGACAACTATTTGGGACACCTAGGTGCATGGACATCTTGCCTACAAACCGTGATTACAAAAGAATTATTGCTAATTATTGCTTGATACAGACACTTAATGCCCACATTAGAATGGATCAATGGAAAAAAAACAAATAATGGTCACGTCCACTTTTGTGCATAGAACAATAAATCATACTGTATTATTTTGATGTCTTATACTTTTCTGAAGAAACGTATGTCACATGGCACTATATGTGTGTTATATTTTTAAAGAAACTTTTCCGTGCATACAATATCTGAGGTATATATACATACCCGCAAAAATGTATGAGTATGTTACTACTGGATATGCATACCCCCCATTAAAAGTATATTATTTTTACGCGTATACATATACGAAGAAATGAGTTGATGCATACAATATCTTAGGTATGTGTACATACCCATCTTAGGTATATGTAATTTATACAATTTTTAGGTATATCTACAATATCAGTAACAGGTATATCTCAAAACAATATACATGTATTAGAAAAAAGTGTATCATTTTCTGGGTATGTACCGTTCAAGGTATATAAGTTTTGTTTATATCTCAAAAGCACGTGTGTATTGAGAACGTCTATGCGGGAATGATATCTTAAGTGCATGTACGTATGTGTGTTGCTATTGGCATGCAACGTATATTTCTGAAACCAAATTTTTTGTGTGTGTGGGTATATCCGCATATGCACGCATGGAAAAATCATGTGTGGGTATCAGCATGCATCATATATTCCTGAAAAAATAATAATAATAAGGTTCACATTTATATTATTTGGTCACCGTAATTTGTACAAAAATATTAGGCATTAAAAAGTGTGACCTGGCCTTAATTTCTTTTAAATACTGTACATACTTTGAAAAGTAAATTTTCAGAAAAATGCATAAAAACGTATGTCCTAATTATATGTGCAAATTTTGGGATGACGTTTTGTATATTTGGTCGTAGCTGATACCTTAAAAAAATTATAGCATACATATATAGCCTTTTAGTTTGAAAATAAATCATTGGTAGGAAACTGGTAGTATATTTGTTTTTTAGACAACAATTAATGGCCGTTGATGGTTGTGGTGCATGCAAGCAAAACATGGTAAGTCACGTTTTCATGGATTGTATATCATGCACTATGAATATGAGTTGCCATAATGGACCTACGAATATATATATAATGTCTTCATCTTTTGATTCATAAAGATCATACAATTTGATAATACATTTGACACATTTTTCAGTACAACTTTAACATTTTGCTAATGTGCGGTTAATTTCTTTCAATTTTTGTATATAAAATTAATTTTATAATAGATATATATTCTATTTTGAAGTACACGCATGTGTAAAAATGAAGCCAAAAATGGAATGCAAAATTTTAAAAATAAAAATGAAATTAAAAGGAGACGAAGGCCTATCCCCGTTGGGCCGGCCTAATCAAGCGTCTGTCTATAGCGAGACATCCTTATGTCGTGCGTCAGCAGAGATATAGTCCGTGTTGCTTACAACACTCTAAACCTGCATGCCAACAACAAAAGTGGGGATGGAATACACACACGACACACGTGAATCATACATTTATTTTCATAAATGATAAGTGTCACACATGTGGCACAAAGCAATTTCACCCGGATGTTTTATACAATTAAAATTGCCACAAAAAAAAACTAACATTGTCATCCAAAAAGAAAGTTACCATTCCCACGTCACCAAATTTACCATAAAATGTTTGAAGTTGTCATGTGTTCGTGTCACACGTCTGACACTTATCAGTGTTTTTATTATGAAAAAAACAATTATGATTCCATGAGAAATTATATTTGCTTCTCTGGGGGCACAAATGTGCTTCCTAAAAAGGTATAATTATGCCTCTTGGAAAGGAAAAATAAATATGCACTTTCATGAGAAACATAAATTTTCTTCTCGTGAAGGCACATATTTACTTTCGCGAGAATCATAACTATGAGATTTGCATCGCATGAAGGCACATATTTGCTTTTGCGAAAAACACAACTATGTTGCTCGCAAACAAAAAAGATTTTCCACGAGAAGCACATATTTACTTGTTGTGGAGGCATACAAATTTGATTCTGCAAGAATCACAGCTGTGCTTGTCACCATCTAACATGGCCAGAGTGATCTATGCAGCAGGTAACCCTTTAACAAGCGATTTTGAAAGACGCCTCACCTCTTGGAGCCTCTGTACTACACCGGTCCACTAAAATACTACATTTGTTCGTCTCTTCTTTGGTTTATTTCGTGTTCTTATATTTGAAATTTTGAATATTTTTTAATTTACTTCCCTAAAATATTAAAATAGCTCCTTGTGCATTAAATAAATGTTTTTTTCTAAGAAATGTTCAAGTTATTAAAAAAATATTATCTACATAATTTGTTTTCACGCATTTCAAAAACATGTTCTTGATGTTTATTAGATATTCTGGTACATGTAAAATTTGTTCGCATAATTTTGGAAAAATGTTTGGTACCATTCTAAAAATATTGTTAACACTTAGTTTTTTAATGTTTTCTAAAATTTCCATGACATATGTGAAAAATGTATTTGTATTTTTGAATATTCAATGTGCATTTGACAAAATGTCCAACATGCGTTTGAAACATGTTCAACTTGTGTTTGAGAAATGTTGAACAAGCATGTTAAAAATGTTCAATCTGTAGTTGTAAAAAATGTGAAACACATATTTATATTATTTTTTTCAAAAGTATATGAAAAATATGGGTGTTGTATTAAAAAAACTCGATATGTATTATAAAAATGAAGAGAAACAAAAGCGAACAAAAGAGAAAAAAGGAAAATCATATAAAAATGAATCAAAAACTAAAAATACCGGTATAGAAAACACATATAAAAAAGAAGAAAAAACCAGGCGGAAGCTTCTAAGATCGCTGTGAACTGGTCTATGAGTACCTTCCAAAACAACTGCAGAGACCAATTGGAATGCACCTTATAGGCTGGCCCGCTAGTGGAAGTTTTATTTTTTTTAGAAAAAGAGTGTTACCTCCGGCCTCTGCATTAGCATGATGCATACAACCCTTTTTATTAATCGTACGAAAACAAATAGTCTGCAGATCCAAGCACATTCCAATGAAGCAAAGTGACAAAAGTAAAGCGAAACAAAAAGGCCACAACCGGCAAAAATAGACCTAGATGCCTAACCATCTATTCTATTAGTAGACCGCCATCCAAACCGATTGAATATATCCCGCGCTACCATCTCCCATCGCACACACCCAATACCCAAAGGCTCCCTAGTCTGCGCAGAAGTGAGTAATGACCATGTACAGAACAACGCCGACACCCTCTGAAGTACCTGCAAGAAATGTATATGTGTTATCCTGTTAAAAACCAAAGCATTCCTGCAATTTCATATATCCCATAATAATGTGCAGACCCCAATGCGAATATGTCTAGCAATATTAGTATCAACACCGTTTAGCCATGTACCAAATAGTACCTTAATGCTATCCGGAGGATCAATGTTAAAAGTAACACGAACAGTTTGCCATAGTAGTCTTGCTAGCGGACATTGGAGAAAAATGTGTTTGATTGTTTCCGGATTACCACATAAGCAACAACTTGTATTGCCTGGCCAATTACGCTTAGCTAAATTGTCCTTAGTAAGAATCACCTTCTTGTGGACAAACCACATAAAGACTTTGATTCTCAAAGGAACCTTGACCTTCCAAACGTTTTTGGACTTTGGTATATCTATTGTGTCAATAAGGTCAAGGTACATTGATTTGACTGTAAATGTACCTGACTCTGTGAGCTTCCACGTAATCGTATCGGGCTCAGCCGATAACTGTACGTCCATAAGGCGTCTAACTAAGTGCAACCAGTCTGCCCATCGGTGTCCTATCAGAGATCGTCTGAACTGTATATTTAGTGTGATAGATTGAAATACTATGGCAACATACACTTCTTTACGTTGCACAATATTATATAGGGCAGGGTATTGTAAAGCCAAGGGCGTCTCCCCCAGCCACGTATCCTCCCAAAATCTCGTAACACCTCCATTCCCAACTATAAACCGAGTCCTATGAAAGAAGTGTGCTTTGACCTTCATCAAGCCCTTCCAGAAAGAAGAGTCTGTCGGTCTTACGGTAACTTGGGCTAATGTTTTCGATTGGAGATATTTATTACGTAGAATTTGTGCCCACATTCCTTCAGTTTCCATTGATAATCTATATAGCCACTTACTAAGTAGACATTTATTTTTAACCTCTAAGTTCTCAATCCCCAAACCTCCCTGGTCTCTGGGTCTTCAAATTATGTCCCATCTAGTAAGTCTATACTGTCTCTTGACCTCATCACTCTGCCAAAAGAACCTCGATCGATAAAAGTCCAGTCTTTGAATACCCCTACTGGTATTTTAAAGAAAGAAAGGAGAAACATGGGCATACTCGTAAGCACCGAGTTAATCAATATAAGTCTCCCTTCATAGGACAGAAGCTTTCCTTTCCAGCAGCTTAGCTTCTTCTCACAACAATCCTCAATACGCTTCCACTCCTGGTTCGTTAGCTTTCGATGGTGAATTGGTATGCCCAAGTAACTAAATGGCAAACTACCCAACTCACAACCAAACAAATGTTTATAATCCTCCTGTGCTTGTTTGGCTCTTCCAAAGCAGAACAACTCGCTCTTATGGAAGTTTATTTTCAACCCCGATAATTGTACAAACAGGTAGAGAATAAGTTTCATGTTTCTCGCTTTTGCCATGTCATGCTCCATAAAAAGGATAGTGTCATCAGCATATTGTAGGATGGACATGCCCTCATCCACTAGATGCGGCACTAGCCCTCCCACCAGGCCTTCCTATTTCGTCCTTCCTATTAGTATTGCAAGCATATCCGCAACAACGTTGAATAGGATCGAGGACATTGGATCACCCTGCCGAAGACCCTTATGTGTTTGGAAAAAATGACCGATATCATCTTCACTTTGATTCCAACACTCCCTTGCTGTACAAAGGATTCAACTTGCCTCCTCCATAGCTCGTCAAAACCTTTCATGCGCAGAGCTTGTTGTAAGAAAGGCCATTTAACTTTATCATATGCTTTCTCGAAATCCACTTTGAAGATAACCCCATCTAGTTTCTTTGAATGAATTTCATGTAGGGTCTCGTGGAGTACAACCACCCCCTCTAGAATATTTCTCCCAGGCATAAAGGCTGATTGACTAGGTTGCACCACTGCATGTGCAATCTATGTCAATCTATTAGTCCCAACCTTGGTAAATATTTTGAACGACACGTTGAGAAGACATATCGGTCTGAACTGTTCAATACGCACGACCCCTTCCTTCTTTGGCAACAAAGTTATAGTCCCAAAGTTTAGGTGAAACAACTGCAAGTGCCCACCGGACAAGTCTTGAAACATTGGTATTAAATCTCCTTTAATAATATGCCAACATCGCTTGTAAAATTCATCTGGGAACCCATCTGGCCCTGGTGCCTTATTGTTTTTCATTTGTGATATTGCATCAAACACCTCTTTCTCCATAAATGGTGCAGCTAATATCTCATTCTCATCCCTTCCGAGTTGAGGTATATCACTGACCAAGGTCTCGTCCATAGTCACATTTGTATCATCAGGAGGCCCAAAAAGCTTCTTATAATAATATGAGATGTACAACTTTAGGTTCTCATGCCCAACGATAGTACCCTCTTCTTGCTCTAGTTGGTAAATTTTCTTGTTTCTATGTTTACCATTGGCAATCAAATGAAAGAATTGCGTATTATCATCGCCTTCAATAACCTGGCGCACTTTTGCTCTAAGTGCCCACTTCAGCTCCTCCTCTCTAAGGAGTTGTTTGAGATCATGTTCTACCTCCACTTTGGATGCCCTCTCATGTGCATCCAACAACACGGACTCGGCTTTAATATCGAGCGCGTTAATGAAGTCAATAAGGTTTTGCTTCTTGAGTTTATAGACACCGCTCTCGTGCTTCGCCCAACCCCATAGAAACTGTCTCAAGTGTCTAATTTTATTTTGCCATTTATCGACATTGGTTCGTCCCCCCGTAGCACTATTCCATTCTCTGGCTACAAGGTCCAGGAATCCTTCTCTCTCAAAGAAGGCCACCTCAAAGGAGAAGGCATTCTTATTACCCACATGGGTTGCCTCCCCCGAGTCCACAAATAGAGGGGTATGATCTGATATGATCCTGGGCATTGCTCGAACTATCACACGTGGAAATTTCTGCTCCCATTCCACACTAATGAGTACCCTATTCAACTTCTCATATGTTCGATTAGGTAATGTATTAGCCCAGGTAAACTTTCTACCTGTGAATTCAATTTCACACAAGTCTAGGCTTTCGATGATTGTATTAAACATAAGTGACCATCTACCATCAAAGTTATCATTATTTTTCTCATCCCTTCGCCTAATAATGTTGAAGTCCCCTCCCACTAAGATGGGTAACCTCTCATTACCGTAGACCCGCACAAGATCCGCCAGAAAATCCATCTTGAATTCTGGTTGGGCCGCCCCATAGACTGCGACTAGTGCCCATTGGAAACCATCTTCCTTTGAGCGTACTCTGAATTTGACGGCAAAATCTCCCAACACTACATTTCTGACCTCCAGTGTCTCACACCTCACCCCAAGTAAGATCCCACCAGACCTTCCTCTTGGAGGTAGACAGTGTCAGTCGAAGTCAATGCCACCCGATATTGTGTTTAATAACTGACAGGTAAACTTGTCCCTGCGAGTCTCCATTAAGGCAATAAAATCGAGACTGTTCTCAATAGTTGCTTCTGCTAGGAATCTCCTTTTAGACAAGTCACCAAGACCTCTGCTATTCCAGAATATTCCTCTCATCGGTCAACATAGAATTTCTTTACAGTCTTAAATTGGGCACTCCGGCGCACTGCCGACACTGGATAAACCTTCCTCTTCCAAGTTCGCTTTGGTTTCTCCTCATCGGCAACACGGTCCACATAACCGGTTCGGAGATTCAAATTTTCTATTGGTTGCATACGGTTAGCATGCCCCGAATTACTACTAGTTTCCTCTTCCTCGTTAAATAGGGATGACAGCACAAGATCCTCACACAGACGTTCTATAGCCCCCATCCCCAGTTCATTAATCTCGTCATCCTTCATTGGTTTAACAACAGCAATATTACGCAACATAGTCATAGCTCTCTCAGCTTCTAAGTCAAGTAGGTTATTAACAGTCATGGATACTTCCTTAGCATTGCTACCCATGGACAACCCCAATATGTTTGCATTCGAAATAATTTCCTTTTCTGAAAAATGCAAAATTGAATGACTTGTGTTGATGGCCATACTTGTCGTGGTATCAATGTTCCAAAGCTTGGCCGCTCTCATCGCACGACCCATCATCAGGTCATCCGCATCCGGCTGCTCCTGAAGCCTATGGATCGTCCGCCTCTCCACGGTCGCTGGATCAGGAATACCACCGAATGCAACCACCTCCTCGGTGATTGGCAGCCGCATGGAGGGACCATCCGCCGCTCGCCCCGTGGAGGCATGCCCTCCTGGCGTCGCCGAACGGTCGTGGGAGTCCCACCCGGCTCCTTGGCTGAGGTTGCTGGCAGCGGCTCGAGGACCTCCTTTGTCCGGTGCCGCCACGCCTCCAGCCGTCTTGCCAACAGCGACGACCGGGATCTCCGGCTGGTCTCGACGTGCCGCTACGACGCCGCCCGGTCCATCCGAGAATCTCCCTTGCGCAGGCGAGGCAGTGCGTTGGCCCGAACCGCCCGAGGAACCCGCGGGCACAGGCAAGGCTGGGTGTTGGCCCGAACCGCCCGGGGAATGGCGCCCCGGGGAAGGGGCCATCAGGAGGTTGCCAGGCCTGTCCGCGCCCACTTGAACCGACGCCGGTGAGCCTCTAATCACCGGCATCTCCCCAGCCGTGGCTGCGCCCACCTGAACTGACGCCGGCGAGCCTCCGATCACCGGCGCCTCCACCTCGATATGTTATCTTGCACCAGAAATGACAGCGCTGCCACCGACCATGGTGGATCCATCCACCCCCACCACCCCGTCTGTTCGAGGGGGAATTAGGTGAGCTACTCAAACCTTGAATCACGGCGTCCCTCCTCCGTGGAGGGGTCTGCGTGACTTTCGGTGACAAAGGCGGAGACAACGGAGGCAAAAGAAACTCCTCCGGGACTATTTTCAGTCTCATACCAGTCAAGATATAGCCACAGCGCATGTGAATTCCTATTTGGTACTCATCAAATAAAAAAACATGCAAATCAGATATGAACAGGTCTTATAGGATGAAAGCGGCGCATAATTTTTGGAGAGATTTTTTCCAAGGTTTTGTTCTCCTTTAAAATGTTCCAAAGATGTTCAAAAAAGTTCAGAAATTTCTTTAGACAATTATGGTTCTTAAGCACGATGCTTATTTTATAGGTAAATAAATACGTTCGTGGAGATTTTCAAGTTTTGTGAATGTTTCCAATTTTTTAAATAATTTTAAATTAATGGAGGATTTTTATTTTTGAATCCATATTCAAATTGGGGAGCATTTTATTAGGGAAACTTAAAGAGTAAAACTAAGCCAAAGAAAACCGCTCTGGAAGGAGCATCTCGAAGAGCCAAATGGACCAGCCCACAAGAAACACACTCAATATTTCCCGTCTTTAGGCGGAACGAGCGCCGAAGTGTAGGTTCCTGCTTTATAATGTGAGAGGTATGCCATTTTCTTATCCATCCGAGCTAGTGTTATAAAAAAATCCAATCAGGCTGGTTGAGATAAAAAGCTAGCCCAGCTGACTTTTATTGATTGTGTATTTGATTATTGAAGTAGTTTTGTTAAAACAGAAATTTGTGTAGCATTTTGAGATGAAAAGAGACCCGGTGTGCAAACAGATGAACCAATTGCAAACCCTCATTGACTTGCACTAGTAGAAAAAGGCTCATTTGTCCTGGTTTCGAAACCAGGACTAAAGGATCGGGACTAAAGCTCAAAACCTTTAGCCCCGATTCTCTTACAAATCGGGACAGAAAGGGCTCCACGTGGCCTCTGCGGGGAGCCCAGGCAGGAGGACCTTTAGTGGCATCCACGCATCAGCATCTGGCAGTTGCTTGTTTTTTTGAAAGGGAGGGGGGGGGGGGCTTAGGGGGTTTTGGACGGTTAATTTAGGGGTTTTATATTGTTATAGCTAGCTAATTGATAGAGAGAAGTGTCCTTTCTTTCTCCGTGCTTGGTCGATGCTAGCTACTATAGAGAGAACTCGACACGCTAGTTAGTAAGCAAATGAAGGAACCATTAAGTACAGAAGATCGTCATGAACATATAGAGATAGAAGTGATCGACCTCTCTTTCTCCGAGAGATTGGTCGTATAACAAGTTTTCGTATATATATCCAACACTACTAGCTGTATATATACAATATAAGATCTCTTACAATCCCTAACATTTAATGGTAACTTCCAGATGGTATTCTTCGGTTTTATTTATGACGTGATCAAGAAAGAATCCCGTCAATTCTTCTTGAATTGCTCGTATGCGATCATGTGATAGGAGTTCATCCCGCATCTTCCACATCTAATTTGAAGAAGGGGTCAATACATATATATGGCAATAAAATAAAATTGTGAATATTATTGCTTACGCACTTCAAATTGTTTTTGAGAGTAGCCCCGCTTAGGGGTCATCGCGTTGTAGATGAACTCGTAAACGTAGTATCCACATAAATTATTCCCTTTTTCCTACCACAAACACTTTACGAGAAATATAGTTCAATCAAACTGATAATCAAGCATGATAAATGGTATTGATGAATCTATAATCAATGGGAGATGCGCGGAACTAGCTAGTAGTACTTACATTCGGGTGTGTAAATCACAGCTTCCTCGGCAGTGCCGAAACTATTGCTGTGAACTCTTTCCAAACCCTGCCAGACAAAAAAATATAATTACTTGATATCAGGAAATGAACAAATTAAAGTTACTGATATGATGCGATAATGATCGATTGAACTTACTTCTGGAGAATTTTAGTCATGTCTGCGTATTCCCGGGGATCTTTTAGTTTCGAGTCTAAGACGATTACTACTCCCCGCTCAACCTGAATCTCTAGCAGAATAAAGTGGAAAGTACGCACGCATGCATAACTCATCAATTACATTACTATAAAACTCGAGTAATAAGGGAAACCAAATATGCACAAGACAACAACACTCACTTGAAATTGTAAGGAAAGAGTATTGTCCCTTTATTTTGATTTCTAAGCAACGATTCTAGCAAGTTCTCCTTGGTTTGTGTGGGATACTTTTGAAAATTATACTCATGTATGACATTCGGGTTAATGAACCCAATGTCATACATTTGTGCTTTTCTGCATTCGACGATCTTCAATCTGCATAATATAGTAGTGATGATAATTATATATACATGCAATGAAAGAGGTGAGCTATATACATAGAGAGACTTAATTACAGAAGTAGTACTTACAGGCAGTACCAAGTCACGATTGTTTTATCGATGGCCTTTTGATTGTATAACTGGAATATCTCCTCAAATTCAATATTCAACATATCCATTCCAACGAGGTCGTGCTCTTCTTTAACTGACAGTAACAAAGAATCCTTCCTAGACTCGCGGCAGGTTTGCATGTAACATTCATGGAATCTTCACATCATCGTTGTTAGAGGAGGATGATCGGGTTTGACGAGAGGATGCTCATACCGGTATTTGAATTCGTCTACCTCCAACGGTTGAATTCGAAACAGTACATCATCGCTCATGTAATCACCAGGATTGGTACCGGGCACCATCCCCGGATGATCATCGACGATATCTCTAGACACCTTGAGTGGGGGGCAATTGGTTCGCCTGTTCGCCCAGCTAGGGAATTTTTTTCCCACTTCTTCGTTCTGCTAACCTTTCATCACTGGAAGTACTTCCCGACCGCCGCGCATCTTGATATGTCTTTTTAATACAACATTCAAAGTTGGAATCCGGCGGAGGCGATGGTGGTCACTTCAGGGCATCAATAGTGCGCATCGCTTTCACCGGATCTATCTTCTCCTTCGGAGCTAGAGTTTTCTTTGCAAAATGGTCCCTCACTTCGGCCCGACTTATCTCCTTGTTTTCAGACTTGGTCCTCTCATATGGTAACTTTTCTAGAGGCTTGAGAGATGGACCATATCTGTATCCCCTACTGCCTATGCTTGTACTGCTAGCCGCCGGAGTGGCGGCGGCTCCCTTCTGTCGTTGCTTACTAGGCACCGGAGGAGCCGCAGCGGTGGCGTCTGTCTTCCGCTGTTGCCGACGAGGCTGAGGAGGAAGCGTACTGCTCCGACATGCCGGAGTAGGTGAAGGAGGAGGCAGAGTGCCCCCACGCGCCAGAGGAGCCAAAGAAGGAGGCGGTGTGCCCTGATCACTCACCGGAGGAGGAGGAGGAGGAGGAGGAGGAGGAGGAGTGCCCTGATTCACCTGAGGAGAAGGAGGAGGTGGAGGCGTCCAATTTGGAAGCTTGAGGTACTCCTTCTGCCATAGACATGTACTCCTCGGGGCACGAACCAGCTTATTCTCTCCTTCACCTGTATAGTGGTCAAGCTCGAGCTCCTCAAATTTCATCCTTACTTCATCCACCATCACAACAACCTAGCCATGTGGAATCGGACATCAGTGAAAAGTTCCGTTGGGTTGAGGAGGTGCAACAGAGCCGACAACCGCCTTGAAAGTGAGGTTCCGACATTTCGTCATAAGCTCGCAATGTTGAGCCTCCGTGATAGTATCCACGGGGTAGCTAGGAGACGTGAAGTCAGGCTGAACGGGCTCCGTGGAAGCGACGCTGCTTCTCCGCTGAGATGGCGGGGTAGCTTCTGGGGTAGCTTCGTGCCGCTGAGATGGTTGGCCGGCAGCTCGCTGGCTCTCAGCTTCCTCTAGCTTTTGTAGTCTTGCATTGAGCTTCTGAATTTCGCTCAACTCCACTTTCCTCTTTCTCTCCTGGCTTCTGTAACCGCCTACGTCGGGAAACCCATCCTTCCATGGAACGGAGCCTGGTGTGCCTCGTGTTCATCCAGGGTGCTCAGCATTCCATAGGGCCTTAATCAGCTCGGGAATGAACGTCCCTTGCTGCGCTGCGGTGATATAGTTCTGAAGCTTGTACACGGGTATTGCAAGTTGCTTGTTCGTCCAACGGCACTTCCCTGTTTCAGGGTCCAAAGTTCCCCCAACCCGAAGAACCAAGTCCTTGAACGGTCTGGCCAGTTTGATGTCTGTGGTATGACCTCTTTAGCAAGCAGGTCATTCTCAGCTTTGTCCCACAACGGCCGGGCTTTAAGGTAGCCACCTGACCCCGTGTGATGGTGAAACTGCTTCTTTGCAGCGTTGTTCTTGTTTGTCTCTGACATTTTCTGACTCTTCTCCGATGTCTTGTAGGCCACAAATGCGGGCCAGTGATCTCCTATCTTCTCAAATTGGCCGATAAATTTTGGAGTCTTCCCTTTGTCGACAAACTTTGATTCAACTCATTCTTCCACCTCCTGAATAGATCTGCCATCTTCTTAAGAGCACACGCCTTGACCAGTGGCTCTATAACTGGCTTATTCGGATCCTCCTCTATCGGTAGGGTGAAATTTTCCTTCAGCGTGGTCCAAAGATCTTCTTTCTGTCTATCAGTGACATAATCACCATCAGGGGCGCTGTCCTTAGGCTTATTCCATTGCTTGATGCTGATCGGGATGTTGTCCCTAACAATAGCTCCGCATTGAGCAGAAAATGCGTTCTTGGTCTGCTTGGGTTCAATTAGATGGCCATCATTCGCGAGTGCTGTGATGGTGAACTTTTCATCCTTGCGCAACCTCTTCTTCGGGCCTCGTCTCGTTACCGAAGTTTGGCTCGATCCGGAGGGCTATAAAAGAAGAAAGAAGAGTTAATTAATATATGTACATACCAAAACAATTAATGCATCAATTAGCTAGTCGACACAGGCTTAGTTAATATATATACCTCATCGGACTTTGCAACAGCTCCCTCCTCCGATCGGTCACCAAAGCCATCATCATGCTCTCCTTCTTCCTCCGACATTCGGTCACCGGAGCCATCATGGTCATGTCCTTCCTCCTCCATTGTTCGATCGTCGGAGCCGTCATAATCCTCTCCTTCCAGACCATCGGTGTCGTTGAGATACGACAAGATATCATGTTCGACGTGGATTATATCCCCCAATAACTATTCTTGTTCTTCGTCTCTTGGATCCATAGTTTCTGCAAATATTACAACATGACAATTAACTTGATAAATCTATGTTACCAGAGTTTTCTTCATTTAACTTGGTAAATTTGGGTGGCCTCGACAACGCTTCTAGGGTTTGGGGTGGCCTTGACAACACTTCTAGGGTTTGGGGTGGCCTCGAGAGTTTATCGGTAGGGACGGGGTAGATCAACAACGACGCTCTTTCTTCTAGGGTTTGGGTGGCCTCGATAGTTGGTCGGGTGAGCGGACTGCCTATCTCTTATGCATGTCCGACGTCTCCTCTCATGTCCCATCATGAACGTTTAGTGAAGTTGCCCCTCCCCGATTTAGGCAAGGTAAAACCCCTTCGTGAAGGAACTTCTTTTTAGCCAACTTATTTTCTGCCAACAAAATACATATATCATATATACAAAAACATGGGATACCTTAATTAGTTCAATTTTTTGCCTTGACAAATCATTGAACCTTTTGACAGAAACCTCCCATAAACTCTTTCATAATTTTCTTTAGCATACATCCATGGAAAAAAACAGGAAGCTACGATATTTTTTATATCATATGATAATTTTCTATATATATTCATCCATCCATCCATCCATCCATATACACACACATATATACATGGACCCAAAATGCTATAAAAAATTATATGAACAAAAAAAGCATACATCATCTATCATCAACATCATCAGCTATCATCAACATCATCATCTAACTATCATATATCATCTATATATCATCAAAATCTGTTGGGGAACGTCGCATGGGAAACAAAAATTTTCCTACATACAGGCAAACCTATCCATGGTGATGAGCATCTATGAGAGGGAGAGTGGACCTACTTACCCTTGTAGATCGCTAAGCGGGAAGCGTTAAGAAACGCGGTTGGTGTAGTCGAACATCTTCGCGATCCAAATCGCCGAGCGTCCCGCGATCTCATCACGATCCGTCCCGTGATCCAATCACGATCCGTCCCATGAACTCATCACGATCCGTCCTGTGATCTCATCACGATCCGTCTCACGATCTTGATCACGATCTGTCCCGCGAACTCATCACGATCCATTCCGCAATCTCATCACGAACCGTCTCGCGATCTCGATCACGGTCCTTCCGATCTAGCGCCGAACGGACGACACCTCCGCGTTCAGCACACGTGCAACTTTATGACGATCTCCACCATCTTGATCCAGAAAGAGGAGGTGGAGAGGAGAGAGAGTTCACCGGCAGTGTGACAACGCTCCGGTGATGGTGGTGGTGGAGCAATTCGGGGAGGGCTTCGCCTAAGCGCTGCAGAAATCCGATCTAGAGGAGCACCGGTGAAACGGGTAGCACGTGGCCGTAAAATCTGTCCAAAAGCCACCCAATCCACTAGTATATATAGGAGGGAAGGAGAGGGAGGGCTGGCGCACAAGGCACCACCCTTTGGAGTCGGCCAAGGAAAGGTGGGAGAGGAGGACTCTCCTCCTCCAATCCTAGCAGGACTAGGATTGCTCCTTTTTGGCCTTTTCCACCTTTTTCCTTTAGGAAACCTACTCCCTGCGCCATGGGCCTTATGTGGCTGTCTCACCAGCACATTAAGGGCTGGTTATTACTTTCCCACAGCCCATGGACCCTTTGGGTTCGAAATACCCCTCCTGGAGGTCTCCCGGTACACTACCGACACTCCCGGTACACTACCGGCACTCCCGGTACACTACCGATGAGCTCTAAACTTTTCCGGCGACCAAACTGGGACTTTCTATATATGAATCTTTACCTCCGGACCATTCTGGAGCTCCTC
Source organism: Hordeum marinum (assembly GCA_022496015.1). Classification (NCBI taxonomy): domain Eukaryota; kingdom Viridiplantae; phylum Streptophyta; class Magnoliopsida; order Poales; family Poaceae; genus Hordeum; species Hordeum marinum. The sequence goes on from JAAAWK010000567.1 coordinate 26,790, forward strand.
GTAATGTCCGGGATCTCATCCGGGACTCCAAACAACCTTCGGTCACCACCATACTTAACTCTACACTACCGAAACGTCACCGAACCTTAAGGGTGCAGACCCTGTGGGTTCGAGAACTATGTAGACATGACCGAGACACCTCTACGGCCAATAACCAATGGCGGGACCTGGACGTCCACATTGGTTCCTACATATTCTACGAATATCTTTTATCGGTCGAACCTCTATGTCAAGGATTCAGTTAATCCCGTATAACGTTCCCTTTGTTCTTCGGTATGTTACTTGCCCGAGATTCGATCGTCGGTATCTCCATACCTAGTTCAATCTCGTTACCGGCAAGTCTCTTTACTCGTTTCGTAATACAAGATCCCGTGACTAACACTTAGCCACATTGCTTGCAAGGCTTGTTGTGATGTTGTATTACCGAGTGGGCCCTGAGATACCTCTCCGTCACACGGAGTAACAAATCCCAGTCTCGATCCATGCCAACTCAACAGACACCATCGGAGATACCTGTAGAGCACCTTTATAGTCACCCAGTTACGTTGCGACGTTTGATACACACAAGGCACTCCTCCGATATCCGTGAGTTGCATGATCTCATGGTCATAGGAACATATACTTGACATGCAGAAAACAGTAGCAATAAACTGACACGATCATATGCTATGTTTGTAGTTTGGGTCTTGTCCATCACATCATTCTACTAATGATGTGATCCCGTTATCAAATGACATCTCATGTCCATGGCTAGGAAACCTTAACTATCCTTCGATCAACGAGCTAGTCTATTAGAGGCATACTAGGGACATGGTTTTCTCTATGTATCCACACATGTATTTAAGTCTCCGATCAATACAATTATAGCATGGATAATAAACGATTATCATCTACAAGGAAATATGATAATAACTAATTTATTATTGCCTCTAGGGCATATTTCCAACAAAATCATCAAAATCAACAGGGGACAGGGAGGACAGGGAGGAAAGGCGGCCGGCCGGACCAAACGGGGAGGAGGGGCGGTGGCGTCGGGACAGGGCTGTGGCGCGGGGCGGCATCGGGGCCGGGCGCGCGTCGGGGAGCGCCGCCAGCGTCGGGGCACGGGGCGGCACGTCGGGGCAGAGGCGCGCGTCGGGGCAGGGCACGCGTCAGGGCAGAGGCGCACGTCGGGGTAGGGCGCACGTTGGGAAGTGGCGCCGGTGTTGGGGCACGGATAGGCACGTCGGGGCAGAGGGCGTCAGGGGAAAGGGCATCGACGACGAGCTCGGGTAGCCTGGCGGCGTTGATGTGCTTGGCGTCGTCGGGGGCAAGTGCTAGATGAAATCTGAAAAAATCGAAACTGTTGCTTATATACACAGAGCATTGGTCCCGGTTGGTGGCACCAACTGGGACCAATGCCAACCATTAGTACTGGTTGGTGCCACCAACCGGGACCAAAAGTCTCTTTTCGGCACACCAAAGGGCGGGAAGCAGAGACCTTTGGTCCCGGTTTGTGGCACCAACCGGGACCAATGGTTGGTATTGGTCCCAGTTGGTGGCACCAATCGGGACCAAAGGTTGGTATTGGTCCCGGTTAGTGCCACCAACCGGGACCAAAGGATGGTGCTGCCCGGGGGCAAATCTTTAGTCCCACTTCGCTAGCCGAGAGAGCTCAAGAGTGGTTTATAAGCGCTGTTGCGCACACCATCTCGAGCTCCTCTCAACTGCAGGCTTTCGGGCCTAATCTGTCTTTGCGTGTGGGCCTATTGGGCCTTCTGCTGGCCCGAATCCTGGCCCAACAAGGTTGGTGGGTTTCTAGTCATATTCAGGCCGTGGTGGCCTAGTAGGTGGCATTTTATTTTTATTTTTTCCAGTATTTTTGTTTTGTTTTTTTGCTTTATTTATTGTTTTAATTTTTTTTCCAGTATTTTTCCAGTGTTATTTTAGTTAATTTTTTTAACAAATAAATACTTTGATAATTTTAGTTGCATAATTTCCATTATTTTGTTTTGTTTCTTGCTTTATTTATTTTTGGCTTTATTTATTTCCAGTGTGTTTTATCATTATATTCTTTTCGCTATTAATGTTTTGAACAAAAAATACTTTGATAATTTTAGTTGCATAATTTTTATATAATTATTGTTTCGAAAACACTAGAGGTTTATAAAAGCTTTTTAGCTGATTCTTTTTTGAACTCCACTCCCACGATGTTTTGAAAGAAATTAAAAAGCACTTCAAACGAACTCTGAAAAGGTTGAAAGTTGGCATGGTATCATCATTTCACCCACATAGCATGTGCTAAAAAGTTGAGTGGGTTACGACAAAAACTGGATGCATTTCGTGTACAAAATGAACAATCTATTTCAAAGTATCACGGTTTCGGACGAAAACTCACCTATTACAAAGGGATTTCATTTTTTGAACTCATTTGAACTCTAGACTTTTTGTGTGTTCAAAATGCACCATTCAAAGCCACATCATCAATTTTCAACCCTTTCCGACTTCATTTGTGTAATCCAGTCGTCACACTGCTCCGGGTGTTTGGAGCGCAGAATATTCTTGTATTCATCGACATACGGGGTCACGAAGGTGGAATTCTGTAGAACTGTGTAGTGTGCTTGAGACCAAGAATGCCTGTCCCTACATATTATTGAGTCCGCTCCTATCGTGCCTTTTCCAGTCAGTCTCCCCTCATACCGCGATTGAGGGAGACCAATCTTCTTAAGTTCAGGAATGAAGTCAACACAAAACCCAATGACATCCTCTGTTTGATGGTCCATGGATATGCTTGCTTCTGGCCTAGCGCGGTTACAAACATATTTCTTTAAGACTCCCATGAACCTCTCAAAGGAGAACATATTGTGTAGAAATACAGGGCCCAGAACAGCAATCTCGTCGACTAGATGAATTAGGACGTGCGTCATGATATTGAAGAAGGACGGTGGGAACACTAGCTCGAAACTAACATGACATTGCACCAAATCACTCCTTAACCTTGGCAGGATTTCTGGATCGATCACCTTTTGAGAGATTGCATTAAGGAATGCACATAGCTTCACAATGGCTAATCGAACGTTTTTCACTAGAAGCCCCCTCAATGCAACCGGCAGCAGTTGCGTCATAATCACGTGGCAGTCATGAGACTTTAGGTTCTACAACTTTTTCTCTGCCATATTTATTATTCCCTTTATATTCGACGAGAAACTAGATGGGACCTTCATACTGAGCAGGCATTCAAAGAATATTTCCTTCTCTTCTTTGGTAAGAGCGTAGCTAGCAGGACCTTCATACTGCTTTGGATGCATGTTGTCTTTTTCATGCACACGTTCCTGTTCCTCCCGTGCCTTCGGTGTATCGTTTGTCTTTCCATAAACTCCCAAGAATCCTAGCAGGTTCACGCAAAGATTCTTCGTCACGTGCATCACGTCGATTGTAGAGCAGAGCTCTAGGTCTTTCCAATAGGGTAGGTCCCAAAATATAGATTTCTTCTTCCACATGGGTGCGCGTTTGTCAGCGTTATTTGGAATAGATAGTCCGCCAGGACCCTTTCCAAATATTACTTGTAAATCATTGACCATATCAAGTATGTGATCACCAGTACGGAGGGCGGGCTTCTTCCGGTGATCTGCCTCACCTTTGAAATGCTTTCCTTTCTTTCGACATTGATGGTTGGTTGGAAGAAATCGACGATGCCCCAGGTACACATTATTCCTGCATTTGTCCAAATATATACTGTCGGTGTCATCTAAACAGTGTGTGCATGTGTGGTATCCCTTGTTTGTCCGTCCTCAAAGGTTACTGAAAGCAGGCCAATCGTTGATGGTTACAAACAGCAACGCATGTAGGTCAAAATCCTCCCGTTCGTTATCATTCCACACACGTACACCTCTTCCATTCCATAGCTATAAAAGTTCATCAATTAATGGCCTTTGGTACAGATCAATGTCATTGCCGGGTTGCTTAGGGCCTTGGATGAGCACTGACATCATAATGAACTTTCGCTTCATGCACAACCAAGGAGGAAGGTTATACATACATAGAGTCACATGCCATGTGCTATGATGACTGCTCTGCTCCCCAAAAGGATTAACGCCATCTGCACTCAAACCAAACCATACGTTCCTCGGGTCACTTGTAAAGTCGCTCCACTTTCTCTTGATCTTTCTCCACTGTGACCCGTCAGCGGGTGCTCTCAACTTCCCGTCTTTCTTACGGTCTTTTTTGTGCCATTGCATCAACTCGGCATGCTTTTTGTTTCGGAATAGACGTTTCAACCGTGGTATTATAGGAGCATACCACATCACCTTGGCAGGAACCCTTTTCTCGGTGCGCTGGCCCTCAACATCACCAGGGTCATCTCTTCTGATCTTATACCGCAATGCACCGCATACCGGGCATGCGTTCCGTTCCTCATACTCACCGCGGTAGAGGATGTAGTCATTAGGGCATGCATGTATCTTCTGCACCTCCAATCCTAGAGGTCATAGAACCTTCTTTGCTGCGTACGTATTGTCGGGCAATTCGTTATCCTTTGGAAGCTTCTTCGTCATTATTTTCAGTAGCGAACTAAATCCCTTGTCAGATACACCATTATCTGCCTTCCATTGCAGCAATTCCAGTGTGGTACCGAGCTTTTTGTTGCCATCTTCGCAATTTGGGTACAACCCTTTTTTGTGATCCTCTAACATGAGATCGAACTTCAACTTCTTCCTTTCACTTTCGCATTCTCTCTATGCATCAACAATGACCCGGCGAACATTATCATCGGGAACATCGTCTGGTTCCTCTTGATCTTCAGCTTCCCACATTGCAGCATCACCGTATTCAGGGGGAGGGTAGTTGTCGTCATCCTCTTCTTCTTCGTTGTCTTCCATCATAACCCCTCTTTCTCCATGCTTGGTCCAAACATTATAGTGTGGCATAAAACCCTTCTGAAGCAGGTGGAAGTGAAGGGTTTTAGAGGTTGAGAAAGACTTCGTATTCTCACAGACAATACATGGACAAGGCATAAAATCATTCTCCTTGTTTGCCTCAGACGCTTCGAGAAAATTATGCAGGCCCTTAATATACTCGGAGGTGCATCGGTCACCGTACATCCATTGCCGGTTCATCTGCGTGCGTTATATAATAAAGTGTATTAAAAACCATTACAACATATCATGAATAGAGAAGTAACCAAATTATTAGAAATCCATCATCAGATTAAAGCCAAAGTACAATAATGACCAAAATAAATACGTACAGTTCATACATAGCTGTCATTATTGAACAACATATAGGTCTCTAGAGCATCTAATTAAAACATACACCGAAACTATGTAAACAATTTAAATGCAACAACAAATGCAATCATAACCGCTATTAAGGCACCAATTGATCCAACGGCATAATGATACCAAGCCTCAGTATGAATGACATATTTTCTAATCTTTCTAAGCCTCAAGCGCATTGCATCCATCTTGGTCTTGTGATCGTCGACGATATCGGCAACATGCAACTCCAATCCCATCTTGTCATCTTCAGTTCTTTTCAATTTTTCTTTCAAATGATCGATTTCTTTTTCAGCTTTAGTTAACTGTCGAGCAGAATTGCATAGTCAGTTGGAATTTCTGGTTCAACTACTTCCTATAGATAAAAACATCTACGTCAAGTTGGTGGCATAATTAATTGTCATAGACATTAGATATGTGAAATAGTTATATAAAAGATAACATAACACATCTGAATCATAGACTGGACGAGGGCCAACGTGGACGGATATCATAACCATGGCACTATATAATAACAAACAATAATAAAAGTAAGAAAATCATATGAGTAAGTATATTTTATTTTAGCAAGAAGATAAGATCAAGAGGCTCACCACGCGTGGGCGATACATGGCGCTTTTAGGACGGGGACGGGACAGGACATACCGGCAAACCTAGACAAATCTTGACAAAAATGGTGTTTGGACAAGGAGCTTCGAGAGGAGAAAGCTTAAGTTTGGCTTGGGCATTTCATCAAATACCTTATGTGCATAGGAGGTGAACTAGAGCACCACAAAGCTCTTCCCTCGCCGGCCAAAAAAACAGAGCAGTGTGTGGAGTGTTCTGCTTGCCGGCGAGGGGGTCTATATAGGCATCTCCTGGGTCCCGGTTCGTGGCTGGAACCGGGACTAAAGGATCCCCTTTGGTCCCGGATCCAGCCATGAACCGGGACCAATGGTTGTGGGCCAGGAGCGAGGCACATTGGTCCCACTTCATGTCTGGAACCGGGAGCAAAGGTTTCCGACGAACCAGGACCAATGCCCCACGTGGCCCGCCCGGCCTCCTGGCCTCACGAACCAGGACCGTTGCCCCCATTGGTCCTGGTTCGTGACTGAACCGGGACTAATGGGCTAGCCCGACCCAACCAATGCCCTCTTTTCTACTAGTATTGTTTCTGCAAAGGTGAGAAAAGTTATATTTGTTTTTTATTGTCGGTTTTAAATAATACAACAGAGCTCTGGTGGGCCTGAAGACTCGCCTCCTTTAGACCGCTCTAGTGGCCGGTGGCGGGGAGGAGAGCCCCCGTGCTCTACCCCGGTTATTAGTTTAGGTTAGGGTTGTTTAATCCTCATAGGTGCGACGTTTCTTCTTTGAGTTTGTCTTCTGGGCTTTGATCCTCATCGAGTTCGTCTGTTTGAATGTAGTCAATGGATCTCTGGCATAGAGTCTGACCATCTCCTTGAGGAGGGGAGGTTAGGGCTCTTCATGCGAAGAGATTTGGTGTCATGTGCTTCAGATCTAGGCAATTATTCAACGACGACGACTACGGCTATAGGGCGCTGGTCGACTTTCGAGTTGTCATCGACAAGGTCAAGCTAGATCTAGTAGGGGAGCGATGAAAGTGACACATCAATGACTTGTTTTGATGGCAGTAGTGATCGTTCAGTGGTCTCGGAGTATCGATGTAATTTTTATTATGTTTGAGATGGTTTATACTTCTGATGAACTTTTATAACAAATTTGACCCTTTCCGAAAAGAAAATAAATAATACGAAGGAGCTTTCACATTTTGTAGATCATATCATCTATTTTTAAATAGTTCTAACCCACTAGAAATTTTTATAGCACATGCAAGCCATTCGCACTATCAAACACATTCAAATCTTTCATATCATATTTCTTAACACATGCAAACTCTTCACATCATCAACCACTTGCAAGCCCTCCACATAATATCTTGTTTATTTTTCTTGCTCAAAATCATTTTCGAAGCTAGAAAGTCATGAGAAACTAGGGGCGGCCAACCCGAGGCCCTAAAAGCTAAGGGTCGGCTCTGGTTCCTCGGATGTTTACAAATTTTGAAGATAATATATATAAGCTATCTGTTAATCCCTCCATCTCAATGAATAAGGCGCACATGCATCCCTAAATTTCAACTTTGATCATAAATTGAACAAATCAAATGTGCATTATATGTGATATACCATTGAATTCGTATTGAAAACATGTTTTCATTGGTATAGTTTTGAAGTTACAAAAATATGTACTATTGATCTAATTTATGATCAAAGTTGGGTTTTGAGAAGTGTCAAGCGTGTGCATCTTATTGACCAGAATGTAGGAAGGATAATTTATAAATACTGATTCTGGATGCACGTTAACTGTTATTGCATATAGAATTATATATATATCACTATTTTGATGATTAACTAAGGGCCCTGGTTCTAGTGTTGCCTCGCCCCCTTAGAATATCGATACCGGTCCTATGAGGAACTGTAACATGCATTCACTATATATTACTCCCTTCTCTCTAGTTTAGAGGGCTCAAATTTGAAATCGTATCAACCAAGGTAGATTGTGATTGGGATGCCGTGAGTTTTCTAAATACAAAACTTTCCAATAAAATATTTCTCACATGTTCTCTCCCGAAGCAATAAGTTCAGCATCCTCTCTCTAATTGGACTGGCATGGTGCATGTAAAATAAGATGCGTGCAGGACCATTAATTCCCTCTCTCATCTCTATGAATTAAATATGGGGTAAGACTCGGATAGATAATGAATATATGAAAATTTTGAGATGAGCACTTTAAACCCGCAAGGAGGGAGTACTATATATATATGATGAGAATGTGAGATGTATTAATATTTTAGTTTTTATTCATAATCTTTTCATAAAGAGTTTCTATTATTCATAAATTTATTGGTATAAATTTCCCAGCAACGCGCAGGGTATTATTTGGCATATGAGTATATGGTAACAATGCAATACTTGATACGATTGTCATCGGGGTTACACTAGCAGCGATATATAAGCACACGGTCTGTGTGCCGAGGACTCTCAACGTGTCTTCTCCAACAACGACCAGTTCCTACCGTCGGACCTCCTCTTCCACCAGCTGCTCCTCCACCACGGCTGCTCCTGCTCCGCACTTCTTACTCCAAGGAAGCCAGATAGCTCTGGGGTTGGCAATTCTTCCTCGCTGTTCAGCATCTCAAGAACACGTGGCATGGTTGGCCGGTCACGAGGATCCATTTGGGTACACAACAGCCCGATGCAGATGCACCTTTCTCTCTCCTTTCGCTCGGACTGATCTTGCGATGAGGGATCAAATGACTCCATCTGTCGAGCCTCCCAAACCTCCAAAGCCTGAGAAGAAAGTAACTTGTCTGTCATAACTGAAGTCTTGCTGATAGGCATGAGTGCTTGGAAAAGCTCAACTTACCCATGCAATTGGATGTTGGTTTAGCACAGGTCCTCTCATCCCACTAATGATACGGAGGAAGAGGATGCCGAAGCTGAAAACGTTGCTCTTCATGGAGATAATGCCGTCACTGATATACTCAGGAGGTATATTGCCCCTGAATGTTTGAAGAAGAAAACAGAATACTTCAGAGAAAAAGATATAGAGATAAGACAGCATATATTTCGCACAATGAGGAGATAGATACTTTATATGGCAAAATGCCTAGTATGATTTTTTTTATTTTCGTTCTAAGTAATGGAAGGTTCATATAGGTGTACTGAATGGTGTCGATCTTACACTGTGCCAAGTAACTCTTCTGTCTTTATTTGAGAGACACCTTGTTCCAGCAGAAGTTTAGACCTTCCAAACCCACCTATCTTAGGATTCATATCAGAATCAAAGAAGATGTTGGAAGTCTTCAAATCCGGATGCACGACACGCATGGTTTGAAGATAAGCTACGCCCTCTGCTATCCCTCGAACTGTCTGCAACGTGAAGGGCCAACCCAGCTGCTGTGACCTCTCTGCAACTAAGATCAAAGCAAACCAAGCATTTGTAAGAGCATGTTGTTCTCGAATCTAGTTAGCTAGTAGCATTCGACAAGACAAATACTCCCTCCGTTTCAAAATAAGTGTTGCAAATTTTATACTAGATCATCGACACTTATTTTGGGACGGAGGGAGTAATATTTATGACAGAGCATACCATTGAGCATCTCGGACAAGGTTCCGTTGGGCATATACTCTTCGACCACTAGCTCCCCTTGTTCATAGCGGCAGTGTCCTAGAGTGATAACTATGTTTTTGTGCTGGAGGTGCACTGGAAATAGAAGATCCTTTTCATCACGAGACCGCTTGATGGCAACCATGTTTCCGTCAGGTAATACACCCTGAAAAGGGCGTTTCCTCAGGTAAAAGGGTCCTTCAAATTGGAGTCTTGAGGATCAGAATATTGGGGCAATGGCTTAATTACCTAAATAGAATCAGCGAACAACAGTAAATATGGAGCGTACCTTGTGGATGGTAACACGGTCGCCTTCGTGGATCACTTGTTGAACTGAAAATTTATTTGTAGCGGCCTCCAACTCAGAAAAGCTAAAGACTCTGAAGCCTGACGCACGTAAAAAGCAACAAAAAATTCATACATAAATGAGGCCATATTTGCAAACGTGAAGTAATACTAGTAAGACAAGATAATTTAGTTACTCCTTAGTAAGCGATGGTTGTTTCTGTTTCAGAAAGATAGAGGATGCGATCTTACATGATGATGCGGCAGCCGTCATTTCCATAACAAGGTGTATCGTATCAAAGCCATGCGGTGGTGTATGAGGATCATCGTTATAAACCTGCCCGCACCAAAAAAATCATTATTATAGCAGCGTACTGATTGATTGTATTGTACCAACATTACTGTATGCAATGGTGTCTGCAGTCCAGGAGCGAAGCTAGAGCACAAAATCCACTGGGTTCAGCAGAAATCGGTTGGTTACTCTTTCAGTAGCAATAATAAACAATATTGAAGACTAATTCGACGATCATTTGATTAATTCCGTCGGGTTGAGCTGAACCCAAGCTTTAATACCATTTCGCCGCTGCTATTTTATATCGGAAAATCATAGTAGAGCAATATAAGTAACTTTTACCTGCCAGAAGTCCCAGGGCACATGGATCACACTGGGTGTACGGGAAACAGGAGGATCTTCTGGCCTAGGAAGCGTAACCTGGATGGCCAAGTTTATGATCGCCAGATGGTCCGTGATGTCGTGCTTGACCTGAGCCAGCTGCCTGGAGAGCTTCCCGGCCGTGAAGCAATGGCAAATGGCTCCCTTGCCCTGGCAGGTCTTGACGAGGTCGAGGGCGCCGCCGAGGATCCGTTCCAGGTCCCCCAGGGCGGCGCGCACCTCCGAATTGTCTATCTTCTCCTTGAAGCTGGTGCGCGCGGCCATGGACAGGATGCCATGGAGCCTGCTCACGCGCCGCCCGATCTCGTGGCAGTCCTCCCTGTTCTGCCTCACCGTGTCCGCCGCCTCGTTGATCTTGAGCGCGAGCTGAAGGATCTGCCCGACGCCCCCAAACAAGTCCGCCATCCTAGCAGCTTAGTGGCCGCCGGAAAGAACCGGTCGGTCATTCCGACGATGACCCAAACCGAGGAAGCATTGTCTACCTAGAATTCGACAGTTGACTCGGACAAAGCCCGGGAGCACATTGCCTTTTGTTTGTGTAAGATAAGATGGATCAGTGACTCATGTATGTACACGGCGGAATGAAGAACCGAAGACTTCGTGCATGACACAACGCAAGTCTACCCAAGATATTTAAAAACATATCTATCTTAAATATTTCTCATAATTAACTTAAACAAGATATTAAAAGGGCCAAAAAACAGTAACGTGCTGCCGGATGCTTCTCTTGGCTCCCATTATCACCGTCCCCGAGATATCCTGGGTCGGCAGCAAGTCGCCACGAATATCACTATCGGAATCGGACCCTACGCCGACGGCCTGACACGTCGGCGTAGGCCTGACACGTCGGCATAGGCCAGAATGCCATCGGCCTAGGCATACGCCGACGGCCTCCGTCGGAGTAGCCCCGTCGGGATCGCGAACGTCAGCGTACCCGGGCATTCTCGTCGGCATAGGAAAACCGTCGGCGTAGGTCCCCTATGCCGACCTCCGGCCGTACGACCATCGGCGTAGATGGACCGTCGGCGTCCATTCTCACGTGACGACGGCAGACGGCGACGGCGGAGTTCGTGCTCCAACCGGAAGCTGCCACGTGGCGGGGCTATGCTGACGGTTCGTGCTACAACCGGAAGCTGCCACATCGGCGTAGCCCTGCCACGTGGCAGCTTCTGGCGCACCCGAAGCCAGGCTACGCCGACGGTTACACCGTCGGCATAGGCCAGCACCTATGCCGACGGTGTAACCGTCGGCGTAGCCGGCCACGCGTCAGATTCTGGCGCACCCGAGGTCGGGGCTACGCCAATGGTTACACCGTCGGCATAGGTTCAGCACCTATGCCGACGGTGTAGCCGTCGGCGTAGCCTGCCACGTGTCAGATTCTGGTGCGCCGAGGTGTGCCGAGGTCAGCACTACGCCGACGGTTACACCGTCGGCATAGGTGCTGTTTTTTCTATTTTTGTTTTATTTTTCGGCAATATACAACACAAATATATCACAACTAGTACACGGCATATATATCACACATCCACATCATTATCACCACAATATAAGTATTACCATCACAACATACGTGAAATCAATAAAACATATGTCGAAACAACACAACATATGTCTAAACAACATAATATGAATGCATGAAACATAAGTCATGACCACCACCACCAAGAGCCTTAAGCATCAGGAGGTCCACCACCAAGTTCGGTACCGCCAAGACCGCCAAAGCTAAGGTCGTCACTACTACCAGCAGCGCTACCGGCAAGACTGTGACCGCCACCTCCTCGGTGGATTGGAGTGACCGGGCTGCATGACTCGGGAGTGTTGCCAGAATTGGCACCACCACCAATGAAGGGTCGATCAGTTCCCTGCATGTTTGAAAAGAGATTTTATAGAGATATATGATAGTGTTGAATGCACGATAAGTAGTTGGATAGTTTGGGGATGTACTAACCGGAGTCAAATAGTGTTGTGCCACAAAGTCTTCAAACGTAAGCAGAATTGGTTGTTCTCCAGCAGGTGGTGGTGGTGGTGGTTCCATCACAGGAACCGTTCCGGCCGCCATGGACTCAAAAACGATCTGCATGTTAGTTGACGAAGCACACATGAAGGTTAGAAGAAATGAGAATGCAAATGTGAAACTCAAATGAAAGGGGCTAAACTAACCTTCATCATGCGACTGGCGTGGTCCGAGACTGTTGCAAGTCTCGCGTTCCACGCCATGGTCTCCTGACGTTGGTACTCCATGTAGGCCTTCAATATAACATGATGAAACTCATAAGAACATCTTGGTGTGGAAAATAAAATGAGAAAAAGGAAGATAAGAGGGAAAATTCTTACAGAGTGTTGATGGGCTAGGAGGGACATTGAGTGTGCACTTGTCGCCCCCGGCTGCGGGCTCAGGCTCGGGTTGGTAACTCGTAGCTGTGTGTAGGAGATAGAAGGAGTGACCATGACATCCAGAACTCGCTGTCGACCATGACTCTTCGGCCCTATGCCGACCACCGCCCTATCGTCCGTAGCCTCTTTTATGGGGTCAGGTGTGTCAGGATTGAAGATATTATACACCTTCTTGTAGGTCTCAAGGTGCTCGCCGGAGTTGCCGTAGTACCTGACCTTGCCTTCCTTAGGCTTAGTCCGCGCATGGGCTAGCTCCCACGCCTCCATGTCTAAGAGCGGCCGCTTCGGTTTCTCCTCCTGCACCACCAAGCAGCACCAAACAGAGGTTAGTCATACATAGAAGAAGAAAAATGTTTCATGTACATAGATATACGTGAACTTTCTTGTGGCCCCAATGGTTTCGGTTTCCCTGACTATGTGTTCCGTCATTTCCTTGATTAGCCCGGTTTTGGATGCTTTTAGCAACCCACTTTTCATCATCACCAAGCCATGTATTAACCAATGCCTCCCATGATTCCCTTTTTCCATAACACCAACCAGGACACGCCTACATAATGAAAGCATAGTGGCATGTTGACGCGAAACAATGACATTTAACACAAACATCGGAATGAAAATTTTGTCATACTTACCAACATGTATTGCTCCTTAGTCAAGGTAAGCTTCTCCTCCCGCGCGAAATCCTTGGGCATCTTCATGTCACGATAGTTGTAATAATATTGCGAGATGGCCAGCCAATGCACCTCGTACTGGATCTGGCAGGCCTGCTTCTTTGCAGCTCTCTGAAACAACTTCTTGGCAATGGGCTTGTTCTCCTCAAGAGCTCGATAGTATTTCTACAGTTATTCATGAAAACAGAATGGAAGAAGCCACGAGTCAAACCATTTGATGGAAAATTATGGACGAAACTCAAGACTCATGCTTCTGAATAGAACTTACCCAAAAATTTGTTTCCACGGCCTTAGCATGTGATGGATAGTCCGCATGGGTATCCAATTTGTAGTGTTTCCAGGTCATGGCCAAAACCCGGTGCTCTGGGTGCTCGATTGGGTCCGGAACGAACAACCCCGACCAATATTCCTTTAGCAAGATAGTGATGACACCATTGGGAACACGGGCTTTTCGAGGAACCTCCTAACCCCTACAAAAGATAGAAAATATGAGCATGTTTACAAGCAAAAGAATTAAAATATGATTAAGAGGCACTTACTCTTTCCCCTTTGGTGTAATGATCCAGTTCCGCTCCTCCGTATCAGGTTTGGGGGGGAGTATTGCTTGACCACGCAACCACCCCTTGTTGTTGCCAACCCATCCCCCTCCCTACCACCACCAACCTCCTCCTCCCCCTCCCTGCCACCACCAACCTCCTCCTCCTCCCTGCCACCACCAACCTCCTCCTCCTCACTGCCACCACCAAACTCACCCCCTTCCCAAACTCCTCCTCCTTCTCCTCCTCCTCCTCAACCTCCTCGCGAAAATCCTCCTCCTCAGTAGAGGGTACCTCACTACAAGAGGGCCTTGTAAAAGGCACCCCTAAGTCGGTGAGGGAGCGTTGTTTCTGTCCCCGACCACCCCCTCCACCTCTAGGGCCTCTCCCTGCACCCCCTCCACCTCTAAGGGCTCTCCCCGCACCCCCTCCACCTCTAAGGGCACCTCTCCCTTGACCTCCCTGTGAGGAGTCATCCTCAAGTAGTCGAGACGGAATATTACGGGCTCGACCACTCCGACTAGTAGTCAATTTGAGTTTTCTTAGTAAACCCGTGCCATCGGCCTTGCCCTTGCCCATGCTTAGCAAACCTGCATTGAGATGAGAATAAACAATTAGTATAAAATAAGGAAGAAAAAACCTGTATAAAAAAGACATTGATGAATAAGCATATTAATAAACCATAGTAAAAAGACATGAAACGTACATCTGCTAGGACCCATATGAATCATCACTGTCAGTATCACTATCACACATATCATCTTTATTATCGGACGGAGGTGGAGGCTCTTCCTCGTCTTCATCATATTCATTTAGCAACTTTTCTAGCATAAGTATGTCTTTTTCATTAACAATGGTCTCACCATCATTCCGTGCAAAGTCAACGTTTGGATCCACATCATGATCACCCAAGGAGTCATCATAATCGCTTCTGACCACATCATCATCATCATCATCGGGTTGCTCTTGAAAGAACACTCCATCGTACGTTATGGGGTTAATGTTGTAATAATAGTCACCGTTCGGATCCGGTAACTTACTATGTGGCGACACCTTGAACACAACTTCCCAACCCTTTAGGTATTCTTTCTGGTATGGGTAAGGCAGATAATAAACTTGTGTGGCTTGGGTAGCCGCAATAAAGAGATCGGCTCCAACATAAATGGTTGATCGTTTAACTTCAACCAAACCATACGAAGGCGTATGTCTCAGGCCCTTTACTGGGTCGAACTATCGGCATTTGAACACAGGGAGACACAGGGTTTCGCGGCCACGACTGAAGGAAAGCTCGTATATTTTTCCCACCCTTCCGTAATACTGAACTCCATTTTGACCTGGGGTGTACACTCCAGTATTTATAGTTTTGGGATCAGGCCAGTTGTTCTGTGCTCCTCTGTATGGAATCGATACCCATTCACATCATACTGTTCACATGTCATGACCGAAGGGTTAAAACCCATGGAAACCCATCTCAATTCTTCATCGATAGATATGTTCCGATCTTTTCCCTACAAGTTTAATTGAAATTGTTTGGTTAACTAATAAAATGTTCATGTCGAAGAAGAGTAAGTTCCCTACAATTTTGGGGAATATGAAAAATTACTTTAGCCAAGAACCAAGCAACAAAATTTTGCCTTCCAGGATTTCCATGTCGAAGAAGAGTAAGCGCCTCCGCCTGAGTAGGATCAATCATTCCCTTCCACTCCTCATAAATGAATTGGCTGAAAGAAGAAAAACGGTGTTTAGGCCTATACTAAGAGAACGTAGAACTTGATGTTGTGCAAGACATAAAGGAATGGTGTGGTGGTATTACCTCATCCACTCCTCCCTAACTTCCTTGATGTTGTGCAATACATAGAACATGATGTCCTCCCACTCTTGTTCTGGCATGTCTTAAGATTTTGAGCACCCAGGCCTGCCACCTTGCCCACTGAATAGATCGAGCTAGGGTTTATACTTGGGCTCTTCCGTATTGTATCGAGGCATCTTATTATGCAGGCTGGGAACATGGTCTAGATAGTACGATGTCCTGAGGTTTGACACCTCCTCAAGGATAACTGCCTCAGCTATGGAAGCTTCAATCTTAGCTTTGTTTCCACATTTCTTTCGGAGATGATTGTTTTGTCTCTCAGGGCCATACTGCTAACGACTCTGCACAGGGCCCCCCGACAATACCTCTTTCACGAGGTGTAAAATGAGATGTGTCATTGGAGTAAAGAAGCCTGGCGGAAAGGTCTTGTCTAGCTTGCATATCAACTCTGGTGCCTTCTTATGCAATTGTCCAATCACCTCGGGACATACTTCTTTAGCACAGAGCGTGCGAAAGAAATGGCTTAGCTCCGCAAGCACTCGCCAGACACGCTTAGGGACATAGCCTCGAACCATCACCGGCATTAACAGCTCAATCCATACATGATAGTCATGACTCTTGAGCCCGTTGACTTTGCCCATTGAAAGATTGACTCCATTACTTATATTCGATGCATAACCATCAGTGAACTTCACAATGTGTTTGAGCCACATAAGTACCTCCTTCTTTTCTGGCGGTTTAAGGACGAAGTCAGCCTTTGGCTTGAACCAGTTTCTTCGACCGCCTGTGGGAGGTTGCATGTTTAGACGTGGTCTATCACAAATTTTTTGTTGACCGGCTCTAGCTTGAACGTTATCATTTGTCTTATCAAGAATGTTGAGGATCGTGCGAAAAAGGGACTCTGCGACATTCTTTTCGGTGTGAATCACATCGATGTTATAAGGAAGTTTGAGGTCCTTGAAATAGGGAAGCTTCGTGAAGGGGCTAATGTGAGTCCAGTTGTGTGTCTCACCATATCCCTCGAAGCATTTGCCTTTGCCTTTCCCTTTGACTTCAGGCTTGAGAGCTTTTAGCTGAGCAAGAACATCTGCCCTCGAAAATGTTGGAATCTCATTTACTTCATGGACAACCCGACCTTTCGTGAAGTTCTTGTTGTCTTCCTTGTCTGGATGGTCTGGAGGGAGGAACTAGTGGTGCTGGTCAAAGGCTATATACTTGCGACCCTTCTGCAACCAAATAAAACGTAGAGCCTGCATGCACACTAGGCATGGCATCTTACCACTTGTACACCATTCACAGAATAGGGCATAGCTGGGAAAGTCATGCATGCAATACATCAACCAAACTTTCATCAAGAAATTTTTCTGCAGATGTCGGTCGTATGTCAACCTTGGGAAGTACCAAGAATGATGCAAATCATCCACCAGCGGCTGCGTTAACACTCCCAAATTCTTCCCCGGGTATTCGGGCCCTGGAATGATCAGCGACAAGAACATGGTGTCACATTGCATTAGGACACCGGGAGGGAGATTGAGCGGAATAACAAACACGGGCCAGCAACTGTATGAATTGGACGACATACCATATGGATTGACTCCATCACCTGTTATTGCAACTCTGACATTCCCATCCTCAGCTGCTTCCTCGGGGTATTCTTTATCGAATGACTTCCATGCTTCACCTCCTGATGGATGTACGATTTTGTTTGGATGGTACCTTTTCCCTTGCTTGTGCCACTTCAGCATTTTGGCAGACTCCTCCGTGATGAAAAGGAGCTGCAGTCTTTTTATGAAATTAAGATATCGAAGAACCTTTGCGGGGATGCGTAGCTGCCTCTTTTGACCATCCTTACCGACCACCTCAAGGTACCGAGAGGAACCACACTTCCTACAATACTTGTCATCCGCATACTCGTGCCTAAACAAAAGGCAATTCTTCGGACATATATGTATTTTCTGATAATCCATAGAGAGTGTATTCGTGATTTTCTTCGTGGCATACATGCTTTCCTGTAGTCCATGACCATCGGAAAGATTGTTAGCCCATACTCCCATAAAAGCTTTGATGCAAGCTTGGCTACAGTCGTACTCAGCCTTAACTACCATTAGTTGCGAGATGGCATCTAGTTGAGAGAGTTTGGCACCCGGATAAAGAGGCTTCTTTGACGAAGCCAAGATCTCCAAGAAGGACTTTGCGATTGCCTCCGGCTCCTCCGGCTCCTCTAGTTCATTGTCTGAAGGTGTCGCATGTGTATCTCTGTAGCAATGACATCATCTAGCATGTCTCTGACCCCGTCGTCAACATAACCACCGATGCATCGACGCATCACCTCTTCTCTACCACGGTCCCGCTCAGCAAAGTTTATCGGCATGTCAAAGTTTTTCATATATCCATGCGTGCGAAGGTGCCAGGTCATTTCGTCCTTGCCTTTAGAGTGACGTCTGCCACATCTCGCACACGGGCAATGTGGGATCATTCTCATTGGACCACAGAATGTCTCCCTCAAAAACACATCGGTTTTGGCAATCCACTCTGATGTTACTCTATTCTCACGGGGGCCATGGGTAAAACCACTATACATCCACTGATTATCTGCCATCCTCTGCTTTATTGGGAGCCACACAACAAAATTAAGATTTGATTTGAATTAATCACATCAAATATTTATTTTCTACCGCGTTGATGGCACTGAATCCACCTACATTTCTAATAGGTAAAGAGGGTCCTAATCCCACCCGAGGATGTGTAGATTGAGTACGTTCTCCATGCTCTACCCCGGTTCGAAACAAAATTTCGGTAGCACCTCCCCGTTGTTCTCCAGATGCACGTCTCGACAAATAGTCGAGAGAATGTGCTACAGAGAACAACAGGGAGGCGCCACCGAAATCCTGTCTTGGAATGGGACAGAGCATGGAGAACGTACCCAATCTACACATCCTCAGTCTGTCCGTGGAAAACGCTGGACAATCCGAAAGAGCTGTGGTGATAAATATGCAATTGAATGCATATTTATCGATGCAACCCTTTCGGATAGGAGACTCCTAGGTTATGTGACTTGACTTGAAAATAAATTCTACTAGCATGATTCGTAGCTCACCCTCGGCTGTAGAGGAAGTAGGCCAACAGCGGAGGGACGATCGGGGACCAACAGCTCCTACGACGATCACTCCACCGAGATGGAACACCACACAACCTACAAATTGCACCGTGACCAAAATTAAGAACATCACAATATCTTCATCATCATCATCTATGATCATCTAACAATCATCATCATCTATCATCTCTTCAGGAAAAAAATCATCATCTATCATCATCATCATCTAATAATTATCAAGGCAAAAAAAAAATACTCGTTATCTATCATCAACATCATCATCTATCATCATCATCTATCATCTAACTATCATCTTGCATTTGAATTTCTTGCATTTTTGTTAAACAAATTGCATTTCTCACATTTCAAACTATCATCAAATCATCTATCATCTAACTATCATCATACGTAATGCATCCATCCATCTAACCATCCATTTACTTACATAACTATGGACAACAACTAAATTAACAAAAAAATGCTACAGAGAGGGAGGGAGGGTGCTCACCGTGGGGAGGGCCAGCTCGGGGGGGGGGGGAGGAGGGAAGGCATGGGCAATGGATGGTCGGAGCAGGCGGCGGTTGCCTAGCGCAGGAGAGGGCTGGCCACGTGCGGGGCAGGGGCGAGGGCAGTCAGGGCGGGGACGGGGTGGCGGTGTGGTCGGGGCGGGGTGAGGCGGGGTGGGGCGGCAATGGGGCGGGCGCTACTGCGACGCGAGGCGGGGTTGGGTGGGGCGGCGGCGGGGCGAGGTCGGGTAGGGCAGCGGCGGGGCGAGGCACGGGGCGGGGTCGGGTGGGGCGGCGGCGGGGCGAGGCACGGGGCGGGGTCGGGTGGGGAGGTGGCGGGGCGAGATGGCGCTGCGGCGGGATGAGGACAGCGAGCGAGGTCGAGGCCGGGGCGCTAGTGAATGAGTGGTGGAGAGAGGAGGGGTGAGGGGATAAGGTAGGGATCTATGCCGATGTTTTAGCCGTCGGCATAGGTTCTGTAGCCACGTGGCAACCTATGCCGACGGCTAAGCCGTAGGCATATGTATTTTTTTCATTTTTTCGTTATAAGTTTTACTCACATTAATTTTAAGATATTTTTAAAATGTCATCGCAGTTTTAAAATATTCATATCCTTCCTTCCCTGTAGGGGCGAGGGCGGTCGGGGCGGGGACGGGGTCGCCAAGGTGGGGTGGCTGTGTGGCCGGGGCGGAGTCGACGGAGGTCGGGGAAGGGACTAGGTGGCCGAGGTGGGGCGGCGGTGTCGCAGGTCATGCTGGCTCAGGGGAAGGTCGGCGATGCGTGGGGATGTGTCGAGGGAGGCCGGGGCGGGATACGAGAGTGGCAGCACGGGTGTATCCGGGCGGAGACGGCAGCGGCGCGGGCGGATCCGGGCGTTGACGGCGGCGGCACCTGGTGGCTGCGTGGAGGCAGACAGCGGTGGTGCAGGTCGGCATGCGCGTAGAGGGGTCACATTTCATGGTCTCGAGAGAGGGGGAGGGGGACACAGTCCAGGCCCCCCGTCCTGTCTAACCCTGACACTGTTTACCGTACGGATCTACCCCTTTGACTTCCACCAGACGGGGTTTGACCGAGGGTCATTTCCACCTGGTTGTGATAGGCCAGCCCATAGCAACATCTTAGCACAAGGTCCAGGCTCAACCCACCGCAAGATTCCCTCGGCGTCTACCCGATGCCACATTTTCCGAATGTAAGAGGGCGAGGGCAAGACATGGCGGCATAGCCCCCTCCAGGTCCCCCGTCCCGTCTAACCCTGACACTCTTGACCGACGTATCTACCCCTTTGACTTCCACCGGACGGGGATTGACCGAGGGACATTTCGACCTGGTTGTGATAGGCCAGCCCATAGGTTTACTTCGGATCAAAGTCCGGGCCCAACCCATCACAAGATTCCCTCGGTATGGACCCGATGCCATAGTTTCACACCGTAAGAGGGCCCAGCACAAGACCTGGCGGCATTGCCACCCCCAGGTCCCTCATCCCGTCTAACCCTGACACTGTTCACTTAGCGGATCTATGCCTTTGACTTTGACCGGACGGGGTTTGACCGAGGGACATTTTCACCTGGCGGTGATAGGCCAGCTCATAGCAACATCTTAGCACAAGTTCCGGGCCCAACCCAGCGCAAGATTCCCTCGGTATTGACCCGATGCCATAGTTTCACACCGTAAGAGGGCCCAGCGCAAGACCTGGTGGCATTGCCACCCCAGTTTCCTAGTCCCGTCTAACCCTGACACTGTTGAGCGAGCGGATCTACCCCTTTGACTTTCACCGGCCAGGGTTTGACCGAGGGACATTTTTCACCTGGCTGTGATAGGCCAGCCCATACCAACATCTTAGCACAAGTTCCGGGCCGAACCCAGCACAAGACTCCCTCGGTGTCGACCCGATGCCACGTTTTCCAAACGTAAGAGGGCCCAGGACAAGACCTGGTGGCATAGCCCCCTCCAGGTCCCCCGTTCCGTCTAACCCTGACACTCTTGACCGGACGGATCTACCCCTGTGACTTCCACCGGACGGGGTTTGACCGAGGGACATTTCCACCTCGCTGTGATAGGCCGCCCATAGCAACATCTTAGCACAAGGTCCGGGCCCAACCCACTGCAAGATTCCCTCGGTATTGACCCGATGCCATAGTTTCACACCATAAGAGGGCCCAGCGCAAGACCTGGCGGCATTGCCACCCTAGGTTCCTCGTCCCATATGACCCTGACACTGTTCACCGAGCGGATCTACCCCTTTGACTTTCACCGGACGGGGTTTGACCGAGGGACAGTTTCACCTAGCTGTGATAGGCTAGCCCATACCAACATCTTAGCCCAAGTTCCGGGCCGAACCCAGCACAAGACTCCCTTGGTGTCGTCCTGATGCCACGTTTTCCAAACTTCAGAGGGCCCAGGGCAAGACTTGGTGGCATAGCCCCCCTCCAGGTCCCTCGTTCTGTCTAACCCTGACACTGTTGACCGTACGGATCTACCCCTTTGACTTCCACCGGACTGGGTTTGACCGAGGGTCATTTCCACCTGGCTGTGATAGGCCCGCCCATAGCAACATCTTAGCACAAGGTCCGGGCCCAACCCACCGCAAGATTCCCTCGGTGTCGACCCAATGCCACATTTTTCGAACGTAAGAGAGCCAGGGCAAGACCTAGCAGCATAGCCCCCTCTAGGTCCCCAGTCCCGTCGAACCCTGACACTCTTGACCGGACGGATCTACCCCTGTGACTTCCATCGGACGGGGTTTGACCAAGGGACATTTCCACCTGGCTGTGATAGGCCCGCCCATAGCAACATCTTAGCACAAGGTTCGGGCCCAACCCACCGCAAGATTCCCTCGGTATTGACCCGATGCCATAGTTTCACACCGTAAGATGGCCCAGCGCAAGACTTGGCGGCATTGCCACCCTAGGTTCCTCGTCCCGTCTAACCCTGACAATATTCCTCGAGCGGATCTACCCCTTTGACTTTCACCGGATGGGGGTTGACCGAGGGACATTTTCACCTAGCTATGATAGGCCAGCCCATACCAACATCTTAGCACAACTTTCGGGCCGAACCCAGCACAAGACTCCCTCGGTGTCGACCCGATGCCACGTTTTTCGAACGTAAGAGGGCCCAGGGCAAGACCTGGCGGCATAGCCCCCCTCCAGGTCCCCCGTCCCCTCTAACCCGGACACTTTTGACCGTACGGATCTACCCCTTTGATTTCCATCGGACGGGGTTTGACCGAGGGTCATTTCCACCTGGCTGTGATAGGCCCGCCCATAGCAAAATCTTAGCACAAGTTCTGGACCCAACCCACCGCAAGATTCCCTCGGTATCGACCCGATGCCAAATTTTTCGAACGTAAGAGGGCCAGGGCAAGACCTGGTGGCATAGCCCCCTCCAGGTCCCTGGTCCCATCTAACCCTGACACTCTTGACCGGACAGATGTACCCCTTTGACTTTCACCAGACGGGGTTTGACCGAGGGACATTTCCACCTGGCTATGATAGTTCATCCCATAGGTTTACTTCGTATCAAAGTCCGTGCCCAACCCACCGCAAGATTCCCTCGGTATTGACCCAATGCCATAGTTTCACACTGTAAGAGGGACCAGCGCAAGACCTGGCGGCATTGCCAACCCCAGATTGCTTGACCCGTCTAACCCTGACATTGTTCACCGAGCGGATCTACCCCTTTGACTTTCATCGGACGGGGTTTGACCGAGGGACATTTTCAACTGGCTGTGATAGGCCAGCCCATAGCTCCATCTGAGCACAAGTTCCGGGCCCAACACACCACAAGATTCCATCGGTGTCGCCCGATGCCATGTTTTCCGAATGTAAGAGGGCCCAGGGCAAGACCTGGCGGCATAGCCCCCCTCTAGGTCCCCCATCCTGTCTAACCCTCACACTGTTGATAGTACGGATCTACCCCTTTGACTTCCACTGGACGGGGTTTGACCGACTGTCATTTCCACCTGGCTGTGATAGGCCCGCCCATAGCAACATGTTAGCCCAAGGTCCGGGCCCAACCCACTGCACGATTCCCTCGGTGTCGACCCGATGCCACATTTTTCGAACGTAAGAGGGCCAGGACAAGACCTGGTGGCATAGACCCCTCCAGGTCCTCCATCACGTCTAACCCCGACACTCTTGACCGGACGGATCTACCCCTATGACTTCCACCAGACGGGGTTTGACCGAGGGACATTTCCACCTGGCTGTGATAGGCCGGGCCATAGGTTTACTTTGGATCAAAGTCCGGGAACAAACCACCGCAAGATTCCCTCGGTATTGACCCGATGCCAAAGTTTCACACCGTAAGAGGGACCAGCTCAAGACCTGGCGGCATTGCCACCCCCAGGTCCCTCGTCCCGTCTAACCCTGACACTGTTCACCGAGCGGATCTACCGCTTTGACTTACACCGAACGGGGTTTGACGGCGGGACATTTTCACCTTGCTGTGATAGGCCAGCCCATGGCAACATCTTAGCACAAGTTCTGGGCCCAACCCAACACAAGATTACCTCGGTGTCGACCCGATGCCACGTTTTCTGAACGTTAGAGGGCCCAGAGCAAGACCTGGCGGCATAGCCCCCCTCCAGGTCCCCCATCCTGTCTAACCCTGACACTGTTGACCGTATGGATCTACCCCTTTGACTTCCACCAGACGCGGTTTGACAGAGGGTCATTTCCACCTGGCTGTGATAGGCCTGCCTATAGCAACATCTTAGCACAAGGTCTACGCCCAACCCACCGCAAGATTCCCTCGGTGTCGACCCGATGCCACATTTTTCGAACATAAGAGGGCCAGGGCAAGACCTGTCGGCATAGCCCCCTCCAGGTCCCCCGTCCCTTCTAACCCTAACACTCCTGACCGGACGGATCTACCCCTTTGACTTCCACCGGACGGGGTTTGACCGAGGGACATTTCCACCTGGCTGTGATAGGCCAGCCCATAGGTTTACTTCAGATCAAAGTTGGGGCCCAACCCAACACAAGATTCCCTCGGTATTGACCCGATGTCATAGTTTCACATCGTAAGAGGGCCCAGCGCAAGACCTGGCGGCATTGCCACCCCTAGGTCCCTCGTCCCGTCTAACCCTGACACTGCTCATCGAGCGAATCTACCCCTTTGACTTTCACCGGACGGGGTTTGACCGAGGGACATTTTCACCTAGCTGTGATAGGCCAGCCCATAGCAACACCTTAGCACAAGTTCCGGGCCCAACCCAGCACAAGATCACCTCGGTGTTGACCCGATGCCATGGTTTCCGAACATAAGAGGGCCCAGGGCAAGACCTGGCATCATAGCCCCCTCTAGGTCCCCTATCCTGTCTAACCCTGACACTGTTAACCGTACGGATCTACCCCTTTGACTTCCACCGAATGGGGTTTGACCGAGGGTCATTTCCACCTGGCTGTGATAGGCAGCCCATAGCAACATCTTAGCACAAGATGCGGGCCCAACCCACCGCAAGATTCCCTCGGTGTCGACCCGGTGCCACATTTTCCGAAGTAAGAGGGCCAGGGCAAGACCTGGCGGCATAGCCCCCTCCAGGTCCCCCGTCTTGTCTAACCCTGACACTCTTGACCGGACGGATTTACCCCTTTGACTTCCACCGAACGGGGTTTGACCGAGGGTCATTTCTACCTGGCTGTGATAGGCCAGCCCATAGGTTTACTTCGGATCAATGTCCGGGCCCAACCCACCCCCAGGTCCCCCGTCCCATCTAAACCTGGCATTGTTGATCCAGCGGATCTACCCTTTTGAATTTCACCGAACGGGGTTTGACCGAGGGACATTTTCACCTGGTTTCCACACTCCATGTGACGGCGGTAGCGATATCCCTAAGGAGGGACACACTCCGGAGACGCATGCGGGGTGCCTATACACACTCCAAAATAGACGATACATTGAAAAAAAACAGTGTGTAGACTATATATAACATGGACATGGTCTATTGACTTCCTAATTAAAAAAAATTTAATACAGGGAAAGATTTTTCTTAAAAAATGCACCTATGCCGACGGTTAGACCGTCGGCGTAGGCCAAAAAAAAATTGCAACTATGCCGACGGTGTAACCGTCGGTGTAGATGTAAGAAAAGTGCACCTATGCCGACGGTTACACCGTCGGCGTAGATACCCCCCGGGATCTACACCTCCCAGATCGATGCCGTGGCACCTGCCGCGGATCAATGACATGGCACATCGAATCTATGCCGATGGTGTAACCATCGGCGTAGGTGGAATAAAAAATAAAATTGCACCTACGCCTATGGTTACACCGTCAGCGTAGCCCGAAAGGTATGCCGATGGCATAACCGTCGGCGTAGATACGTCCCCGGATCCGCACCTCCTCGGATCGGTGATGTGGTACCTGCCGCAGATCGATGACATGGCACATCGAAGCTATGCCGACAGTTTCCATCAGGGCCGTCGACATATCTTTGATGGCGTCCAATGGGAGTTACTCATTGAACGGCTGGGCCCGCTGATACGCCAAAGGGGTGTCTACGCCGATGGCCACCGTAGGCGTAGGTTCATCTACGCCGATGACCATGGTACGCCGACGAGGGCCGTCGGCATAGGTTCATCAACGCCGACGGCTTTTTGTACGCCGACGGTGATGCTCTAGTGGTCGGCGTAGGGTGACGTATGCTGACGGGGGCCGTCGGCATAGTCTAGGCCATCGACAACGACCCTGATTCTGGTAGTTTATAGTATACTGCTCCATATAGAGAAATAAATTCGGTTTTTTATAAAAGATAAAATTCTATTTTTTACCTTTTAGTTTCACGCTCATGACTTGTGACAATAGTTAACTCATTCAATTCATTTGATTAGGTTTATCAGCACCGGTATGGTAAGGAGCAACATACGACCACACGTTCATGACGATAGATTATGTCGTATGATCTCATGCATGCACAAGTGATGAAACTAATTCGTCTTTTCAGTTTTTAAAATGTTTTATCTTTTAAATAGAAAATCCGATTCAAAAATCGTTTCTACCATTAAATCCGTCGCGACGAGATCTTCGAAACAAGATCTTATATCGATATGTTTTGATGATTTTTTTGGGTTAAGAGTTATCATGTCTATTGCACATAAATCATTATTATGATTACATTGAAGTTGTCATTATATATTTTAACTACTTTTTCTTCTAAGTTTAAAGTAATTTTTGACATGTTATAAAAAAGAGAATTAAGAAACTAAACTTTTCATGATGAATTACTAAAATTTGCCATGATTCATGAAATAATTCCGTCATGGTTCATAAGTAAAAAGAAATCTGCCGTCAATCACTTGCCATGACTCAAATTTGCCATGAACCTTGAACTAAAATTGCCATGATGAATTACTTCAAATTTTCATGATACATCCAGTAAAATTTGCCATATTTTGTCTCTAAAATATTTTTCCATGTTCAAAATACTAGAATTGTCATGGTCAAAATACTAAAATTGTCATGATCTGTAAACTCAATTTGCAATGATGAATTACTAAAAATTGCCATGATCCATGAATTAAATTTTCCGTGGTCAATTACTATTTTTTTTCATGGTCAATTAATTAAAATTACCATGAAAAGTAGTTGAAATACAATGGTAGCTTTAAATCTAGAAGAAAAAACTAGATGAAACATGTCGTGGAAACTTTATTGTAGACACTATGGCAACTTTAGTGTAAACATCATTACAACTTTTGGCCCCAAAAAAGGCCGTCGAAACATATCAATATGTGATCTAGTTTTAGATCTCGTCGGGATGGATTTAATGATGAAAACAGATTTATAATTAAATTTTAATTTAAGAGAGAAAACATTTTTAAGTTCAAAAAGGAAAAATGATTTTGCTGATGTCATATGTTTGATGTGGCAAGATGGATGGTTATGAACACATGTGATCCATGTTGCCTCGTGCCACATGTGTGAGCGTTATCATTTAGGTCAATTTAAGCGTGAAAACATGTGTTATACTCTGTATTGTATAAAGATATATATCTTTAGATTCATCATCAAATGAAGTTTCTAACATTATAGTTTTCATGGCATGTTATACATGTTTTATTAGTTAAATTGAAGATTGAAATGTGATGCTCGGGTTACATGCCCGACTGGAGGGGGTAGTACCAATTAATCTTGCTTACCCAATTTAATGGAAGTTGTGCCAAGTTTTTTTTACCCCTGTTAATCTTTTCCCATGTTCAATGAAGCCCAATTATCATGTTTGCTATGTGGTATGCGGTAATGCCGGTGTTGATGAAAATGTTTCTGCTACCGGTATCCGTGGTGACCACAATGTTGGCCTCAGTCTTGCCATTGCTACTTGACTGCATTTGAAGTTGGTCGACTTTCCTCATGAACCTCATAGCCTGTCACTACTGGAAAATCAACATATGTCGAGTGTTTGGGCTATGCCGAGATGTAAACCACATGATATTGGAAAACCTACGATAGGCCAGAGCCGTTCTTGGCAAACGATAGAGCATAGTAAAGACATGCATTTACTGAGACAAAAGTAAGACAAAATCGATAAAAAGAAGAAGCTCGACAAAAGGCGTCCAATGGCGAGAGCCATTTTCAGCAAAGGATAGAGCACGACAAAGACATGCATTTACCGAAACAAAAGAAAGACAAACTCAGTAAAAAGAAGAAAATCAGCAAAAATGCGTCCAATGCCGAGAGCCAAACAGTAAGCTCATGACAAAGTGGTGCCACGTGGCTTGTTCGTCAGTTCTTGATGGCTCGATGAAAGTGGGTATGCTTTGCTAGGAGCCCGTAATATGATTCACGAAAAAGGGTAGTTTCAATGCATAATTCTTTCTTCTACAGGGGGGTTCACTTCATAATTCAATCATTATCAGAAGAACATTACATCCTTTTGTGTTTCTCTTAAGTAGTATATATCAAATTACTAGTCACATTCATTTAGTTTTTTTTACTTCAGTTGAGTCTTGCCAACGAAGATGCTTGGTCGCAACTCGCGTTTGAACTTCTATGTAGGTCTCCTCATCCGGCTCTGGAGGTATAATTAAATAAAGAATATAATGGCTCATTTAGAGTGACATGTCCTATTAAACCTGGAAACTCCCGCAAGCCATGGAATCATACGATGCCGAAAATCCCCAGGAACGAGCACTCTGTAAGTAGTGATAAAAGTTTGAGCATGTTTCGTACAAACCCGAAGGGAGGTCGATTGTGAATTGCACAATCTTCGAGATAGTATTTGGCTATCAAGAGAGAATATATTTGATTTGCCAAGGAAGTGCAGGATCGTTGCTCCATTGGCGTCGAAACTTCTTGTGTTCTCAAAGGAGGTCATCACATGACACGTGCCAAGCCATGGAATATTTTCGAACGCCTGCAATATTTTAGAAATTTATTACACTCTTACGGTTTCAATACGGAAAATGGCAAATCTACGTAGCAAGCACATAAAACATCTCCATAAGGGTTTTGGAAAATATTATATGATGTCTTTGCGACATGCATAGGCCTTGAGTAGCCGATGGGGCGGTAGACCTGTCATAGGGAGGCAGGGGGGTACCTTAGTGGGATGATGGATCCAGCCACTTAAATTGACGAAAAATCACACTATGCCGAAAATGCTTAGGGCCTAGCACGGTGCTTCTAAATGGCCTTGTAGGGTGTGGTAAAAGTTTGAGGGTGGTCCGCATAAGCCTGATCTGAACGGGGCCGCCCGTAAACTACATCACCTTCGAGGTAGTATCTAGCAATTGAGAGGGAGCATGTCCGGTTTGTGAAGGAAGTGTGGGGCATGTTGCTCAGTTCGCCTCGAAACTCTAGTGCCTTGAAAGGAGGTCATCGCATGACACATGCCATGATTTGACATTTTTTGGGCCCACCTGCAATATTTGAGACATTTATTACACTCCTAGGATTTCAGTGTAGGAAATTGCAAACTGTGTTTTTGAAACATTCTACATAAATGTTTGCTTTTACACTAGTAGAAAACGGGCCTTTTGTCCCGGTTCTAGAACCGGGACTAAAGGCCTCCACTTTTAGTCCGAGTTGGACTACGAACCGGGACTAAAGGGGCTCCGCGTGGCAGCTTTCTAGAGCGGGACCTTTAGTCCCGGTTGGTATTACCAACCGGTACTAAAGGTATTTTTAAAATATTTTTATTTTTTATTTTTTATTTTTTCTGATTTTGAAATCTTTGAATTATTTGAGAATTTAATCTCTAATCACCCCTCCTCACTATTCTGGATTTATTTGACAATTTTATCTCTAATCACCCTTCATTCCAAATCGTCTAACTTCCCGACGGTCACCCATCCTCTCACTTCTCCAACCTGAGCACGCTTAACTTTCGAGTTTATCACCCCTAGTTTCCAAGTCTGCACTTGTTGTTTTCTTAACAATAGTAAGTTATCAATCCTATTAACCCTTGGGTCTTGATATAACATGATTTAATTTTTTGAATTCCAAACAATTATTGAAATAAAGAACAATAAATGATTAATAATAATATTGAATTTCAATGAAAATAAAATAAGTAACATTATTATTTTATTCATTTTTTGCAATCTATTCATTTAATATGGAATAATTAATATCTTTAAATCTGTAAATGGAAATTCAACAAATAATATATCCATTATTATCATAAAAACGTGAGGAATCCAAATATTATATCATTTATTCTAAAAAAAATTGTTTTTCATAACACTTTTTTTCGACATCATATGCAAAAATTATAGCCGTTTTATTTTTTCATAACACTTTTTTTAATCTTGTTTCAACTCCATACTTTTTGTGTGTTCAACATGCACCATCCAAAGCCACATTATCAATTTTCAAACCTTTCCCACTTCATTCGCTATTTTTCATACATGTATTAATTTTTTGAGCTAAATGACCCTGAAATTGAAAAGCACTACAAATGAACTCTAAAAAGATATAAACTTGGCATGGTATCATCATTTCACCCACATAGCATGTGCTAAAAAGTTGAGAGGCTTACGGTAAATACTAGATGCACTTTGTGTACAAACTGGACAATCCCTTTCGAAGTATCAGGGTTTTGGACGAAAACTCATCTGTTACAAAGGCATTTCGTTTTTTAAAACTTATTTAAACTCCAGAATTTTTGTGCGTTCAACATGCACCATTCAAAGCCACATCATCAATTTTCAACCATTTCCCACTTCATTCGCTATTTTTCATGCATTTATTAATTTTTTTGAGTGAAATGACCCTGAAATTGAGAAGCACTACAAATTAACTCTGAAAAGGTTGAAACTTGGCATTGTATCATCATTGCACCCACATAGCATGTGCTAAAAAGTTGAGAGGCTTACGGTAAAAACTAGATGCACTTTGTGTACAAACTGGACAATCCCTTTCGAAGTATCAGGGTTTTGGACGAAAACTCAGCTGTTACAAAGGCATTTCGTTTTTTAAAACTTATTTAAACTCTAGAGTTGTTATGCGTTCAACATGCACCATTCAAAGCCACATCATCAATTTTCAGCCATTTCCCACTTCATTCGCTATTTTTCATGCATTTATTAATTTTTAGAGCTAAATGACCCTAAAATTGAAAAACACTACAAATGAACTATAAAAAGGTTGAAACTTGGCATGGTATCATTATTTCACCCACATAGCATGTGTTAAAAAGTTGAGAGGGTTACGGTAAAAACTAGATGCACTTCGTGTACAAACTGGAGAATCCCTTTCGAAGTATCAAGGTTTTGGACGAAAAATCATCTGTTACAAAGGCATTTAATTTTTTAAAACTTATTTCAACTCCATACTTTTTGTGCTTTCAACATGCACCATCTAACATGTGCCTAGGAGCAAAAAGAATTAAATTAAAAACTATTTTTAAACTCAAGTTATTCACAATCTAGGGTTTGAAGCAAATTTGAACAAATTCAAATTTAAACTATTCAAATTTGAAAACTAATTGCACAAACACAAACTAGATTTTTTTTTGAATATAATGCAAAAAGAATCACTCAAAAACATCAAATATCCTAAAATATATAAGCATTTTAAAACAGAAACTAAAAACAGAAAACAAATAGAAAAAACAAAAAAAAACTTTCAAAACCCTTTAGTACCGGTTGATATCTTTAACTGGGACTAAAGGTCTAGCCTTTAGTCACGGTTGGAGATACGAACCGGGACTAAAGCCCCAACCCCTTTAGTCCCGGTTCGTGTCTCCAACCAGGACTAAAGGCTTCACCTTTAGTCCCGGTTGGAGACACGAACCGGGACTAAAGGGTATCAGGCCCTTTAGTCCCGGTTGGTGTCTCCAACCGAGACTAAAGGTCCCGCTCGAACCGGGACTAATGCCCAACCGGCGCCCTAGCCGCTCGAACCGGGACTAATGCTCACATTAGTCCCGGTTTGTAAGGCAATCGGGACTAATGTGTAGATCGAGCTGTGACGAAAGCCCTGTTTTCTACTAGTGTTAGAAACTGAGTAAACATCTAGTCTATGGTGTCCTTGGAAAACTCAAGAGACATTTCTGAGTTCTTCTCACATATGCTCCCGGGAAAATGGCCTTCTTTTAAAAGGCATGCTCTGGAACGGTTCTAACCTAGATCTCACATGTGTGGGATATTTTTCTAGTGGCCCACCGACATGAGCTTGAGAAAGCTTGCGTGGGGCACTTAAGTGAAATTACACCACGTCTATCCTGTGCTTCTCCACACTCTGACATGCCTCCCCCATTCGCTAGCCAGGCGCCCTCCACTGGTGGCCAAGGTCACACAAAAAGGTCCACCACCAGGGGCCTATGGTTTAGGCGTACATTTCTTTTGCATGCTTGGTTCTCAAAACAAAATCAATATGCTCCAGCGATTTCTGTTGTTCAGGAGACTTTGTAATGGGAAGCGCCACCATGCAACTACACCGATAACGGGCACAACTAGACCATGAGGTACTATCTTGCCAATGATATCTACCCTTAGTGGCCATCGTTTGTGAAGACAATATCTGACCCCCATGACAATAAGAAAGCCACATTGCAACAATGCAAGAAGCAACTATAAAGGATGTGGAGAGGCGATCCAAAGTGCTTAAAGCATGTTGATGTTGGGGTATTATTCTTGGAGCTGCACTGATATGGAAATCAGAGACTGTGGCAGGTGATAATGTAACACCCCTGTAATCAAGCTACAATAAACCTCTATGATTAAGCTGAGTTATTTGGTTAAAACAATGCTTGATCATCTTTGTCTCATACCTCATTTCAAATTTCACTTTGAATTCAAATTCAAATAATAAGTGAATTAAAGAAATTCAACAATATGGAAACTAAAATGTTCATAGTGTTGCGAATATTCTCTGGATATTTGTCATGGTGAAACCAACTTTTTATAAAATGGTTAAAAGATGTAAAACATTTGAAATAGAGACCCAAGCAATAATTTAAATGCCTTTTAAATTATGAAAATGCCAAACTATTTTAAATAAGTCTCAAACTTTTCATGGAAGTGCCAAATATTGCAATGGAAATAACATGCAAATTTCCATATTTTACAAAAGTCAAATGGTAATAAAAAAATTAAATGCAAAACAGAAAAGAAATAAAAGAAGCAGAAAATGAAATAGAAAAGGAAAAGAAAAAGGCCCACTGTGCACTTGGACCTCAAGTTCACAGTGAGGCCTAGCCCACCCCGGCTCGTCTCCCTCCTTGCTACATGAGCAGAGGGGGTCATGGCCATCCCCGATGCTCGCCATGGCCACGGCTGTCGTCGTGGCGACCATCCGGCCCCTCCTCGACGTCTACAAGGTCCCACACGACCCCGGGAGGAACCCTAGCCCCCTCACTCCCTCCCTATCACGGCGCCTTCTTATCCCTCACACTCAGCCGAACTGCCGTAGCCATGGCCGCCGCCGTCCACATGCTCTTCGTCCTCCCCGTCGACTAGGACTGCGCTAGGAGCACTGCGTCGTCCGCTGCTGCCTCTCCGGCCACGAGCTTGAGCAGGGGGCCACTATGGTGCCGTTCTTGACCCCTTCTTCCTCCTCCCGTACCGCCGGTCACCATCGCCAATTCACGCCGTCGAGGCCTCCCCGAGCCCACGTTTGCACATCTGTAGGGCCCGGTGAGCCCCCGCTCCTCCTTCACCTCTCTTGCCACTCCCATAGTTGTAGCCGTCGTCACCATCGGAGCCGAACTCTGGTCCTCGCCCCGCTCGTCACCGTCGCGCTCATAGTTGCTGCCACTCGCGTTCGAGCACATCACCGGCCCCCACCCCTGGCCACGCCACCATCGTAGATCGACACTGTATTGAATGCACCCAACCGCACGTGAAATGGCCGCTTGTAGCGCGATTCTAACGAGGGCCCGAGCCCCTCCGCCATGGAAACGGTCGCCGAAGCAACTCCGGCGCCGCCCGCCGACATGGCCTGGCCGGGGCCACCCCTGGGTCACTCACCAGTGGGTCCCCCTAGCCTAGTTGAATGGGTTGACCCAACTAACCGTGTTGACTCGGCGGCCGAGCCACTGATATGTGGGCCACCCCACTAATTAACCAGTTACTTTATTAATTTAACTAAGTTAAATTAATTAGTCAATGACTGGTGGGCCCAGTTAGAGAATTAACTTATTTATCTAAATTAAACCCATGTTTAACTCCAATGTCTATGACATGTGGGACATAGCTGTCAGGTTTGACCTGGACTGGCAAGGTTGAGTGCTGACATCATGCTGACATAGTGCTGACGCAATAAGTGATTTCTGAATTAATAATAATTCCAAAAAATTATTAAAACTTCAAAAAACATATAAAATAATCCGTAAGTCAAATGAAATTAATTTATATATGATAGTTGCTCACAACAATATAACGAATCCGAATACGCTGTCCGTTCATCTATCACATGCCTCTAGCATGATGAACATGGAACTTTCCCCTCTAGTTCTTCTGTCCGATAAATGCCTAAGACCTGGGAAACATCCACAAATATTTTCTCGCTTCGTCTGTATCATGTAGCACTCCGTTAGGTCATCCCTAGCACTGCATATTACCATGTCATGCATCATGATGCATTTGTTTGCTTTATATTTATTCTTTCTCCCTCTCTTCTCTCCGGTAGACCCCAAGGACGATGCTGCTACCGGGTACGACTACGCCTATGACGTCGAGCCACTTGCGGTAGAGCTTTTGATCGAGCTAAACCCCTTGATCATTCCTATATTGCCCATTCCTTCTCTCTCATGCTTGCATTAGATTTTGCTACTGTTGTTGGTAGCTTCTATTCTAATGCATGGCCCTATTTTGTAACCTGCCATTATTAGTTTACCAGATATCCTATATGCTTAGTATAGGTTGGTTAGTGATCTACCAATGACCCCTCACCTTGTCCCTGGTGCCGCTGTTCCATCATCGATGACTCGATCAACGTGATCGACGTCCTGAGCCCGACACATCACCTCACCCCCCTTTAGTTGTATGACCCCGTAGATCTACTATCAAGTGCCAAGGGTGATGCCTCATAACGCACTCCTGATGATAAATCTGTAGTGGAGCTAGTCGGTCGTGGATTACACAAGGTGATTCCTCCTTCACCACTCTAGATAACGACTCTGTCGTGCAACACCTGAAGTGTGACCCCTCGAGGGTGATTCCTCCCAGACCACCTTGATGGTTACATTGAGTGGAATCCATAGAGGGTGATTCCTCGGATTCCCCTTGATGTTATGGACACACGGTTACTTTGACTTAAACCACAAAACCATGAGAAAGACAGGTCGGCCCCAAGGGGTACCGCGAGGGAAATTTGAATGACGGGTCAGCCCCGATGGTTACCCGCGAGTGATGTGTAATCGGTTGACCTGGAAGGTACCTACGAGATAATTACGCGACCCGAGTAGGCATTATGAGAACTTTTATTTCTGCACAAAAACAACACCATGATAGTTCTGCTAAAAACAACGTCAGCCCGGGTTAGTTCCATTCAAATCATGTAAATTAGAGTTCAAAACAAGGGCAAAAGAGTGAGGAAAAGTAGATACGTTGGAGACATATCGACTCCGCAAGCTTAAACCTTTGCTTGTCCTCAAGCAATTCAGTTGACTAACTGAAAGTGATAAAGAAAAAAAATTATGAACTCTTTTGTTCTTGTTTACATATATATGCTTAAGTAGCACCCAGGCTTTCAACAAAGATTATGACTAACCATGTCAATAATAATTCTTAGAAATTATATTTACTCATAACAATAACATAAGCAACTAGCAAGCAATAACAAGATATCTCAAGCAACAACACTTTGTCAAAACAATCATGATATAATATGATAATAGTTGTATCTCGCTAGCCCATTTTGAGACCACAAAACACAAATGCAGAGCACCTCCAAAGTTCAAGCAACGCCTAAACATTGTAATTCATGGTAGAAAAGATCAAGTCATGCTGCACCCAATATCAAGTATACTCAATGCATGAGGATGACAATAGTGCTCTCAGGCCTGGCTCTTATTTGAGATTTGATGACTCAGCGTAAAAGTATACAGATAGTCCCTTCACAGAGGGAAGCATTGATTTGTAGTGGTGACAGAGTTGAAAGTTTAAAATATATATATATATATATATATAATTTTGAGATGTACACCCTTCCTGTCGACTTCATGACCAGGAGTTATTAATATCTTCCATGCTAAACAAATTTGCAGCGGTTCCCAAGCGAAAAAAGTACAGGTTTACTCCCCCTCCACCAACAATCACACTCCATGTCGAGCCGCATCCACAGGTACCGTCCAAACCAACAACATTCCTAGGGAAGTTTGGTTTAATTATTTTTGATTTGTGATTTCGGAACTAGGAATCCCTATTACCGCCCCTCTCGTGTAAGGGCAAGTGCATAAACACTCGTCATGAGAATAACCCGCTTAGCATGGAAGATACTAACCGCCTCCTGTCACTTCATGAGCAGTCCAGGCACACAACACAGATGTTCATTTGAATTTTTGGAGGTGGAACACGCAAATTTACCTTGGAACGGCAGAGTAATACCGCATATAGGTAGATATGGTGGACTCATCTGGCATAACTTGGTTTAAGGGTTTTGATGCACAAGCAGTATTTCCGCTTAGTACATGCGAAGGCTAGCAATTAGATTGAGAAGCGGCCAACTAGAGAGCAAAAATGGTCATGAACATGCATTACATATAATCAAGATTGAATACTAGCACGAGTAGGATTTGGACACCATGAACATAAATATCATGAAGGCTATGTTGGTTTTGATTCAACTACATGTGTGAACATGTGCCAAGTCAAGCCACTCGAAACATTGAAAGGAGGATACCATATCATCATACCGCCACACAACCATTTTAATGCATGTTGACACCCAAGATAAATCATTATCCACTCCAAGCTACTTAAGCATGTCATGAACAACTATAATCTCCAATGGTCATTGCAAACATGTTTGATCATAGTGAGCGGAATCAAGGGATACTAGTTTAAACATAGTTACAAAAACAAAAACAAGTTGAGTTCATACCCACCTTTCTCTTCCACAGTCAACTCATAAGATGTCGTCATTATTGCCTTTCACTTGCACGACTGAAGATAATAATAGTGCAAGATTGCTGTGGACTAAGCTAGAATCTGCAAGCATTTTATTCAAGAGGAGAAGACAATGTAACATGGTCTCTTTGTTAGATAAACGATAATGCAGATGAGAACCACTCAACATTTTCATTGTGGTCTTCTCCTTGGTACAACTCAAGTAAACAAAAAAGAGTTTCAGAGAAACACACTGAAATATTTTTGGAGTTTTTGTTTTTTCTTGAAGAAAGCAAATTAAAGAAGAAAAAAAGAGAAAAACTAGTTACACCGGGAAAGCTCCCAACAAGTAAAAGAATAAGCGAGAAATCTTTTTGGGTTTTCTTTTGATTCTACAATTGAACTAAGCTAGAAAGAAAAACTAAAAAGAAGTAGGAAATATTTTTGGGTTTTCTCAAAGTTTTTCAAACAAACAAGAAGAAAGAGAGAAGACAAATCAAGCATGGGTAATATAATGAAAAAGTATGAACACCAACAAGTGGAATGAAATGTGTGAACATGAATGTAATGTCGGTGGAAATACATATTCCCCAAGCTTATGCTTTTGGCCTAGCTTTGTAATCACCATCCGTAGTAGCCATCTGGTCCCAAGTCATAGTGAGGCGGAGGCAGCACCTGAGCATCCCACCCCTAGGGCTCCTCATTAGCGGCTGCTAGGTTGTTTTCGTAAGCTACAATGTCATCTGGCATAATGTTGTATCCATTCCTTTGAATAGGGTCAAACAAAGCAGGTGCAGGCAACGGAATAACATCACACGTTTCCTATCTAAATACTAAGTTATAATGAATATCACGTGGAGACTTAGTTATGTCAAGGAATTGGTGAGCCTACAATGTCTTATGATCAAGGTAAACTCGGGGTAAGAGTTAATCATGGGGGCGAAATGGGATTCTAAAGTGGTCCGCTAAACGAGTAGCATAAAGACCACCATGTATCTTTCCCTTAGTTTAGTTAAGATGTAAGCGTCGAGCAATAATGGCTCCCATACTAAAGGTGTGATCATCATAAAGTGCACGACGTAAAATAGCAAGGTCAGGAGCACTGAGTGCACCGACCTTCTCCCTAGCGATTAAACAGTTAGTGATGACCAAATCAAAATAATGTATTGAGGGAAACTGCAAAC
Organism: Hordeum marinum; assembly: GCA_022496015.1. NCBI lineage: Eukaryota > Viridiplantae > Streptophyta > Magnoliopsida > Poales > Poaceae > Hordeum > Hordeum marinum. The sequence goes on from JAAAWK010000567.1 coordinate 64,859, forward strand.
TAGTAGCAGTGGCATTTGACACGCCTCTATCGTCACCCATGGTTAACACGAGGATGAAATCCTCAAACTCAGATGGCCTATGTTCTCTCAGGTCCCCATCAAAAGGAATTAAGCATATATTATGGAAGTCAGCCAGCGACATTTTGTGAGTTTTAGCATAAAGATTAAACTCTACTTCAGGAGGATTGTTTCTCCCTAAATAATTAAAGCTTTGCACAAAGGAATTCGTAAGAATGTGATATTGGTCACACTTAGCTGCGAGGAACTTGGTTAACTTGACATTTGTGAGAAACTAACCAAACTCTTGATGGAACCCGACATCCTCCATGAAGTCATCATGCGGCCATTCACACGGTCGCACCTCCACCTTTCTTGGAATGTGAAGGTCGATGTCCGATGATTCCCAGTGACTCCCTTGGCATTTTTCTTGGAGGAAAACTTCATAAAGATTCTCATTTTATTCCTATAAAAATTCTGAAAAAATTAGTCCCCAAAATTTTTGTCAACAAAACTTTGTAAGATTGTTAGTAAGTACTTGCAAGCATGCATAGAGGCCATATTGAGCATTCAAACTACTTAGAACTCTAAGAGTTCAACATGCAAGCTCATCTACAACAGCACCCAGAGTAGCTAATTACTCTAAAAATAACACACTAAAACAAAAAATAATTGGAGCAATGGAGGAGTCACATACCAAGAAGCAATCCTTACAAATAGTTTCGACAATGGAGCTTCGAGCAAAGAAATCGAAAATTTCGGGTTTGAGAACAAGACCACGAAAATGGTGGCTATGGTGATTTTTTTGCTGGAGCTAGGTGGTGATGTGGGCTAAAGAGATAAGTTAGGGGGCCCATGTGGGGGCCACAACCCACCAGGGTGCGCCCGGGGGTGTTTGCGCTCCCTGGTGTCTTGTGGGCACTAGGTGCACCCTCCTCTGGTGTTATTTGCACCAAAAATTCATAAATATTTGGAAAAAACCGTGTGCTCATACCATTAATATGAAAAGTGATTTTGCTTTTATTGCAATCAATAATAGCACCCTGCAGTATTCAAAAAGGGTCTACCAAGGATAATCAACATGTTGTCATCCTCGGGCATCTCAAGAATAATAAAGTCCGTTAAGATAGTAACATTTGCAACAACAACGGGCACATCCTCAAAAATACCGATAGGTATGGCTGTTGATTTGTCAGCCATTTGGAATGATATCTTAGTAGGTGTGAGTTTATTCAAATCAAGTCTTTGATATAAGGAGAAAGGCATAAAACTAACACCGGCTCCCAAATCACACAAAGCAGTTTTGACATAGTTTGTCTTAATGGAGCAAGGTATAGGTGGTATTCCAGGATCTCCAAGTGTTTAGGTACTCCATCCTCAATGGAGTAATTAGAAAGCATGGTGGAGATTTCAGCTTTCGGTATCTTTATTTTATTAGTGATGATTTCTTTCATATAATTAGCATAGGGGCCATCTTCAAAATATCAGTTAATCATTTCAGCAAAGTTCTCAAATTCTCATCATCCTTTTTCTTAGATGGCTTAGGTGGAAATGGCATGGGTTTGTCAACCCATGGCTCTCTTTCTTTACCATGTTTCCTAGCCACAAAGTCTCTTTTGTCATATCGTTTATTTTTAGGTTGTGGGTTATTAAGATCAGGAGCAAGCTCTATTTCAACATCATTTTCTAGTTCTACATCATTACTAGGTTGAGCATCATTGTGAACATCATCATTATCATTTTCATTATCACTAGGTGAATGTTCACTACCAGATTGAGTTCCAGCATCCGAAATAAAGACAACATTACTATCACAAGGTTTATGTGTCTCAGGTTCACTAGAGGTATGCAAAGTCCCATCATTTTTCTTTTTCTTTTTCTTCTTGTAAGGACTAGGTGCATCAATATTAGTTCTCTGAGAGTCTTGTTCAATTATTTTAGGTTGACCTTCAGGATAAACTGGTTCTTGGGTCATTCTACCTCCTCTAGTTAATACTCTAGCTGCAAAATCATGTATATTATTTTTCATTTCATCAAGCAATTCATTTTGAGACTTAGCAACTTGTTCTAACTGAGTTTGAACCATAGAGGCATGGTTTCCTACACCTCTAACATCATTACTGTTTCTAAATAGCAAGTCACTCAAACGAGCAATCATACCAGAATTGTATTTCAATTGTCTCAAAACATGGGGATTGAAGTGATCTCACTTCATAATATAGTTGTCAAACTCATATAAGCATTGACTAGGATGTTTATTGTGAGGGATGTCACTTTCATTAAACATTAATAAAGAATTTACCTCTACCACCTATGGAGGTGGTGGTGTGTCAAGGCCATGTATTTCTTCAATAGTTGGAAAATTCTTAACATCCTCAGCTTTAATACCTTTTTTCTTCATAGATTTCTTTCCCTCTTGCATATCATCAGGACTGAGAAATAAGATACCCCTCTTCTTCAGAGTGGGTTTAGGAAGAGTCCAATCATCATAATTCTTCAATATGTTTTTCAATAATTCCTCAGCTTGTTCAACCGTTCATTCCCTGAAAACACAACCATCACAACTATCTAGGAAGTCCCTAACCAGCGGTTAGTCCATTATAAAAGATATCAAGTATTTCATTTTTCTTGAGAGGATGATCAGGCAAAGCATTAAGCAACTGGAGAGGCCTCCCCCAAGCTTGTGGGAGACTCTTTTCTTCAATTTCACAAACTTAAATATTTTCTCTAAGGCAGCTTTTTTCTTGTGAGCAGGAAAATATGTTTCAGAGAAGTAGTAGATCATATCCTCGGGACTACGCACACAACTAGGAGTAAGAGAATTATACCATGTCTTAGCATCACCCTTTAATGAGAATGGAAATAACTTAAGGATATTATAGTAGCCAATCTTCTCATGATGAGAAAAGAGGGTGGCTATATCATTCATCTTAGTAAGGTGTGCCACTATAGTTTTAGTTTCATAGCCATGGAAAGGATAAGATTCAACCAAAGTGATTAACTCTGGGTCGATAGAGAATTCATAATCCTTATCAGTAACAAGGATAGGTGAGGTAGCAAACTTAGGTTCACATTTCCTTCTAGCATTCAAAGTCTTCTCCTTATACTTGCATAGTAATTTCTTAAGATCATCTCTATCCTTACAAAAAATAATTTCTCTAGTTATCTCCTCGTCCATAACATAACCTTCAGGTATCTTAGGCATTTCATACTTAGGAGAGCAGGGACTAATAGGAGTTTCATAGTTATCATCAGTTTCACAAGCTTCATCAGTTTCAGCTATTTCATCAATTTTCAGCAGTTTCATTATCTTTAGCGCTAGCAATTTGTTCATCAAGAAATTCTCCTGGCGGCACATTATCATCAAGCATGGTACTAGCATCATCAATTGCATAATTCATAGCAGAGGTGTCATCATAAATAACTTGATACATATCAGGATTACTAGCATGTGGTGGTGTTGCAAGCTTACTCATAACAGAAGGTGAATCAAGTGCAGAGTGTGATGGCAGTTCCTTACCTCCCCTCATAGTAGAGGGAAGAATCTTGGTCTTAGTATCCTTTAGATTCTTCATAGTGATAGATTGATATAAATCCCAAGTGACTGAATAAATATTGCTATGCTCCCCGCCAACGGCACTAGAAAAAGGTCTTGATAACACACAAGTATAGGTGATTGAAACAGTTTTTGAGGGTAGAGTATTCAACCCAATTTATAGATCTGACACAAGGGGAGCCAAAGAATACTTGAGAGTATTAGCAGTTGAGTTGTCAATTCAACCACACTTGGAGATTAAATATCTGCAGCAAAGTGATTAGTAGCACAGTAATATGATAGTTTGGTAGCAATAATGACGACAACAATAGTGGTAATAGTAGTAGCAATAGTTTTGTAGTAGTTGGAACAGCAGCAACAGTAATAGTAACTTAGCAAGAGCAATAAGTGGAAAGGTCATAGGCACTGGATCAATAACTCGTTGGATGATATTCATCATGTAACAGTCATAACATAGGGCGATACAAAACTAGCTCAGTTCATCAATGTAATGTAGGCATGTATTCCGTAAATAGTCATACATGCTTATGGGAAAGAACTTGCATGACATCTTTTGTCCTACCCTCCCGTGGCAGTGGGGCCCATAAGGAAACTAAGGGATATTAAGGCCTCCTTTTAATGGAGAACCATAACAAAGCATTAGCACATGGTGAATACATGAACTCCTCAAACTATGGTCATCATCGCGAAATATCCCAAATATTGAGACTATGGGGTTGACGGATCATAACACATAATAGGAGCATATGACTAGGCAAGATCTGATCAAGAACATGGATATAGAGATGATAATATAAACAGTTCAGATCTGAAATCATGTCACTCGGGCCCTAGTGACAAGCATTAGGCATAGCAAAGTCATAGAAACACCAATCTCAGAACATAATGGATACTAGTGATCAAGCCCTAACAAAACTGACTCAATTACATGATGAATCTCATCCAACTCCTCACCGACCAGCAAGCCTACGAAGGGATTACTCACTCCCGGTGGGGAGCATTATGGAATTGGCAATGGAGAAAGGTTAGTGATGGCGAAGACCGAAGATTCCCCTCTTCGGAGCCCCAAACGGGCTCCTTATCTATCCTCCCAATGAAGAACAGGAGGTGTCTGCGGCTCCATTGTTGGGGAACGTCGCATGGGAAACAAAAATTTTCCTACGCACACGCAAACCTATCCATGGTGATGAGCATCTACGAGAGGGAGAGTGGATCTACATACCCTTGTAGATCGCTAAGCGAGAAGCGTTAAGAAACGCGGTTGGTGTAGTCGAACATCTTCGCGATCCAAATCGCCGAGCGTCCCGCGATCTCATCACGATCCGTCCCGCGATCCAATCACGATCCGTCCCGTGAACTCATCACGATCCGTCCCGCGATCTCATAACGATCTGTCTCATGATCTTGATCACGATCTGTCCCGCGAACTAATCACGATCCGTTCCGCGATCTCATCACGAACTGTCTCACGATCTCGATCACGGTCCTTCCGATCTAGCGCCGAACGGACGGCACCTCCGCGTTCAGCACACGTGCAGCTTGATGACGATCTCCACCGTCTCGATCCGGCGAGAGGAGGTGGAGAGGAGAGAGAGTTCACCGGCAGCGTGACAGCGCTCCGGTGATGGTGGTGGAGTGATTTCGGCAGGGCTTCACCTAAGCGCTGCGGAAAACCGATCTAGAGGAGAAACCGTGCACCGGTGAAACGGGTAGCACGTGGCCGGAAATTCTGTCCAAAAACCACCCAATCCACTAGTATATATAGGAGGAGAGGAGAGGAGAGGCAGCCAAGGCCTTTGGGTCGGCCGAAATAGGAGGTGGGAAGAAATCCTACTTCACCTCCAATCCTAGTTGGAGTAGGATTGCCTCCTATTGGCTGATTTTCCACTTTTTGCTTTAGGACTTTCTCTCCTGCGCCATGGGCCTTTGTGGCTGTTTTCCTAGCCCACTAAGGGCTGGTTATTATTCTCCCACAGCCCATGGACCTCTTGGGGTCGAAGTACCCCTCCCGGAGGTCTCCCGGTACACTACCGGCACTCCCGGTACACTACCGGCACTCCCGGTACACTACCGATGAGCCCGAAACTTTTCCGGAAACCAAACCGGGACATCCTATATATGAATCTTTACCTCCGGACAATTCCGGAGCTCCTCGTGACGTCTGGGATCTCATCTAGGACTCCGAACAAACTTCGGTCACCACCATACATAACTCTACACTATCGAAACGTCACCGAACCTTAAGTGTGCAGACCCTGCGGGTTCGAGAACTATGTAGACATGACCGAGACACCTCTACGGTCAATAACCAATGGCGGGACCTGGACGTCCACATTGGTTCCTACATATTCTACGAAGATCTTTATCGGTCGAACCTCTATGTCAAGGATTCAGTTAATCCCGTATAACGTTCCCTTTGTTCTTCGGTATGTTACTTGCCCGAGATTCGATCGTCGGTATCTCCATACCTAGTTCAACCTCGTTACCGGCAAGTCTCTTTACTCGTTCTGTAATACAAGGTCCCGCAACTAACAATTAGTCACATTGCTTGCAAGGCTTATTGTGATGTTGCATTACCGAGTGGGCCCCGAGATACCTCTCCGTCACACGGAGTAACAAATCCCAGTCTCGATCCATGCCAACTCAACAGACACCATCGAATATACCTGTAGAGCACCTTTATAGTCACCCAGTTACGTTGCGACGTTTGATACACACAAGGCACTCCTCCGATATCTGTGAGTTGCATGATCTCATGGTCATAGGAACATATACTTGACATGCAGAAAATAGTAGCAATAAACTGACACGATCATATGCTATGTTTGTAGTTTGGGTCTTATCCATCACATCATTCTCCTAATGATGTGATCCCGTTATCAAATGACATCTCATGTCCATGGTTAGGAAACCTTAACCATCCTTTGATCAACGAGCTAGTCCATTAGAGGCATACTAGGGACATGGTTTTGTCTATGTATCCACACATGCATTTAAGTCTCCGATCAATACAATTATAGCATGGATAATAAACGATTATCATGAACAAGGAAATATGATAATAACTAATTTATTATTGCCTCTAGGGCATACTTCCAACAGTCTCCCACTTGCACTAGAGTCAATAATCTAGTTCACATCACCATGTGATTCGCATTGTTATGAATCTAACACCCAATGAGTTCTGGGGCTCGATCATGCTTTGCATGTGAGAGAGGTCTTATAGTCAACGGGTCTGCGATATTCAGATCCGTGTGTACTTTGCATATCTCTATGTCAAACCGTAAACACTGCTACCACACTCCACTTGGTACTATTTCCAAATGGCTGCTCCACTATACGTATCCAGATTGCTACTACTAGTCATCCGGATAGGTGTTAAAGCTTGCATCGACGTAACTCTTTACGACAAACTCTTTATCACCTCCATAATCAAGAAACATTTCCTTAGTCCTCTGGTTACTAAGGATAATTCCGACCGCTGTCCAGTGATCCACTCCTGGACCACTCTTGTACCCCTTGACAGACTCATGGCAAGGCACACATAGGTGCGGTACACAGCATGGCATAATATAGAGCCTATGGCTAAGGCATAGGGGACGACGTTCGTCCTTTCTCTTTCTTCTGCCATTGTCGAGCTTTGAGTCTCACTCAACTTCGCACCTTACAAATCAGACGAGAACTATTTCTCTGGCTGATCCATTTTGAACTCTTTCAAAATCTTGTGAAGGTATGCACTCATTGAAAGTCTCATCAAGCATCTTGATCTATCTCTATAGATTTTGATGCTCAACAATTAGGTAGCTTTATCCAGGTCTTCCTTTGAAAATCACTTTCCAAATAACCATTTTATGCTTTCTAGAAACTCTACATTATTTCTGAACAACAATATGTCATCCACATATACTTATCAGAAATTCTATAGTGCTCCCACTCACTTTATTGCAAATACAAGTTTCTCATAAACTTTGTATAAACATCAAAACTTTGATCACCTCATCAAAGCGTATATTCCAACTCCAAGATGCTTGCTTCAGTCCATGGAAGGATCACCGAAGCTTGCACACCTTTTAGCATCCTTAGGCCTGACAAAACCTTCTGGTTGTATCACATACAACCTTTCCTCAAGTAAACCGTTAAGGAAACGATGTTTTGACATCCATCTGCCAGATTTCATAATTGAAAACACAACAACTGCTAACATAATTCCAACAGACTTTTAGCATCGCTACGAGTGAGAAAGTCTCATCGTAGTCAACTCCTTGAACTTGTCACAAATATCTTTGCAACAAGTCGAGCTTTACAAATAGTGACATTCACCATCAGTGTCTGTCTTCATTTTAAAGATCCATTTGTACTCAATGACCTGCCGTCCAACGAGCAAGTCTACCAAAGTCTACACTTTGTTTTAATACATGGATCCTATCTCGGATTTCATGGCCTCCAACCATTTGTCGAAATCCGGGCCCATCATCGCTTCTCCATAGCTCGTAGGTTCATCGTTGTCCAACAACATGACCTCCAAGACAGAGTTGTCGTACCGCTCAGGAGCAGTACACATCCTTGTCGACCTACGAAGTTCGATAGTAACTTGATCCTGAAGCTTCATGATCATCATCATTAACTTCCTCTTCAACTAACGTAGGCTTCACAGAAACATCTTTCTGCGCTGCGCTACTCTCTGGTTGAACAAAGGTTTAACAACCTCATCAAGTTCTATCTTCCTCCCACTCAATTCTTTCGAGAGAAACTTTTTCTCGAGAAAGGACCCAGTTCTAGCAACAAACACTTTGCACTCGGATCTGAGATAGAAGGCATACCCATCTGTTCTTAGGGTATTCTATGAAGATACATTTGTCTGCTTTGGGTTCTAGCTTATTATGTGAAAACATTTTCCACACAAGCATCGCAGCCCCAAACATTAAGAAATGACAGCTTAGGTTTCTATCAAACCATAATTCACACGGTGTCATCTCAACGCATTTAGATGATGCCCTATTTAAAGTGAATGTAGTTGTCTCTAATGCATAACCCCAAAAATTATAGTAGTAAAACGATAAGAGACATCACAGTATGCACTATATCAATAGAGCATGACTATGATGTTCGGACACACCATGGTGTTCTAGGTGGCGTTAGTTGTGAAACAAATTTCACGTTGTCTTAAGTTGTATGCCAAACTCGTAACTCAGATATTCACCTCCACGATCATATCGCGATCATTTTTATCTTCTTGTCACGATGATCTTTAAACTTCACTCTGAATTTGCTTGAACCTTTCAAACGATTCAGACTTGTGTTTCATTAAGTAAATATACACTATATATACTCAAATCATCAGTGAAGGTAAGAAAATAACGATATCCACTGCACGCTACAAGACTCACTAGATTGCATACATCAACATGTATCATTTCCAATGAATCACTTGCCTGCTCCATCCAACGGGGTCCTTTAGTCATCTTGCCCAAGAGGCATGGTTCGCATGTCTCAACCGATTCAAAATCGAATGAGTCCAAATATCCATCAGCATGGAGTTTCTACATGCGCTTTATGCCAATATGACATTTAGCGGCAGTGCCACAAGTATGTGGTACTATCATTATTAACTTTGTATCTTTTGACATCAATGTTATGAACATGTGTATTACTACGATCAAGATTTCAACAAACCATTCTCACTGGGTGCATGACCATTGAAGGTATTATTCATGTAACCAGAATAACTATTATTCTCTGACTTAAATGAATAACCATATTGCAACAAACATGATCTAATCATGTTCATGCTCAACACAAAACACCAAATAACATTTATTTAGGTTCGTCACTAATCCTGAAGGTAGAGAGAGCATGCGATGTTGATCACATCAACCTTGGAAACATTTCCAACACACATCGTCACCTCACCCTTAGCTAGTTCTCCGTTTATTCCGTAGCTTTTATTTTGAGTTACTAACATTTAGCAACCGAACCGGTATCCAATACCCAGGTGCTACTAGGAGTACTAGCAAGGTAGACATCAATAACTCGTATATCAAATATACTTCTGTCGATGTTGCCAGCCTTCTTATCTACCAAGTATCCAGGGTTGTTCCGCTTCAGCGACCTCTCACCTCATAATAGAAGCACTTAGTCTCGGGTTTGAGTTCAACTTTGGGTTGCTTCACTGGAGCAGCAACTGACTTGCTATCCATGAAGTTTCCCTCCTTGCTCTTGCCCTTTTCGAAACTAGTGGTTTGATTAACCATCAACACTTGACGCTCCTTCTTGATTTCTACCTTCGCGGTGTCAAACATCGCGAACAGCTCAGGGATCAATACTTCTATCCCTGGTGTATTATAGTTCATCACTAAGTTCTAGTAGCTTTAGTGACAGTGACTTGGAGAACTATATCAATCACTATCTTATCTGGAAGATCAACTCCCACTTGATTCAAGCGATTGTAGTACCCAGACAATCTGAGTACATGCTCAACGATTGAGCTATTCTCCTTCATCTTACAAGCAAAGAATCTTGTTGGAGATCTCATATCTCGCAACAAAGGCACGAGCCTGAGATCACAATCTCTGCTCCTAGAACATCTCATATGTTCCGTGACGTTCAAAACGTTTTGGAGCCTCAATTCTAAGCCGTAATGCATGACACACTAAACTATCAAGTAGTCATCGAAACGTGCCTGTCATATGTTCACAACATCTATAGACGACGCTAGAGGGGGTGGCGCACCGAGCGGTGCATTAAGGACATAAGCCTTCTGTGCAGCAATGAGGACAATCCTCAGATCACGGACCCAGTCCGCAATATTGCTACCAACATCTTTCAACTCTATTTCTCTAGGAACATATAAAAATTTAAGGGAGCTACAGCGCGAGCTAGTAATCTACAACATAATTTGCAAAGACACTTTGACTATGTTCATGATAATGAGTTCAATTAATCATATTACTTAAGAACTCCCACTCAAATTGACATCCCTCCGATCATTCGAGTGATACATGATCCAAATTAACCAACTCAAGTCCGATCATCACGTGAGTTGAGGTGGCTGCAATGGTGAACATCATCATGTTGATCATATCTACTATATGACTCATGTTCGACCTTTCGGTCTCTTGTGTTCCGAGGCCATGTCTGTACATGCTAGGCTCGTCAAGTTTAACCCGAGTGTTCTGCATGTGCAACACTAGCTTGCACCCGTTGTATGTGAACGTAGAGTCTATCACACCCGATAATCACGTGGTGTCTCAACACGACGAACTTTCGCAACGGTGCGCACTCGGGGAGAACACAATTTATCTTGAAATTAAGTGAGGGATCACCTGATAATGCTACCGCCGTCCTAAGCAAAACAAGGTGCATAAAAAGGATTAACATCACATGCAAATCATAAGTGACATGATATGGCCATGAACTTGTGCTTTTGATCTCCATCTAGAAAGCACCGACATGATCTCCATCGTCACCGGCACGACACCATGATCTCCATCATCTTGATCTCCATCAACGTGTCGCCATCGGGGTTGTCACACCCTACATGCTTCTACTACTATTGCTACCGTAGAGATAAAGTAAAGCATTACATAGCGCTTAATGATTGACACGCAGGTCATACAATAATTAAAGACAACCCTATGGCTCCTGCCGGTTGCCGTATTCAACGACATGCAAGTCGTGAAATTCTATACATCACATGATCATCTCATACATCACATACATCTCATCATGTAATTGGCCATATCACATCACAACATACCCTGCAAAAACAAGTTAGACGTCCTCTAATTGTTGTTGCATGTTTTACCTGGCTGCTACGGGTATCTAGCAAGAACGATTCTCACCTACGCATAAACCACAACGGTGATACACTAGTTTGCTTTTCAACCTTCTCAAGGGCCGCCTTTGTCGAATCCGATCCAACTAAAGTGAGAGAAACTGTCACCCGCAAGCCATCTAGGCAACAAGTTGCGTCGAGGGAACCGGTCTCTCGTAAGCGTACGAGTAATGTTGGTCCGGGCCGCTTCATCTCACAATCCCGCTGAACCAAAATACGACCAAGGGAGGAAGCAATCTAAGCATCAACGCCCACAAACCTTTTGTGTTCTACTCGAGATCTCATCGAACCATCAACCTAGCTCTGATACCACTGTTGGGGAACGTCGCATGGGAAACAAAATTTTTCCTACGCACATGCAAACCTATCCATGGTGATGAGCATCTACGAGAGGGAGAGTGGATCTACATACCCTTGTAGATCGCTAAGCGAGAAGCGTTAAGAAACACGGTTGGTGTAGTCGAACATCTTCGCGATCCAAATCGCCGAGCGTCCCGCGATCTCATCACGATCCGTCCCGCGATCCAATCACGATCCATCCCGTGAACTCATCACGATCCGTCCCGCGATCTCATCACGATCCTTCTCACGATCTTGATCACGATCTGTCCCGCGAACTCATCACGATCCGTTCTGCGATCTCATCACGAACTGTCTCGCGATCTCGATCACGGTCCTTCCGATCTAGCGCCGAACGGACGGCACCTCCGCGTTCAGCACACGTGCAGCTTGATGACGATCTCCACCGTCTCGATCCAGCGAGAGGAGGTGGAGAGGAGAGAGAGTTCACCGGCAGCGTGACGGTGCTCCGGTGATGGTGGTGGAGTGATTCCGGCAGGGCTTCGCCTAAGCGCTGCGGAAAACCGATCTAGAGGAGAAACTGTGCACCGGTGAAACGGGTAGCACGTGGCCGGAAATTCTGTCCAAAAACCACCCAATCCACTAGTATATATAGGAGGAGAGGAGAGGAGAGGCAGCCAAGGACTTTGGGTCGGCCGAAATAGGAGGTGGGAAGAAATCCTACTTCACCTCCAATCCTAGTTGGAGTAGGATTGCCTCCTATTGGCTGATTTTCCACTTTTTGCTTTAGGACTTTCTCTCCTGCGCCATGGGCCTTTGTGGCTGTTTTCCCAGCCCACTAAGGGCTGGTTATTATTATCCCACAGACCATGGACCTCTTGGGGTCGAAGTAGCCCTCCCGGAGGTCTCCCGGTACACTACCGGCACTCCCGGTACACTACCGGCACTCCCGGTACACTACCGATGAGCCCGAAACTTTTCCGGAAACCAAACTGGGACTTCCTATATATGAAGCTTTACCTCCGGACCATTCCGGAGCTCCTCGTGAAGTCCGGGATCTCATCCGGGACTCCGAACAAACTTCGGTCACCACCATACATAACTCTACACTATCGAAACGTCACCGAACCTTAAGTGTGCAGACCCTGCGGGTTCGAGAACTATGTAGACATGACCGAGACACCTCTACGGTCAATAACCAATGGCGGGACCTGGACGTCCACATTGGTTCCTACATATTCTACGAAGATCTTTATCGGTCGAACCTCTATGTCAAGGATTCAGTTAATCCCGTATAACGTTCCCTTTGTTCTTCGGTATGTTACTTGCCCGAGATTCGATCGTCGGTATCTCCATACCTAGTTCAACCTCGTTACCGGCAAGTCTCTTTACTCGTTCTGTAATACAAGATCCCGCAACTAACAATTAGTCACATTGCTTGCAAGGCTTATTGTGATGTTGCATTACCGAGTGGGCCCCGAGATACCTCTCCGTCACACGGAGTAACAAATCCCAGTCTCGATCCATGCCAACTCAACAGACACCATCGAAGATACCTGTAGAGCACCTTTATAGTCACCCAGTTACGTTGCGACGTTTGATACACACAAGGCACTCCTCCGATATCTGTGAGTTGCATGATCTCATGGTCATAGGAACATATACTTGATATGCAGAAAACAGTAGCAATAAACTGACACGATCATATGCTATGTTTGTAGTTTGGGTCTTATCCATCACATCATTCTCCTAATGATGTGATCCCGTTATCAAATGACATCTCATGTCCATGGCTAGGAAACCTTAACCATCCTTTGATCAACGAGCTAGTCCATTAGAGGCATACTAGGGACATGGTTTTGTCTATGTATCCACACATGCATTTAAGTCTCCGATCAATACAATTATAGCATGGATAATAAACGATTATCATGAACAAGGAAATATGATAATAACTAATTTATTATTGCCTCTAGGGCATATTTCCAACATCCATCTCGTGAAATGCGATAATTCTTTCTCCCTGTTTTATTTCTCCAAATTTAGGAATTTATAGTGGCAGAATTAGGACAAGTGGGTCCATGAGGTGGGCACTACCCACCAGGGCGCACCAGGAGGGGGCTGGTGCGCCCTGGTGTATCGTGCCTAGCCTGGCCCCCTCTCTGATTGTTTTTGGCTGCAATATTTTTTCTATTTTTGAAAATAAATATCTAAAAAGTTTCGTTCCATTCCAAGAACTTTTATTTCCACACAAAAACTAAAACATGGTAGTGCTAAAAACAATGTCAGTCCGGGTTAGTTCCATTCAAATCATGCAAATTAGAGTCCAAAACAAGGGCAACAAACTGAGGAAAGTAGATACGTTGGAGATGTAGCAACATGCACGGGATCTTGTCATGGGTCCTTGTGAAGCTTGATGTGTTGGTGATGGATCCATAAGGATGACCATGGGATTCTCCACATCACCCCCTCGGGAAAGATCCGTCCTTGGATCAAGATCTTCATCACCATGGAAAGGGGAATGATCCTTGATGTTGAAGTTGTCACTCCCATTATACTTGTAATGTGGAATGTCGATCTTGTAGGCATTGTTGTTGCAACGTGCCAACACCTTGAAAGGTCCGTCGGCTCGAGGAAGTAACTTGGACGTGCGCTCGGCGGGAAAGCGGTCCTGGTGTAGGTGTAGCCACACAAGATCTCTGAATACTGACAAGTATAGGGTATCAATCGTAGTCCTTTAGATAAGTAAGAGTTTCGAACCCAACAAGGAGCAGAAAGAAATGGCAAGCGGTTTTCAACAAGGTAATTTCTGCAAGCACTTAAATTGTAGGTAACAGATAGTTTGATAACAATATAATTTGTAACGAGCAAGTAACGGTAATGGTAAACAAGGTGAAGCAAGGAAACCCAATCATTTTCCGGCAAAGGATAGGCCAAAACAATAACTAGTAATAGGCAAAGTGTTCTTGAGGGCACACATGAATTTTGTCTAGTCACTTTAATCATGTTGGTTTGATTCGCGTTCGCTACTTTGATAATTTGATATGTGGGTGGACCGGTGCTAAGGTGCTATTCTTAATTGAACTAAGAACCTACTTATGATTAACACGCTCACAAGCATGCGCAACTACTAGAAAAGTATTAAGACAAAGTCTAACCATAGCATTAAACATGTGGATCCAAATCAGTCGCGTACGAAGTAGAGCATAAACTAGGGTTTAAGCTTCTGTCACTCTAGCAACCCATCATGTAATAACTACTACACAATGCATTCCCTTATTCCCATGAATGGTGAAGTGTCATGTATTCTACATCAAACCACTAAGGGAATCACAACATACATACCATCAAAATATCGAACACATATCAAATTCACATGATTACTCACAACTAAGGTAACTACTCACAAATAATAATCAAGACTTCTCCCGTGACATCAAGAAAAAAGGTAACTACTCAAAAATAATAATCATGCTCAAGATCAGAGGAGTAATGAATAGCATAATGGATCTAAACATATAATCTTCCACCAAATAAACCATATAGTAATCAACTACACAAGGTAATCAACACTACAAGTCACCCACAGTTACTAATCTGAGGTTCCGGTACAAAGATTGAACACAAGAGATGAACTAGGGTTTGAGAGGAGATGGTTCTGTTGATGATGTTGATGAAGATTTGCCTCCCAAATATGAGAGGGGTGTTGGTGACGACGATAGGTTCAATTTCACCCTCCAGGAGGGAAGTTCCCCCTGACGGAATCGCTCCACCAGATTGTAAAAGTGGTCCTGCCCCAGTTCCGCCTCGAGGCGGTGGCGCTTTGTCCCGAATGTCCTCCTCCTATTTTTTATGTTTTTAGGAATATATACCACAAGATGGGCTCCAAAGGTGGGCCAGGGTGAGCACCACCCACCAGGCCGCGCCAGGCGGTGCCTGGCACGCCCTGGTGGGTGCTCCGATAGATTTTTGCTCCAGTAGTTTATATTAATTCAAAAAATATTCTACGTAAAGTTTCAGATTCATTGGGGTTGTGCAGAATAGGTATCTTTGACGTGCTTTTCTTGGGTCCAGAATTCCAGCTACCGGTATTCTCCCTCTTTGTGTAAACCTTGCATATTGTGAGAGAAAAGGCAGTAGAATCACTCCCCAAAGAATTATTATTCAACCAAACAAATTAAATAACAGTAGGAAATCATGATGCAAAATAGACGTATCAACTCCACCAAGCTTAGACCTCGCTTGTCCATAAGCGAAATCCGATATTGAAAAGCATGTCCACATGGTTTGAGAGAGAGGTGTCGATAAAAACAAAATATGAACATAGAAGCATCATGCTTATTAACATAAAAACAACAAACTCTAACATTAGAACTTATTCCAATATATTTTTATCATAAAGATTCTCATGAACAACAAACAATTCATCACAACGTAGAAGTAAGAAGCATAATGTTGGAAATATGCCCTAGAGGCAATAATAAATTGGTTATTATCATATTTCCTTGCTTATGATAATTGTTTATTATCCATGCTATAATTCTATTGATCGGAAACTTAGATACATGTGTGGATACATAGACAACACCGTGTCCCTAGTATGCCTCTAATAGACTAGCTCGTTGATCAAAGATGGTCAAGGTTTCCTAGCCATGGACATGAGATGTCATTTGATAACAGGATCACATCATTAGGAGAATGATGTGATGGACAAGACCCAAACTACAAACGTAGCATATGATCGTGTTAGTTTATTGCTACTATTTTCTGCATGTCAAGTATTTGTTCCTATGACCATGCGATCATTCAACTCACTGACACCGAAGGAGTGCCGTGTGTGTATCAAACGTTGCAACGTAACTGGGTGACTATAAAGGTACTCTACAGGTATCTCCGAGGGTGTCTGTTGGGTTGGCATGGGTCAAGACAGGATTTGTTACTCTGTGTGACGGAGAGGTATCTTAGGGCCCACTCGGTAATACAACATCACAATAAGCCTTGCAAGCAATGTGATTAAGTGTTATCCACGGGATCTTATATTACAGAAACGAGTAAAGAGACTTTCCGGTAAGAGGTTGAACTAGGTATGGAGATACCGACGATTGAATCTCGGGCAAGTAACATACCGAAGAACAAAGGGAACATCATATGGGATTAAGTGAATCCTTGACATAGAGGTTCGACCGATAAAGATCTTCATAGAATATGTAGGAACCAATATGGGCATCCAGTTCCCGCTGTTGGTTATGGGCCGTAGAGGTGTCCCGATCATGTCTACATAGTTCTCGAACCCGCAGGGTCTGCACACTTAAGGCTCGGTGACGTTTCTGTAGTATAGAGTTATGCATGGTGGTGACCGAAGGTGGTTCGGAGTCCCGGATGAGATCCCGGAAGTCACGAGGAGCTACGAAATGGTCCATAGGTAAATACTGATATATAGGAAGTACTGTTTTGGTCACCGGAAAAGTTTCGGGTTCATCGGTAGTGTACCGGGGGACCATCGGGAGGGGTATTTCGACCCAAGAGGATACATGGGCTGTGGGAGGATGAATACCAGCCCTTAGTTGGCTGGTGCAAGTCCCACAAAGGACCCATGCGTCTGGAAAGAAAAGCCCACGGTGAAAAAGGTGAAAAAAATGCAAAAAGGCTAAATAAGGAAGGAGTCCTAATCCAACTAGGAGTGGAGGAGAAGGACTCCTCTCTCCTTGCGCCAAGATCAAAGGGCTGGACCTTTCTGCGCCAGCCTCCTCCTCCTCCTCCTCTACTCCTATATATACTAGAGGTTTTGAGGGCAGCCCTAACCCTAATGGACACGTGCTACCCTCTTCTTCCTCTAGATCATTTTCTCCTCTAGATCGGTTTTCAATGGTGGTTAGGCGAAGCCTTGCTGGAATTCCTCCACCATGATCGCTGCAACGTCGTCGCGCTGATGGAGAATTTGTCTACCTCTCTGCTCCCTCTTGCTGGATCAAGAAGGCGGAGATCGTCATCGAGCTATACGTATGCTGAACGCGGAGGTGTCGTCCGTTCGTCGCTAGATCGGAAGGACCATGATCAGGATCGCGAGATGGATCATGATGAGAGCGTGAGATGGATCATGATGAGTTCGCGGGACAGATCGTGATTGGATCACGGGACGCATCATGATGAGATCATGGGTCGCTCGGCGATTTGGATCGCGAAGACGTTCGACTACACCAACCATGTTTCTTAACGCTTCCCGCTTAGCGATCTACAAGGGTATGTAGATCCACTCTCCCTCTCGCAGATGCTCATCACCATGGATAGATCTTGCATGTGTGTAGGATTTTTTTTGTTTCCCATGTAACGTTCCCCAACAGTGGCATCATGAGCTAGGTCTATGTGTAGATGAGATCACGAGTAGAACACAAAGGAGTTTGTGGGCGTTGATGCTTGGATTGCTTCCTACCTTGGTCGTGTTTTGGTTCAGCGGTATTGTGGGATGAAGCTGCCCGAACCAACCTTACTCGTACGCTTATGAGAGACCGGTTCCATCGACTCACGTGTAACTTCGTTGCACAAAGATGGTTGGCGGGTGTCCGTTTCTCCTAGTTTAGTTGGATCGGATTCGAGAAAGGCGGTCATTGAGAAGGTTGAAAAGCAACTTATGTATCACCGTTGTGGTTTTGCGTAGGTGAGAATTGTTCTTGCTAGATACCCGTAGCAGCCACGTAAAACTTGCAACAACAATTAGAGGACGTCTAACTTGTTTTTGCAGGGTATGTTGTGATGTGATATGGCCAATTACATGATGAGATATATGTGATGTATGAGATGATCATGTGTTGTATAGAATATCACGACTTGCATGTCGATGAGTATGGCAACTGGCAGGAGCCATAGGGTTGTCTTTAATTATTGTATGACCTGCGTGTCAATCATTAAGCGCTATGTAATGCTTTACTTTATTGCTAAACGATAGCAATAGTAGTAAAAGCATGGTGGGCGCGACAACCCCGATGGCGACACGTTGATGGAGATCAAGATGATGGAGATCATGGTGTGATGTCGGTGACAATGGAGATCATGCCGGTGCTTTCAAGATGGAGATCAAAAGCACAAGTTCATGGCCATATCATGTCACTTACGATTTGCATGTGATGTTAATCCTTTATGCACCTTGTTTTGCTTAGGATGACGGTAGCATTATAAGGTGATCCCTTACTTAATTTCAAGATAAATTGTGTTCTCCCTGAGTGTGCACCGTTGCGAAAGTTCATCGTGTTGAGATACCATCTGATGATCGGGTGTGATAGATTCTATGTCGTGGATTTGTCACGGCAGGTGTCCGGGTCAACGGACTTAGGTTCGGGGCGAGACGCAACTACGTCGCGGCTTGAAGGATTTGATCGGAATCGAGAAGACACGGAGGTTTACCCAGGTTCGGCCCCTCCGATGGAGGTAAAAGCCTACGTCCTGCTTGTCTGGTATTGATGATGATGAAGATCTCTCGGTTACAAGGGTGCTAATCGCTACCTCTAATCTCTTGTGCCTCTAATCTCTTGTGTTGTCTAAACTTGTAGACTTGTGTCTCTTGAGAACTTGTCCCTCTAGGGGTGCTCTACCCCTCCTTATATAAGTGGAGAGGGTAGGTTTACAAATAGAGTCCTACTAGGAGTAGGATTAGACTAGCCTCTCACGAATCCTACTCTGGGTCTTATTTCCTTTATAGGGAATCCTTCTCTCTTCGGGCCTTCTCTTGTGAGCCGCCAGGCGCCGGCTCACCCTCTGGGTCTTGGGCTTGGTCATCTTGTGACCCGCCTGCCGGGTCATTAATAAGATGTCATGTCTTTATGGGGTCTCCTATGAGTCGCCAGGCCGGGTCATACCATGGGGTATATCCCCGTCATTATCCCCCAGGTTAGCTTGAATTTATTCATGGTAAGCTCCTGAAACATTTGTAACAAATATGTTAAGTGGCCGGCTTATAAAATGGCTTCTCAGAAATCCGGGTCTTTTCTCGATATGAATGAGTCATCTTGATAATCATCTTGCTTGTCAATGTCTTTTGAAAAATATTGAGAATAGAACACCCATATGCCATTGAGTCGGCTTCCAAGACTCTTGGCGGGTCATCTCCGCCGGGTCATAATCATTGATGATGCCGGGTCATTATCGTTGGTGACTCCGAGTTAAATAACTATAATCCTGCTGACTTGATAAATATTGGGATGACAATCCATCTGATGTAGAACCGGACTTCCATTGTTGTGAAGCAGGGCGGCTTATATAAACTCTGGCGGGTTATGATCTTTTGATAACACCGGGTCATAAGTGTTGGTGACGCCGGGTCTAACAACTGAACTCCATATTTAATATCTTGAAAATTCTCCTCAAAGTTTTTGATATGTCCATATTACCTGTAGACCCCAAGCTCCGAGATTATCCATGATAACTTGGTGCTTTGCAAATAACATTTTGGACTGTGTAGCCCCCAAGTGCCGGGTTGTCCTGTCTGTAGCAACCCGGGACTTATAATTGCCTTATATCTTATAATGCTTCAGCGGGTGTAGCTCCCAAGGGCCGTCTCATCAGAAAGCTTCGGCGGGTGTAGCCCCCAAGGGCCGGCTCATCAGAATGTGATGCGCTGGGTCTTCAATTTGAATCTCTTAATCTGTTGGAAGAGCTGAATACTATAGCCCCCAAGTGTCGGGTCGCATGCCTGCGGCGACTTGGGACTTTATAAAATCTGATCTGAGCGGCATAGCCCCCAAGTGCCGGGTCAGTAAGAATTACTGGGCTGGGACTTTTTAGAAAAATATAGAAGGGCCGGCTCATTTTCTTGAGATAATATGGTCTTGCTGACGATGTAATGGTTTGAAAACCGGCTTGCATTAGCCCCCAAGTGCCGTGGTGCATGCTTGCAGCGACATGGGAGTTGCATAATTGATATAAAGTTGGACTTTGGATAATGTAGCCCCCAAGTGCCGGGTCATCTGCGTGCGGCGACTCGGGACTATGTGAGAATAATACGTCTCACCATAATTTGTTGAATGAATCTTTGACCGTGGTCGTAATATAACCCGGAATGAATATCCTAGATTGATTCCTTTGTCTTTGACATGAAATTCCTGCTCGTGGTTGCGGTGCAATCCAGAAAATATAAGTTCGAGAAATCCATTAGTGTTGTAGATTACTATAGAGCACAATTAAAGAAATCCGAGAACCGGCCAATTAGATGACACAACATTATATCTGACAAATAATAATTTCTCCGAGCTGGTTTGAAAAACCCCAACTGGTTATGATAACCATGAAGATGCAGCCATGTTTGCTAAAAAATCCATTTGCTTTTGCAGAATACTTTAACGACGGCTCATCTTAAGAGATAAAACCTGCAAAAATGAACAAGAAAGAATATATTCTGCATTGTTGTGAGGGCGGCTTGAAAAAGCTCAACCCGGAGATGTTTATACCTTTCATAACATTGCTCCTTTTCTCATAATCTTGATCTGACCCGGCTTGATAAGCCGGCATGTTACCTGGAGGTTGGGAAGCCCTCTTGAATAATCCACGGCTGACATGTCAACCGAAATGGCATAAAGCCGGCTGTTTGCAGGGCAACGTAAGCTGTACCTAAAGGTAAGAAGCCTCCTGTTAACGTTTGAATATTGTATGCGCGGACGTCGGCTGTCGATGGGAGATGTAAGCTATACCCTAAGGCAAGAAGCCTCCATCGACAACCGCGGCTAATGATTAGCTTGAAACGGCATAAAGCCGGCTGTTTGAAGGGAGATGTAAGATATACCTAAAGGCAAGAAGACTCCTTCAACAGCTACAATTGATAAGCAACTGAGTTTTGGCGTAAAATGCCGGTTGTTAGGGTGAGATAAGCGAACCCGTTGGTAAGAAGCCCCCTTCGACAACCGCGGTTAATAAGTAACCAGAAGTGGCATAAAGCCGGCCATTAGGGTGAGATAAGCGATACCCGTCGGTAAGAAGCCCCCTTCGATGGCCACAGTTGATAAGCAACTGGAATTTGGTGTACACGTTGTTTGTCTTAGGGTCATGTAAGCTATACCAAAGGTAAGAAGCCTCTATCAACAATAGCGCTTAATGTAACCAAACTAGGATTCGATGCTTGAATTCATACCAGTTCAGGGTCTCTAGGCGAGATTGGTCGTCAATTTCTTGAACCGGCTCAAGGTCTCTAGGCGAGATTGTCCGTCAATTTCTTTAACCGGCTCAAGGTCTTTAAGCGAGATTGGCCGTCAATTTCTTGAACTAGCTCAGGGTCTCTAGGCGAGATTGGCCGTCAATTTCTTGAACCGGCTTAGGGTCTCTAGGTGAGATTGGCCGTCAATTTCTTGAACCGGCTCAAGGTCTCTAGGCGAGATTGACTGGTAAGAGTTAAGCAGGTCACCTCAATCTTAGCCGGTATAGGGTCTCTATCGAGATTGGCTGTCAATTATTTGAACCGGCTCAGGGTCTCTAGGCGAGATTAACCGGTAAGGCAGGTGGGTCACATAGCGGAGCAACATCAATCTGATAAGCCGCCATCTTGTATGAAGAAACGACAGAAGCTCCAAATGTTTCTATGATGATCCAATGATCCGGGCACCCATGTTTGAATGGTGCATTAGGGTGGTCCATCCTCTTGGGCAACTTTTAATCATCCTCCAATAATGTAGTAGCCCCCAGGATTGGGTTTTCTTTTGCAAAGACCCGGGGTTCTTGTTAAAAACGACCAAATGTGTCCTGCCATGTCTGTAGCCCCCGAGCTTCAAGTTGACTCGAAGAGGCGGCTTGAGGATCTTCACTGGAAGTTTGAGGTTGGCCGTGGCGGGTTATAGATGATCCCGTATGAATTGCTTCAATGATCCGGTCAATGGTTCGTTCCGGCTTGTTTGCTGAAGTGAATCAAACTGTAGTGACTACAACTTGCGTGCCTGTCCGTTGGGCGGCTCGTATTGATGAGCATTGCACTGATATGTTGATGTAGACATAGAAATCATCCACGGCATTATAAGACGGTGCGGGTGGCGAGAATCGGCTATGGCATTTGTAAGCCGGTGCGGGTGGTGAGAGTCGGCTATGACATTATAAACCGGTGCTGTCGCGAGAGGTAACCACGGTGTTGTAAGCCAGCACAGCCGCGACACGAACGAATATCCATACAGAATGATGCTAACGTGTGCTCCGTCTCTGCGGTATAATGCCCCTTTTGGCAGTAAATAATGGCCCTGTGTAAAAACAGCACTGACCAAAGTAATTGTTCTCACAGAAAAGTTAATATACATGATAGAACACATATGATAGGCATCACCTGTTTTGGTTGAATGACAGATGATCTGTAATCGACGTCTCGTCGGATGCCCTTTCAAAGAAGTAGTAGCACCCACATGGCCTTTCTTTTTTCTTCTTTTTTTAGGCTCTTATCTTCTCAACCGGCCCCCACGTCTTTATCCAAAAACCTCCCACTCCTCCTTACCCGTGCGATAGCTGCAAGCAGGCCAGGGCGAGCGGGCAGGAGTTCGAGCCGGTGGGGCGTAGGTGCGGCCGCCTGGTCAGGAGGTGCGCGGCAGCAGGGGGTGGAGCCGGCCCAGGGCACTGGCCTTTGAGGCGACGACGACTGGTCAGGCGCGGCAGCACGACAGGGGCGGTGCACGGGTGCGGTGGTTTAGCACGGCTCCGGCACGTAGTCCGTTTGAAGTGAGGCGGACAACACAATGGAGCCCATGGCTGCAGGGCGGGCACAACTCTGGCTTAAGGCGAGCTATGGCCAAGACGGGAGCGGCGGCGCAAGCCCAGCTCGATGTGAGGCACGTGGTGGGAGGCGTCCGTGGAGCGCTAGAGCCTACGGCCATGGGCAGGAGCGGTATGACCCGGCTGGGCGGTCAGGGCACGGTTGCAGAGGAGCGATGCGGAAGGAGCGACCACTGCAGCACGGCCATGGTGGCATGTGAATCCATGCTCACGACCACATCTTCGATCCTTCTCCGGGTCGGTTTAGAGAACCCATGTCAGCATATTCTTTTGATGTATCGTGGGGAACAATAACAACCCAGCTTCAGATTTCGCTAGTCTTTAGGTTGTGCCCGTCCCGTAATTATTCTATACTTTTGCATGATCTCAATATTAGTTTGTCTGAACACTTCTGTATTCGCTGTTGAATCCATCAATTGTGTATATGGCTATTGTATTGGATATATTGAAATGTCAGCCGGTGGCTTCTATCGCACTAATAGGCCGGATCCGCCTCGGTAGCCGTAGAGTCTTGGCTGGTCTTCCAGATTACCTTTTCATGGCATGCACGGCGGTCACAACCCTGAAACTTAGCAATCTCAATCTCAAACGTGCCGGCTTCCCTTCATCTGGCTGTTTGCAACATTCTCGATTCCTGAAGAAATCCCTTCAAGACGTCACCACCACCGCGTGCTAGCACCATGGTGGGTGCCAAATGTCTTGGATTTGTCACGGCAAATGTCCGGGTCAACAGACTTAGGTTCGGGGTGAGGCGCAACTACGTGGCGGCTTGAAGGGGTTGATCAGAATCGAGAAGACACGGAGGTTTACCCAGGTTCGGCCCCTCCGATGGAGGTAAAAGCCTACGTCCTGCTTGTCTGGTATTGATGATGATGAAGATCTCTCGGTTACAAGGGTGCTAATCGCTACCTCTAATCTCTTGTGCCTCTAATCTCTTGTGTTGTCTAAACTTTTAGACTTGTGTCTCTTGAGAACTTGTCCCTCTAGGGGTGCTCTACCCCTCCTTATATAAGTGGAGAGGGTAGGTTTACAAATAGAGTCCTACTAGGAGTAGGATTAGGACTAGCCTCTCACGAATCCTACTCCGGGTCTTATTTCCTTTAAGGGAATCCTTCTCTCTTCGGGCCTTCTCTTGTGAGCCGCCAGGCGCCGGCTGACCTGCCGGGTCTTGGGCTTGGTCATCCTGCGACCCGCCTGCCGGGTCATTAATAAGATGTCATGTCTTTATGTGGTCTCCTGTGAGTCGCCAGGCCGGGTCATACCATGGGGTATATCCCCGTCACTCTACATTCACATACAACGGGTGCAAGCCTGTGTTGCACATGCAGAACACTCGGGTTAAACTTGACGACCCTAGCATGTACAGACATGGCCTCGGAACACAAGAGATCGAAAGGTCGAACATGAGTCATATAGAAGATACGATCAACATGATGATGTTCACCATTGAAACCTCCTCAACTCACGTGATGATCAGACTTGAGTTGGTAAATTTGGATCACGTATCACTCGAATGACCGGAGGGATGTCAATTTGAGTGGGAGTTCTTAAGCAATATGATATATTGAACTCATTATCATGAACATAGTCAGTAGTGTCTTTGCAAATTATGTTGTAGATTACTAGCTCACGCTATAGCTCCCTTGAATTTTTATATGTTCCTAGAGAAATAGAGTTGAAAGATGATTGTAGAAATATTGCGGACCGGGTCCGTGATCTGACGATTGTCCTCATTGCTGCACAGAAGGCTTATGTCCTTAATGCATGGCTCGGTGCGCCACCCCCTCTAGCATTGTCTGTAGATGTTGTGAACATCTGAGAGGCACGTTCCGATGACTACTTGATAGTTTAGTGCGTCATGCATTACGACTTAGAATTGAGGCTCTGAAACATTTTGAACGTCACGGAACATATGAGATGTTCTAAGAGCTGAAATTGGGATCTCAGGCTCGTGCCCGTGTTGTGAGATATGAGATTTCCAACAAGATTCTTTTTCTGCAAGATGAAGGAGAATAGCTCAATCATTGATCATGTGCTCAGATTGTCCGGGTGCTACAATCGCTTGAATCGAGTGGGAGTTGATCTTCCAGATAAGATAATGATTGATATAGTTCTCCAAGTCACTGTCACTAAGCTACTAGAACTTGGTGATGAACTATAAAATGCCAGGGATAGAAATAATGATCCTTGAGATATTCGCTATGTTTGACACTGCGAAGGTAGAAATCAAGAAGGAGCATCAAGTGGTGATGGTTAGTAAAACCACTAGTTTCGAGAAGGGCAAGGGCATGGAGGCAAACTTCATGGATGGCAAGTCAGTTGCTGCTCCAGTGAAGCAACCCAAAGTTGAACCGAAACCCGAGACTAAGTGCTTTTGTTTTGAGGTGAGCGGTCGCTGAAGCGGAACAACCCTAGATACTTGGTAGATAAGAAGGCTGGCAACATCGACACAAGTATATTTGATATACGTGTTATTGGTGTGTACCTTGCTAGTACTCCTAATAGCACCTGTGTATTGGATACCGGTTCAGTTGGTAAATGTTAGTAACTCGAAGTAAAAGCTACGGAATAAACCGATACTTGCTAAGGGTGAGGTGATGATGTGTGTTGGAAATGTTTCCAAGGTTGATGTGATCAACATCACACGCTCTCTCTACCTTCGGGATTAGTGACGAACCTAAATAAATGTTATTTGGTGTTTGCGTTGAGCATGAACGTTATTACATCGTGTTTATTGCAATACGGTTATTCATTTAATTCAGAGAATAATGGTTATTTTGCTTACATGAATAATACCTTCAATGGTCATGCACCCAGTGAGAATGGTTTGTTGAATGTTGATCATAGTAATACACATGTTCATAACATTGATGCCAAAAGATACAAAGTTAATAATGATAGTACCACATACTTGTGGCACTGCCGCTAAATGTCATATTGGTATAAAACGCATGAAGAAACTCCATGCTCATGGATCTTTGGACTCATTCGATTTCGAACCGGTTGATACAAGCGAACCATGCCTCTTGGGCAAGATGACTAAGGACCCCGTTTTCCGGTTTGATGGAGCGGGCAATTGATTTATTGGAAATGATACATGAGTGATGTATGCAATCCAATGAGTCTTGTAGCGTGTGGTGGATATCATTATTTTCTTACCTTCACTGATGATTTGAGTAGATATAGTGTATGTTTACTTAATGAAACACAAGTCTGAATCATTTGAAAAGTTCAAGCAAATTCAGAATGAAGTTTAAGTTCATTGTGACAAGAAGATAAAAATGTCTATGATGTGATCATGGAGGTAAATATCTGAGTTACAAGTTTGGCATACAACTTTAGACAATGTGAAAGTCGTTTCACAACTCACGCCACCTGGAACACAAAACGATAAGAGACATCATAGCCCGCACCATATCCAATAGAGCATGACTATGACATTAGAGACAACTACATTCACTTTAAATAGGGCACCATCTAAATCCACTGAGATGACACAATGTGAATTTTGGTTTGATAGAAACCTAAGCTATCATTTCTTAATGTTTGGGGTTGCGATGCTTGTGTGGAGAAAATGTTTTCACCTAATGAGCTCGAACCCAAAGCGGACAAATGCATCTTCATAGAATACCCTAAGAACAGTTGGGTGAACCTTCTATCTCAGACCCAAGCATAAAGGGTTTGTTGCTAAAACTGGGTCCTTTCTCAAGAAAAAGTTTCTCTCGAAAGAATTGAGTGGGAGGAAGATGGAACATGATGAGGTTGTTGAACCTTTGCTTTAACCAGTGAGTAGCGCAGCGTAGAAAGATGTTTCTGTGGAACCTACGTCAGTCGAAGAGGAAGTAAATGATGATGATGATGAAGCTTCAGATAAAGTTACTATCGAACCTCATAGGTCGACAAGGCTGTGTACTACTCCTGAGCGGTATGACAACCCTATCTTGGAGGTCATGTTGTAGGACAATGATGAACCTACGAGCTGTGGAGAAGCGATGATGGGCCCGGATTCCGACAAATGGTTAGAGGCCATGAAATCCGAGAAAGGATCCATGTTTAAAAACCAATTATAGACTTTAGTAGACTTGCTCGTTGGACGGCAAGTCGTCGAATACAAATGGACCATTAAGATGAAGACAAACGCTGATGGTAAATGTCACCATTTATAAAGCTCGACTTGTCACAAAGAAGTTTCTGACAAAGTCAAGGAGTTGACTGCGATGAGACTTTCTCACTCGTAGAGATGCTAAAGTATGTTGGAATTATTTTAGCAGCTGCTGCATTTTTCAATTATGAAATCTGGTAGATGGATCTCAAAACATCGTTTCCTTAACGGTTTACTTGAGGAAAGGTTGTATGTGATACAACTAGAAGGTTTTGTCAGTCCTAAGGATGCTAAAAGGTGTGCAAGCTCTAGTGATCCTTCTATGGACTGCATCAAGCATCTCGGAGTTGGAATATATGCTTTGATGAGGTGATCAATGTTTTTGAGTCTATACAAAGTTTATGAGAAACTTGTATTTACAATAAAGTGAGTGGGAGCACTATAGAATTTTTGATAAGCATATGTGGTTGACATATTATTGATCGAAAATGATGTAGAATTTTTGGAAAGCATAGATGGTTGTTTGAAAAGTGTTTTTCAAAGGAAGACCTGGTTAAAGCTACCTAATTGATTAGCATCAAGATCTATAGAGATAGATCAAGATGCTTGATGAGACTTTCAATGAGTACATACCTTGACAAGATTTTGAAAGAGTTCAAAATGGATCAGTCAGAGAAAGAGTTCTTGCCTGATTTGTAAGGTGTGAAGTTGAGTGAGACTGAAAGCTCGATAACGGCAGAAGAAAGAGAAAGGACGAATGTCGTCCCCTATGCCTTAGCCATAGGCTCTGTATAGTATGTCATGCTATGTATCTCACCTGTGTGTGTGAGTCCATCAAGGGGTACAAGAGTGATCCAGGAGTGGATCACTGGACATCGGTCAAGATCATCCTTAGTAACTAAAAGACTAAGGAGATGTTTCTCGATTATGGAGGTGATAAAGAGTTCATCGTAAAGAGTTACGTCGATGCAAGCTTTAACACCAATCCAGATGACTCTTAGTAGCAATCCGGATACGTATAGTGGAGCAGCCATTTGGAATAGCTCCAAGTGGAGTGTGGTAGTAGTATTTACAGTTTGAAATAGATATTTGCAAAGTACACATGTATCTGAATGTCGCAGACCCGTTGACTAAAAGACCTCTCTCACATGCAAAGCATGATCGAGCACCAGAACTCATTGGGTGTTAGATTCATAACAATGCGAATCACATGGTGATGTGAACTAGATTATTGACTCTAGTGCAAGTGGGAGACTGTTGGAAATATGCCCTAGAGGCAATAATAAATTGGTTGTTATCATATTTCCTTGCTCATGATAATCGTTTATTATCCATGCTAGAATTGTGTTGATCGGAAAATTAGATACATGTGTGGACACATAGACAACACCGTGTCCCTACTATGCCTCTAATAGACTAGCTCGTTGATCAAAGATGGTCAAGGTTTCCTAGCCATGGACTTGAGATGTCATTTGATAACGGGATCACATCATTAGGAGAATGATGTGATGGACAAGACCCAAACTACAGGCGTAGCATATGATCGTGTCAGTTTATTGCTACTGTTTTCTGCATGTCAAGTGTTTGTTCCTATGACCATGAGATCATGCAACTCACTGGGTGACTATAAATGTACTCTATAGGTATCTCCAAGGGTGTTTGTTGGGTTGGCATGGATCAAGACTGGAATTTGTTACTCCGTGTGATGGAGAGGTATCTCAAGGCCCACTCGGTAATACAACATCACAATAAGCCTTGCAAGCAATGTGACTAAGTATTAGCCATGGGATCTTGTATTACGGAAATGAGTAAAGAGACTTGCCGGTAACGAGGTTGAACTAGGTATGGAGATACCGACGATCGAATCTCAGGCAAGTAACACACCGAAGAACAAAGGGAACATCATACGGGATTAACTGAATCCTTGACATAGAGGTTCGACCGATAAAGATCTTTGTAGAATATGTAGGAACGAATATGGGCATCCAGGTCCCACTATTGGTTATTGACCGTAGAGGTGTCTTGGTCATGTCTACATAGTTCTCGAACCCGCAGGGTCTGCACACTTAAGGTTCGGTGACGTTTCAGTAGTATGGAGTTATGCATGGTGGTGACCGAAGGATGTTCGGTGTCCCGGATGAGATCCCAGACGTCGCGAGGAGCTCCGGAATGGTCCAGAGGTTAAGGTTGATATATAGGAAGTCCTATTTTGGTCGTCGGAAAAGTTTCAGGTTCATCGGTAGTGTACCGAGGGACCATCGGGAGGGGTATTTCGACCCAAGAGGCTACATGGGCTGTGGGAGGATGAATTTCATCCCTTAGTGGGCTGGTGGAAGTCCCACAAAAGGGCCCATGTGGCTGGGGAGAAAAGCCCAAGGAGAAAAAGATGGAAAAAGGCAAAAAGGCTAAATAAGGAAGGAGTCCTAATCCAACTAGGAGTGGAGGAGAAGGACTCCTCTCCTCCTTGCACCAAGATCAAAGGGCTGGCCCTTTCTGTGCCAGCCTCCTCCTCCTCCTCTACTCCTATATATACTAGAGGTTTTGAGGGCAGCCCTAACCTTAATGGCCACGTGCAGCCCTCTTCTTCCTCTAGATCGTTTTCTCCTCTAGATCGGTTTTCAGTGGTGCTTAGGCGAAGCCCTGCTAAAATTCCTCCACCACCATTGCCACAACACCATCATACTGACGGAAAACTCATCAACCTGTCCGCTCCCTCTTGCTGGATCAAGAAGGCAGAGATCGTCATCGAGCTGTATGTGTGCTGAACGCGGAGGTGCCGTCTGTTCGGCGCTAGATCGGAAGGACCGTGATCAAGATCGCGAGACGGATCGTGATGAGATCACGAGACGGATCGTGATGAGTTCGCCGAATGGATCGTGATTGGATCGTGGGATGGATCCTGATGAGTTTGCGGGACGCTCGGCGATTTGGATCGCGAAGACGTTCGACTACACCAACCACGTTTCTTAACGCTTCCCGCTTAGCGATCTACAAGGGTAAGTAGATCCACTCTCCCTCTGGCAGATGCTCATCACCATGGATAGATCTTGCGTGTGTGTAGGAAATTTTTTGTTTCCCATGCAACGTTCCCCAACACATAAACCTTCTTGGAAACCAACAAACCGTGTTCTCAGTCAACTTTGCAACTACAATTCATCATATTTTTAGTAAGGGTCTCATGTCGGAGCCTTTTGGCAAGTCTACATACTCAACCATCATTTAGTCTTCTATGATTGCTAATTCTCACGGCATACCCATGAACAAAAAGTTTCAACCAGACACATAGGAAGAGATGGGTTTATAGTTTGCCTCCCAAACGTATTCACCTCAAGGGTGATGTCAACAATAATAACTCATGCCCACCCATATCCAAATGGATATATCTGCCTAGCTCTTTCCTCACCACATGATGCTTGCAAACGAAAAAGTAAAAAGGAATAAATAAGAAAACATTGACTCTTGCATAAAAGTAAGTTCATAAAAGTAAAATATAGGCCCTTCGCAGAGGGAAGCAGAGGTTTTCATGCACTTATTGGTTCGTATGCCCAATCCCTTAATGTAAAATGACGTCATGCTATATTGTCCCGTATGATAGCAACCTTTATTATGCATTCCGTCGCTTTTATTACTTTGCCATCCTAAGTTCTTATAACACTCAATTTTCTCTTACACTAATTGATCAAAGCATTTTTGTTGCCTTGTTGCACCGATGACAACTTACTTGAAGGATCTTTCTCGATCCATAGGTAGGTATGGTGGACACTCAAGGAAAGAGTTTGGGTTTGGGTTTTTTGATGCGCAAGTAGTATCTCTACTTAGTGCGAAATTTTTGGCTAGCAAAGGTATTGTGCAAGCAACACATGTTAAAGGATCTATGACAATATAACTTCTACGTGGATACGAAAAACATAAATCATTACATTGTCTTTTCCAACATCAATAATTTTGACATATAATATTTGATGGGGGGTCACCATCATAAAAGATGTCCAAGATAGTGTATTTGCATGTGAATCTTCTCTTCTCTAATTAATTCTTTCATGAATTGCATCATTGATAAAATGCTATGGTTTCAACCTCCAATAAATTTTACTACTTATACTTTTCGTTATGTGATGTCATTACTCACCAAAAGATTAGCATATGATTCTTTTCCTTTGTTTGTCTTTCTTTTATTTGATGGCAATAAGAAAGTAGAGAAGCAAAAACTCAAACTAAACTTTATTATATAACTTCTACATGATTACATAGATAGGTAGACCACGAAATTAACACACGAAAATAGATCTCGCTAAACTTTTATTCAACTAAGGCAAAGGGAAACTAAAGATAGAACCAAAATAGGTAAAGGTAAATAAAAGTGGTGGTGATACGATACCGGGGCACCTCCCCCAAGCAGGTCTCAAGCCAAGGGGAGTGCCCATTCCCATGTACTCAAGTCTCCTTTGGTGGTGGTGATGAAGAAGGTGGAGGTGTTGATGTAGGTGGCGGCGATGTGATGTGACACTTTAGCTTTAGAAGATCCGCCAAGATATTTTCATGGATGGGAAATTTATTCTTAACGCGAACCGCTTAAAATGTTATAAATGCTTCGATTTTAATAGGGATGAGATGACTGTAATAAGGTTGAAGGATATCTTCTTCCTCTCCTTCCTTTGGTGGTGTGAGTTGATCTTCATCAGGGAGATAATCCACCTTAACTTCATTGTCCTTCTTCTCCTTGTAGTTTTCTTACGGCTCCTCCCTCTTCAATTCTATCTTCATTAGCGAGGCATCTTATGTCATATTGTTAGGAGAGGGAGAAGACATGATGCCTGGCTTGACAAGTTTGATAGGAAAACAACAAGAAGCAAGAACAAACGATTTTTCTGCGATGCGGTCGTCAAAATAGTTGGGGGTATATATAGAGAATTTTTATTCTTTGGAAACAAGTATTTGGAAGGAAAACAGAGTTGGGAAGGCATCCGAGGTGGGAAACACCCACCAGGGCGCGCCCAGTGGTACCTGCTGTGCTCTGGTG
The DNA here is from genome assembly GCA_022496015.1 of Hordeum marinum. Lineage (NCBI taxonomy): Eukaryota > Viridiplantae > Streptophyta > Magnoliopsida > Poales > Poaceae > Hordeum > Hordeum marinum. Next base: position 97,395 of record JAAAWK010000567.1, read on the forward strand.
TATCGTGCTCACCTCGACCACCTTCCACTTTATTTTTATTCCTAAAATTTCAAAATATTCCAAAATTGACAAAAAATAGTTGTGCGGATTTTTTGGAGTCCGTTTACTTACCGTATCACATAGCTCGAATTTTTAAGTATTCTGGAGTATTCCGGAAGGTTTTTTTATGTGTTCCTCCGGTGTCATGGTTTGGATAACATTGCTTTCAATGTTAATAGGCATACCTGAGATATAATGCTTAATTCTTTGGCCATTGAGCACTTTCGGGTTAGTACCTTCGGTATTATTAATCTTGATAGCTCCAGAACGATAAACCTCTTCAATAATATATGGTCCTTCCCATTTGGAGAGAAGTTTTCTTGCAAAATCGTAGACGAGAGTTGAACAAAAGAACATAATCTCCTATTTTGAATTCCCGCTTTCGAATTCTATTGTCATGCCACCTTTTTTACTTTTTCTTTAAATAGCTTCGCATTTTCATACGCTTGGGTTCTCCATTCATCTACTGAACTAATATCAAATAGCATCTTCTCACCGACAAGTTTGAAATCATAGTTGAGTTCTTTAATTGCCCAAAATGCTTTGTGTTCTAATTCTATAGGCAAATGACAAGCTTTCTCATACACCATTTTGTATGGAGACTTACCCATAGGATTTTTATAAGCTGTTCTATAGGCCCAATTTGCATCATCTAATTTCTTAGACCAATTCTTAGGAGACCTATTGACCGTGCTTTGTAATATTTATTTTATTTCTCTATTGCTAAGTTCTAGTTGACCACTATTTAGATGATGATAGGGTGATGAAATTCTATGGTTAACATTATATTTAGCAAGCATCTTACGGAAAGCACCACGAATAATGTGTGAACCACCATCGGTCATTAAATATCTAGGGACTCCAAACCTTGGGATGATAACCTAATTAAGAATTTTAATGGAAGTGTGGTGATCAGCACTACTATTTGGAATAGCTTCTACCCACTTAGTGAGATAAGCAACCACAACTAAAATATGAGTGTACCCGTTAGAGGAAGGAAAAGGCCCCATGTAATCAAAACCCCACACGTCAAATGGTTCAAAAACAAGTGAATAATTCATAGGCATTTCTTGACGCTTACCGAGATTACGAATTATTTGACATTCATCACAAGACAAGACAAACTAACGATCATCTTTGAAAAGCGTAGGCCAATAAAATCTAGATTGTCATACCTTATGAGCAGTTCTATCTCCCACATGATCACCTCCGTAAGCTTCGGAATGACATTTCCGTAGGATCTATCCCTGTTCATGCTCAGGTACACAATACCTAATAATACCATCTACTCCTTATAAATACGTGGGTCATCCCGAAAGCAATGTCTCAAGGCATAGACGCATTTTTCTTTTGTTGGTATGTGAAACTAGGTGGTATATATTTAGCAACAATGTAATTAGCATAGTCAGCATACCATGGTGTGTTGTCTGAGACACCTATTGCAGCTAGTTGTTCGTTAGGGAAACTATCATCAATAGGTAGTGGGTCATCAAGAATATTTTCTAACCTAGACAAGTTATTAGCTAAGGGGTTCTCAGCTCCTTTCCTATTAGCAATATGCAAGTCAAATTCTTGAAGGAAGACAACCCACCTTTGAGTGTAGTTTTAGCATATTTCTTTTCTATAAGATATTTTATTGCAGCATGATCGGTGTGAACATAACTTTGGAGTTAACAATATAGGATCTAAATTTATCACAAGTGAACACAACTGCTAAAAATTCCTTTTCAGTAGTGACATAATTTCATTGGGCACTGTCTAGAGTTTTACTAGCATAATGCATAACATTCCATTTCTTATCAACTCTTTGTCCTAGGACAACACCAACAACATAATCACTAGCATCACACATAATTTCAAAAGGCAAGTTCCAATTAGCTGGTTGGACGATAGGTGCAGAGGTTAAGGCTTTCTTGAGTGTTTCGAAGACTTTCACACAATCATCATCAAACACAAAAGGGATATCCTTTTGCAAAAGATTAGTAAGAGGCCTAGAAATTTTAGAGAAGTCTTTAATGAACCTCCTATAAAAACCAGCATGACCTAGGAAAGTTCGAATACCTTTAATATCTTTAGGACATGTCATTTTCTCAGTTGCATCAACCTTAGCTATATCCACCTCAATACCTTGCTCAGATATTTTATGCCCCAAGACAATACCTCCATTAACCATAAAGTGACACTTCTCCCAATTCAAGACAAGATTGGTTTGTTCACATGTTTGCAAAACTCAATCAGGGTTGCTTAAGCAATCATCAAAAGAAGTTACGTAAATGGAAAAATCATCCATGAAAACCTCCACAATCTTGTCAAAAAACCCAGAGAATATAGCAGTCATCATCATTGAAAGGTAGCAGGTGCATTGCATAAACCAAAAGGCATGCCTCTATAAGCATAGTTTCCAACCGGGCAAGTAAAGGTGGTTTTCTCTTGATCGGATTGTGATATAAGTATTTGAGAGAAACTAGAATATCCGTCTAGGAAACAAATGTGTGTGTGCTTAGATATTCTATCTAGCATTTTATCAATGAAAGGCAAAGGGTAACGATCCTTTCTAGTAGCTTTATTTAATTTTCTAAAATCAATTACCATTCTATAGCCAGTGACAACTCTTTGTGGAATGAGTTCATTCTTATCATTAGGAACAACAGTAATACCTCCTTTCTTAGGGACACAATGAAAGGACTGATCCATCTACTATCAGCTATGGGATAGATTATACCCGCTTCCAAAAGCTTTAATATTTCAGTTCTTACCGCTTCTTCTATCTTAGGATTCAATCACCGTTGGTGATCAACAACAGCTTTAGCATCTGGTTCCATATTGATCTCGTGCTGACTTAGAGTGCGACTAATGCCATTAAGATCATCAAGAGTATATCCAATCGCACCCTGGTGCTTCCTAAGAACTTTCAATAATCTCTCTTCTTCATGTTTTGAAAGGTTAGCACTAATAATAATAGGATATAGCTTTTCCTCATCAAGATAGGCATACTCCAAAGTGTCAAGCAATTGTTTCAATTCAAACACGGGATTATCTTTAGGTGGAGGAGGACCTCGAAGAGTTTCAATAGGAAAATTGTGTTTCAAGAGAGGTTGTTGTTCAAACAAATTTGATCTATTTCATTTCTTTCACGCATGTGCATATAATTTTCATGGTCGAGAAAATATTGTTCTAAGGGATCAGTAGGAGGCACAACAATAGAAGCAAGACCAATAATTTCATCTTCACTAGGTAATGCTTTATCACGAGGTTGTCTACAAAACTTGGAAAAATTAAACTCATGAGACACATATTACCAAAACTGACACCAACAGTTTGTTTTTCACAATCTATCATAGCATTGACGGTGCTCAAGAAATGTCTACCAAAGATAATGCGACAAAACTCTTCTTGTGGGGAACCAAGAACTAGAAAATCAGTAGGGTATTTCACTTTCCCACACAATACTTCAACATCTCTAACAATCCCAAGTGGTGTGATAGTATCTCTATTAGCAAGCTTAATAGTAACATCAATATCTTCCATTTCAGCAGGTGCTATTTCATTCATAATTTATTGGTATAAGGTAAAAGGGATAGCACTCACACTAGCACCTAAATCACATAAACCATGGTAGCAATGTTCTCCTATTTTAACTAAGACAACGAGCAAGCCTTCTACAAGTCTATGTTTATGTTTCTTTTTAGGCTTAGCAATTCTGGCAGTTTCATGACAAAGGTAAATAACATGCCCATCAATCTTTTCTTCCAAGAGATATTTAACCCTAGAAACACTAGGTTCTACTTTAATTTTATCAGGAGGTTTAGGTACTCTCATATTACTCATACGAACCACGGTTGATACCTTAGCATGTTCCTTTATCCTAACAGGGAAAGGTGGATTTTCAATATAAGTAGTAGGCACAACTCGATGACCATTGTAAAAGATAGTTTCTTCTTTAGCTATGACGGTTCTTTAATTTCTTCTTTAACAAGGGGATGGTATTTAAACCACTTCTCCTTTGGGAGCTCAACGTGAGTAGAAAATGCTTCGTAGAAATAGGCTACTATCTCAGAGTCAAGTCCATATTTAGTGCTAAACTTGTGAAAAGTATCGGTATTCATAAAAGATTTAACACAATCGAATTCAAGCTTTATATCCGACTCATTAGCTTCGCCGAGGTCCCAATCTTCAGAGTTTTGTGTTTAATTCTTTCCAAGAGATCTCACTTGAAATCAATAGTCTTCTTCATATAATAACCAACACAAGAAGTATCGAGTAAGAATTGATCATTATGAGCAAGCCGAGCATAAAAATTCTGAATGCTAACTTCCCTCGGAATGCATGACTAGGGCATGAATATAACATTGACTTAAGCCTCCCACAAGCTAGAGCGATAATTTCTCCTTCACGAGGCCAAAAATTATATATATAATTCCAATCACGATGAACTAGATGCATAGGATAAAACTTTTGATGGTATTACAATGGCAAACGATTTGAATTCTACGATCCAAGATCATCACATAGCCTATACCATGTCAATGTTTTTCCCTCCAAAGATAAAGGGAAAACCTTCTTCTTAAGTTCATCTACATCTCTTGTATAAGGTTTAGCAAGCAAGTGTTTCTACCATACCGGAAGGAATTTCAGAAGCAACATTTTCAATAGGTGCTGTAGGTTGAGAGATAACTAATTGTGGTTCCGATCGAGGTGAAGATACCCCGAACAAACCCTTCAAAGGATTGTTCTTCATAGTAGAAAGTAGCAATAAATTTCAGAATGTAGTATGAGTTTTTCCTTACCAATTTCCACTTACCAAGAGCGCCTCACTCCCCAGCAATGGTGCCAGAAAAGAGTCTTGATGACCCACAAGTATAGGGGATCAATCACAGTACTTTTGATAAGTAAGAGTGTCAAACCCAACGCGGAGCAGATGGAAATGACAAGCGATTTTCAGCAAGGTAATTTCTGAACGCATTCAAATTGTAGCTAATAGATTGTTTGATAGCAAGATAATTTGTAATGAGCAAGTAATGATAACTGTAAAGAAGGTGCACTAAGGTAGCAAAATCCTTTTGAGGCAAAGGACATGCCAGGACAATCATAAGTAATAGGCAAAGTGTTCTTGAGGGTACATGGAAATTTCGTCTACTCACTTTTATCATGTTGGTTTGATTCGTGTTCGCTACTTTGATAATTTGATATGTGGGTGGTCCGGTGCTAAGCTGCTATTCTTACTTGAACTAACAACCTACTTATGATTAACCCCCTCGCAAGCATCCGCAACTACGAGAAAAGTATTATGACAAAGTCTAACCATAGCATTGAACATGTTGATCCAAATCAGCCCCTTACGAAGTAGCACATAAACTAGGGTTTAACCTTCTGTCACATTAGCAACACATCATCTAATAACTAATCCACAATGCATTCCCTTAGGATCATGAATGATGAATTTTCATGTAGTCGATGTTCACATGACACCACTAAGGGAATCACAACAAACGTATCATCAAAACATCAAACACATATCAAATTCACATGATTACTCACAACATGACTTCTCCCGTGACCTCAAGAACAAAAGTAACTACTTAGAAAAAATAATCTTGCTCAATCTCAACGGAGTAATGAATAGCATAATGGATATGAACATATAATCTTCCCCCAAATAAATCATATAGTAATCAACTACGCAAGGTAATAAACAATACTAGTCACCCACAGGTACCAATCTGAGGTTCCGGTACAAAGATTGAACACAAGAGATGAACTAAGGTTTGAGAGGAGATGGTTCTGTTAAAGATGTTGATGAAGATTGGCCTCCCAAAGATGAGAAGGGTGTTGGTGATGATGATAGCTTCGATTTGCCCCTCTCGGAGGGAAGTTCCCCCGGCGGAATCGCTCTACCGGAGGGCAAATGCTCTTGCCCAAGTTCCGCCTCAAGGTGGCGGTGCTTCGTCCCAAAATTCCTCCTCCTAATTCTTTTAGGTTTTTTGGGAATATATATTTTAGAAGATGGGCTCCAGAGGTAGGCCAGGGTGAGCAACACCCATAAGGCCGCAGCAAGGGGTGCCTAGCGTGCCCTGATTTGTGCTCCTGACAAGGTGGCCCCCCTCCGGTAGATTTTTGCTCTAGTATTTTTTATTAGATCCAAAAATATTCTCCATAAAGTTTCATCTTCATTGGGGTTGTGCAGAATAGGTATCTCTGACGTGCTTTTGTTGGGTCTAGAATTCTAGCTGCCGTATTCTCCCTCTTTGTGCAAACCTTGCATATTATCAGAGAAAAGGCATTGGAATCACTCCCCTGAGCATTATTATTCAGAAAAACAAAGTAAATAACAGTAGGAAATCATGATGCAAAATGGATGTATTAATCTCCGGTCTTTAACACCATGGGGTGCTTGCTAATGTTGCGCTTGTTGGTGACGCGTTCCACTTGACGTTCGATCGTGCGCCTTGTATCTTCATTCATCTTCTTGATGCAGCTAGCCCTTGCACTTGCGTCCATGTTGACGTGCTCTTGGACTGGTAGCATAAAGATGTCCAATGGGGACAAAGGTTTGAAGCCGTAGACCACCTCGAAAGGAGACTTGTCGGTGGTGAAGTTACGCGTGCGATTGTGGGTGTACTCGGCGATGAGGATGAAATCTTCCCATTCGTTGATGTTCTTCTTGATCAACTCTTGTAGTAGGGTAGAGAGTTTCCTATTCGTCACCTCTGTTTGGCCATCGATTTGTGGATGGTAGGCCGAAGAGGATAGTAGCTTGATTCCGAGCTGGGCCCATAAAGTCTTTCAAAAAGTAGCTAAGGATCTTGACGTCACAGTCCAAGAAAATGGTCTTGGGGACACCATGTAGTCATAAGATGTCCCTACAAAAGATATTCGCAACATGTGAATCATCGTCGATCTTATGACATGGAATGAAATGAGCCATCTTGGAAAAGCGATCCACAACGGCAAAAATGGAATCATGGCCATTTTTAGTTCCTGGCAAACCAAGCACAAAATCCATACTAATGTATTCCCAAGGTTGTAAAGGTATAGGAAGAGGCATGTAAAGACCATGGGATTGAGCTTTAGGCTTAGCTTTGAGGTATGTAGAGCATCGGTTGGTGAAGCGTTCAACATCATGAAACATCTTTGGCCAAAAGTACTTTTGCAAAAGCAACAAACAAAGAGAAGACTCGGGTATACTAAGTTTTTTAGCACGCATAAGATATCCATCTTTCATGTACTAGTTTTCCCAACAAGGTTTCACTTTGCACTTAGCATACGGAGTAGCAAAGGAAACATCATGCTCAGCCAAATCTTTGATATGCTCAAAACCAATGACATTCAATTCAAGTTGAGTAACTAGCATGCATTCGTGGGAAAGAGCATCCACCGCAACATTTTCTTTACCCTTAATGTAATTAATGATACGAGGAAAAGACTCAATGAACTCACTCCATTTGGCATGTCGTTTGTTCAACTTAGTTTGACCCTTAAGGTACTTTAGAGTTTCATGATGATATGAATGGCAAATTCATGAGGTCAGAGATAATGCTCCCAAATATGTGACACTCTCACTAATGGATACCATTCCCTGTAATAAATGGGATAGTTAAGTTGAGCACTAGAAAGTTTTTCACTCAAATATGCAAATTGAGCGCTTCTCTTGCATTAGCACACCACCTATGCCATTACCACCAGTATCACAATGCACTTCAAATGTTTTGTAAAAGTTGAGTAAAGAAAGCACAGGTGCATGAGTAAGCACATTTTTTATCTCATGGAATGTGGTGTCTTGGGATGGTCCCCAAATAAATGGTGCATTATTCTTGCTTAAAGCATGTAGAGGAGATGAAATAGTGCTTAAGTCCTTAACGAAATGACGGTAGAAACCGGTTAGCTCTAGGAAACTACACACTTGTTGCAAATTTGTGTGTGTTGGCCATGTTTTAATAGCATCAATTTGAGTTTCATCAACATGAACACCCTTAGAAGATACCACAAATCCTAGGAAAACAACCTTGTCAACACCAAAAGTGCATTCTTCCATGTTTGCATATAGTTTTTCATTCCTAAGAATTTGTAATACTTCCCTAACATGTTTATCATGTTCCTCTAGAGATTCGCTAAAAAGAAGGATATCATCGAAGTATACCACAACACAATCTCCAATGAGATGTTGCAAGACATAATGCATAACACGCATAAATGTACCAGGTGCTTGGGAAAGACCCATATGCATAACCAACCATTCATATAGACAAAAATTAGTCTTGAATGTTGTTTTCCACTCATTGCCCTCTTTCATGACTATTTGATAGTAACCACTTTTTAGATCAATTTAGACAATATAGTAGCACCACCAAGTTCATCAAGCATATCATCAAGGCGAGGAATATAGGGTGGCGATATCTAACAGTTATAGCATTTATAGTGCATAAATCGAAACACATGCACATAATACAATTTTCTTAGGTAAGAGTATCACTGCAACCGCACAAGAACTTAAGCTCTCATGTACATGCCCTTTAGCGAGGAGTTTTTGGACTTTCTTCGTATCTCCTTTGTTGCTTGGGGGATGACGCGGTAAGGTGCCTTGTTAGGGAGCGGTGCTCTGGGTATGAGGTCGATGCGGTGTTCGATCCCTCGTTTTGGTTGTAGTCCCGGAGGTAGCTCATCGGGAAGAACATCTTGGAATTCTTGCAATAAACGAGATAAAACAAGAGGAAGATGTAGTGAAGTATTAGTCCTCACGACCTCATCTTTGCACACTAGCACGAAGTGAAGTGCACTCGATGGTCTCTCACTTACATACCTCAAATCTCTTTGGTTGGCTAAAAGAACTAGATCTTTCTTGTCCCTCATTGTGGAGTCACTCAAGTTTGGCTTGTGGCTCTCACTCTATTTGAGGTGGATCACTCTCTCACTTTTATCTCCAAGATGGGATGAAGCTTGCTTGTTGGAGGTGACTTGACTTGGAGTCATTTTTCGAAGTACATATTGCTTGCCCTTCATCTTGAAGCTATAGTGATTGATCCGACCATTGTGGATGATGCCACGGTCGAATTGCCAAGGTCTCCCAAGGAGAATATGGCAAACGGACATGGGAACCACATCACACTCCAAGGTAACTTTATAAGCACATATTTAGAAGGAAACTTGCACGGTGTAGTCAACTTTGATAGTTATGGAATCACTTAGCCATTGGACCTTGTAGGGGCGAGGGTGCTTTTTCTTGACCAATTCAAGCTTGGAATAAAGGTGCTCACTAGACAAATTGTGGAAACTTGCTATCGGTTCTGACCTTGACGGATTTTCCTTGGATGCCCGCCTTTGTATGGAAGATGTGGCAACATTTCTCCTCAACTTGTTGTTGTTGTAGTGGCAAAATCTTCAAAACAATGAGAGCGGGGATCGGATCGTTGTCACAAAAGATTCACAAATCTTCATCTTCATTGATTGACGATGCATGGCAACTTGCTCCAATGCTTCCATCTCGCCGTCGCTCATAGAGTCATATGTGCCATCATCTTGAAGGATCATGGTGCCTCTTGTTGGGCACTCATATGTCTTGTGGCCTTGTTCTTGGCACGTGAAACACTTGATGGAGCTTTATTTAGTGGTAGCATCCATTGTCGGTGTAGAGTATGAAGGTTTCGATTTGTAGTTGCTTGTAGGAAGGTGGCTTGACAAAGTCTTCCTGTCTTTGTAGCTTGACTTGTCGTCGATGGTGGTTGTAGGTTTCATAGTCGAAGGTGTCGTGGCCGGAGAAGCTTGAGCACTTGAGCCGTAGGTCTTGGAAGAGAACTTGAAGTACTTGTAGTCATCTTGCAATTGGCGTTCTGCCTTGGTCACTGGATGCATTAGCTCAAGTAAGTTGGAGTATGGTTGGAAGTCCGCGATTTTCTTTACTTGGTAATTGAATCCATTCAAGAAGGGTGCCATTGTTTGCTCGGCATCTTCCTTGACATTTCCATCTCTTGATAGTACTATTCTACCGACTTGGTTCCTTGCTTGCATAGTTCTAGCTTCTTGAAGACATCACGGTTGTAGTGTGTAGGAATGAAGCAAGCTCTCATGAGATCCTTACTTTAGGCCCAAGTGCTGATCTAAGGTTCACCTCTTTCTCTTCTTTGCTCAATCACTTGTTCCCACCAAATGAGAACGTAATCTTGGAACTAAAGGAGAGCCATGGCGGTCTTCTCCTCTTCCTCAAAGTTGTGCAAATGGAATATCTTGTTAACCTTGAGCGCCCATGAGAAGTAATCTTTGGGATCATTGCTTCCGGAGAACTTAGGCATGGTGAACTTGAGCTTGCCAAAGCATTCTTCTTCATTGTGATTTTTTGCCATTGCCCTTGTCTTGGAGGGGCCACATCATTGTTGTTGTTGAGTTGACGCTGTTGTTGTTGCCTTGGGAATTCAACATCATTGGGCTCAACGTGTTGTTCTTGAGGACGTTGGCGAGGTTCTCGCACTCAGTTTCTTATTTCTTGTCGCTCCTCTTGGTGAGCGGCTTCTTCTTGTTGTTCATGACGAAGGTCTTCTTGTTCTTCACGTGCTTGGTGGTTGCATTCTTGTAAGGCGTTTGTAGCTTTATGTAGGGCGTGTTGGGCTTCCAAAGCTTGTTCTTGGCGACGACGTTGTTCTTCCTCATGGCGTTGTCATTCTTGATCTTGCTCTTGTTGAAGAGGTCCTTTCGCACTCGTGTAGTCGATCTTGCAATCCATTGCCAAAAGGATTCTCCAAATCTTGATGGTGAAGACCTTGTGAAGGGATTGGGCCGAAGCGGTCGTCTCTATGATGAGAACGTGCTCAGGGAGGACTTGCGCCAGAAGAGTACTCCGATGGGTGGCAACTTGAGTGGTGTCTTTTTCATGACGTGGAAGTCGAGGAAGCGCGGTTGACCATCAAGGAACGGAAATCCTCCATTTGGCTTGAGCACTTGGTGTGAAGGTAGTCCCGCTTGCGCCCCTCGGATTCGCGTAAGTCGGTGTAGAGTTGCTCCATGCGGTCGTTCAAGATGTCTTTAGCTTGGGTAATTTCCTTGTGTGCGTCGAAGAAGTGTAACTTGGTGATGTAGTCGTGCTCGTCGTCGTCATGCTCCTCGAGGGCTGGGTTCGACATGGTGCTATCCATTATACTTAGGTAGATATAAGTGGAAGAATGAGAAGACAAAAACCAAATACCATTCAAAAAGTTGAAAACGAATCAAGCACTCAATATTCAATTGGAAATAGTATTATTGGTACCAAAGATCGTCCTTCTCACACCTACACAAATAAAGCCTATGGAGTAGGTTGATTACGATATTGGCACAAATTTCAAGAAATTTGAAACAGAAGATTCAATAATGTTGAAAGAGATTTGCATATTCGGAAGACAATGTGGATACATAGAAATGAGTATACACGGAAACACACACACGAATATATAGGTGGGGTTGTGGAACCAAGGATGAGCCAAAATGTGGAATCCATGAAAAACGCTTGTGTTGCACAACACTATAGAGATGCTAGCATGATTTCTCAAATTGGCGTGATACGAACTTGTGCACAACCTATAAGAAACAAAACTTGTCATCTTCGTGATCCCGACTTTCTATGTATGTATGAGGCATGTGTCACTCGCTCAATAGATCCATGACGATCAAGTATGATATGCAAAATTGGCGATGCTATTACCGTTTTGCTGTTTTGCTCTTTGCTTAAAAGCTTTGCTTTTCTTTCTTTTTGTGATGATATTTGTATGGTCACAATGCGGTACGTGCACACCAAGATAGCAATTATGTAAGCGGGTACTATGTGAACACAAAAGATGATACTATGATATATGCACGCAATTTGAGATATGCGGAGTATGTATCACTAAAGTGCACAAGTAGCATAGCCTGGGAATACTCAATGGCTAGTCTCGATAGGCAAGTAACGCAAAATAGGCTCGGGGCAACAATGCAATGGAAAGGGTATATGACAAGAGTTTTGTCATGGTTACTGTCCTTGCTTACGGTGTAGTGTCAATGTAGAGGTGGTTAGCGACGATCCGAGCGATGATGAGCTGTGATGTCGGTGAAGAATCACTCCTAATTAGCCAAAACGCTTAGGAAGTGGCGATGCTCGCGACTCCAAATCTCAAATGCAAATGGATTGAGGCAGAGAATGTTGGTGGCAACGCGGAAGAAAATGATGGAGACACAAGATTTTTGCTGAAAATTCAGGTTGGTCAGACTTGGCTGGATGTCCGGGACCAGTCGGACGTCCAGGGCATGGTTGTTCAGAAGCGCTTAGTTGTCCGGAGCCTGCGTGTCTCACTGGTTGACCTCGTGGAGGAATAACTCAAAGAAAAAGAAAATTTCTGGCCAAAATTGTGGTGATTTTGTAGATGAAAATGATGGGGAAAGCTAGATCTACATGTCCACAACCAAATCCATGGATCAAAATCAACAAAATCCACTCAAATCCAATGAATTCAAGAAAATTTGGTAGGGCTATTTTTTGGGAATTTTTGAAATTAGGTCAAATCAAAACAAAATTCGGCTTGAAAGTTGAGGGAGAGACTCGAAGGTCTGAATCAATCGTGGCTCATGATAGCAAGATTATACAGGACAAACCCAAGAGGGCTGATATTTTTACACTTGGAGGGGTAAACGGAGGAAAATAAAGTGGCAAATAAACACTCAAAGACGATCCTCAAGTTACACATCCACTAGACCCAACAAACATGATAGACAAGGCTCGAAATCAACGAATGGATACAAATACCGGTAGCCTTCCCACTCCGAAGAGATGGGTCCTGAAATCCACGTCGGGATCTTCCCTAAGAAGGGGCCTTGAAGTCCATTGGATCTTCTCAACAGGATCTCACAATATCTCTAAGAGAAGTGTATGGAAGGAGCAATGCTCAACTAATCTATGAACCAACACATTGCTGACCCTAGCTAGAGGTGGTGGAAGATTATTTGTAGTCTTAGGCAAAATGAAGGGGTACATGGACTAAAACCCAAGGGCCTATGCACAGACAAGGTCTAGACATCCGAGAGATGTCAGACGTCCAAGGCTTCATGGGGTGTCAGACGTCTAGGATCGGTCGATCGTCTAGGGATTCGACTCGAGTGCTGAGTAGCCGGATTTCCGGAGCTGTCGGACGTCCGTGGCTCGGTCGTTCAGAGTTCTTCGGATTTCCGTTTTTCCTCTCTGGTATCTTGGCACCAGATGTTTGGAGGGCTCGGTCGTTCGAACACTAGGACTTGTCAGACGTCCGGGAGGGTGATGTCTACTACGCAACCTTCTTCTTGTAGACTTGTGTTGGGCCTCCAAGCACAGAGTTTTGTAGGACAGTAGCAATTTTCCCTCAAGTCGATGACCTAAGGTTTATCAATCCATGGGAGGCATAGGATGAAGATGGTCTCTCTCAAACAACCCTGCAATGAAATACAAGAAATCTCTTGTGTCCCCAACACACCCAATACAATGGCAAATTGTATAAGTGTACTAGTTCGGCGAAGAGATGGTGATACAAGTGCAATATGGATGGTAGATATAGGTTTTGTAAACTGAAAATCTAAAAACAGCAAGGTAACAAGTAACAACAGTGAGCAAACACGGTATTGCAATGCTTAGAAACAAGGCCTAGGGTTCATACATTCACTAGTGCAATTTCTCTCAACAATATTGACATAGTTGAATCATATGTAAATACCTCTCATGCGACAAAGAGTTCACTCCAAAGTCACAAATGGCGGAGAACTAACGAAGAAATTATTGTAGGGTATGAAACCACCTCAAAGTTATCTTTTCTAATCAATCTTATGAGCAATCCATATAAGTGTCACGAACAGCCCTAGAGTTTGTACTAAAATAACACCTTAAGACACACATCAACCAATACCCTAATGTCACCTAGATACTCCAATGTAACCACAAGTACCATTGGGCTTGATTATACGATATGCATCACACAATTTCAAATTCATCATGTTCAATCCAAGAAAAAGAACTTCAAAGAGTGCCCCAAAGTTTCTACCGGAGATTCAAGACGAAAACATGTGCCAAACCCTATGCATAGATTCCCATGGTCACGGAACCCGCAAGTTGATCACCCAAACATACATCAAGTGGATCAGTAGAACATCCCATTGTCACCACGGATATCCGATCGCAATACATACATCAAGTGTTCTCAAATCCTTAAAGACCCAATCCGATAAGAAAACTACAAAGGTGTCGTGGTTTTATCACAGCAGATGTCCGGGTGAATGGATTTGGATTCGAGGCCATCGCAGAGGTGATGGACTCAAAAGGGTTGGTTGGGACGAAGGACACGAGTTTACCCAGGTTCGGCCCCTCAAAGTAGAGGTCATAGCCTTCGTCCTGCTTGTGTTTGTATTGCTTGGTGTATCGATTACAAGGGAGCTGATTGCTTGACTTAGTTCTTGATATATGATCTCTAAGTCGCCCCGGGTCTCGCCTTTATATAGGAGGTCAAGAACATGGGTCATACAAGTCGTAACCGACTCTCACAATCGTGTCCGGTTCTATCTCTACATCAGGTTCCCTTTCCTTGTTAAGTTGTCTCCGGGCAGCTCACCTGCCTGGGTCTTTATACCTTCACCGTCCGGGCCACGTCTTGACCCATCTTGTTATGCCGCCAAACGTCTTGGGCTTAAGTCTTCACGGCCCGCTCTTGGGCTGGTATACGAGCCGCCTGGTGTGACCCGGAGCCTCACGGGCGGGTCTCAGCGTGGGGTTATATCCCGAACATTAGGACCTAGGTTGATTTGAGCCCGCTCACTTCAGCCTTCTTTGTAATCATCGGCGAGTCTCACTTATGTCACCTGAGAGTAAACAATAACCCGCCGTGACGTAACATTCAAATTGTCAGAAAGATCCTCTGATGTCCGCAACGAATCTTTCCCTATTAAATGGACGGTTCAAGAATCGAGGCGTCCGCATCGGTCAAATAATATCTATCGCCTGGATTTTCGCGCCTGTTTCCACCTTTGCCTATTAAATAGGACCGCGAGGGGTGGCATATGCCTTCCTCCCCGCGCGCTCTTAATCTTCTTCCTTCCGCCACCGCCGCTCCAGCGCACCTCCCTCCATCAACGTCTTCCCACCATCGTCGTTGAGGCCGCTGAATCAACCTGTTTGCTCCAGAGTTCTGCCCGCGTCCACCGCATCATCTCCAGTAAGTCCTTCTTCCCATAGATCCGTAGCCATTTCGGTAGGGTTTCACAGAGTTCTTTCGCCGCTTAGAACACGAGCTTCTCTCCAATGCAAGCCATGCTTTCTCCATAAAAACCCAACGATACACTTTCCCCATTGAGGCCTTCTGTAGAAAACTGATAGCAGCACCGCGCAGATCTGCAATCGCTCCGCATGCCGTTTTCAAACTTTCGCCATTTCGACAGTTCATCATTTAGTTATGAAATAAAACCATTTTTCTCTGTTTGTAGATCCGTAATCTCAGAGATATGTTGTGAAATCTGTTTTCCACACTTAGCCAAATTTTGCGTTGTGTTCTCATAAACATGACCCGCCATGAAGTTCCGGCTCTCATTAACCGGCTCTCGACGGCTTAATCTTATAAAATCTTAGGTTTTTAGCCGCCTTTAGCTTCCTGGCATCTCCTGAACCACCGTACATTGTTTACTTTGCGCAGTTTTGAGTCGCCACCATGTCCCGTGTATCCAATTCATGCAATTGGGTCGGCTCTGCCATCACTGAAGAATTCTTGATGGATTTTGTCAATGCGGGTACCATACCTGCCAAGGAGGTCATTTATTGGTGGGTTCTGGGTAGCGAGCTCAGGCCCATTCCTCAGGAAGGTGAAGTAGTTGTGTTTTCAGATCATGTTGAACGTGAGTTTGTACCCCCCGGCTCAAGATTCTTTCGGGATGTTCTTCACTTCTACAAGCTGCGCCCTGAAGACCTTGCCCCCAACTCCGTTTCTAATATATACAACTTCCAAGTACTTAGCTAAGTCTACTTGCAGACAGAACCATCCGTTGGTCTCTTTCATGAGTTTTTCTATGCAAACCGCCGGACGGAGGTAAAGGCTGGCCCAAGCTTAGAACTTGGCAGGGTTTCTATTCAGAGACGTCGGGACATAACCTTTCCGGCTGTTCAGATGCCAAGCCATCCAAAGGACTGGAACAAGGCTTGGTTCTATTGCAAAGATACTTCCCCAGAAGGAGAGCATCCCCTGCCGGGTTATCGCCCAACCCGGCTCAAGATGACCTCTGAGCTTCCTGGCCGTCTGTCAGCTGCTGAACGAGCGAAGCACGCTTCGGCTCACGCCAAAATCAAAGCCCTTATGGCCAATGGACTGACGGGACTGGATTTGATCCGCTGCTGGATTTCTTGGAGGATCATGACCTTGAGCCGGCGAAGTCGCCTTATGTGCGAATATCCAGGCCAGTACGATGACTCCCTCTACTTGAGCTGGATAATGTTATCAGAGGATGATATCACCACTGTCATCCGGAGCCTTGTCCATGAATCTTCAGGAGCTTGCAGCGCCATCGGGCTGGCACCTTTCTGTGCCGCAAACCCGGCCCCAGATGTAGGGAGACTCTTTATACTCTCTTTTCTGTATTAGTTATATCTTGGCAATCTCTTTACCTTTTGTCGGCTTATATTTCCAGGCTAATTCTGACTTCTGGAAGAAGAAATATGTTTCTTCTCTGAAGAAATCCACGAAGAAAACTATAGCCCGGAAGAAGTCCACTCCTCAGGAAGAATGTTTTGAGCAGCCGGCATCACATGGAATGGAGGTATAACTGGACTAATTTTTGCCGCCTCTTTATTCACCTTGTTGACAACAACCATTCACAGGATGAGACAGAGACCAGCCACACCAACGCCCCTGAGGTAACGTACGTTTCGTCCGACTCAAAATACTTTGTACCCAAAAGATACCGTGGGTCCTTCGAAAAGTTCCCCTTTATCATCCTCTTGCTTACTTAGACCCTCATTATCTTTTGAAAAAGCAACAGCAAGCCGACCGACGCCTGACCCAGAGTGCCGGCTCTACTGTGCTCATGTGCGGGTTACCTAACTCTCCAGCTAAGAGAAAACGTCCAGCTGAGGTAGACATTCGTTTTCCGCTTGATTTTACTAATCCTTCCTTTGCAATTTCAAGATTGCCTTATATTACTTGAACTGGTTTTCAGGGATTGTCTCTTTCGTCTAGCGACTATACGGCCACTGCATTGCCGCCTCCAATGATTAACCCTGCTGTATGTGTTTTTGAAATTTTACATCTGAGTCTTTGGTGGTCATATACCTTTTGGCTCTTAATTTTTGTGCTTTTCAGGGCTCAAGCCAAGAGAAGGAAAACCAACAAATCCTCCTCTGGCCCTAACATTCAAGAACCAGAGCCTGCCAACCCAGATACTCCCATGCCAGATGTTGATCCTTCGGTGGCTTCCAAGGAGGCACCTGAAGAAACTTGTATTTCTATAGAGCCGGTGGCTGATGATATGATTCCTGAGAGTCCTCCAAGGGACCATTCCAAGCCGTCCAGCCCAGCAAAAGTTGCCGATGGAACAACCGCTCCGAATGTTTTTACTACTGGCGTCGGCTTCCACTCTCCTCAACCTCATGTGCTGACAAAGCATAGTGATACGGCTTAAGCCTCCAAGAAGCTGGAGTTTGAGCTTCCCGCCCTTGAGAAGATGACAACTGACGAACTTCATGCTGGTTATTTGAACCGCCTGTCTACAAGCCGGGAATTGGATCTCAAGCTTGTCAATTTAATGAAGAAGAAATATGAGGTATTCTTCACTCTCCTTATACCCTTACGTAGCCCGCAAGACCCGGGTTAATATTGGCAAATGATAATCCGGGTCTTGACAACCTGCTAGAAGTAGAAATGCTTAGCCTATAGGCCTCAACTTATTTAGAAGTAATCGCAAATCATCATTGTTAGCCCCCAAGGGCCGACCCAAAGTTGATAGCATTGAACCGGAGCTTTATAGAAGATAGGTAACAGAGCCAATGGTATCCCCAAGGGCCGGCTCAATCTTGTCGAAGTTGAGTCGGGACATTCATTCTGAATAGTTTGGAAGGCCATTATGTAGCCCCCATGTTCCGGGTTAACTTGATAAAGATGATCCGGAACTGGCTTTTAATCTAGGAGATCAAATAGACATTAGCCCCCAAGTGTCATACATATTTCTTGCAATCTGTTTGAGACTTGCTCAGTCTTTTAAACTTCTCCTTCCGACGGCTCAATCCATACTTTGATATGCCACAGGAAGCGTTAAAAGAAGCCGGGTCCGAAGTGGTCGGCTTAAAAAATAATCTAGCCACGCAGCAGGCTGCCCGAAGTGAAGCTGATAAAAAATGCCGACTCCTCGCTGAAGAACTGACCAAGATGAAGGCCAACTTTGCATCCTTCACAGACTCCGCTAAAACTGAACAAGCCGCCGTGACTCAACGGGCGGATGATGCTGACCAGTGGCTGATGATCGTGTTTGATGAACTGCAGTCTTTGAAGCGCCATATTAAGAAGATCACAGCCTCCATATTTGGTTAGTATTTGATAACTTAACCCAATTTGTGTATGTCTTCTTTTACTAGTGACTTATGGCACTTAATCCGTCTTATGTAGGTCCAAGGAGCCGCCAACTTGCTTCTGACAGCTTGCTGCCCCTGAAGGAGATTTATACTCTGACGGAACAACTTTACTGTGGGGCTGTTTGCATGATCAAGGCTGTGCTCTACAAGGATAACACCCCCTCAACTATGAAAGGGGTCTTAGAGCCTTTTTATACGCTGCCGAAGAAAATCTCAGAGTTGAAGAAATCAGCCGCCTGACAGGGAGCTATAGCAGCTATAAGTCGGGCGCTGGCGTTTGCTCCGGAGTTGACTCCTGCAGATATGATGGATGGGTTTCCCTCCAAAAAAGATGATGGCTCCGAGTTTATGGACGCTGAATATGCACGATGTGTGAAGGATTCCAAAGTCCTTGCCTCTGTGTTAGCAGAAGAGGTCAACTTGGCGACTTATCAGGCGGCTTACAACGTAGATCAGAAGAGAATCTGTGGGCCCCTCTTTGAGTCTAAGGATCTGACACCCGCCCGCAGTAAGCACATTTTTGCTTCTGAACTTGACCCGTCCCCTTCTTTGAAGAAGGAACCTTTGCAGCTTTAACCCACTTCAACTAGGACTTGGACCATCTTCAGATCAAGTAGGTTGAAGACCCGGAGCAGGAGTGGTGAACGCCGTTGACAACCGGCTCTTTGTGACCCGCTATGCGCGGTGTAAAACACTTTAAGATATTTTTGGGCTCCATAGAGAGCATATGTAATAGACTGGTAGTAACTTTGCCTTTGCTTGAACTGTGCCATCGTGCACATATTAAATAGTCCGGCTTAATATATATATATCATCTTTCTTGCACTTCATATTGGATGCTTACTGACTCCTGGCAGCTTAATTGACCTGCAAGAATAGATGTATCTTGACATTATTAGGTGGGCGGCTTAAAAGCATAACCCAAAAGATTTTGTATCTTCCTAACATGTTATTCAAAAACAGCTCATGTGCCGGTTCTACTAGGCTAACCTGCCACATAAAAACCAATCAAGATAGTGTGTAAGCTACACCCGACGATCATGTTGACTTGTCAACTTTTTGGCTTAAGAGCCAGCCCCTAGGGTCTGATAAGCTACACCCGGAAGGTGAGAAGCCCCCTAGATGGCTATGTTGACTTCTCAACATCTTTGGCTTAAGAGCCAGCTGTTAGGGTTTGATAAGCTACACCTGGAGGGTGGGAAGCCCCCTTAGACAACCAAGTTGACTTGTCAACTTTTTTGGCTTAAGAGACGGCCGATAGGGTTTGATGAGCTACACCCGAAGGGTGGGAAGCCCCTGGATGGCTATGTTGACTTGTCAACATTTTTGGCTTAAAAGCCGGCTGTTAGGGTTTGATAAGCTACACCCGGAGGGTGGGAAGCCCCCTTAGACAACCAAGTTTTGGATCTTTATTGCATGGATGAAGATATGCGAAATGGCAGAGGCCCCGGCTTGAAGGGATGCTACTTTATTCATATATAAATATGATAAGTACAATGATAGTGTACAATGTCGAGTCTAAATGACCTAAGTGTAGTAAGGCCGCAGATGCGCTATGTTCCACGGTCGCCGGGTCTCCTGACCCGAGGTATCTGAGTCGTCTCGGATGTCAATGAGGTAATACGACCCGTTGTTGAGATTTCTGCTGACCACGAAAGGTCCTTCCCATGGAGGAGATACTTTTGCATATTTGTCTGATCATGAATCAGCCATAGTACTAAGTTGCCTTCTTGAAACGTCCGGGTCTTGACTCTGCGACTATGATAGCGGCGCAAGATAGAGAGGGGAAAACTCCATATGATTCATCTATATCAATAAAGGTCGCCCTACATCAAGGTCGTGCCATCTCAATAACACAAGAGAGAGAGAGAGATCAAAGATATAGCTACTGGTACATACCCTCATCCCTGAGGGTGAACTACTCCCTCCTCGTCATGGCGACCATCGGGTTGATGAAGATGGAATCCGATGATGGTTTCCCCCTCCAACAAGGCGCCAAAATGGGCTCCTGATTGGTTATTCATGGATCTGGAGGCTTGCAGCAGCGGAACTTCCGATCTAGGTTTCTTTTTGGAGGTTTCTATATTTACAGGAATTTTTGGCTTCGATCTCATGTCAAGGGGTGCCACGAGGCGGGGCAAGCCTACGAGGCGCGACCAGGGGGGTGGCCGCGCCTGGCAGGCTTGCCGCCACCTTGTGGCTCTTCTGGCCTAGCTCCAATGCTTCGGGGGTCTCTTTTGGCCCAAAAAAATCATACTAAATTTTCAGCCCATTCCGAGAACTTATATTTCTGCACAAAAAACGATACTATGGTAGTTTTGCAGAAAACAACGTCGGTCTGAGTTAATTCCAATAATATCATACCAAAATCATATAGAATTATTGTAAACATGGCATGAATACTTCATAAATTATAGATACGTTGGAGATGTATCAGCATCCCCAAGCTTAATTCTTTCTCGTCCTCGAGTAGGTAAATGATAAAAGAAATAATTTATGAAGTGTGAATGCTAGCAAGTTCACAAGTTCGATCAATGATAATTCCAATCACTTTTTCGAGCATCATTATATATCATAAACAATATCTCATCTCATAAAACTTCTCATGATAAAGTAACAAGCTATCCACATGTTAAACTATAGACCATAAAGTTTCTTGGAAACTAACAAACTAAGCTTTCAGTAACCAAACAATTGCAATTCATCCTATTTTCAGGAAAGCTCTATGTAAGTGCTTTGATTTAGTAAATTCCACATACTCAACTATCATATTGTATTCCATGATTGCTAACTCTCAAATCATATTTTCAGAGCAAACAACATCCGTCGAACACAGAGAAAGATAGGGGCTTAGAGTTTCTCCTCCCAACTTATTTATCATATAGATAATTTTCAACAATAATAATTCGTGATCAAATATATTTGGATGACCATATATGGATCTTTCCCCACCAGATGATGCTTGCCAAGAGAAAAGGCAAAATATAGGAAGTGGTGAAGATCACCATGACTCTTGTATAAAGGTAAGTACTAGAAAGTAAAAGATAGGCCCTTCGCAGAGGGAAGCATTGATTTGCAGAGGTGCCAGAGCTCGAGCTTTTAAAACAGCGATGAATAATAATTTTGAGCGGCTTTCATTGGCAAGATAACAACCAAGAGATCTCGGTATCTTCCATTCTAGATACATTATAGGCGGTTCCCAAATAGAAAGGTAAAGTTTTTACTTCCCCTCCACCAATCAATCACACTCCACGGCGAGCCAAATCCATGGGTACCATCCATAAAAATAACAATCCTTGGGAAGTTTTGTTTCATTATAATTTGATTTGTTTTTTGAGCATGGAACTTGGTATCCCGAATACTAGTCACTTTCTCGTGAATGATAGTGAATCAACACATATCATGAGAATTACCCACCTAGCATGGAAGATACTGACAACCCCTAGTCACTATATGAGTGATTCGAGCATACAAAACAGAATATTATTTGAAGGTTTAGAGTTTGGCACATGCCAAATTACTTGGAACAACAGGTAAATACCACAAATAGGTAGGTATGGTGGACTCATATGGAACAACTTTGGGTTTAAGGGTGTTTGGATGCACAAGTAGTAGTTCTACTTGGTGCGGATGTTTTGGCTAATATGAGGTGGAAGCAAGCACCACTGTTGGAGGATCCATAACAATATAACTTCTATACAAATATACCCAAGCATAACTCATTACATTGTCTTCCTTTTCCGACTTCAACTAATTTGCTCAAGTTTGAAAATAATTAATGGGTATTCACAATCATTGAATATGTCCAATATAGTATTTTTATATGTGAAATCTCTCTTCCATCAATATTCTTTCATGAATTGTTCAAGTGACCAATGCAGTGTTTGATAAATTTCATTAAATTTCACCACCTATACTTATTATATGTGAAGTCATTACTTCCCATGGGATAAGTATATGAAGCATATATAATTTCAGATTTATGATATTCAATTCATTCAACCATTTACTTGTAGGATATAAGTGAAGCACGAGAGTAAATGACAAAACTACTCCAAAACATATAAGTGAAGATTATTGAGTAGTCAAACAATTAAGTAGCTATGTGAGGACTTTCTCTCTTTCTCTCTCAATAAAGATTTCCAGATCTGAATATTTTATTTAAACAACAAGCAAAAAAATAGCACTCCAAGAATAGCACACATCGTGTGAATGAATAAAAATTTAAGCTCAACATAGGCTAACCGATAATTGTTGATGAAGAGAGATGGGATGCGTAGCATCCCCAACCTTAGATGCTTGAGAGTTCTTAACATATTTACTTGGAGTTCCTTGGGCATCCCGAATCTTGATCTTTTGCATCTCGTTCAATCCTGTCACATCATGGTTTCACCTATTCTCAAAAACTACATCCACACAAAACTCGAAAATAACTCATGAGATAGGTTAGTACACATAATAATAAATCAACTATTTATTTACTGCCAAGACAAGTTTCACAATAATTTTCAAACATTAGGTACAGTATACAATCATTTCCACAATTTATATATACCAATATAGGCTATGGCAACTATAGGATAAGTAGATAACAAAACTATGATAGCAATCTGTCCAAACAGAACAGTCTGTAGCAATTTATGAAAACAGTCTACCTATGTAACTCAAAAAATTCTGAAACTTTAGGAAATGCTAAGGAATTGATATTAAAACACTGTGTAAAAATTTCAGAAACTTTGAACGTTCTAGTAAAATATGAAAATTCCAACACTATAGAAAAAGTTTACGTTTTTACCCAGCACATATCAAAACACGCAATGCAAGCATCCTAAGGCAATTCTTGGAAATTTTTATTGAAAAACAAGATTATAAATACAAATAACAGAGAAAAAAAATGACGCTCCAAGCACAACTCATATTATGTGACGAATAAAAATATAGCCCCAAGTGAGATATACCGATAGGGTTGAAGACGAAAGAGGGGATGCCTTCCGGGGCAGCCCCAAGCTTAGACGCTTGAGTCTTACTTGAATACTACCTTGGGGGTGACTTGGGAATTCCCAAGCTTAGGTTATTTTCACTCCTTATTCTCCTCATATTGGTGTCTCACCCAAAACATGAAAACTTCAATCACACAAAACTTAACGGAACTTTGTGAGAAGGGTTAGTATAGTAAAGATAGATCATTCACTTAGGTACTGTCAACACAAGATTCATAATTGTTCCCACATGATAAATACTATATTACATCATTCCAACAATTTATATTAGTCAATATAAGCTGTAGGAACACTTGAAACAAGCAAACCATGCAAGCAAAATAGAATCTGTAAAAAACAGAACAGTCTGTAAAGATCTGAATGATCACCAAACTTCTCTGACTCTAAAAATTCTGAAAAAATAGTTAAACTCCAGGAATTTTATTAAAAATGTTTTTTAAAAATGTCAGATTTTTTGACGCTCCAGTAAAATCATATAATTCATATACTGGACGCAAAACTTTCGGTTTTTTCACAGAATCAAACAAGCAAGTATCCACACTATCCAAAAGGCTTTACTTGGCACTTTATTGAAATAAAAGACACAAATCATGATTAATAAATTGGCTTAATAATGTCAACACATAAAATAGAAGGTAAATGTGTTGTATTGTCTCCCAACAAGCGCTTTTCTTTAATGTCTTTTAGCTAGGCATGATAATTTCAATGATGCTCGTACAGGAATAATAATTGAAACATGCAAAAGAGCATCATGAATCTCATGACAAGCACATTTAACTCTAACCCACTTCCTATGAATATGGATTTTGTGAGCAAACAATGTAAGGTAGAAAGAATCAACTAGCATAGGAGGGCAAAACAAGCATAACTTCAAAACATTGAACACATAGAGAGGAAACTTGATATTATTGAAATTCCTACAAGCATATTTTCGTCCCTCATAAACAATTTCAGTAGCATCATGAAGGAATTCCACAATATAACCAGCACATAAAGCATTCTCTTCATGACCCACAACCATAGAAATTTATTCAATCTCCACATCAGCAATTTTCTTTTCATTCATAATAGTGGGAGGAAACTCAACAAAATAACTATCATGTGACACTTGATTGATATAAACACATTGAATATTAAAATCAGGATAATAGGTTTCATGGTTACTATCACTCTTTATAGCATATGTGTCATCACAATAATCATCAGATATATAGGAGGCATGCTATCATCATAATAGTTTTGCTCATAAAAACATGGGGGACAAAAAATATCATCTTCATCAAACATAGCATCCCCAAGCTTGTGACTTTGCATATCATTAGCATCATGAATATTCAGAGAATTCAAACTAACAATATTGAAATCATGCTCATCACTCAAAGATTTACTTCCAAACATTTTAATAACTTCTTCTTTTAACACTTGAGCATGATTTTCCTTTCCATAATTTTCACGAAAGACATTAAAAAGATGAAGCATATGAGGCAGCCTCAATTCCATTTTTTTGTAGTTTTATTTTATAAAACCAAACTAGTGAAAAACAAGAAACTAAAATATTTGATTTAAATATATAAAGATATACCTTCAAGCACTCACCTCCCCGGTAACGGCGCTAGAAAACAGCTTGATGTATACTACGCAACCTTCTTGTAGACTCATGTTTGGCCTCCAAGCGCAGAGTTTTGTAGGACTGTAGCAATTTTCCCTCAAGTGGATGACCTAAGGTTTATCAATCCATGCGAGGCGTAGGATGAAGAGGTTAACTCTCAAACAACCCTGCAATCAAATACAAGAAATCTCTTGTGTCCCCAACAAACCCAATACAATGGAAAATTGTATAGGTGCACTAGTTCAGCGAAGAGATGGTGATACAACTGCAATATGGATGGTAGATATAGGTTTTTGTAATCTGAAAATATAAAAACAGCAAGGTAACAAGTAACAAAAGTGAGCAAAAACGGTATTGCAATGCTTAGAAACAAGGCCTGGGGTTCATACTTTCACTAGTACAATTTCTCTGAACAATATTGGCATAGTTGAATCATATGTAAATACCTCTCGTGCGACAAAGAGTTCACTCCAAAGTCACAAATAGCGGGAGAACTAAGGAAGAAATTATTGTACAGTACGAAACCACCTCAAAGTTATCTTTTTCGATCAATCTTATAAGCTATCCCAACAAGTGTCACGAACAACCCTAGAGTTCGTACTAAAATAACACCTTAAGACACATATCAACCAAAATCCTAATGTCACCTAGATACTCCAATGCCACCACAAGTACCCATGGGCTTGATTATACGATATGCATCACACAATTTTAGATTCATCGTGTCCAATCCAACACAAATAACTTCAAAGAGTGCCCCAAAGTTTCTACCGGAGATTCAAGACGAAAACATGTACCAGCCCCTATGCATAGATTCCCAGGGTCACGGAACCCACAAGTTCATCACCAAAACATACATCAAGTGGATCAATAGAACATCCCGTTGTCAGCACGGATATCCCATCAGAAGACATACATCAAGTGTTCTCAAATCCTTAAAGACTCAACGCAATAAGAAAACTTCAATGGGAAAACTCAATTCATCACAACAAGATAGAGAGGGGAAAACTCCATATGATTCATCTATATCAATAAAGCTCGCGGTACATCAAGATCGTGCCATCTCAAGAACACGAGAGAGAGAGAGAGATCAAACACATAGCTACTGGTACATACCCTCAGCCCCGAGGGTGCACTACTACCTCATTGTCCTGGAAACCGCCGGGATGATGAAGATGGCCTCCGGTGATGGTTTCCCCCTCCGGCAAGGTTCCAGAACGGGCTCCCAATTGGTTTTTCATGCCTATGGTGGATTGTAGTGGTGGAACTCCCAATCTAGGTTTCTTTTTGGAGGTTTCTATATTTATAGGAATTTTTGGCATGGATCTCATGTCAAGGGGTGCCACTAGGCGGTGGCAAGCCTGCTAGGCGCGACCTGCTAGGCTTGCCACCTCCTCGTGGCTCTTCTGGCCTAGCTCTAATGATTCGTGGGTCTCTTTTGGTCAATAAAATCATACTAGATTTTTAGCCCATTCCGTGAACTTTTATTTCTGCACAAAAAACGACACCATGGTAGTTCTGGTGAAAACAACGTCAGTCCAGGTTAGTTCCAATAAAATCATACCAAAATCATATAGAATTATTATAACATGGCATGAATACTTCATAAATTATAGATACATTGGAGATGTATCAGCAGGGTCAGGTGACCATGTGCTGGAGCGCTCTGCTGGGTCTTTGAGTTGGGGCTTGTCTCTAGGCGTCGGACGTCCGAGGGGGTCTGGACATGCGGAGGCTGTGACTTGTTAGCAGCTGTTCCTTGGTCCATCCAAGCTTGGTGTCCTCGTAGTTCTCCGTGGTTGCTTCCATGTTCTTCGCTTGAGGTAGTGACCAAGTTCCATGAACGTCAAAGGAAGAATCGTAAAGGAGAGAAGTCACCTCGTTTCCAATGGCACGTGCACAGGCTCTTGTCATGAGTCCTTGTAAATCTTGAGGTGTTAGTGATGGGTCCATAGGGATGACCATGGGTTGCTTCGCATCACGTCGAAGTGCAAATGCAGATTGTCCCAAGACCTCTGAGAGGTTAGGATTTAGAGAGGTGTGATGACCTTTCTTTTGAGCCTAGGTAGGACTATGTCGTGTCGATCAGCCGAGGTCAGGCATGTCCTGAGAAAGTGTGTCCAACGAGAGTTAATCAGGCGTGTTGTGTAAGTTTGTGCACCCTTGTAGAGATGTATATCTATTCGAATAGCCATGTCCACGGTAATGGATGCTCGTAAAGTATCCCGATCTATACAACTAGAAGTAGATACTGGATACAAGAAATGGAAATGATGGCTCCGAGATTGATGTCTCGTAGGGAGTCGACGAAAGATCTCTGGACCTTACTACAACATATTTACTTATAATATGCTAATCTGCATGCTTCTTATGTTGCAGGACACCGAAGATGCTAGTCTTTGATAGGACTAGCCCTTCCCTTTTATTCTGGCATTTCTATAGTTCAGTCCAAAGATATAGCCCCATTCCTTTGATACTGATGCATACTTAGCATAGTTCTGATGTAAGTCTTGCAAGTACTTTGGATGAGTACTCATTGTTGCTTTGCTGCCCTTTCGCCATTTATATGATTGTTGCAATGAGATGATGGAACCTAGGAGCCAGCTGACCCCGCCGATGACTACCACTACCATGACGGATCCTCCTACTACGTGGAGGCCGCCGACGACCAAGAGTAATTAGGAGGCTGTCAGGCAAGTTGCCTTGCCTTTTCGATCCATGTTGATGTTTATGCCAGCCTTCTTAAGGCAAACTTGTTTACTTATGTCTGTATTCAGATATTGTTGCTTCCACTGACTCGTTTGTATTCGAGCTTATGTATTCGATCCCTCAAGGCCCCTGGCTTCTAATATGAAGCTTGTATGAATTTCATTTGTGTCTAGAGTTCTGTTGTGATATCTTCCCGTGAGTCTCTGATCTTGATCGTGCGCATTTGCATGTATTATTAGCATACGATCAAGGTGGGAGTGTCACATATGACATGTTGTGTCATTTTATAAAATATAATTGTATAGGACGATGGTGAAGAGGCAGCCCGAACCCATGATTTTGAGAAGCTTGTAGAACAAGTCCACATCCCGGAACAATAGGCAGACCATATTCTGAATTGTTCGAAGATGTGATATGTGTAATCTGCGTTGGGTTTTCCGTGAAGAGGAACAAGTAATTGCAACACAATAAGGATTATTATTTCCCTCAGTTAAGAAACCAAGGTTTATCAAACCAATAGGAATATCAATACACAACCGTCTTCAGCGGCTGCAAACAAAAGAGCAAACAACGTGCACCCAACGCAGCAAGATGGTTGTCAATCCCCTTGATCTCATTATTTGCAAGCGACTAAAGTGTATAGATAATAGAAGATAATTGTAAATTGCAAAAAATAAAAAAAATGGCAGCAAGGTAAAGATAAGATTTGTAAATATATAAGAGAATAGACCTAGGGGTCATAGGTTTCCCAGGCGACATCTCTCAGGTAGGCAACATACGGTGGGTAAAGAAATTACTGTCGGGCAATTGATAGAAAATCACATAGTTATGTGATATTCACAGAAATAATCATGCGTATATATGCATCACGTGCATAAGCAAATATGCCAAGTTCTGCCTGCACCTATTACTATTACTCCACTGCTACCTCTTGAGCGTGCGTTGGTTTTCCCTTGAAGAGGAAAGGGTGATGCAGCAAAGTAGATAATTATTTCCCTCAGTTGTTGAGAACCAAGGTATCAATCCAGTAGGAGGAACATGCAAGTCACCAATGGTTGCACCTACACAAACAATCAAACTCTTGTACCCAACGCTATAAAGGGGTTGTCAATCCCTTCATGATTATTTACAAGGATTAGATCCGATAGATATAGATGTAAACAAGACCGGAAACTAAAATGTAAATATATTGTAACAAAGTATAGATCTGAAAGTATATTATGGAAAGTAGACCCAGGGGCAATAGGTTTCACTAGAGGCTTCTCTCTTGAAGGCAAATGTCATGGTGGGTAAATAAATTACTGTCAATCAATTGATAGAAAAGTGAATAATCATGTAGTTATCCAAGGCAATGATCGTGCATATAGGCATCACGTCCGTGTCAAGTAGACCGAAACGACTTTGCATCTACTACTATTACTCCACACATCGACCGACTCCTGCCTACATCTAGAGTATTAAGTTCATGAAGAACAGAGTAACACATTAAGAAAGATGACATCATGTAGAGGGATAAACTCAAGCAATATGATGAAAACCCCATCTTGTTACCCTTAATGGCAATAATACAATACGTGCCTCGCTACCCTTACTATGTCATTGGGTGAGGACACCGCAAGATTGAACCCAAAACCAAGCACTTCTCCCATTGCAAGAATTACCAATCTAGTTGGCCAAACCAAACCAATAACTCAAAGAGACTTGCAAGGATATGAAATCAAGCAAATAAGAATTCAGATGAGATTCAAATAAGATTCATGGATAAACTGAACATAAACTCACAATTCATCGCATCTTGACAAACACACCACAAAAGAGGATTACATCGGATAGATCCCCATAAAGATCATGGCGAACATGGTATTGAAGATCAAAGAGAGAGAATAAGCTATGGACCCGTAGGTCTATGGTGGACTACTCGCACATCATCGAAGGGGTAATGGAGTTGATGTAGGTGCCCTGCGTGATCGAAACCCCCTTCGGCAGATTACCGGAAAAGGCTCCAAGATTGGATCTCTCGGAAACGGAGGATTTAGGCGGCGGAAAAGTACTTGCGTGGCTCGTTCTGATATTTTAGGAATATTCGGATATTTATAGGCCAAGAATTAGGGTTAGGAGACCAGTTGGGAGCAGGCTTGTGGCTCCCTGGCACCTCACCTTCCATGCACTCCAAGCTTGATATCCGTCAAAAAAATTCCTTCAGAAGGTTTTATTTTGTTTGGACTCCGTTTAATATTCCATATTTGCAAAAATCAAAAACAAGGAAAAAACAGAAACTAACACTTTGCTCTAGATTAATAGCTTAGTCCCAAAAATAATATAAATATCATATTAATGCATATAAAACATCCAAAATAGATAATATAATAGCATGCCATCTTAAAAATTATAGATACGTTGGAGACGTATTAGCATCCCCAAGCTTAATTCCCGCTCGTCCTCGAGTAGGTAAATGATAAAAACAGAATATTTGATGTGGAGTGCTACCTAACATATTTATCCAGGTAATATTCTTTATTGTGGAATGAATATTCAGATCCGTAAGACTCAAAACAAAACCTTAAATTGATATAAAAACAATAACGTTTCAAGCATACTAGCAAAGCAATTGTATCTCTTCAAAATATAATGGCAAAGAAAGTTATCCCTACAATATCATATGTTCTGGCTATGCTCTATCTTCCCCACACAAAGTATTTATATCATGCACAACCCCGGTAAAACGTCAAGCAATTATTTTCACACCTTTATTTTTTCAAACTTTTTCAACTCTCAACCAATACATGAGCGTGGGCCATGGATATAGCACTATAGGTGGAATATAATATGGTGGAGGTTGTCAATGAAAGGGAGAAGATAGTCTCACATCAACTAGGCGTATCAACGGGCTATGGAGATGCCCATTAATACATATAAATGTGAGTGGGTTGGTATTGCCCAGCAACAGATGCACTAGAGCTATAAGTGTATGAAAGCTCGAAAAGAAACTAAGTGGATGTGCATCATGAAGAAAAAATTCACTAGCTCTATGAAAGTGACAAAATAGGAGACTCTCTATCATGAAGATCATGGTGCTACTTTGAAGCACAAGTGTAGAAAAAGGTAGTAGCATGTCCCTTCTCTCATTTCTCTCTTTTTTTCTTTTTTTGGTGGGCATCTAATGCCTCTTTTATTAATCATTTTATTTATTTGGGCTTCACTGGCCTCTTTTTTTCTTCCATAAAGTCCGGAATCTCATCCCCACTTTCGAGGGAATAATAGCTTCCATCATCCTTTCCTCACATGGGACATGCACTATCAATGATAATCATCACACTTTTATTTACTTACAACTCGAAAGAAAATTACAACTCGATATCTATGAAAAAATATGACTCTATATGCAATATGGAAGTGATGGTGCATGTCATAAAAGGAAACGATGGAAGTTGCATGGCAATATATCTCGGAATGGTTATGGAAATGCCATAAGAGGTAGGTATGGTGGCTGTTTTGAGGAAGGATATATGGTGGCTGTTTTGAGGAAGGTATATGGTGGCTTTTATGAGGATGGTGTTTGTTGTACTGGCAAAAGTTGCGCGGCACTAGAGAGGCTCAACATTAGTGATAAAGAACTCACATACTTATTTCAAAAGTCTATTAGTCATTGAAGCACAATATTAAACGCATGCCCCTAGGGGGGAGGTTGGTAGGAGTTAGCCATCACGCGCCCCGACCCTCACACAAAGGTCAACAATCTATAAACAAGTCATGCTCCGACATCCTTACATAACGGTTCACCATACGTTCATGCTACGGGAAACACAAACCTTTACACAAGTATTTTTACCAAATCACAATTACTTCCTAACATGTCTCTTAATATTACCATCTTTATATCTCAAAACTTTATGCAAGGAATCAAACTTCTCATAAATACCCAATGCACTTAATATGGAAGGTTTTATTATATCCCTCTTGGATGCCTATCATATTAGGACTAAATTCATAACCTATACCAATTACCATGCTGTTTTAGAAACTCTCAAAATAGTATAAGTGAGGTACGAGAGTTCAATTATTTCTATAAAACGCAAACACCACCATGCTCTAAAAAAATAAGTGAACCACATAGAGCACAATTGCCTAACTCAAAAGATATAAGTGAAGCACATATAGTATTCTAACAAATTCATGATTCAGCGTGTCTCTCTCAAAATGTGGGTGCAGCAACGATGATTGTGACAAACTAACAAGCAAAGACTCATATCATACAAGACGCTCCAAGCAAAACACATATCATGTGGTGAATAAAAATATAGCCTCAAGTAAATTTACCGATCGATTGAAGACGAAAGAGGGGATGCCTTTCGGGGCATACCCAAGCTTAGGCTATGTTGCATCCTTGAATATGACTTGAGGTGCCTTGGGAATCCCCAATCTCAGTCTCTTGCTACTCCTTATTCCATAGTCCATCAAATCTTTACCCAAAACTTGAAAACATGACAACACAAAACTTAATAGAAAACTCGTGAGATCTGTCTGTCTAAAAAACTAAATCACCCCTTTAGGTATGGTTATGAAATCATTATTTATTTATATTGGTGTTATGCCTACTTTAATCTAACTTCTCCATGGTTCACACCACATGATACAACCCAAAGATTCGTCAAAATAGGCAAACAACTCAAAGAAAATATCATTGGCATCATGGATATTCAGAGAATTCATACTAACTACATGACAATCACGCTTTTCATTCAAGGAACAATCATGAATCTCCTTATAAATTTCTTCTTTCAACACTTCATTAAAAATTTCAGATTCATGATTTTTTAAACAAAACTTTTAGCAAGTGAAGATGCAAGAAAATAGAAGCCACATGGCAACACAAGCAAACATAGCAACAAAAGGCAAACAAAAGAAGGGCGAATAAAAGGGCAAAACTTTTTGTCATTTTCTGAAAATCAATTTAGAAGTGGGGGAGAGGAAAATGAGAGGAAAAAGTAAAATAATGTAAATGCAAGAGATGAGTTTGTGATGGGTACTTGGTAGGCTTGATATGTATCCTCCCCGGCAACGGCGCCTGAAATCCTTCTTGTTACCTCTTGAGCATTCGTTGGTTTTCCCTTGAAGAGGAAAGGGTGATGCAGAGAAGTAGCTAAGTATTTCCCTTAGTTGTTGAGAACCAAGGTATCAATCCAGTAAGAGGAACAAGCAAGTCACCAATGGTTGCACCTACACAAACAATCAAACTCTTGCACCCAATGTTATAAAGGGGTTGCCAATCCCTTCATGATTATTTGCAAGTATTAGATCCGGTAGATATAGATGTAAACAAGAACGGAAAGTAAAAGGTAAATAAATTGCAGAAAACTATAGATCTGAAAGTATATTATGGAAAGTAGACCCGGGAGCCATAGGTTTCACTAGAGGCTTCTCTCTTGAAGGAAAATATCATGGTGGGTAAACAAATTACTATCAAGCAATTGATAGAAAAGCGAATAATCATGTAGTTATCCAAGTCAATGATCATGCATATAGGAATCACGTCCGTGTCAAGTAGACCGAAATGATTCTGCATCTACTACTATTACTCCACACATCGACCGACTCCTGCCTACATCTAGAGTATTAAGTTCATGAAGAACAAAGTAACGCATTAAGAAAGATGACATGATGTAAAGGGATAAACTCAAGAAATATGATGAAAACCCCATCTTGGTACCCTTGATGGCAACAATACTATACGTGCCTCGCTACGCCTACTATGTTACTGGGTGAGGACAAAGTAAGATTGAACACAAAACAAAGCACTTCTCCCATTGGAAGAATTATCAATCTAGTTGGCCAAACCAAACCAATAACTCGAAGAGACTTGCAAGGATATGAAATCATGCAAATAAGAATTCAGAGGAGATCCAAATAAAATTCATGGATAATCTGAACATAAACTCACAATTCATCAGATCTTGACAAACACACCACAAAAGAGGATTACATCGGATAGAATCCCATGAAGATCATGGAGAACATGCTATTGAAGATCAAAGAGAGAGAACAAGCCATCTAGCTACTAGATATGGAACCGTTGTGGTGGACTACTCACGCATCATCGGAGGGTAAATGGAGTTGATGTAGATGCCCTTCGTGATCGAAACCCCCTCCAGCAGATTACCGGAAAAGGCTCCAAGATTGGATCTCTCGGGAACGGAGGCTTCCAGCGGCGGAAAAGTATTTGCGTGGCTCATTCAAATGTTGGGGGAATATTTGGGTATTTATAGGCCAAGAATTAGGGTTAGGAGACCTGCCGGGAGGCGACAAGCCTGCTAGGCGTGGCCAGGGGGCCGTGCCTAGTCGGCTTGTGGCTCCCTGGCACCCCTCCTGTCTTGCACTCCAAGCTTGATCGATTTGTTTCCTTCCAAAAAAATTCTTCCGAAGGTTATATTTTGTTTGGACTCGAATACTCCACATCTGCAAAACTCAAAAACAAGGAAAAAACAGAAACTGGCACTTGGCTCTAGATTAACAGGTTAGTCCTAAAACTAATATAAAATAGCATATTAATGCATATAAAACATCCAAAACATATAATAAAATAGAATGCCATCATCAGAAATTATATATATGTTCGAGACATATCATCCACCCATTTACTGCTATCCAGCATGCATCTAGAGTATTAAGTAAAGTACATTAATGCTTGGAGAATATTGACATGATATAGACAAAGAGAATTCAATTAATATGAACTAACACCATTGTTTTATCCTGAATGGAAAAAATACAAAGAAGTGTCTTGTCCCCTTCTGTCATTGGATATATAGCGCCACCAGATTTAACCCACTACAACGCACCCTTCTCACCGATGAAGTATCAATCTAGTTGGCCAAACTATTTCAATAAATCAGAGAGGATTACGAAGCAATAATGATCATGCAATTAAGAATTATAATATATATTACAGGTGACTCAAATACTTTGCATGAATATCTGAACATAAACCCACAATTCCTCGGATTCCAACAAACCCACCATACAAAAGAATTGCATTGAAGATCAAAGAGAAGACGCGATGATCTTTGCATTGAAGATCAAAAGAGAGAGAGAGAGAGCGATAGTCATCTAGGTACTAACTACAGACCTGCAGGTCTATGGTGAGCTACTCACACATGATAATGAGGGCAACAAGGTTGATGAGAAGGCCCTCCGTGCTCGATCCCCCCTCCGGCAGGGTGCTGGAATGGAGCTCCAGATGAGATTACGGTGGAAGAAAGACTTGCGGCAGAAAAAGTGTTCTAGGATGCTATATGTGAATTTATAGGCCAAAGAACGGGGGTCGGAGGGCAATCAGCAAGGGGCAAGCCATCAGAGCACCGACCCCCCTAGACGCGCCTTGTTGGCTTGTGCCTCCCTCGGGCGACCTCCGATCTTCTCCTGAAGCTTCCAGGTCTTCTTTTGGTCCAGAAAAAATCATAAAACAAGTTCAGGGCAATTGGACTTTGTTTGATATTGTTAACCTGAAAAGTAAAAAAAACACAAAAAAGAGCAACTGGCACTAGCCAATGGGTCAATAGCTTAGTGCTTAGAATAATATAAATTGGTAAATTATTACTCAAAAAGTATATTAGAATGATATTATGTTAGCATGCAACAATCAAAAATTATTGACACGTTGGAGACGTATCTGCATCTCGAAGCTTAATTCATGCTCGTCCTCGAGTAGGTAAATGATGAAAACAGAATTTTTGATGTGACATGCTACCCAATATGTAATCCTTTACATGTATGCTCATTGACAAAACGAATTAACAAACATCAACATAGTAATATTTATAAGCACATGAAACAAAGTCATCAATCTTTATAAGTATACAATCCTAAAAGTATATTTACCCGCATTCATTTTATAATATTAACAAGGCATGGATCCGTCTTTGATGACCCACAAGTATAGGGGATCAATTGTAGTCCTTTCGATAAGTAAGAGTGGCGAACCCAACAAGGAGCAGAAGGAAATGACAAGCGGTTTTCAGGAAGGTAATTTCCGCAAGCACTAAAATTGTAGGTAACATATAGTTTGGCAGCAAGATAATTGGTAACAAGCAAGTAACAGTAACAATAAACAAAGTGCGGCAAGATAGCCGAATCCTTTTGAGGCAAAGGACATGCAAGAACAATCACTAGTAATAGGCAATGCATTCTTGAGGGTACACGAGAATTTCGTCTAGTCACATTTATCATGTTGGTTTGACTCGTGTTCGCTACTTTGATAATTTGATATGTGGGTGCACCGGTGCTTGGGTGTTGTTCTTACTTGAACAACCTCCCACTTATGATTAACCCCCTCTTAAGAATACGCAACTACGAGAAAAGCATTAAGATAAAATCTAACCATAGCATTAAACATTTGGATCCAAATCAACGCCTTACAAAGCACTGCATAAACTAGGGTTTAAGCTTCTGTCACTCTAGCAACCCATCATTTAATAACTACTCCACAATGCATCCCCTTAGGCCCATGAATGGTGAACTTCCATGTAGTCCATGTTCACTTGACACCACTAAGGGAATCACAACATACATATCATCAAAATATCAAACACATATAAAATTCACATGACTACTCGCAACATGACTTCTCCCATGACCTTAAGAACAAAGGTAAATACTGACAAATAATAATCATCCTCAAGATCAAATGGGTATTGCATAGCATAATGGATCTGAACATATAATCTTCCACCAAATAAGCCATATAGTAATCAACTACACTAGGTAATCAACACTACTAGTCACACACATGTACCAATCTGATGTTCAGATACAAAGATTGAACATAAGAGATGAACTCAGGTTTGAGATGAGATGTGGCTGTTGAAGATGTTGATGAAGATTGGCATCCGAAAGATGTTCGGGGTGTTGGTGATGACGATAGCTTCGAGTTCCCCATATTGGAGGGAAGTTCCCCCGGCGGAATTGCTTCATCCCGAATTTCCTCCTCTGATTTGTTATAGGTCAAGTGTGATCATATAATAGAAGATGGGCACCGAAGGTTGGCCAAGGTGGCAACAAACCATCCAAGCGAGCCTAGTGGGGCCTTGCGTGACCTGGTGGGTGGTGACCACCTGGGAGGCCCCCTTCGATAGTTTTCTGCTCTAGTATTTTTTATTAAATGCAAATGTAATCTCCGTAAAAATTTAGCTCCATTGGAGTTGTGCAGAATAGGTATCTCTAACGTGATTTTCTTAGGTCGAGAATTCCAATTGCCGCTATTCTCCCTCTTTCTGTAAACCTTGCATATTATGAGAGAAAAGGCATTATCATCACTTCCCAAAGAATTATTATTAAACAAAACAAAGTAAATAACAGTAGGAAATCATGATGCAAAATGGACATATCAACTCTCCCAAGCTTAATTAGACCTCGCTTGTCCTCAAGCGAAAGACGATATGGAAATGCTTGTCCACATGGTTTGAGAGAGATGTGTCAATAAAAACAAAATACGGATATAGAAGCATCATGCTTATTATAGTAATAACAGAAAACTCTTATCATAAAAACTTATTTGAATAAATTTATATCATATAGCTTCTCATGAGCAAGTAACAATTCAGCACAACATAGAAGTATGAAGCATAAACCTTAATGGGAACCAACAAACTATGTTCTTAGTCAACTTTGCAACTACAATTCATCATATTTTCCGGAAGGGTCTCATGTTGAGCCTTTTGGCAAGTCCACATACTCAACAATCATTTGGTGTTCTATGATTGCTAACGCTCAC
This sequence comes from Hordeum marinum, assembly GCA_022496015.1. Lineage (NCBI taxonomy): Eukaryota > Viridiplantae > Streptophyta > Magnoliopsida > Poales > Poaceae > Hordeum > Hordeum marinum. Next base: position 135,080 of record JAAAWK010000567.1, read on the forward strand.
AGCATACCCATGAACAAAATGTTTCAACTAGGCACATAAGAAAATATGGGCTTATTGTTTCGCCTCCTAACTTATTCACCTCAAGGGTGATGTCAACAATAATAACTCTTTCCCAACCATATCCAATTAGATATATGTGCCTAGATATTTCCTCACCACATGACGCTTGCAAAACAAAAAGTAAAAAGTAATAGGGGAAAATACTTTGACTCTTGCATAAAAGTAAATACATAAAAGTAAAAGATAGGCCCTTCGCGGAGTGAAGCAGAGGTTGTCATGCGCTTATTGGTTTGTATGCCCAATCCATTAATGTAAATGAACGTCATGCTATATTGCTCCCTATGATGGCAACCTTTAGTATGCAGTCCATCACTTTTATTGCTCTACCATTATAAGTTCATATAGCGCTCAATTTTCTCTTACACTAATTGATCAAAACACTTTTAGAAGAAATTTTTATTGCCTTGTTGCACCGATGACAACTTACTTGAAGGATCTTTCTCGATCCATAGTTAGTCATGGTGGACACTCAAAGAAAGAATTGGGTTTGGGTTTTTGGATGCACAAGTAGTATCTCTACTTAGTGTGGAATTTTCGGCTAGCAATGATATTGAGCAAGCACCACATGCTAAAGGATCTATGACAATGTAACTTCTATGTGGATATGAACAAACATAAATTTATGTTGTGTTCCTTGTCCAACATCAACAATTTTGACATAGAATATTTGATGGGGGATGACATTCATTAAAGATCTCCAAGATAGTGTATTTGCATGTGAATCTTCTCTTCCCTTATTAATTCTTTCATGAATTGCATCATTGACCAATGCTATGTTTGTCAATCTCCAATAAATTTTACTACTTATACTTTTCCTTATGTGATGTCATTACTCAACATAAAATTAGCATATGGTTCTTTCATTTTTCTCTTATTTTCTCTATTTTGATTGCAACAATAAAAAAGAGAGGCAAAAGCTCAAACTAAACTTTATTATATAACTTTCACACGATTACATAGATAGCTAGGCCACGAAACTAACACACGAAAATAGATCATGCTACAATTTTATTCAACTAAAGCAAAAGAAAACTAAAGATCAAACTAAAATAGGTAAATGTGAATAAAAGCGGAGGTGATACGATACCGGGGCACCTCCCCAAAGCTTGGCTCAAGAAAATGGGAGTGCCCATACCCATGTGCTTACGTCTCCTTCGATGGTGGTGACGAAGAAGGTGGTGGTGTTATGATGTCACACTTCAGCTTCCCTAAGGTTATCGATGTGCTCTTCTAGCAAAATATATTCACAGATGAGAAATTTATTTTGAACATGGACCACTTCGAAAGCTCTAAAAGCTTCGGTTTCAATAGGGGTGAGATGACTATAGTAAGGTTGAAGGATATCTTCTTGCTATCGCTTCTTTGCTGGCATGGATTGATCTCCTTTAGGGGGATGATCCAGCATAGTCTCCTTGCCCTTCTATTCCTTGTTGGAATCTTCCGGCCACTCCCTATTCAACTCTATCTTCATTAGCGAGGCATCTCCTTCCACGTTGTTAGAAGAGGGGGAAGACATGATGCCTGACTTGGACAGATCTGATAGGAAAACAACAAGAAACAAGAACAGAGGATTTTTCCGCGATGCGGTCATCAAAATAGTCAGGGGTATATATAGAGAATTTTTATTCTAGGGAAACAAGTATATGGAAGGAAAACAGAGTCGGGAAGGCATCTGAGGTGGACACAACCCACCAGGGCGCCCTGGGCGCGCTCTGGCGTATTGTTCTCACCTCGATCATCTTTCGGATTATTTCTTTATTTTAAATTTTTTTAATATTCCAAAACTGACAAAAAAAAAATTCCGGATTTTTCGGAGTCCGTTTACTTATCGTATCGCATACCTCCTAGGTTTGTTTTATGTGTTCCTCTGTTGTCATGGTTTGGATAACATTGCTTCCGATGTTAATTGGTGTACCTGAGAAATAATTCTTAATTTTGTGTCCACTGATCACCTTTGGGTTAGAACCTTCAGCGTTATTAATCTTGATAGCTCCAGAACGATAAACCTCTTTCATAATATATGGTCCTTCCCATTTGGAGAAAAGCTTTCCCACAAAAAATATTAAATGACATTTGAACAAAAGAACATAATCTCCTATTTTCAATTCCCTCTTCTGGATTCTTTGAATAGCCTAGCATTTCATGCGCTTGGGCTCTCTATTCATCTAGTGTGGTAATATAAAATAACCTCTTCTCACCGGCAAGTTTCAAATCGTAGTTGAGTTCTTTAATTTCCCAATATTCTTTGTGTTCTAATTCTAGAGGCAAATGACAAACTTTCGCATTAAAAATTTATATGGAGACATGCCCATAGGATTTTTATAAACTGTTATAGGCCCAGAGTGCATCATCAACTTTCTTAGACCAATTCTTATGAGACCTATTGACAGTTTTTTGTAATATTAATTTTATTTCTCTATTCCTTAGTTCAACTTGACCACTAGATTGAGGATGATAGGGTGATGCAATTCTATGGTTAACACCATATTTAGCAAGCATCTTACGGAAAGCACCATGAATAAAATGTGAAACACCATCGGACATTCAATATCTAGGGACTCCAAACCTCGGGAAGATAACTTGTTTAAGTATTTTAATGGAGGTGTGGTGATCACCATGACTAGTTGGAATAGCTTATACCCACTTTGTGACATAATCAACCACAACCAAAATATGAGTGTACCCATTGGAGGACGGAAAAGGTCCCATATTGTCATAACCCCAAATGTCAAATGGCTTGAGAACAAGTGAATAATTCATAGGCATTTTTTGACGCTTACCAATATTATCAATTCTTTGACATTCATCACAACACAAGATAAACTTACTGGCATTCTTCAAGAGAGTAGGCCAATAAAAACTAGATTGTAATACCTTATTGTCGGGGTGCGACACCTATGGGATCGCGTGGATCCCTTTGTGGATCGTAAGGGGGATGGTATGCGCAAAGAGCAGATCAGAAGAATGGTACGAGGGGAGATTTTACCCAGGTTCGAGCCGCTAAGAAGCATAAAACCCTACTCCTGCTTCAGTGTATTATGGGTGTTTTTAGGGTTCTGGCTATAGGAGGGCTATGAACAGCTGCTACGCGCGTGAATCAGAAGGTGGAAGAAAAAGCCCCCCTTCTCGTAATGCCTTGGGCCTCCTTTTATATGACTAAGTGGATCCCAACAGTGGCGTACATTGCATGCATGAGCAGGGGCGGTCCTATGTTGTGGAGAGTGGGGGCCTAGGAGCCCACTCGATTCATCGTCCTCCTCATACTACGTCTGATGCTAGACAAATAGGCCCCCAGTCGGCCTATAGCAGTCCCCCACTCTGTTGCAATTCGGCCTTTCTGTAAAGCCCAATAAAAAAAGCAAGTCACGAAAAGAAAAATGAAGTGTGTGTCGCTCCTGCTTCGACTCTGAGAGCTCACAATTAATAGCGAGAAAAACAAAGAGGCGAGCCCTCGCCGCCGCTTGGTTGGACCATTGGTGGATCGCGTCTCGGGCTCTCGACGGGTGCGACTCCCATGCCATCTGGCCGCCGGCCACCAACAGCAGCGGTGCCACCGTCGGCAGGTGTACATCAGCAAAAAACAACCTCATCTCGACTCTGATCAGGTCTGTAGTGCCTCATCTCCTTGTCCCAAACTACTAAAATCCTTTAGTTACAGACTAAATTAGGCCCCCAGCCGGACTACACTCTGGTCCTTATTCTTCACTTGATTCCTATATTTGTCTCGTATCAGATCAAATGAAAACCTGCAGTTCATAATCTGGCATGTACTGTTGGTTCTATCAAAAAATTATATTCTACTATGGCCTTCTAGTCTGCTATCACTAGAATGTTTTGTATCTGAAATTTTACAATTAGTACTTCTATTATTTGACAGGGAAGAGGGAAGATAATGGATAAAAAGAAATCAGTGAATGCAAACCCCACCACACAGGGGGCTACCACCAGCAACAGTTCAGGTGGTAGTAGAAGTGCATCAAGACCTGCAACAAAACATAATTCTGCTGTGCCTGAACTAGTTGCTTTGAATAAGCTCCCTCGGGATCCAGTGAAAAGGAAGTGAATGGCAGATTATCATCCCAACCAACGTGACGAGATAAGAAGGAAGTATTGGCTTTGGGGACCTAATCAGCCCCGCCAATTGGAATTTCCATATAGGGAGCTTGGGAAGAACAAAAAGAAGAGGAGATTCAATCCGGATTGGTATGATGATTATGCTTATTGGCTAGAGTACAGCGAGAAGGAGCACAAAGCATATTGCTTATGCTGCTATTCGTCTAGGGACAACATTAAAGACAGCCACCATGGACATGATGCATTTGTAGTAGAAGGATTCAACTGTTGGAACAAGACAGAGAGATTTGTGACTCACGTCGGTGATCATAATAGCTTTCACAACAGAGCACTCAAGGATTGTGAGGATCTATTAAAGCAAGATCAATCAATCTTTGCAGCCTTGCATAGACAAAGCCAAATTGAAAAGAATGAGCATCTCATCAGGTTAAATGCTGCAATTGATGTTTGTCGATATTTGTTGCATCAGGGACAACCTTTCCGTGGCCATGATGAATCTAAAGATTCTGAAAATAAAGGAAATTACCTTGAGTTGATGGAGTACACTATTAAGAAAAATGATGTTGTTGCTAATATGTGTTTTCCGTGGCCATCCACATTAGTATTCAAATGCATTGTCCTAATATGTGTTTTCTCTTCACAGGTAATGCCATGTGTCTTGGAGACAAATATTATCTTATGCAACCTATGAAATAATTTGAATATCAAGCCTTCTTGTAAGGTTTGTTCAGTTTAGTGTTAAACCTATCATGTTACTACTAGATGATGTATCGTTTGTTGGCATTTATGCTAGACAAACATAATCTTTTGCTACATATGAAATACTGGGATATAAAGTGTAAGATTTCTTTAATTTAATGATAAACTTGTGATGTTACTACTGAATGAGCTATCTTTTGTTCAGAACGTGGATGGAGTATCTTATTATTATAGGAAAAATGCTAGATTTTTTTATGCATGAAAAGCGCTAGACGTTTACACAATTGTGTAAACATGTTAATGAGTTTTCCATAGATGAGTGCCCCCAGTCAGTTTTTGTCCTAGGTCCGCCCCTGTGCATGAGGTGTACAGTGCTATAGTGTCATCATACCTAACAGTGACTTTGTAGGACAAATGCATTTAATGCTCCGTCAGGTGTCCCTAACCTTCTACGAGACGGGAAAGGAGCCTGTCCCATCGGCACCGCTTAGCCTCTCTATCGCCAGCGCCTCGACACGTATCCTGGTGGGTTGACACCTGGACTCTGTGTTGGCAAGGTGGCGAGGCCTTGCCGGATGCACTCCTTGTAGGGCTTCGCAGGCCACCCCTAGCAAGATCTTTTCGGGGTTCCAAGCCTTTGGCCTTCGGTCTTGTGCTTGTTGACTTGAATGTTTCTTAACGTCCTTTTATTTGCTTCTAGCAGTCCCTTGGTAGGCCTTGCCACCGGTGTGGCTACAACTGCCCGTGCACAAGCATGGGGCACTAAAAGCCCAAACTTTAGTACACCGACACTTATGAGCAGTTCTATCTCCCGCATGATGTCCTTCATAAGCTTTGGAATGACATTTCAATAGGTTGTTTCTTGTTCATGCTTAGGTACACAACATCTAATAATACAATCTACTCCTTGTTTATAAAGGTGTGGGTCATCCCAAAAGTACTGTCTCAAATCATAGAAGAATTTTTTATTTTGTTGGTAAGTGAAGCTAGGTGGTATATATTTAGCAAGAATGTAATTAGCATAATCAGCATACCAAGGGGTGTTCTAAGGAACATTTATTGCAGCTAATTGTTCGTGAGGGAAACTATGATCAATTGGTAGTGGGACATCAGGAATATGTTCTAACCTAGACAAGTTATCAGCTACGGGGATCTCAGCTGCCTTCCTATCAACGATGGGTAAGTTAAACTCTTGAAGCAAGAGAACGCACCTAATGAGTCTATATTTCTCATCTTTCTTTTCCATAAGGTATTTTATAGCAACATGATCGGTGTGAACTATAACATTGGAATCAACAATATAGGATCTGAATTTATCACAGGCAAACACAACTGCTAAAAATTCTTTTTCAATAGTAGCATAGTTTCGTTGGGCACTATCTAGAGTTTTACTAGCATAGTGGACAACATTCAATTTCTTATCAACTCTTTGTCCTAGGAGAACACAAACAACAAAATCCCTAGCATCACACATAATATCAAAAGGCAAGTTCCAATCAGGTGGTTGTACGATAGGTGTTGAGGTTGAGGCTTTCTTGAGTGTTTCAAAGGATTCCACACAATCATCATCAAAAACAAAAGGAATATCCTTTTGCAAAAGATTAGTAAGAGGCCTAGAAATTTTAGAGAAGTCTTTAATGAGCCTCCTATAAAAACCAACATGACCAAGTAAACTTCAAATACCTTTAATATATTTAGGATATAGCATTTTTTCAATTGCATCAACTTTAGCTTTATCCACCTCAATACATCGTTCAAATATTTTATGCCCAAGACAATGCCTTCATTAACCATAAAGTGGTACTTCTTCCAATTCAAGGCGAGATTATTTTGTTCACATCTCTGCAAAACTCGATCAGGGTTGCTTAAGAAATCATCAAAAGAAGTTCCGTAAACGGAAAAATCATCCATCAAAACCTCCACAGTCTTTTCCAAAAAATCAGAGAATATAGCAGTCATACATCTATGAAAGGTAGCAGGTGCATTGCACAAACCACAAGGCATATGTCTATAAGCATATGTTCCAAAAGGGCAAGGAAAGGAGGTTTCTCTTGATCGGATTGTGACACAAGTATTTGGGAGAAAATAGAATATCTGTCTAGGTAATGATCCTTTATATTTGCTTTCTTTAATTTTCTAAAATTAATTACCATTCTATAGTCGTTAATAATTCTTTGTGGAATGAGTTCATTCTTATCATTGGGAACAACGATAATACTTCCTTTCTTAGGGACACAATGAACAAGACTTACCCATCTACTATCAGCAAGAGGATAGATTATACCTGCTTCCCGAAGCTTTAATATTTCAGTTCTTACTACTTCTTTCATCTTACGATTCAATCGTCGTTGGTGATCAACAACAGGTTTAGCATCAGGTTCCATATTAATCTTGTGCTGACATAGAATGGGACTAATGCCCTTCAGATCATCAAGAGTATATCTAAAAGCAGCCCGGTGTTTCCTAAGAACTTTCAATAATCTCTCTTCTTCATGTTTTGAAAGGTTAGCACTAATAATAATAGGACATATCGTATTCTCATCAAGATAAGCATACTTCAAAGTGTTAGGCAATTGTTTCAATTCAAACACAGGATCACCTTTAGGTGGAGGAGGACCTCCAAGAGTTTCAATAGGAAAATTGTGATTCAAGAGAGGTTGTTGTCCAAACAAAAATCGATCTATTTCATTTCTTTCACCCAGGTGCATATCATTTTCATGGTCGAGCAACTATTGCTCTAATGGATCAGTAGAAGGGCACAACAATAGAAGCAAGACCAGTTATTTGATCCTTACTAGATAATGCTTTATCACGAGTTTGTCTACTAAATTTGAAAAAATTAAACTCACAAGACACATTACCAAAACTAACACCGACTGTTTGTTTTTCACAATCTATCTTTGCATTGACGGTGCTCAAGAAAGGTCTACCAAAGTAATGGGACAAAAGTCATCTTGTGGGGAACCAAGGACTCGAAAATCAGTAGGGTATTTTACCTTCCCGCAGAAGACTTAAACATCTCTAACAATCCAAAGTGGTGTGATAGTGTCTCTATTAGCATGTTTCATAGTAACAACAATATCTTCCATTTCAGCAGGTGATATTTCATCTATAATTTCATGGTATAAGGTAAAAGGGATTGCACTCACACTAGCTCCGAAATCACATAAACCATGATAGAATGATCTCCTATTTTGACTAAGACAATAGGCATACCTTTTATGGGCCTATGCTTATCTTTTTCATTAGGTTTAGCTATTCTAGCAGCTTCATCACAAACGTAGATAACATGCCCGTCAACATTTTCTACCAAGATATCTTTAACCATAGCAACACTTGTTTCTACTTTAATTTTCTCAGGGGGGTTAGGTTCTCTTATATTACTCTTACGAACCACAGTTGATACGTTAGCGTGTTCCTTTATGCTAACAGAGAAAGGTGGTTTTTCAATATAAGCAGTAGGCACAACTGGATCAACATTGTAAAAGATGGTCTTTTCTTTAGTTTTGACTGGTTCTTTAATTTCTACTTTAATAGGGGGTGATATTTCAAACACTTCTCCTTAGGAAGATCAATGTGCGTGGCAAATGCTTCGCATAAAGAGGCTAGTGTCTCAGAGTCAAGTCCATCTTGAGTGCTAAACTTATGAAAAGTATCGGTATTCATAAAAGATTTAACACAATCAAATTCAAGCTTTATACCTGATTCATTACCTTCGTGGAGTTCCCAATCTTCAGAGTTGTGTTTAATTCTTTCATATAAGAACTAGCATAAGAAGTGTCGAGCATGGATTGATCATTATGAGAAAGACGAGCATAAAAATTCTGAATGATAACTTCTCTCGGAATGTCATGATTGGGGCATGAATACAACATTAACTTAAGCCTCCCCAAGCTAGAGCGCTAGTTTCTCCTTCACAAGTACAAAAATTATATTTATAATTCCGATCACGATGAACTACATGCATGGGATAAAACTTTTGGTCAATTCCAATTGCAAACGATTCCAGTTCCACGATCCAATATCATCACATAGCCTATACCATGTCAATGCTTTTCCCTCCAAAGATAAAGGGAAAAACTTCTTCCTAACTTCATCTCCAGGTAAACCTACAAACTTAAATAATTCACAAATTTTGTTCACATGTAAGAGGTGCATATCAGGATGTTCAGTTCCATCTCTTGCATAACATTTAGCAAGCAGTTGTTCTAACATACCCAAGGATATTTACAAGTAATATTTTCAATAGGTGTTGTAGGTTGCGGGGTGATACCTCTCGAATGTATCTATATTTTTTGATTGTGTCATGCTATTATATTATCTATTTTGGATGTTTTATATGCATTAATATGCTATTTTATATTATGTTTGAGACTACCCTATTAATCTAGAGCCTAGTGCCAGTTTCTCTTTTTTCCTTGTTTTTGAGTATTGCAGACTTGGAATATTAAATGGAGTTCGAACGGAATAAAATCTTCACGATGAATTTTCTGGAACAAAAGAGATCTACCAGGCTTGGAGTGCAAGGCAAGGACCTTGCCAGGAACTCACAAGACAGGGGGCGGGGCCACCCCCCTAGGCGCGCTTGGTAGGCTTGTGACTCCCTAGCAGGAGTCCTAGCCCTAATCTTCGTCCTACAAATACACAAATATTCCCCCAATACCAAAACGATCCACGCAAATACTTTTCCGCCGCCAGAATCCTCCATTCCCGGGAGATCCAATCTTGGAGCTTTTTTCGATAATCTGCCAGAGGGGGATCCGATCACGGAGGGCATCTACATCAACTCCATTGCCCCTTCGATGATGGGTGAGTAGTCCACCATAGACCTACGGGTCCATAGCTAGTATGTAGATAGTTTTTTCTCTCTCTTTGTGCTTCAATATAATGTTCTTCATGATCTTCATGGAGATCTATCCGATGGAATACTCTTTTGCGGTGTGTTTGTCGAGATCCGATGAATTGCAGGGTTATGTTCAGATTATCCATGAATATTATTTGAGTCTTTTCCGAGTTCTTATATCCATGGTTTCATATCTTTGCAAGTCTCTTCGAGTTATTGGTTTGATTTGGCCAACTAGATTGGTAATTCTTGCAATGGGAGAAGTGCCTAGTTTTGGGTTCAATCATGCGGCGTCCTCACCCAGTGACAAAGTAGGGGTAGCGAGGCACGTATTGTATTGTTGCCATCAAGGGTAACAAGATGGGGTTTTCATCATATTTCTTGATTTTATCCCTCTACATCATGTCATCTTACCTAATGCGTTACTATGTTCTTCATGAACTTAATACTCTAGATGTAGGCAGGAGTTGGTCCATGTGTGGAGTAATTGTAGTAGATGTAGAATCGTTTCAGTCTACTTGACATGGACGTGATGACTATATACATAATCATTGCCTTGGATATCTCCATAATTATTCACTTTTCTATCAATTGCTCGACAGTAATTTGTTCACCCATCGTGATACTTTCCTTCAAGAGAGAAGCCTTTTGTGAAACCTATGGCCCCCGTGTCTACTTTCCAAAATATATTGTTAGATCTATGAACCAAAAATACCAAAAATACCTTTCTGCAATTTATTTACTTTTTCATTTCCGCAATCTATTACATCTATCTCTATCAGATCTAATCCTTGCAAATAACCGTGAAGGGATTGACAACCCCTTTATAGCATTAGGTGCAAGAGTTTGATTGTTCGTGTAGGTGCATCCATTGGTGACTTTCTTGTTCCTCCTACTGGATTGATACCTTGGTTCTCATCAATCGATGGAAATACTTATATATTTCGCTGCATCACCCTTTCCTCTTTAAGGTAAAACAAACGCAAGCTCAAGAGGTAGCAAGAAGGATTTATGACGCCATTGTCGGGGAGGATACACATCACAAACTCATCTCTTGAATTTACATTATTTTCCATTTGCCTCTCATTTTCCTTTTTCACCAAATACAAAAAATATTTTCCTTTTTATTCGCCCTTCTTTCATTTGCCTTTTCATTGCTATGTTTGCTTGTGTTGCCATGTGCCTTCTGTTTGCTTGCATCTACGCTTGCTAAAACTCTATTGATATGGATCCTCATCCACTTGATAATCTTTTCAAACAATCAAATTATGATGAACCAATTGCTAGTGAGTTGAGTGCACTTGATTATCTCTATGAAGTTTTGTATGAAAACCATGAATCTGAAAATTTTGATGAACTGCTGAAAGAAGAAATTTGTAAGGACATTCATGATAATTCCTTGATTGAAAATTGATTGTAATTTTGCTAGTATGAATTCTCTAAATATCCATGATTCTAATGATATACAAAGCCATAAGCTTGGGGATGCTATCTATCATCAAGATGATATTTTTTGTTCCCCATGTTTTGATGGGCAAACTCAGTATGATGATTGCATGCTTGTGCATCATGAAAAGAATGATTTATGTGATATTTATATTGTTGAATTCTTCATGAAGATTTGAAATTTATTATGAGGGAGGAACATATGCTTGTAGGAATTGCAATAATATCAACTTTCCTCTCTATGTGTTCAAAGTTTTGAAGTTACGCTTTTTTGGCCTTCCTATGCTAGTGGACTCTTGTTCCCATATATTGTTTGCTCACAAAATCCCTATGCATAAGAAAGTGGGTTAGAAATAAATTTGCTTGTCATGAGATTCATGATGCTCTCTTGCATATTCCAGTTACTACTTTTTATGTGAGCATCATTGAAATCATTATGCCTTGCTAGGGGCGTTAAACAATAGCGCTTGTTGGGAGGCAACCCAATTTTATTTTTACGTTTCTAATTTTTCTTTTGTTTTTGAGTGTTTACCACATTATTACTTCTGTAATAATTGTGTTTTGGTGTTTTAGTTAGTGTTTGAGCCATGTAAGACCTTTGGGATGGTCTATGGTGATTGTTGATTTGATCTTGTTGAAAAACAGAAAATTTTGCGCCCAGTCCAGGAATTTTACATTTTTTCACAGCATCGAATGAGCGTGAAAGTTTTGCAGAAGATTCATATACAATTTTCCCAGGTTTTTCCTAAGTTTTCAGAATTTTTTGAGTTACAGAAGTATACAAAGTTTTCAAATTGCTATAGAATGTTCCGTTTTTGATATATTCTGTTTTCTTTGAGTTGTTTACCTATTTGGATGTATCTATGGGTTGAATCGGGGGGTATGAACAATGGAGAATTTACAATACAGTAGGTATTACACCAATATAAGTAAATAATAAGTTCACAACAGTACCTAAAATGGATATTTATTTTCTTATACTAATTGTCGTGGTTTTGTCACGGCAGATGTCCGGGTGAACGGACTTGGATTCGAGGCCATCGCTAAGGTGATGGACTCAAAAGGGGTTGATCAGTACGAAGGAGACGGGTTTACCTAGGTTCGGCCCCTCAAGTACAGGTAACAGCCTATGTCATGTTGTGCTTGTATTGCTTGGTGTATAGATTACAAGGGAGCTGATTGCTTGACCTACTTGTCGATAGTTGATCTCTCTCTAAGTCGCCCCGGGTCTCGCCTTTATATAGGAGGTTAATACCACGGGTCATACAAGTCGTAACTGACTCTCACAATATGTCTGAGTCTATCTCTACATTTCCTTGCCTTTCCTGAGCAAGTTGTCTCTAGGCGGCTCACCCGCCCGGGTCTTCATACCTTCTTCGTCCGGGCCACGTCCCGGCCCATGTTGTCAAGCCGCCCAACGTCTTGGGCTTAAGTCTTCACGGCCCATCCTTGGGCTGGTGTATGAGCCACCAGGTGTGACCTGGAGACTCAGGGGTGGCTCTCACCGTGGGGTTATATCCCCAACATTAGGCCCCAGGTTGACTTGAGCTTGCTCACTTCAGCCTTCTTCTAAACTAGCGGCGAGTCTCACTTGTGTCACCTCAAAGTAAAACAAAAATGACCCGCCGTGACGTCATGTCAAATCTGTTAGAAAGATCCTCTGACATCCACAATGAATCTTCCTCTTATTAAATGGACGGCCCGAGAATCGAGGCGTCCGCCTTGGTCAATCAATATCCGTCGCCTGGATTTTTGCGCCCGTTTCCACCTTTGCCTATTAAATAGGACTGCGAAGGGTGGCATTTGTTTCCTCCCCGCTCGCTCTTCTTCTTCATCCTTCCGACACCGCCGATCTGGTGCACCTCGCTCCGGTGACATCTTCACGCTGTCGTTGTTGAGCCCGCTGCATCAACCTATTTGCTCCAGAGCTCTGCCCTCGTCTGATGCGCCATCTCCGGTAAGTTTTTAATCACCTAGATCCATAGTTTTCGGTACGGTTTGCATGGATTTCCTCCGCCGCTTAGAACACGAGCTTCTCCCCAATGCTAGCCATGCATAGTCCATAAAACTCGATGATATCTTTTCCCCATTGTGGTATACTATTGGAAACTGATAGCAGCACCGCGTAGATCTATAATTGCTCTGCCTACCATTTTCAAATTTTCTCCGGTCCGATGGTTCGTCGCTAGGTTTAAAATAAAACAAGTTTTCTTTTTTTTGTAGATCTGCAACCACAAAGATATGTTGTGAAATCTGTTTTCCATACTTAGCCAAATTTTGCTTCGTCTTCTTATAAACTTGACCCACCATGAAATTTCGTCTCTCACTAACCGGCTCTTGGCGGCTTAACTTTATAAAATCTTAGGCTTTTAGCTTCCCTTAGTCGTTTGTCGTCCCCTAACTTGCCGTGCTTTGTTACCTTGCGCAATTTTGAACCGCCGCCATGTCTCATGCATCTAACTCATGCAACTGGGTCGGCTCTGCTGTTACGGAAGAGTATTTGACAGACTTTGTGAATGTGGGGACCCTTCCAGCCAAAAGTGTTATTCATTGGCATGTTTCGGCCAATGAATTGAAGCACCGTCCTTAGGAGGGTGAGGTAGTCATATTTACAGATCACCTCTCGCGGCTCAAAATTCTTCCGGGATGTCCTTCACTTTTTCAAACTGCACCCTCAAGACCTTGCTCCCAATTCTGTCTCCAACATATGCAACCTCCAAATACTCAGTCAGGTCTATTTTCAAGAAGAGTCGTCCTTGGATTTATTCCGCGAGTTCTTTTATGCCAATCGTCAAACAGAGGTGAAGGCCGGCCCGAGCTTAGAGCTTGGTAGAATTTCCATTCAGAGGCGGCGGGACATAACCTTCCCGGCTCTTCAATTGCGAAGCCACCCTAAAGATTGGAACAAAACTTGGTTTTACTACAAAGATACCTCTCCTGAAGGAGAGCATACCCTGTCAGGTTATCGTTCATCCTGGCTCAAAACAACATCTGAGCTCCCTGGCCGGCTGTCAGATTCAAAGCTTGTAAAATATGCTCCGGCTGACGCGAAGATCAAAGCTCTTATGGCCAACGGACTGACACGCCTGGACTTAACTCGTTGCTGGATCTCTTGGAGGGTCATGCCTCTGAGCCGGGGAAGCCGTCTCATGCATGAATACACGGGCCAACCTGATGACCCCCTCAGCTTTAAGTCGGCAATGTTATCGGAGGATAACATCATGGTTGTAGTCAAGAGCCTCGTTCATGAGTCTTCGGAAGCTTGCGGTGTCATCGGGTTAGCACCTTTTCGTGTCACGAACCCGGCTCCAGACGTAAGGGCGGCTCTTTGTATTCTCTTCTCTGTATTAGCTATATTTTGGCAATCTCTTCACCTTTTGCCAGCTTATATTTTCAAGACAATTCTGACTTCTGGAAGAACAAATACGTTCCTCCTCTGAAGAAATCAAAGAAGAAGATCGCGGTCCGGAAAAAGAAGACCACTCCTCAGGAAGAGCCAGAAGAACAGCTGGAATCTGACGACTCAGAGGTATAACTTTACTATCTTTGCTGCCTCTTTATTCACTTTATTGACACCAATTATTCATAGGATGAGATAGAGACAAGCCACGCCAATGCTCCTAAGGTAACTTATATTTTATCCGACTCAGACTATTTTGTACCCGAGAAGATACGGCGGGTCATTCGAAAAGTCCCACTTTCTCATCCTCTTGCTTACTTAGACCCCCAATTTCTTTTGAAAAAGCAAAAGCAAACTGCCCGACGCCAGACCCGGAGCGCCGGCTCTACCGTTCTCATGGCCGGGTTATCTAACTCTCCGGCTCAGAAGAAGCATCTGGTTGAGGTATCTATTCCCTCTCTGCTTGATTTTACTAATATTTCCATTGTAATTCCAAAATTGCCTTATATTGCTTGAACTCCTTTTCAGGGATCACCTCCTTCGTCTGGCGACTCTACGGCAACTACTCTGCCACCTCCAAAGATTAACCTGTTGTATGTGTTTTTTCAGGCATTACATCCGAGTCTTTGGTGGTTTTAAACTTTGGGCTCTAACCTTTGTGCTCTTCAGGGCTCAAGCCAAGCGAAGGAAAACCAACAAGTCCTCCCCTGGCCCGAATGCTCAAGAACCGGAATGTACCAAGCCGGATGCTCCCATGCCGGATGTTGATCCCTCAGCAGCTTCCAAAGAGGCACCTGAAGAGGCTTTTCCTTCTATAAAGCCGGCTGCCGACGACATAATTCCTGAGAGTCCTCCAAGGCACCGTTCCGAGCCGCCAAGCCCTACAAAGGTTGCTAATGACACAACCACTCCGGACGTCCTTATTACTGGCGCCGGCTTCCACTCTCCTCAACCTCATGTGATAACAAAGCATAGTGAGATGATTGAAACTTCCAAGAAGATGGAGTTTTAGCTCCCCGCGCTAGAGAAGCTGATAACTGATGAACTTCGTGCTGGTTATCTGAACCACCTATCTACAAGCCGGGACCTGGAAATCAAATTTGTCAACTTGATGAAGAAGAAATACGAGGTATTCTCACTCTCCTTATACCCTTACGTAGCCCTCAAGAGCCAGGTTACTATTAGCTGATGATAATCCTGGTCTTCAAAATTTGCTAGAATTAGAAAATGCTTAGCCTCTAGGCCTCAACTTATTTAGAAGTGATCGCAAATCATCGTTCTTAGCCCCCAAGGGCCGGCCCAAAGTTGAAAACATTGAGCCGGAGCTTTATTGAAGCTAGCTAATAGAGCCAATTGTTGCCCCCAAGGTCCGGCTCAATCTTGTTATAGTTGAGTCAGAGCTTTCATTGTAAACAACTTGAAAAGCCAGCCTGTAGCACTCAAGTTCCTGGTTAAATTGATAAAAATGATCCGGAACTATATTGTAATGTTTGTGGTCAAATAGACATTATCCCCCAAGTGTCAAACAAATTGCTTGCAATCTGCTTGAAACTTGCTTAACCTTCATTATCTGAAAAATTCCCTCCTGATGACTCATTTCGTATCTTGATATGTCACAGGACGCTTTAAACGAAACCGGGTCAGAAGTGGTTGGCTTAAAGAATAATCTAGCCATGCAGCAAGCCGACCGAAGCAAGACCGATGAAAAGTGCCGGCTCCTTGCCGAGGAACTGACCAAGGTCAAGGCCGACTTTGCCGCTTTCAAAGAGTCTACTAAGACTGAGCAATCCGCCCTGACTCAACGAGCAGATGATGCTGACCAGCGGCTGGTGATTGTGTCAGATGAGCTGCAATCTTTGAAGCGCCATATCAGCAAGATGTCAATCACCTTATTTGGTAAGTATTTGATAGCTTAACCCAAATTTTGTATGTGTACCTGTGTTGGCAACTTATGATGAAGAGTTCATGTTATGTAGGTCCAAGGAGCCGCCAACTCGCTTCCGACATCTTGCTGCCCCTAAAGTCTATTTATACTCTGACGGAACAACTTTACTATGGAGCTGTTTGCACGATCAAGGCTGTGCTCTACAAGGATACCACCCCTGCAACTATCAAAGGGGTCATAGAACTACTTTCCACACTGCCAAAAGAGATCGTAGAGCTAAAGAGATCGGCTGCCCGACAAGCAGCTATCGTAGCCATAAGTCGAGCGTTGGCCTTTGCTCCGGAATTGACCCCTGCAGACATGATGGATGGGTTTCCCTCCAAGAAAGATGACGGCTCCGAGTATACAGAAGCTGACTACGCACGGTGTGTGAAGGCTTCCAAAGTCCTTGGCTCCGTGTTGGCAGAAGAAGTAAACTTGGCAACATACCAGGCGGCTTACAGCACCGATTAGAAGAGAATCCGCGCCCCCCTCTTTGAGTACAAAGACCTGATGCCTGCCCGCGGTAAGCACCTTTTTGCTTCTGAACTTGACCTATTCCCCTTCTTTGAGGAAGGAAACTTTGTAGCTTTAACACACTGCAACTAGGACTTGGACAATCTTCAGATCAAGGAGGTCGAAGATCCGGAGCAGGGTGACCCGCTAGCCAGTTGATGGAGTTGTGAACGCCGTTGATAAGCCGGCTCTTATGACCCGCCATGAGCGGTGTAAAACAATTTGAAATATTTTTGGGCTCTATAGAGAGCATATGTAATAGGCTTATAGTAACTTTGCCTTTGCCTGAACTATGCCATCATGCACATGCTTAAATAGTCCGGCTTAATATATATATCATCTTCCTTTCCCCTCCCATTGGATGCTTTACTGACTCTTGCCAACTTAATTGACCTGCAAGAATAGATGTATCCTGACATTGTTAGGAGGGCGGCTAAAAAGCATAACCCAAAGATGATGTATCTTCCTAATATGTTTTTTCAAAAACAGCTCATGTGCCGGTTCTACTGGGGTGACTCACCACTTAAAACTCCTTAACAGTATAGGGTCTCTGTGGAGATTGGCCGTTAGGTTTCTGAACCGTCTCAGGGTCACTAAGCGAGATTAACTGAAAGGAAGTGTGACGTCCCAGAAGAGACACGGCAGGGCATGAGTACCCTGATAGCCCAAAAATTACCTCTCACGTGACATAAATCTGTCGTTTTAACCTTAAATAGTACAGGGTCCTCAAGGATTAACTGTCTAAGAGTATGAGTGGGCAACATAGCAGAGAGTCGGCAATACATGGGAGAGTTTATCCTAGATTTCCATAAGCCGGCCCTCAACTGAAAAGAGCCGCCGTTTTAACCTTAACCAGTATAGGGTCTGTATGGAGATTGGCCGTCAATTGACTTGAAACGGCTCAGGGTCTGTAGGCGAGATTAATTGGTAAGAGTTCGGCGGATCACCTAACAGAGTAGCATCAGCTTACAGGTAGGTTCAACCCTGTTTGACTTAAGAGCTGATCAAGAGGGTGTGTAAGCTACACCCGGCGGGTGGGAAGCCCCCGAGTGACCTTTGTTGAAGGAATCAACTGTTTGGCTTGAGAGTCGACTGATAGGGTTTGATAAGCTACACCCGGAGGGTGGTAAGCCCCCTGGATGATCATGTTTATGGAGTCAAATTTTGGCTTGAGAGCCGACCGATAGGGTTTGATAAGCTACACCCGGAGGGTGGGAAGCCCCCTAGACGATCATGTTGATGGAGTCAACTTTTTGGCTTGAGAGCCGACCGATAGGGTTTGATAAGCTACACCCGGAGCGTGGGAAGCCCCCTGAACGATCATGTTTACGGAGTCAACTTTTTGGCTTGAGAGCTGACCGATAGGGTTTGGTAAGCTACACCCGGAAGGTAGGAAGCCCCCTAGACGATCATGTTGACGAAGTCAACTTTTTGGCTTGAGATCCGACCGATAGGGTTTTATAAGCTACACCCGAAGGGTGGGAAGCCCCCTAGAAAATCATGTTGACGGAGTCAACTTTTTGGCTTGAGAGCCGATCGAGAGGGTTTGATAAGCTACACCCGGAGGGTGGGAAGCCCCCTAGACGATCATGTTGACGGAGTCAACTTTTTGGCTTGAGAGATGACCGATAGGGTTTGATAACCTACACCCGGAGGGTGGGAAGCCCCCTAGACGATCATGTTGACGGAGTCAACTTTTTGGCTTGAGAGCCGACTGATAGGGTTTGATAAGCTACACCTAGAGGGTGGGAAGCCCCCTAGACGATCATGTTGACGGAGTCAACTTTTTGGCTTTACAACCGACCGATAGGGTTTTATAATCTACACCCGGAGGGTGGGAAGCCCCTTGGATGATCATGCTGATGGAGTGAACTTTTTGGCTTTAGAGCCGACCGATAGGGTTTGATAAGTTACACCCGGAAGGTGGGAAGCCCCCTGGACGATCATGTTGGATCTTTCTTTCATAGATGAAGATATGTGAAACGGCAGAGGCCCCGGCTTGCAGGGATGCCAACTTTATTCATATATAAATATGATATGTACAATTATAGTGTACAATGTCGAGTCTCAATGACTTAGGTATAGTAAGGCCGCAGATGCGCTATGTTCCACGGCCGGCGGGTCACCTGCCCCAAGGTATCCGAATCGTCTCGGAAGTCAATGAGGTAATATGACCCGTTGTTGAGATTCCTGCTGACCACGAAAGGTCCTTCCCATGGAGGAGATAGCTTATGCATATTTGTCTGGTCTTGAATCAGCCGCAACACTAAGTCGCCTTCTTGAAACGTCCGGGTCTTGACTCTGCAGCTATGATCGCGGTGGAGGTCTTGCTGATAAATCGCCGAACGAGCTGCCGCTAGATCATGTTCCTCCTCCAAGGCATCCAACGCGTCTTGACGCGCCGTCTCATTGTCCGCCTCAACGTAAGCCGCCACTCGTGGCGAGTCATGACAGATGTCACTTGGTATCACAGCCTCTGCACCGTAAACCATGAAGAAAGGTGTATAACCCGTTGATCTGTTGGGGGTAGTCCTAATGCTCCATAAGACGGACGACAATTCCTCCACCCAACAACCCGGCATTCGCTGTAAAGGAACCATAAGCCGGGGCTTGATACCTCTCAGGATTTCTTTCTTAGCACGCTTCGCCTGACCGTTAGACTGTGGATGAGCAATCGCAGAAACATCAAGCCGGATGTGATCAATGTTGCAGAACGTTTTCATATCCCCCTTGGACAGGTTCGTGCCATTGTCCATGATGATACTGTGAGGGTAACCAAAATGGTAGATAAGCTTTTAATAAACCGAACCACCGTAGACGCATCACACTTGCTGACTGGCTCAGCCTCTACCCACATGGTAAACATGTCAACCGCCACCGAGAGGTGTGTCTTCTTGTCCTTGGATCTCTTGAAAGGCCCGACCATATCGAGCCCCAGACTGCAAACGGCCAAGTGATTGGAATCATGCGCAATTCTTGAGCCAGAACATGAGCATGCCGGCCAAACTTTTGACAACCGTCGCACTTGCGGACCAGATCCTCTGCATCCTTGTGAGACGTCAACTAGAAGAAACCATGCCAGAAAGCATTGGCCACCAGAGATTTTGGGCCGGTGTGATGTACACAATCACCAGCATGATTTTTCAATCAAGATTTCCTTACCCTCATCTGGTGAGACACAATGCTAAAACACGCCGGTGACGCTGCACTTATGTAACTCGCCATTGACTATCGTCATGGACTTAGACCGTCGGAGGATCTGTTTGGCCAAATTTTCATGATCAGGTAACTCGCCCCAAGTCAAGTACGCCAAGTAAGGCATAGTCCAATCCAAAATAGCATGTAGAGCCGCCACCAATTGTCCCTCTAGGTCAGGAAAAACCAAATCTTCCTCTAAGGGTAACTTGATGGACGGGTGATGTAAGACGTCCATAAAGATATTAGGCGGCACCGGCTTTCGTTGAGAGCCTAACCTTGACAGGGCGTCAGCCGGCTCATTCGTGCGACGACCAATAGGATCAACCTAATAACCCTTGAAGTGACCAGCAATGACATCTACCGCCTGACGATAAGCCACCATCCGCGGATCCTTGGAATCCCAAGTGCCTGAAACGTGTTGAGCCACAAGATCTGAGTCGCCGAAGCACCTTACCCGGCTTAAGGTCATCTCCTTGGCTACTGTGAGGCCATGAAGCAGGGCTTCGTATCCAGCTACATTATTAGTGCAAGGGAACATCAGTCGGAGCACATAAAACTTGTCACCTTTGGAGGATGTTAAGACAGCCCCTGCCCCTAATCCTTCCAGCTGCCTGGATCCGTCAAAGTGTATTGTCCCGTATGTGTTATCTGGCTTTTCTTTGGGCGTCTGACACTCTATCCAATCGTTTATGAAATCCACAAGGGCTTGAGACTTGACAGCTGTATGAGGTACGTATTTCAGATTGAGAGGTCCCAGCTCCAATACCCACTTAGCAATCCTACCAGTGGCTTCTCTGTTTTGAATTATATCCCCCAATGGGGCAGAGCTGACCATGGTGATCTGGTGCCCTAAGAAGTAGTGCTATAGCTTGCGGTTGCCCATGAACACCCCATAAACTAGCTTCTACCAATGTGGATACCTCTGCTTGGACTCTGTCAGGACCTCACTGATATAATAAACCAGCCTCTGAACCGGATATTCTTTCCCTGCCTCCTTGTACTCGACCACGATTGCAGCGCTGACAGCTCTGTTGTTAGCCGCCACGCACAAGAGCAAGCGTTCTTTCTCAGCCAGAGCGGCTAAGACCTGCGGCTTAGTGAGCTGCTTCGTGAGTGTCTCAAACGCTTCACTCGCCGCCATACTCCAGACAAAATTATCTGTCTTTTTCATCATTTGATATAAAGGGATGACTTTCTCACCAAGGTGGCTTATAAACCGGCTCAACGCGGCGATCCGCCTTGCTAGGCATTGAACATCATTTATACAAGCCGGCTCAGCCAGGGAGGTGATAGCCTTGATCTTATGCGGGTTAGCTTCAATACCACGCTCAGAGACCAGAAATCCCAGAAATCACACATAAGCATGAACATTGCGCCCAATCTGGTTGTGAAGACAATTCTGCACACGGCGCTGATAAGTCGCCTGGGCACTCTTGAGCCCAAAAGGCATAGACACATAGCAAAAGGCTCCAAAAGGCGTGATGAAAGTCGTCTTCTCTTTGTCCTTAACCGCCATCTTGATCTGATGATATCCCGAATAAGCGTCCAGGAAGCATCAACTTTCGCAACCTGCCGTAGCATCAATGATTTGATCAATACGAGGGAGATCAAAAGGATCAGTCGGACATGCCGTGTTAAGATCCGTATAGTCCACACACATACACCACGTGCCATTCTTCTTGAGCACAAGCACTGGGTTAGCAAGCCACTCCGGGTGAAAGACCTTGACGATGAAACCCGTTGGTAAGAGCCGGGCGACCTCTTCCCCGATGGCCTTGCGTCTCTCCTTGTTGAATCATCGTAGAAATTGCTATACAGGTTTAAACTTAGGGTCCACATTAAGGTTGTGCTTAGCGAACTCTCTCGGTACACCCGGCATGTCAGAGGGCTTCCATGCGAAGATGTCCTGATTCTCACGGATGAATTCGGTGAGCGCGCTTTCCTATCTGGGGTCCATATTGGCCCCAATAGTGAACTGTTTAGATGAGTCGCCCGAAGTGAAATCCATCGCGTTGATATCGTCCGCCGAAAATTTGAGGGGTTGCTCAACCTCTCTAGTAGGCTTCTTCAGCGGGGTCATGTCCTCTGGGTCAACATTTTCCTTATAGAACTTGAGCTCAGCCTCAGCACAATTGGATGTCGCGTAAGCCGCGTCCCCTTCTTCGCACCCAATAGCCGTATTCCGATCACCATGAACAGTAATCATACCTTTTAACCCGGGCATCTTGAGCTGTAAGTAGACATAACAGGGCCTAGCCAAGAACTTGGCGTAAGCCGGCCGCCCAAATAATGCATGATAAGGGATCTTGATCTTGACTACTTCAAACCACAAGGGATCCACCTTGTAGTTGTACTCGTCACCTAAGGAGACATCCACAGAAATCCTACCCACTGGATATGCTGACTTGCCAGGCACTACACCATGAAAAACTGTCGATGTGGGCTTAAGGTCTTTATCAAGCAGCTTCATCCGCCGGAAGGTATCATAGTACATGATATTGATGCTACTGCCACCATCCATAAGTACCTTGTTCACCATATATCCTACCACTTGGGGGGCAACTACTAGGGCTAGCCGCCCCGGGTCATGAACACGTGGCGGGTGATCTTCCCGGCTCCACGTTATGTCATACTCAGACAACTTCAAGTATTGCGGTAGAGCCGACGCGATTGCGTTAACCGCCCGCTTGCGCAACTTCTGATCCCGCTTGTTAAGGCTAGTCGTAAAAACATGATACTGGCCCGAACTGAGCTACTTTGGATTACTCTGATACCCAGACAGATTATGCTGCTGCTGATTGTTGCTACCATAGTGTTGATGATGTCCTCCTTGGTTGCCCTGGCCGTGATGACCAGATCCTACGCCACCGAATCCAAACCCGGCTCCTGACCCGCCTGGTCCCGAGCCGCCGGGCGGGTCACCACCATTGTTGTTATGCTATTGAATGTTGTAGTTCTTAAACTTCCACATGATGTGGCAATTACCCCATGTGTGACCCGCAACTCTATCGGGCCGGCTGTGCTCCAGACAATGTTTATTGAGGATTTCCTCCAAATTGAAAGGAGTCTTATTTTTGTTAAAAGGCGGTCTAAACTTCCCATTGCCTTTAGGACGGTTATGGCCAGTGCTGGCATTGGCCACCAATTCTGACCCGCCATCCAGGTTCTTCCGCTTGCCCTGGTTACCATTATCTGCTGCACCCTTGCCATGATTATTGTTTTTACCTTGGCCGGTCTTCTCCTCATCAGAACGTGGATCAGTCGTGTTATCAGAGTCGGCATACTTTGTGAGAGCCACCATGAGTTCTCCCATGTCCTAACACGTCCGCTTGAGCCGGCCGAGCTTCTGCTTCAGAGGGGTGAAGTGATAGTTCTTCTCTAGGATCAGCATCGCTTGAGCCGCCGTGATCTGTTCAGATGGGCGACACCCGCCGGACCCAATGATGAGCCGACTCATTCTCCTGTTGGACACAGTGATCCACATCCACAATCGTCATAGGCTGTTTGCAAGTCCCTTGAAAGTTTTTGATGGACCTTGCTTTCAGGTATTGGGTAGCAAACCCTTCAACCACATGCGAGCCGGTCCTTCAAGCATCATGATGAAATACTTGGAACACACCGTGTCGTTGACATACAACATCTCCGTAGCCAGCTCATAGCTTTCGATCCAGGCCCCCGGAGGTAAGTCGGCAGTGTAATCCGGGACTTTGCGAGGTCCTTTGAAAACCTTTGGCAACCGCTCGTTCCGCAGAGCTGATACTAAAAAGGTACTCCCACGGCCCTGGTGCTCAGTCCCGCTCCTACTGAGACGGAGGGCACAGGCTCTTGGTGAGCCGCTGCTGCCAAAGCCGTCGCCTCTTGCTGGTTTCTTGCCCAGTTTACGAGCGCATGTGCATCTAGAGCCGCCTGATCATCCCTTGGAGGCCCCCGGTGCCGATCGCTGCTAGAAACCGCCGGCGACTCATAGAGTCGGCTAAAGCTATGGCTGGGGAGGGGGGTTGAGTGAACGCGGCTCCGGATGTCAGCATATTTCTCCTGCTGGGCCATCGCCGTCTGAAGGTACCCAATGGCGTTCTGCACCTCTTCTGCAAAAGGCGCCTCGTCTGGAATAGGGATTGTTTCAAGACGGGTTGCTGCAGCCTCCATGTTCTCTGCTGGGTTGGAATAATGACCCACCGTCGTTGGAAAAGCCATCGGTGAGGCCTGGTTTTGTCGAGGCGGGTTAAGCTGTTGTCGAGCAACCGGCTGACTTCCAGGCGCATCCGCTGCTCGTCCCGTTCCTGGCTTATTAAAGAGATTCCTAGCCTCGTACTGTTCCGGTAAGCGGGATCGATGCCTCATCCGCTGCACCGCAACCGCTGATTGCTGCTCTAGCTCAAGGCGGAAAGCATCTGTCTTAAGGCGTTCTGCCTCCGCCTCCATCTGAACTTTTAATTCGGCAATCCTCTGTTGCACCACCGCCATCCGGTCCTTAAGTCTTATGATCTCCAAGTTCCGAGCGGCTTGATTATATGGTGTGACTTCGGTGGTCATCAGGGTCGCGAGCTCGTTCATCAGATCCAAAAGAACTCCAGCCAGCGGTGGCGGGTCAGCCCTCATGTCTGCTGCTCCGGTAGTTGTGCTGCTCATGCTTGGGGCTGACCCCTCCATGAACCGGCAGCCCGAGATCGTCCGGCTCAGAATGCTACAACTCAGGGTAAGGCTCGTCGTAGCCCCCGAGCCCGCCGTTATGAAGCTGGTAGATCGACTCTGCTTCTCTGCACGAAGATCCGTCCTCTGAATAGACAAGAGTCTCCTGCGACGTAGAAGTTTCAAGATCCATACCTTGAGTAAAGCCCACCAAGACGTGCTTCCGGCCCGGGTTAACACAAGCGGGTCACACATATTGGGCGGATTGTGCGTGTCGAGCCGACTCGACAATGTTGATGTAGACATCCGGCCCGGGTGTAGATCTGTCAACCTTGTTGATGAAGACGTGGATTCCGCCGAAGGGAACCCCAGCCGACGTCGTCTATGTAGAGCCTGCCGCGATGACTCTTGCTCATTCTTCCGACCACGTATACTTCGAATCCCAGGAGAGAGCCCTTTGAGAACTCAACACCACAGAGCGCTGGCCCCATGGTGGGCGCCAACTGTCATGGTTTTGTCACGGCAGATGTCCAGGTGAACGGACTTGGATTCGAGGCCATCACTAAGGTGATGGACTCAAAAGGGGTTTATCAGGATGAAGGAGACTCGTTTACCCAGGTTTGGCCCCTCAAGTAGAGGTAACAGCCTATGTCCTGATGTGCTTGTATTGCTTGGTGTATCGATTACAAGGGAGCTGATTGCTAGACCTAGTTCTCGATAGTTGATCTCTCTCTAAGTCACCCCGGGTCTCGCCTCTATACAGGAGGTAACCGACTCTCACAATGTGTCTGAGTATATCTCTACATTGTGTTGCCTTCCTGAGCAAGTTGTCTACGGGCGGCTCACACGCCCGGGTCTTCATACCTTCTCCGTCCGGACCATGTCCCGACCCATCTTGTCAAGCCACCCAACGTCTTGGGATTAAGTCTTCACGGCCCATCCTTGGGCTGGTGTGTGACCCGAAGCCTTAGGGCGGGTCTCACCATGGGGTTATATCCCCAACACTAATGGATCTCACGAGTTTTATGTTAAGTTTTGTGTTTTGAAGTTTTCATGTTTTGGGTAAAGATGTGATGGACTATGGAATAAGGAGTGGCAAGAGCCTAAGCTTGGGGATGACCAAGGCACCCTAAGTCATATTCAAGGATGCCAAATAGCCTAAGCTTGGGGATGCCCCAGAAGGCATCCCCTCTTTCATCTTCCATCCATCGGTAAATTTACTTGAGGCTATATTTTTATTCACCACATGATATGTGTTTTGCTTGGAGCGTCTTGTATTATATGAGTATTTGCTTTTTAGTCTGACACAATCATCCTTGCTGCACACATCTTTTGAGACAGACACGCATTAGTCGTGAATATATTAGAATACTCTATGTGCTTCACTTATATCTTTTGAGATAGGCAATTTTGCTCTGCTACTTCACTTATATCTTTGTAGAGCACGGTGGTGTTTGGTTTTATAGAAATAATTGAACTATCATACCTCACTTATATTATTTTGAGAGTCTTTAAACAACATGGTAATTGGTTTAGGTTATGAATTTAGTCCTAATATGATAGGCATCCAAGAGGGATATAATAAAAACTTCCATATTAAGTGCATTGAGTATTATGAGAAGTTTGATTCCTTGCATAAAGTTTTCAGATATGAAGATGGTAATGTTAAGAGTCATGTTAGGAAGTAATTGTGAATTGGTAAAAATACTTGTGTAAAGGTTTGTGATTCCCGTAGCATGTACGTATGGTGAACTGTTATGTAACGAAGTCGGAGCATGATTTTTTATAGATTGTCGACCTTTGTGTGAGGGTCGGGAGCGTGCGATGGTTTACTCCTACCAACCTCTCCCCTAAGGGAATGCGTCTAATGCTTTGGTTCAATGACTAATAGACTTTTGCAATAAGTATGTGAGTTCTTTATGACTAATGTGAGTCCATGGTTTATACGCACTATCACCCTTCCACCTTAGCTAGCCTCAGTAGTACCGCGCAACTTTCGCCGGTGCAATAAATCCACCTTCCTTAAAACAGACACCATATATCTTTCCTCAAAACAGCCACCATACCTACCTATTATGGCATTTCCATAGCCATTCCAAGATATGTTGTCATGCAACTTCCACCGTTTCGTTTATTATGACAGGCACCATCATTTGCATATTGCTTTGCATGATCGTAAGATAGCTAGCATGATGTTTTCATGGCTTGTATGTTTTTGATGTCATTTTCTATGCTAGATCATTGCACATCCAGGTACATCGCCGGAGGCATTCATATATAGTCATAATTTGTTCTAGTTATCAAGTTCTAATTCTTGAGTTGTAAGTAAATAAAAGTGTGATGACCATCATTATTAGAGCATTGTCCCATGTGAGGAAAGGACGATGGAAGCTATGATTCCCTCACAAGTGGGGATGAGACTCTGAACTTTGTGAAAAATAAAAGAGGCCATCGACGCCCAAATAAAAAAAGATGCCTTATATGCCCACTCAAAAAAGAGAGAAAAGAGAGAAGCGACAATGCTACTATCTTTTTTCCACACTTGCGCTCCAAAGTAGCACCATGATCTTCATGATAGAGAGCCTCCTACTTTATCACTTTCATATACTAGTGGGAATTTTTCATTATATAACTTGGCTTGTATATTCCAATGATGGGCTTCCTCAAATTTCCCTAGGTCTTCATGACCAAGCAAGATGCACACCCACTTAGTTTCCTTTTGAGCTTTCATACACTTATAGCTCTAGTGCATCCGTTGCATGGCAATCCCTACTCACTCACATTGATATCTATTAATGGGCATCTCCATAGCTCATTGATACGCCTATTTGATGTGAGACTATCTTCTCCTTTTCCTTCACCACGTCCACCATATTCTATTCCACCTATCGTGCTATATCTATGGCCCATGCTCATGTATTGCGTGAGAATTGACTTTTTTTTAGAAAATAGAAGTGTGAAACAATTGCATTACTTGTCATCGGGGTTGGGCATGATATAAATACTTTCTATGGGGAAGATGGAGCATAGCCAGGCTATATGATATTGTAGGGATAACATTCTTTTTCCATCTGATTTTGAAGAGGTACAATATCTTTGCTAGTATGCTTGAAATATTATTGTTTTTATGTCAACATTAAGCTTTTGTTTTGAGTCTTACGAATCTGAATATTCCTGCCACAATAAAGAATATTACATGGATAAATATGTTAGGTAGCATTCCACATCAAAAAAATCTGTTTTTATCATTTAACTACTTGAGGACGAGCAAGAATTAAGCTTGGGTATGCTGATACGTCTCCAACATATCTATAATTTTTGATTGTGTCATGATATTATATTATCTGTTTTGGATGTTTTATATGCATTAATATGCTATTTTATATTATTTTTGGGACTAACCTATTAATCTAGAGCCTAGTGCCAGTTTCTACTTTTTCCTTGTTTTGAGTATAGGATATTTGGAATATTAAACAGAGTCCACACGGAATAAAATCTTCGTGATGATTTTTCTGTAACTAAAGAGATCTACCAGGATTGGAGTGCAAGTCAAGGACCTTGCTAGGAAATCACAAGCCAGGGGGGCGCGACCACCGCCCTGGCCACACGTGGCAGGCTCGTGACTCCCTGGCAAGAGTCCTAGCCCTAATCTTCGTCCTATAAATACCCAAATATTCTCCCAATACCAAAAAGAGCCACACAAATACTTTTTCGCCGCCAGAAGCCCCCTTTCCCGAGAGATCCAATCTTGGAGTCTTTTCCGGTAATCTGTCAGGGGGGGATCCGATCACGAAGGGCATGTACATCAACTCCGTTGTCCCCCCGATGATGCGTGAGTAGTCCACCACAGACCTACGGGTCCATAGCTAGTAGCTATATAGCTACTTCTCTCTCTTTGTGCTTTAATACCATGTTCTTCATGATCTTCATGGAGATCTTTCCGATGGGAAAATCTTTTGCGGTGTGTTTGTCGAGATCCAATGAATTGCGAGTTTATGTTAAGATTATCCATGAATATTATTTGGATCTTTTCTGAATTATTATATGCATGATTTCATATCTTTGCAATTCTAGTCGAGTTATTGGCCTGGTTTGGCCAACTACATTGGTAATTCTTGCAATGGGAGAAGTGCTTAGTTTTGGGTTCAATCTTGCTGTGTCCTCACCCACTGGCAAAGTAGGGTTAGCGAGGCACATATTGTATTGTTGCCATGAAGGCTAACAAGATGGGGTTTTCATCATATTGCTTGAGTTTATCCCTATACATCATGTCATCTTACCTAATGCGTTACTCCGTTCTTCATGAACTTAATACTCTAGATGTATGCAGGAGTCGGTCGATGTGTGGAGTAATAGTAGTAGCGGCAGAATCGTTTCGGTCTACCTGACACGGACCTGACGCCTATATGCATAATCATTGCCTTGGATATCTTCATAATTATTTGCTTTTCTAACAATTGATCGAATGAAATTTGTTCACCCACCATGATACTTTCCTTCAATAGAGAAGCCTCTAGTGAAACCTATGTCCCCCAGATCTACTTTCCATAATATATTTTCAGATCTATAAACCAAAAATACCTTGCTGCAATTTATTTAGTTTTTACTTTGCGCAATTTATTACATCTATCTCTATCATATCTAATCCTTGCAAATAACCATGAAGGGATTGACAACCCGTTTATAGCATTGGGTGCAAGAGTTTGATTGTTTGTGTAGGTGCATCCATTGGTGACTTGATTGTTCCTCCTACTGGATTGATACCTTGTTTCTCATCAACTGAGGGAAATACTTATCTACTTCGCTACATCAACCTTTCCTCTTCAAGGGAAAACCAACGAAAGCTCAAGAGGTAGCAAGGGGCAACTAATTGAGTTTCCGTCGAGGTGAAGATACCCCGAACAAACCCTCAAAGGATTGTTTTCCATAGTAGCAAGTAGCGATAAATTTCAGCACATAGTATAAGTTTTTTCCTTACCAATTTCCACTTACCAAGAGCACTTCACTCCTCGGAAACGGCACAAGAAAAGGGTCTTGATGACCCACAAGTATAGTGGATCAATCATAGTCCTTTCGATAAGAGTGTCGAACCCAACGATGAGCAGAAGGAAATGACAAGTGGTTTTCAGCAACGTAATTTCTGCAAGCACTGAAATTGTAAACATATAGTTTGATAGCAAGATAAGTGGTAACAAAAAGTTAGAGTAACGTTAAACAAGGTGAACAAGGTAGACCTATCCTTTTGAGGCAAAGGACAGGCCAAAACAATCACTAGTAATTGTCAAACAGTTGTTGAGGGTACATGGGAATTTTTTCTAGTCAGTTTTTATCATGTTGGTTTGATTCGTGTTCACTACTTTGATAATTGGATATGTGGGTGGAGCTTGGGTGTTGTTCTTACTTGAACAACCTCCCACTTATGTTTAACCCCCTCGCAAGCATCCGCAACTATGAGAAAAGTATTAAGATAAAATCTAACCATATCATTAAACATTTGGATCCAAATAAGCCCCTTACGAAGCAACACATAAACTAGGGTTTAAGCTTCTGTCACTCTAGCAACACATCATCTAATAACAAATCTACAATGCATCCCCTTAGGCCCATGAATGGTAAAGGTCATGTAGTCGACGTTCACATGACACCACTAAGGGAATCACAACATACATATCATCAAAATATCGAACACATATCTAATTCATAGGATTACTCGCAACATGACTTCTCTCATGACCTTAAGAACAAAGGTAACTACTCACAAATAATAATCATGCTCAAGATCAAAGGGGTAGTGAGTAGAATAATGGATCTGAACATATATTTTTCCACCAAATAAACCATATACTAATCAACTACGCAAGGTAATCAACACTACTAGCCACCCATAGGTACCAATCTGATGTTCCGGTGGAAAGATTGAACAGAAGAAACGAACTAGGGTTTGAGAGGAGATGTTGCTATTGAAGATGTTGATGAATATTGGCCTCCCAAAGATGATAGGGGTGTTGGTGATGACGATAACTTCAATTTCCCCCTCCGGGAGGGAAGTTCCCCCAGCAGAATGACTCCATTGGAGGGCAAAAGTGCTCCTGCCCAAGTTCCACCTCGAGGCGGTGGTGCTTCATCGTGAAAGTCCTCCTGTGATTTTTATAGCATGGAAAGTATTGTGAGCTACTTTGTCGTTTTCGTTGATAATAAAAGTATACCACCCAAAATATATTATTTCTCTCTCAATTTAAACCTTGAGCTCTCACACCTCTACAAATCCCTACTTCCCTCTGCGAATGGCCTATCTTTTATTTTATGCAATTTTTTTTGCTTTGAGTCTGCATCTTCTCTTATAAGAACCAACTAGGGGGCACTATGATCGTACTTGAGCATTGGGCATAGCTAATATTTGAGTGTGTTTCATGAATGGATCAATGATTGAGCATGATGGGCTAGGAATAACTTTCTTACGTGTTGATATTTTGAAAGACATGGTTGCCTGTTGACATGTTTGAGTATTGAAGTCATTATGTTAAAACCAGACTATTGCTTCGAATCATTATAAGTCCAAATGTCCATGCTATACAAAAGAAAAGAACGTGATGAACATGCTAGGCAACATTCCACATTAAAAATTCTATTTTTATCATTTACAAGCTTGGGGATGCTGATACGTCTCCAATGTTTCTTTAATTTTTGCTTGTTTCATGCTGTTAGATTATAATTCTTGGATGTTTTATAATCATTTTATAACAACCTTATATCATTTTTGGCACTAACCTATTGACATGGTGCCAAAGTGCCAGTTGTTGTTTTTGCTTGTTTTTTACTTCACAGAAAATCAATATCAAACGCAGTGCAATCGCGATGAAACTTTTTGGAGAATTTTCTGGACCAGAAGACACCCAGTGGGCCAAACAACTCCCGGAGAGGTGGGTTGTGGAGAGCACAACCCACCAGGACGCGCACGGGGTTTTGACGAAACACAATTCTAGCCGTCGTCCTCGGCCCCCTTCCGCACTACCTCTGATGCCGATAAATTGCCAAATATTCCAAAAACCACAGGGGAGTCGACAAAACACAATTACAGCTGCCGCAAGTTCCAGCATCGCGAGTTCCAATCTAAACACCATCACGGAGGGGTTCATCTTCCTCATAGCTGCCTCTCCGATGATGCGTGAGTAGTCCACCATAGACCTATAGGTCTGTAGGCAGTAGCTAGATGGCTTCTTCTTTCTCTCTTATGATTCTCAATACAATGATCTCTTGGAGACCTATTTGATGTAAAAAATTGTGGTGTGTTTGTTGGGATCCGATGGATTATGAGTTCATCATCAGTTTCTATCAATGAATATATATTATTTGAGTCTTCTTCGAAATCTTATATGCATGATTACTTATAGCCTCATATTTGTTGTCTGAATGTTTGGTTTAGTTAGGCCGACTAGATCGATTTTTCTTCCCATGGGAAGAGGTGCTTTATGATGGGTTCAATCTTGCGGTGTTCTTTCTCACTAACAAAAGGGGCAGCAAGACACACATGTATCGTTGCTAATAAGGATAACAAGATGGGGTCTATTCCTATATGAATAGATCATGTCTACATCATGTCATCGTTCTTATTGCATTACTCCATTTTTCCATTAACTTAATACACTAGATGCACGCTAGATAGCGGTCGATGTGTGGAGTAATAGAGGTAGATGCAGGCAGGCAGGAGTTTGCTTGTTTCATGCTGTTAGATTATCATTCTTGGATGTTTTACAATCATTTTATAACAACTTTATATCATTTTTTGACACTAACCTATTGACATAGTGCCAAAGTGCTAGTTGTTGTTTTTGCTTGTTTTTTACTTCACAGAAAATCAATATCAAACGGAGTCTAATCGCGATGAAACTTTTTGGAGAATTTTCTGGACCAGAAGACACCCAGTGGGTCAAACAACTCCCGGAGAGGTGGGTTGTGGAGAGCACAACCCACCAGGACGCGCACGGGGATTTGACAAAACACAATTCCAGCCGCCTTCCTTGGCCCCCTTCCGCACCGCCTCTAATGCCAATAAATTCCCAAATATTACAAACACCACAGGGGAGTCGACAAAACACAATTCCAGCCGCCACAATTTCCAGCACCATGAGATCCAATCTAAACACCATCACGGAGGGGTTCATCTTCCTCATAGCTACCTCTTCGATGATGCGTGAGTAGTCCACCATAGACCTATAGGTCTATAGGCAGTAGCTAGATGGCTTCTTCTTTCTCTCTTATGATTCTCGATACAATGATCTCTTGGAGACCTATTTGATGTAATAATTTGCGGTGTGTTTGTTGGGATCTGATGGATTATGAGTTCATGATCAGTTTCTATCCATCAATATATATTATTTGAGTCTTCTTCGAACTCTTATATGCATGATTACTTATAGCATCATATTTCTTGTCTGAATCTTTGGTTTAGTTAGGCCGACTAGATCGATTTTTCTTCCCATGGGAAGAGGTGCTTTGTGATGGGTTCAATCTTGTGGTGTTCTTTCTCACTGACAAAAGGGGCAGCAAGACACACATGTATCGTTGCTCATAAGGATAACAAGATGGGGTCTATTCCTATATGAATAGATCCTGTCTACGTCATGTCATCATTCTTATTGCATTACTCCAGTTTTCCATGAATTTAATACACTAGATGCACGGTGGATAGCGGTCGATGTGTGGAGTAATAGAGGTAGATGCAGGCAGGAGTTGGTCCATCTATCTTGGATGTGTTGCCTATATAATGATCATCGCCCTAAATATGGTCACGACTATTCAATTTTCTATCGAGTGCCCAATAGGAATTTGTTCACCCACCGTGCGCTATACTCATGAGTGAAGCCACTAGTAAACCCTATGGCCCCCGGGTCTACTTTTCCATCATATTACTTTATGATCTGCGTTTTTGAAATCTTTGTTTTCAGATCTACAAAACCAAAAACCAAAAAGTATATTGCTGCATATTTACTCTTTTTATTTCGTGTTCTTGAGAGATCTATCTCTCCTATCTATCACTACCTAATCTATCTTATTACCGTAGAGAGATTGACAACCTGTTTTACGCGTCGGGTTGCAAGTATTTGTTATTTGTGTGCAGGTGTTGCTTATTGGGTGTTGGTGATCCTCCTACTGGTTTGATAACCTTGGTTTCATAACTTAGGGCAATACTTACCGTCATTGTGTTGCATCATCCCTTCCTCTTTGGGGAAATACTAACACGGTCTCAAGCCACGTCAGTAACAAGCAAAGATAAATAGTTTCGTGTTTTTGATTTTTATGAATCAACCTAAATATAATAGCAAATGCAAAGAAGAACAAGTGAATGATAATTTGTGTGAAGGTACTTGATAGTTGGTGATGATATTCCCGCGCAACGGCACCTGAATTCGGTTTTCGTGAAGAGGAACGGGTAATTGTACCAAAATACAGATAAGTATTTTCCTCAGTTAAGAAACCAAGGTTTATCGAACCAATAGGAATATCAATTCACAAGTGTCTTTAGCGATAGCAAATAAAAGAGCAAACAACTTGCTACCAATGCTGCAAGAGGGTTTTCAATCCCCTTGATCTCATTATTTGCAGGCGAGTGAAGTGCGTAGATAATAATAGATAATTTTAGATTGCAAAAAAAATAAAAAAAATGGCAGGAAGATAAAGATAGGATTTGTAAATATATAAGTGAATAGACTCGGGGGGCCATTGTTTTCCCTAGCAGCATCTCTCATGTAGGCAACATACGATCTGTAAACAAATTACTGTTGAGAAATTGATAGAAGAGCGCATATTTATGTGATATTCACGACAATGATCATGTGTATATAGGCATCATGTCCATAAGCAAATAGTCCGACTCCTACCAGCACCTATTACTGTTACTCCGCCCATTGACCGCTATCCAGCATGCATCTAGAGTATTAAGTAAAATAGAGTAATGCTTAGAGAATGTTGACATGATGTAGACAAAGAGAATTCAATTGATATGAACTAACCCCATCGTTTTATCCTTGGTGGCAACAATACAAAGACATGCCTTATCCCGTTCTATCACTAGGATGTAGAGCAGCGTCAGATTGAACCCACTACAATGCACCCCTCTCAAACAATCTAGTTGGTCAAACTATTTCAATAAATCGGAGAGGATTACGAAATTATAATGACCATGAAATAAAGAATCATAATATATATCAGAGGTGACTCAAAGACTTTTCATGAATAATATGAACATAAACCCACAATTCATCGGATTCCAAGAAACGCACCATACAAAAGATATATATCAGATAGATCAAAGTGAAGATGTGATGATCATTGTATTGATGGTCAAAAGAGAGAGATAGCCATCTAGGTACGAACTACGGACCCGTAATAGGTTTGTGGTGAACTACTCACACATTGTCATGAGGGCACCAAGGTTGATGAAGAGGCCCTCTATTGGGGATATTACCCCATGGAGAGACACGCGCAGGATGGGTCGGGTCATGAGGTTGGCGGCTTAGCAATAAGGCATGGAGGTGACCTGCTCGATGGGCCTGGAGAAGGCCCAGAGCCGGCAGACAATGTGTAACACCATGGCGTAAGCCACCGGGGACAGCTTGCCAGACAAGGCAAGGGTAGTTACAGACAAGGTCGGTTGTTAAGTGTAACCTGGCCCGGACTCCTGTAAGCCTAGGGCCTCGACCTGTGTATATAAAGGCGGGTTCCCTCTGCGGCTTAGTCCATGAAACCTTCGATCGACTACTAGGTCAAGCGAATTCGCTCCCTTGTAATCGATATCCAATCAATACAACTCAAAGCAGGACATAGGCTATTACCTGCTTTGAGAGGGGGGTGAACCTAGGTAAACTTGTAGAGATGGCTTCACACCTAAGTCCTTGCACTAGAACATCTGTCGTGATAAAACCACGACAATTGCCGCCCACCGTGGGACAGATGCTTGGTTGTTTGGAGAAGTCGAAGGGCTCTCTCCTAGGTATCGAGGGATACGCTGTTGGCAGGATGACTAAGAGTGGCTACGGGAAGCTCTACATCGATGATGTCGGTTGGGGCCCTGAGGCCGACTCAGTTGAGTACGGGTATCGGGTCCCCGTCGGCGGAATTCACATCTTAATTGGCAAGATTGGCGGATCTCAGCCTTGGCCGAACATCTCCACCGACCTCGTCGAGCCGGCCCTGCATGCGCAACTCGCTCGGATTAACCCGGGACGGAAGCATGGTTTCGTCGGCTTCAGGCAAGGCGTGGAGTTTGAGGAAGGCTCTATGTCACGAGAGGAAACCCTCGTTTGCTCACAAGATGGATTCTCGAGCAGGGAGGCAGAATCAATCTACTAGCTTCACAACGACAAACTTGGAGGCTACTTTGAGGATTACCATGACTCGGAGTAGTGTGAGCCACCAAGCCGAGCCGCTGTCTTCATGGCTGGATCAACACCGGCTCCTAGTAGCTTGGTCGGTGATGCGAGGCGATCTGGGTCTCTGATGCTGTCGGCTCAAGTTTTGTTGTATCTTATGAATGAGCTAACGACTCTAATGGGAACTGAGGTCACACTCGAAAACCAAGCATCCCGTAACTTGGAGATTGCGAGGTTGAAGGACCATATGGCCAGTGCCCAGGAGGAAACCAACATGTTATGGGCTCATATGGAGGCTGAGTCAGAACGCCTCAGGGCGGAAACTCTTCGCCATTACCTGGATCAACAAATCGCAGATGCAGTCCATTGGATGAGGCACCAGACCCGTCTGTCGGGCCACTATGAGCCCAGGAATCTTTTCAACACACCAGGGTCGGGATGGAAGGCGCCTCTGACCATGACGCGAGCGATGGAAGTACCTGGAAGCAGGGCGGTGATTCCGCATCGTCAATTAGACATGCCCCGCAGGAACCAGACTCCTCCGCAGCACTTTCCAACACCACCCGATCATTTTTCTAACCCAGCGGAAAACACGATAGGGCCAGCAGTCATACATAATGCGCTCCCCATGGCTAATGGTACGCCCTTCGCTTAGGAAGCCCGGAATGCCATTGGGTACTTGCAGACGGTGGTGGCGCAACAGGAGAAGTATACTTACAGCCAGAGTCGTGTCCATTCGACCCCTATCCCGAGCCACAGTTACAGCAGGCAATTAATGTCACCAGCAATATCTAGCTCCAAGCGACGTCGGAATCCACCCCGTGACGACCTGCCCGTAGTTGATGCTCAGGAACTTGTAGATCGGGCGAGAGCACAGCGAGAGGCGGCAGCGGCCGCGGCGACTTATCAAGAATCGCCCATAGTCACACCTTCCATCTTGGTGGGAGCCGGAATAACCTCTAGAGATGTGGGAGTGTCGTGCTTAGTGTCGTCTCTACGGAATGAGCACCAGCCAAAGTACTTTAAGGGTCCGCGTAAAGTGCCTAATTATATTGTTGATCTGCCTCCGGAAGCTTGGATTGAGAGTTATGAGCTAGCCATGGAGATGTTGGACGTCAGGGATGCGGTCTGTGCCAAGTATTTCATCATGATGTTGGAAGGACTGGCTCGTACGTGGTTGAAGGGTTTTCCTCCTAATACCATTAATTCTTGGGCCAAATTGAAGGCAAAGTTTATTAAAAACTTTCGAGGAACGTGCAAGCAGCCTATGGATTTGATCATTGCATGCAGTGAGAGGATGAGTCGGCCATGGATTGGGTCCAGCGGGTCTTGACCTTTATCCACTCATATGATAATATCACGGCGGCTTAGGCGGTTCTTCTCTGGAGAAGAATTGTCATTTTTTGCCCATCAAGCAGAAGCTTGTACGTCTCAAGCGTTCTTGCTAGGACATGGGGGATCTCATGGCAGCTCTCACCAAATACGCAGATTCTGACAGCACCATAGATCCTGGGTCTGATGAGAAGAAATCAGCTAAGGGCAAGAAGAATGGCAATGGCAAGGGTGAGCAGCAGAATGGGGTAGGAAATAACAACCCACGCAATAGCGGTAAGCAGAAGCAGCCGGATGGCGGGTCATATCTTGTAGCCAATACTAACACTAGAAACAACCGTGGCAAGGGGAACGGTAAGCTGCCTTTCGGCAAAAATAAGCCTTTAAACATGGAAGCATTCCTTAATGACCCCTCCCCGAAGCATAGCCTGCCCAATAAGCCATCCACTCATGCTTGGAATGATTGTTGGGTTATGCGGGAATTCTGGAATTACAGCCTTAACCAGCATCAAGGTAACGGCAACGGACCGCCCGACGGATCAAGATACGGCCCTCACAGGTCTGGCTTCGCTGCAGGCGGCTTAGGTTCTAGTTATTAGGGTCAAGGAAGCCATGGAGGTCATAACCCTCAGCCTGGCAATGGTGGTCAGCAACAAAACAATCAGTCAGTGTATCAGAGTAACCCAAAGCAGCTTAATGAAGGCTAGTATCATGTTTTTATGACAAGCCTTGATAAGAGAGATCAGAAAGTGTGCAAGCGGTCGGTCAATGCGGACATGTTGGCTCTCCCGCAGTAGTTGAAGTGGTCTGAGTTTGGCATAACTTGGAGCAGGGAGGATCACCCGCCATGTGTGGATAACCTTGGGTATTAAGCTTTGGAGGTGGCCCCCAAGTTGGAGGATATGCATTCACCAAGGTACTTATGGATGGTGGGAGTAACATCAACATCATGTGCTATGACATGTTTTGCGAGATGATCCTGCTTGACAAGGATCTTAAACCATCTTCAATAGTCTTTCACCGGGTGGTGCCTGGAAAATCGGGTTACCCGGTTGGAAAAATCGCCCTGGAAGTAGCCTTTGGCGATTAGTTCAACTACAGGGTGGAGACATTATGGTTCGAGGTGGTTAAAATCAAGAGCCAGTACCATGCCTTGTTTGGACAGCCGGCTTACGCCAAGTTCATGGCTAGGCCTTGTTATGTTTACTTGCAGCTCAAGATGCATGGTCTGAATGGAAAGATTACAATGCATGGTGATTAGAAGATTGCTCTTTAGTGCGAGGAAGGTGGTGTTGCGTACGTAGAGTCAAGTTGTGTTGAGGCGGAGCTCAAATTTTATAAAGAAAATGTTGCCCGACTGATATGACCCCGTTGAAGAAGCCCAACACTGAATCTGAGCCACCCCTGAAGTTTGTAGCAGAAGCTACGAAGCTAGTGGATTTTACTCCCGGTGACTCATCGCAGCAGTTCACTATTAGGGCTAATATGGATCCCAAATAGTAAAGTGCGCTCATCGAATTCATTCCTGAGAATCGGGACATCTTTGCATGGAAACCTTCTCACATGCTGGGTGTACCGAGAGCGGTACCTCAATGTGGATCCTAGGTTTAAGCCGGCCAAACAATTCCTCCACCATTTCAATGAAGAGAGGCGTAAGGCTATTGGAGAAGAGGTAGCCCGACTCTTGGCAACAGGGTTTATCGTTGAAGTTTTTCACCCAGAGTGGTTGGCTAACCCTGTGCTTGGGCTTAAAAAGAATGACACATGGCACATGTTATGGATTACACAGATCTCAACAAAGCATGTCCGGTTGATGCATTTGGTCTCCCCCGTATCGACCAGATTATTGATGCACCAGCGGGTTGTGAGAGCTTATGTTTCCTGGATGCTTACTCAAGTTATCATCAGATCAAGATGGCAGTCAAAGAACAAGACAAGACGTCCCTTATTACACCTTTTGGAGATTTGTTCTATGTGTCTTTGCCCTTTGGACTCAAAAGTGCACAAGCAACTTATTAGCCCTGTGTGTAGAATTGCCTTCATGGTCAAATTGGGCGCAATGTTCATGCTTATGTAGATGATATTGTGGTCAAGTAAATGAGGAAGGAGACTCTGTTGGATGATTTAAAGGAAACTTTTGATACTCTACGGGTTTACAAGATGATGCTTAACCCGACCAAGTGTGTATTTGGTGTGCCTGCAGGCAAGCTCTTGGGATTCTTGGTCTCCGAGCGGGGTATTGAAGCTAACCCGGACAAGATAAAGGCCATCACTTCTTTGTCTAAGCCAGCATGTATTAATGATGTCGAGTGCTTGGCGGGTCGGATTGCCGTTTTAAGCCGGTTCATAAGCCGCCTGGGTGACAAACCTATTCCTCTGTATAAAATGATGAAGAAAACATACAACTTCATCTGGAGTGATGCAGCCAATGGGGTGTTTGAGGCGCTCAAAAAACAGTTGGCTGAGCCGCCCGTTTTAGCTGCTCTAGTATAAAAAGACTCTTTGCTCCTGTACGTGGCGGCTGGAGTTGTTTTATCTTCCCCGCGAGGTGACAAATTATGTTATGTTTTGCGGTTAATGTTTCCTTGCACTAACTATGCAGCTAAATATAAGTCTTTGCTTCATGGGCTCCGTGTGGCAAAGGAGATGAATTTGAGTCGGGCCAGATGCCTCGGTGACTCCGACCTGGTGGCTCAGTAAGTTTCTGGCACATGGGATTCCAAGGACCCTCGCATGGTGGCTTATCGCCAGGCGGTTGATGTTATTGCTGGTCACATAAAGGCCTATCAGGTGGATCACACTGATCGTCGGAAGAATGAGGCGGCTGATGCATTATCAAGATTGTTGTCTCAGCATAAGCTGGAGCCGCCTACTGTGTTTTTGGACGTACTACATCACCCGTCAGTTAAATTACCGTCAGAAGAGGATCTTGTCATACCTGACCCGGAAGAACAGTTGGTGGCGGTTCTCCCCGCAATCCCTAATTGGACGTTGCCTTATCTGGCGTTTCAAAGTCATGGTGAATTACCCCAACATGAGATCTTGGTGCGGCAGATTATGAGGCGATCTAAGTCTATTACTATCGTCAACGGCGAGTTGCACAGGTGCTGCATGACAGGCGTTTTTCAATGATGTGTCTCTCCTGATGAGGGCCGTGAAATCTTGCAAGAGATACATGCTGGCGATTGTGGTGATCACGCCGGGTCAAAGTCCTTAGTAGCTAAGGCTTTCGAGCACGGATTTTACTGGTTAACGGCTCACAAGGATGCAGAGGACTTGGTCAGTAAATGTGATGGATGTCAAAAATTCAGATGTCGTACCCATGTGCTGGCTCAAGAGTTATGGAATGATTCCAATCACCTGGCCATTTGCAGTCTGAGGGCTTGTTATGGTGGACCTTTTAAGAGGTCTAAAGACAAGAAGACCCACCTCTTGGTGGTGGTTGACAAGTTTACTAAATGGGTTGAGGCTGAGCCGGTCAGTAAGTGTGACGCAGCAACAACACTTCAATTCGTCAAAAATCTGATTTTTTGGTTTGGTTATCCTCATAGTATCTTTACTTACAATGGTACAAACCTGTCCAAAGGGGCTATGAAGGATTTCTATGATGGTGAACACATCCGCCTTGATGGGTCTTCCGTGGCTCACCCACAGTGAAACGGTTAAGAAGAGCATGCTAACCAGGAAATTTTGAGAGGGATAAAACCCCGGCTCATGGCTCCTTTGGAACACATGACGGGTGGAGGAATTACCTTTGGTACTTTGGAGCATCAGAACCACCCCAATAGGTCAACGGGCTATAGGCCTTTCCTCATGGTTTATGATGGAGAAGCCGTTCTCCCTAGTGATATCCGTCATGACTCGCCCAGGGTGGCGGCTTACATTAAAACTGGTAATGAGACAGCGTATCAGGATGCTTTGGACGCATTGGATGAAGCACTGGACCTTGGAGCGGCACGATCGGCAAGATCTGCATTGTTATCATACATGTAGAGTCAAGACCCAAATATTCCAAGAAGGCGGCTTCGTGCTCCGGCTGATTCAAGACCAGTCAAATATACATAAGTTGTCACCCCCCTGGGAGGTACTGTTTGTGATCAGCAGAAATCTCAATAATGGCTCCTACTATCTCCTTGATGTACGGGAGAGTGATAAATCACGCACTTCTGGAGAAGAGACTTCCAGGCATTGTAACATTGCTCACCTTCGGCCGTATTATACTTGAGCCGCCAGCTCTCATTAATGTACATACTTCTGTCATTGTATATACCACCTTTTATGATATAATAAAGTTGGTATCCCCATAATTCGGTGCCTCTGCCATTTTTTCCGCACCAAGTTTTGTGCAAAGAGTTGTTTCTTTATAAGGTTACTTGGGAGCTTCCAACCCACTGGGTTTAACTATCATACCCTCTTGACCGGCTTTCTATGCCATATTCGAGTTAAACCTGCCTGTTTGCAACTTGCTACTCCACTATGTGATCCGTCGAACTATTGACAGTCAATCTTGCTCAGAGACCCTGAACTTGATAGTCAATATCATAATAAGACCGTGAACTTGTCAAGGTTTAAATGGCAGCTTTCATCACGAGAGAGATGACTTATAGTGAGCTAGGATAAACTTGCCTTGTCTGCCGTAGTCTCTTCGCTATGTGCCCTCTTCGTACTCTTAGCAATCTCAATCTTTTAAAGACCCTGAACTTGCTAAGGTTTAAATGATAGATTTATGTCACGTGAGAGCCGGCTTACGAGCTTTCGGGCTTTTTTATGCCTAGCTTCTTTTTGAGGCAATGTATATTTTTAATTACAAAACAAAAATAAGAGCTATCTCTTCTGGATGTGACCTTACAGACGGATTATGAGGAAGAGAATATGCATGTATATATTCTGTTGTTTGTTTTTCCAGACATTTTCTTCATGATAAGATTCTAAATCTTTGGGTAATATTGGCTTAGCATTGCTCATGAAGTGTAACCCGCCAGTGCAAATTAGTGAAGTCAGATGCTTATATCAAGACATTTCATGATGGAAGATTTTTCAGTCGCCGACTTATGAGTTGAAGCTTCCAAAAAATGCGTGAAGGTCCATCATGAGCAAGCAAGTTTTCCCTACGCTATTACAAGGCGTCGGAGGACACAAAATGTCATGCTCAAGTTTTTATAACTTATCACCCGACGGCTCAGCTTTGCCCGGGTTAGCATCCTTGAAGACCAGTTCTTGCGTCTAGCTTGCGGACGGGTCATCCTGTGATGGGTCTTCGTTTTCCTAGATCTGAAGATTGTCCACCTCCCAATTGAAGTTGAGTAATGTTTCCAATTCAGCCTCATCATCCAAGATGGGAGATGGATCAACATTAGGATCGAAGATATGCTTACGCCGTTGGGGAGTCGGGTCCGTTGGTTCAAATGTAGGCGCCCAGATTCGCGCGTTGTCGGCGTCATAAGCTGCCTGATATGTCTTAGAGCAGATATTGCACCCTTGCAGGCGACTGATTTCTTCATTTGTTCAAAGTGTTGGGGGATGGTGGAGAGGCATTTTGGCACATCTTTGATATATTTTGGCTCACCTTTCTCACCAAAGACTGCCCTGTTGGTAAATAGGCTTCTAGCGTATAGTTGTTC
Source organism: Hordeum marinum (assembly GCA_022496015.1). Taxonomy (NCBI): domain Eukaryota; kingdom Viridiplantae; phylum Streptophyta; class Magnoliopsida; order Poales; family Poaceae; genus Hordeum; species Hordeum marinum. Next base: position 178,191 of record JAAAWK010000567.1, read on the forward strand.
ATCAAAGGCATATAACGCCTTCAGCTTCAGCAAATTGTATTCCGGAAGTTGGCGAGTGTGTTTGCCTGTAAAATAGATTAAGATAATACGTCGCTGGGCGAGTCTCCGCAAGAGTATTTGAAGCATTGTCATAAGTATACTCAACAAGGCTTACCAAAGATAGCTTCAGTCATCTGGTTTATGTGCCGCTTCAGGCTGGTCAGCTCTTCAGTCACGGGTGTAAGACGGCCCTTGGCGTCTTCGGCGCGTTTGGTCAGGGCGGCTTGGCAGGTTTCACCAGATTTTTTATATGCTTCGAGTTCTGTCTTGATCTTCTCCATCTTGGACAAGGCGAGCCGGCACTTTGTATCGACCTCTGCTTGAGATTCTTGTTGCAAGGCCAAACACTTCTTAAGGTCTGTCACGCTAGATTCAACCACATTTAAATATTAATTCCTACAAATTACAAGTCATAGCAAAGTAAGATTACCAGTTTTAAGCTGCCGGACCGGCTCGTAATGGTGCTTACAAGTACTGCAGAGCGTTTTCACAAGTCCCAAGCAGATTCCAAGCAATATACTTGACACTTGGGGGATAATGTGTATCGGTTCTTTCAAGTTCTTACAATACAATTAAGACCCGGATCATCTTCATGAAGATAACCTGGCCCTTAGGGGCTACACATTTCTCTACAAGTCTCAAATCAGGTTTACAGAGGGTCCTGACTCATTATTTGTATAATGACCCGGCCCTTGGGGGCTACACTTGTCATTTTTGCATTTATAAAGACGATAAGTGCCGGCTCATTATTGGTATAATGACCCGGCCCTTGGGGGATACATGTTGGTCTATTCAAGTCTACATATTATTGAAGACCCGACTTATTTTCGAGAAAATAAGTCAGCCCTTGGGGGCTACATAAGGGTATACAGAGAATGGTAAAGTGGATTACCTCATATTTCCTCTTCTTCATATCTACTAATCTGGCTTCCATGTCCCGACGGGCAGCCAGGCGGCTTAAATAGCCCGAGTGCAACTCGTCAATAGTCAGCTTCTCCGAGTTTGGAAGATCAAGCTTGGTTTTATCCTTCTCAGGTGAAGGCATTTCATTCTTGCTAATGTGCTTGGTTCGCACGTTGGAGGGTGTCGGAGCGGCATAGGCTGAGCTGGTAATAACGACCTCTTCTTCTTGAGCCGACACCTCTTGAGTTGTCAACAGGGGGTTAGGCGGCTTAGGATCCGTCTCTAGTGTGATTCCAGTTCCACGATCCAATATCATCACATAGCCTATACCATGTCAATGCTTTTCCCTCCAAACATAAAGGGAAAAACTTCTTCCTAACTTCATCTCCGGGTAAACCTACAAACTTAAATAATCCACAAATTTCGTTCACATGTAAGAGGTGCATATCAGCATGTTCAGTTCCATCTCCTGCATAACGTTTAGCAAGCAGTTGTTCTAACATACCCAAAGGATATTTACAAGTAACATTTTCAATAGGTGTTGTAGGTTGAGGGGTGATACCTCTCCAATGTATCTATATTTTTTGATTGTGTCAAGCTATTATATTATCTGTTTTGGATGTTTTATATGCATTAATATGCTATTTTATATTATGTTTGAGACTACCCTATTAATCTAGAGCCTAGTGCCAGTTTCTCTTTTTTCCTTGTTTTTGAGTATTGCAGACTTGGAATATTAAATGGAGTTCAAACGGAATAAAATCTTCGCGATGATTTTTCTGGAACAAAAGAGATCTACCAGGCTTGGAGTGCAAGGCAAGGACCTTGCCAGGAAGTCACAAGCCAGGGGGCGGGGCCACCCCCCTAGGCGCGCCTGGCAGGCTTGTGACTCCCTAGCAGGAGTCCTAGCCCTAATCTTCGTCCTATAAATACACAAATATTCCCCCAATACCAAAAATATCCACGCAAATACTTTTCCGCCGCCAGAATCCTCCGTTCCCGGGAGATCCAATCTTGGAGCTTTTTTTGATAATCTGCCGGAGGGGGATCCGATCACGGAGGGCATCTACATCAACTCCATTGCCCCTCCGATGATGCGTGAGTAGTCCACCATAGACCTATGGGTCCATAGCTAGTATGTAGATAGTTTTTTCTCTCTCTTTGTGCTTCAATATCATGTTCTTCATGATCTTCATGGAGATCTATTCGATGTAATACTGTTTTGCGGTGTGTTTGTCGAGATCCGATGAATTGTGGGGTTATGTTCAGATTATCCATGAAAATTATTTGAGTCTTTTCCGAGTTCTTATATCCATGGTTTCATATATTTGCAAGTCTCTTCAAGTTATTGGTTTGATTTGTCCAACTAGATTGGTAATTCTTGCAATGGGAGAAGTGCCTAGTTTTGGGTTCAATCATGCGGCGTCCTCACCCAGTGACAAAGTAGGGGTAGCGAGGCACGTATTGTATTGTTGCCATCAAGGGTAACAAGATGGTGTGTTCATCATATTTCTTGAGTTTCTCCCTCTACATCATGTCATCTTACCTAATGCATTACTCTGTTCTTCATGAACTTAATACTCTAGATGTAGGCAGGAGTTGGTCGATGTGTGGAGGAATTGTAGTAGATGCAGAATCGTTTCAGTCTACTTGACATGGACGTGATGACTATATACATATTCATTGCCTTAGATATCTCCATAATTATTCGCTTTTCTATCAATTGCTCGACAGTAATTTTTTCACCCATCGTGATACTTTCCTTCAAGAGAGAAGCCTTTAGTGAAACCTGTGGCCCCCGTGTCTACTTTCCAAAATATATTGTTAGATCTATGAACCAAAAATACCTTTCTGCAATTTATTTACTTTTTCATTTCCGCAATCTATTACATCTATCTCTATCAGATATAATCCTTGCAAATAACCGTGAAGGGATTGACAGCCCCTTTATAGTGTTAGGTGCAAGAGTTTGATTGTTCGTGTAGGTGCATCCATTGGCGACTTTCTTATTCCTCCTACTGGATTGATACCTTGGTTCTCATCAACCGAGGGAAATACTTATATATTTCGCTGCATCACCCTTTCCTCTTCAAGGTAAAACCAACGCAAGCTCAAGAGGTAGCAAGAAGGATTTCTGACGCCATTGTCGTTGGGGATACACGTCACAAACTCATCTCTTGAATTTATATTATTTGCCATTTGCCTCTCTTTTTCCTCTCCCCACTTCTAAAACAATTTTCACAAAATACCAAAAAGATTTTCCTTTTTATTCGCCCTTCTTTCGTTTACCTTTTCATTGCAATGTTTGCTTGTGTTGCCATGTGCCTTCTGTTTGCTTGCATCTACGCTTGCTAAAACTCTATTGATATGGATCCTCATCCACTTGATAATCTTCTCAAACAATCAAATTATGATGAACCAATTGCTAGTGAGTTGAGTGCACTTGATTATCTCTATGAAGTTTATTATGAAAACCATGAATCTGAAAATTTTAATGAACTGTTGAAAGAAGAAATTTGTAAGGAGATTCATGATAATTCCTTGATTGAAAATTGATTGTTATTTTGCTACTATGAATTATCTAAATATCCATGATTCTAATGATATACAAAGCCATAAGCTTGGGGATGCTATCTATCATCAAGATAATATTTTTTGTTCCCCATCTTTTGATGGGCAAACTCAGTATGATGATTGCATGCTTGTGCATCATGAATAGAATGATTTATGTGATAGTTATATTGTTCAATTCTTCATGAAGATTTGAAATTTATAATGAGGGAGGAACATATGCTTGTAGGAATTGCAATAATATCAAGTTTCCTCTCCATGTGTTCAAAGTTTAGAAGTTATGCTTTTTTGGCCTTCCTATGCTAGTTGACTCTTGTTCCCATAAATTGTTTGTTCACAAAATCCCTATGCATAAGAAGTGGGTTAGAAATAAATTTGTTTCTCATGAGATTCATGATGCTCTATTGCATATTCCAGTTACTACTTTTTATGTGAGCATCATTGAAATCATCATGCCTTGCTAGGGGCGTTAAACAATAGCGCTTGTTGGGAGGCAACCCAATTTTATTTTTATGTTTCTAATTTTTCTTTTGTTTTTGAGTGTTTACCACATTATTAGTTCTGTAATAATTGTGTTTTGGTGTTTTAATTAGTGTTTGAGCCATGTAAGACCTTTGGGATGGTCTATGGTGATTGTTGATTTGATCTAGTTGAAAAACAGAAAATTTTGCGCCCAGTCCAGGAATTTTATATTTTTTCAGAGCATCGAATGAGCGTGAAAGTTTTGCAAAAGATTCATATAAAAATTTCCCAGGTTTTTCCTAAGTTTTGAGAATTTGTTGAGTTATAGAAGTATACAAAGTTTTCAGATTGCTATAGAATGTTCCGTTTTTTATATATTCTGTTTTCTTTGAGTTGTTTACCTATTTGGATGTATCTATGGGTTGAATCGGCGGGTATGAACAATGGAGAATTTAGAATACAGTAGGTATTACATCAATGTAAGTAAATAATAAGTTCACAACACTACCTAAAATGGATATTTATTTTCTTATACTAATTGTCATGGTTTTGTCACGGCAGATGTCCAGGTGAACGAACTTGGATTCGAGGCCATCGCTAAGGTGATGGACTCAAAAGGGGTTGATCGGGATGAAGGAGACGGGTTTACCTAGGTTCGGCCCCTCAAGTAGAGGTAATAGCCTATGTCATGTTGTGCTTGTATTGCTTGGTGTATCGATTACAAGGGAGCTGATTGCTTGACCTACTTGTCGGTAGTTCATCTCTCTCTAAGTCACCCCGGGTCTCGCCTTTATATAGGAGGTCAGGACCATGGGTCATACAAGTCATAACTGACTCTCACAACGTGTCTGAGTCTATCTCTACATTGTCTTGCCTTCCTATGCAAGTTGTCTCCAGGCGGCTCACCCGCCCGAGTCTTCATACCTTCTCCGCCCGGGCCACGTCCCGGCCCATCTTGTCAAGCCGCCCAACGTCTTGGGCTTAAGTCTTCACGGCCCGTCCTTGGGCTGGTGTATGAGCCGCCAGGTGTGACCTGGAGACTCAGGGGTGGCTCTCACCATGGGGTTGTATCCCCAACATTAGGCCCCAGGTTGATTTGAGCTTGCTCACTTCAGCCTTCTTCTAAACTAGCGGCGAGTCTCACTTATGTCACCTCAAAGTAAAACAAAAATGACCCGCCGTGATGTCATGTCAAATCTTTTAGAAAGATCCTCTGACATCCACAACGAATCTTCCCCTTATTAAATGGACGACCCGAGAATCGAGGCGTCTGCCTTGGTCAATCAATATCCGTCGCCTGGATTTTCGCGCCCGTTTCCTCCTTTGCCTATTAAATAGGACTGCGAAGGGTGGCAATTGTTTCCTCCCCGCTCGCTCTTCTTCTTCATCCTTCCTACACCGCCGATCTGGTGCACCTCGCTCCGGTGACATCTTCACGCTGTCGTTGTTGAGCCCGCTGCATCAACCTATTTGCTCCAGAGCTCTGCCCTCGTCTACTACGCCATCTCCGGTAAGTTTTTAATCCCCTAGATCCATAGTTTTCAGTAGGGTTTTCATGGATTTCCTCCGCCGCTTAGAACACGAGCTTCTCCCCAATGCCAGCCATGCATAGTCCATAAAACTCGATTATATCTTTTCCCCATTGCGGTATACTATTGGAAACTAATAGCAGCACCGCGTAGATCTATAATTTCTCTGCCTACCATTTTCAAATTTTCTCCGGTCCGATGGTTTGTCGCTAGGTTTTAAATAAAACCAGTTTTGTTTGTTTTGTAGATCTTCAACCACAAAGATATGTTGTGAAATCTGTTTTCCATACTTAGCCAAATTTTGCTTCGTCTTCTTATAAACTTGACCCACCATGAAATTCCGTCTCTCACTAACCGGCTCTTGGCGGCTTAACTTTATAAAATCTTAGGCTTTTAGCTACCCTTAGTCGTTTGTCATCCCCTGACTCGCCGTGCCTTGTTACCTTGCGTAGTTTTGAACCGCCGCCATGTCTCATGCATCCAACTCGTGCAACTGGGTCTGCTCTGCTGTTACGGAAGAGTATTTGAAAGTCTTTGTGAATGCGGGGACCCTTCCAGCCAAAAGTGTTATTCATTGGAATGTTTCGGCCAATGAATTGAAGCCCCGTGCTTAGGAGGGTGAAGTAGTCGTATTTACAGATCACCTCTCGCACGGGTTTAGCCCACCCGGCTCAAAATTCTTCCGGGATGTCCTTCACTTTTTCAAACTGCACCCTCAAGACCTTGCTCCCAATTCTGTATTCAACATATGCAACTTCCAAATACTCAGTGAGGTCTATTTGCAAGAAGAGCTGTCCTTGGATTTATTCCGCGAGTTCTTTTATGCCAATCGTCAAACAGAGGTGAAGGCCGGCCCGAGCTTAGAGCTTGGTAGAATTTCCATTCAGAGGCGGCGGGACATAACCTTCCTGGCTCTTCAATTGCCAAGCCACCCTAAAGATTGGACCAAAACTTGGTTTTACTACAAAGATACCTCTCCTGAAGGAGAGCATACCCTGTCGGGTTATCGTCCATCCTGGCTCAAAACAACATCTGAGCTCCCTGGCCGGCTGTCAGATTCCCAGCTTGTAAAATATGCTCCGGCTCACGTGAAGATCAAAGCTCTTATGGCCAATGGACTGACAGGCCTGGACTTAACTCGTTGCTGGATCTCTTGGAGGGTCATGCCTTTGAGCTGGCGAAGCCGTCTCATGCATGAATACATGGGCCAACCTGACGACCCACTCTGCTTTAACTCGGCAATGTTATCAGAGGATAACATCATGGCTGTAGTCAAGAGCCTCGTTCATGAGTGTTCAGAAGCTCGCGGTGTCATCGGGTTAGCACCTTTCCATGCCACGAACCCGGCTCCAGATGTAAGGGCGGCTCTTTGTATTCTCTTCTCTGTATTAGCTATATTTTGGCAAACTCTTCACCTTTTGCCAGCTTATATTTTCAAGACAATTCCGACTTCTGGAAGAACAAATACATTCCTCTGAACAAATCAAAGAAGAAGATCACGGTCCGGAAGAAGAAGACCACTCCCCAGGAAGAGCCGGAAGAACAACTGGAATCTGACGACTCAGAGGTATAACTTGACTATCTTTGCTGCCTCTTTATTCACTTTATTGACAACAATTATTCACAGGATGAGATAGAGACAAGCCACGCCAATGCTCCTGAGGTAACTTATATTTCATCCGACTCAGACTATTTTGTACCCAGAAGATACGGCGGGTCGTTCGAAAAGTCCCACTTTCTCATCCTCTTGCTTACTTAGACCCCCAATTTCCTTTGAAAAAGCAAAAGCAAACTGCCCGACGCCAGACCCGGAGTGCCGGCTCTACCGTTCTCATGGCCGGGTTATCTAACTTTCCGGCTCAGAAGAAGCATCTGGTTAAGGTATCTATTCCCTCTCTGCTTGATTTTACTAATATTTCCATTGTAATTCCAAAATTGCCTTATATTGCTTGAACTGCTTTTCAGGGATCACCTCCTTCGTCTGGCGACTCTACGGCAACTACTCTGCCACCTCCAAAGATTAACCCGCTGTATGTGTTTTTTCAGGCATTACATCCGAGTCTTTGGTGATTTTAAACTTTGGGCTCTAACCTTTGTGCTCTTCAGGGCTCAAGCCAAGCGAAGGAAAACCAACAAGTTCTCGCCTGGCCCGAATGCTCAAGAACCAGAACGTATCAAGCCGGATGCTCCCATGCCAGATGTTGATCCCTCAGCAGCTTCCAAAGAGGCACCCGAAGAGGCTTGTCCTTCTACAGAGCCGCCCGCCGATGACATAATTCCTGAGAGTCTTCCGAGGGACCGTTCCGAGTCGCCAAGCCCTACAATGGATGCTAATGACACAACCACTCCAGACGTCCTTATTACTGGCGCCGGCTTCCACTCTCCTCAACCTCATGTGATAACAAAGCATAGTGAGATGACTAAAACTTCCAAGAAGATGGAGTTTTAGCTCCCCGCACTACAGAAGCTGACAACTGATGAACTTCATGCTAGTTATCTGAACCGCCTATCTACAAGCCGGGACCTGGAGCTCAAGCTTGACAACTTGATGAAGAAGAAATACGAGGTATTATCACTCTCCTTATACCCTTACGTAGCCCCCAAGAGCCGGGTTAATATTAGCTGATGATAATCCGGGTCTTCAAAAATTGCTAGAAGTAGAAAATGCTTAGCCTGGAGGCCTCAACTTATTTAGAAGTGATCGCAAATCATTGTTCTTAGCCCCCAAGGGCCGGCCCAAAGTTGAAAACATTGAGCCGGAGCTTTATTGAAGCTAGTTAATAGAGCCAATTGTAGCCCCCAAGGTCCGGCTCAATCTTGTTAAAGTTGAGTCGGAGCTTTCATTGTAAACAACTTGAAAGGCCAGGCTGTAGCACCCAAGTTCCTGGTTAAATTGATAAAAATGATCCGGAACTTTATTGTAATGTTTGAGATCAAATAGACATTAGCCCCCAAGTGTCAAACATATTTCTAGCAATCGGCTTGAAACTTGCTTAACCTTCATTATCTAAAAAATTCCCTCCTGATGACTCCTTCCGTATCTTGATATGTCATAGGAGGCTTTAAACGAAACCGGGTCAGAAGTGGTCGGCTTAAAGAATAATCTAGCCATGCAGCAAGCCGCCCGAAGCAAGGCTGATGAAAAGTGTCGGCTCCTTGCCGAGGAACTGACCAAGGTCAAGGCCGACTTTGCCGCTTTCAAAGAATCTGCTAATACTGAGCAAGCCGCCCTGACTCAACGAGCAGATGATGCTGACCAGCGGCTGGTGATTGTGTCAGATGAGCTGCAATGTTTGAAGCGCCATATCAGCAAGATGTCAAGCACCATATTTGGTAAGAATTTGACAGCGTAACCCAAATTTTGTATGTGTACTTGTGTTGGCAACTTATGATGAAGATTTCATGTTATGTAGCTCCAAGGAGCCGCCAACTCGCTTCCGACATCTTGCTGCCCCTGAAGTCTATTTATACTCTGACGGAACAACTTTACTATGGAGCTGTTTGCACGATCAAGGCTGTGGTCTACAAGGATACCACCCCTGCAACTATCAAAGGGGTCATAGAACTGCATTCCACGCTGCCAAAACAGATCGTAGAGCTGAAGAGGTCGGCTGCCCGACAAGGAGGTATCGCAGCCATAAGTCGGGTGTTGGCCTTTGCTTCGGAATTGACCCCTGCAGACATGATGGATGGGTTCCCCTCCAAGAAATATGACGGCTCCGAGTATACAGAAGCTGACTACGCATGGTGTGTGAAGGCTTCCAAAGTCCTTGGCTCCGTGTTGGCAGAAGAAGTAAACTTGGCAACATACCAGGCGGCTTACAGCACCGATCAGAAGAGAATCCGCGCCCCCCTCTTTGAGTACAAAGACCTGATGCCTGCCCACGGTAAGCACCTTTTTGCTTCTGAACTTGACCTATCCCCCTTCGTTGAGGAAGGAAACTTTGTAGCTTTAACCCACTGCAATTGGGACTTGGACAATCTTCAGATCAAGGAGGTCGAAGATCCGGAGCAGGGTGACCCGCTAGCCAGCTGATGGAGTTGTGAACGCCGTTGATAAGCCGGCTCTTGTGACCCGCCATGAGCGGTGTAAAACACTTTGAAATATTTTTGGGCTCTATAGAGAGCATATGTAATAGGCTTGTAGTAACTTTGCCTTTGCCTGAACTATGCCATCGTGCACATGCTTAAATAGTCCGGCTTAATATATATATCATCTTCCTTGCCCCTCCCATTGGATGCTTTACCGACTCTTGCCAACTTAATTGACCTGCAAGAACATATGTATCCTGACATTGTTAGGAGGGCGGCTGAAAAGCATAACCCAAAGATGATGTATCTTCCTAACATGTTTTTTCAAAAACAGCTCATGTGCCGGTTCTACTGGGCTGAGTCACCACTTAAAACTCCTTAACAATATAGGGTCTCTGTGCAGATTGGCTATTAGGTTTTTGATCCGGCTCAGGGTCACTAAGCGAGATTAACTGAAAGGAAGTGTGACGTCCCAGAAGAGACACGACAGGGCATGAGTACCCTGATAGCCCCAATTTACCTCTCACGTGACATAAATCCGTCATTTTAACCTTAAACAGTAGAGAGTCCTCAAGGATTAACTGTCTAAGAGTACGAGTGGGCCACATAGCGGAGAGTCGGCAATACATGTGAGAGTTTATCCTAGATTTCCGTAAGCCGGCCCTCAACTGACAAGAGCCGCTATTTCAACCTTAACCAGTATAGGGTCTGTATGGAGATTGGCCGTCAATTGACCTGAACCGGCTCAGGGTCTCTAGGCGAGATTAATTAGTAAGAGTTCGGAGGGTCACCTAGCAGAGTAGCATCAGCTTACAGGTAGGTTCAACCCTGTTTGGCTTAAGAGCTGATCAAGAGGGTGTGTAAGCTACACCCGGCGGGTGGGAAGCCCCCGAGTGACCTTCGTTGAAGGAATCAACTGTTCGCCTTGAGAGTCGACTGATAGGGTTTGATAAGCTACACCCGGAGGGTGGTAAGCCCCCTGGATGATCATGTTTATGGAGTCAACTTTTTGGCTTGAGAGCCGACCGATAGGGTTTGATAAGCTACACCCGGAGGGTGGGAAGCCCCCTAGACAATCATGTTGACGGTGTCAACTTTTTGGCTTGAGAGCCGACCGATAGGGTTTGATAAGCTACACCCGGAGGGTGGGAAGCCCCCTAGACGATCATGTTTACGGAGTCAACTTTTTGGCTTAAGAGCCGACCGATATGGTTTGATAAGCTACACCCGGAGGGTAGGAAGCCCCCTAGACGATCATGTTGACGGAGTCAACTTTTTGGCTTGAGAGACGACCGATAGGGTTTTATAAGCTACACCCGGAGGGTGGGAAGCCCCCTAGACGATCATGTTGACGGAGTCAACTTTTTGGCTTGAGAGACGACCGAGAGGGTTTGATAAGCTACAACCGGAGGGTGGGAAGCCCCCTAGACGATCATGTTGACAGAGTCAACTTTTTGGCTTGAGAGATGACCGATAGGGTTTGATAAGCTACACCCGAAGGGTGGGAAGCCCCCTAGACGATCATGTTGACGGAGTCAACTTTTTGGCTTGAGAGCCGCCGATAGGGTTTGATAAGCTACACCCAGAGGGTGGGAAGCCCCCTGGACGATCATGTTGACGGAGTCAACTTTTTGGCTTTACAACCGACCGATAGGGTTTTATAATCTACACCCAGAGGGTGGGAAACCCCTTGGATGATCATGCTAACGGAATGAACTTTTTGGCTTTAGAGCCGACTGATAGGGCTTGATAAGCTACACCCGGAGGGTGGGAAGCCCCCTGGACGATCATGTTGGATCTTTCTTTCATAGATGAAGATATGCGAAACGGCAGAGGCCCCGGCTTGCAGGGATGCCAACTTTATTCATATATAAATATGATATGTAGAATTATAGTGTACAATGTCGAGTCTCAACGACTTAGGTATAGTAAGGCCGCAGATGCGCTATGTTCCACGGCCGGCGGGTCTCCTGCCCCGAGGTATCCGAATCGTCTCGGATGTCAATGAGGTAATATGACCCATTGTTGAGATTCCTGCTGACCATGAAAGGTCCTTCCCATGGAGGATATAGCTTATGCATATTTGTCTGGTCTTGAATCAGCCGCAACACTAAGTCGCCTTCTTGAAACGTCCGGGTCTTGACTCTGTGGCTATGATAGCGGCGGAGGTCTTGCTGATAAATCGCCGAACGAGCCGCCGCTAGATCATGTTCCTCCTCCAAGGCATCCAACGCATCTTGACGCGCCGTCTCATTGTCCGCCTCAACGTAAGCCGCCACTCGTGGCAAGTCATGACGGATGTCACTTGGTATGACAGCCTCTGCACCGTAAACCATGAAGAAAGGTGTATAACCCGTTGGTCTGTTGGGGGTAGTCCTAATGCTCCATAAGACGGACGACAATTCCACCACCCAACAACCCAGCATTCTCTGTAAAGGAACCATAAGCCGAGGCTTGATACCTCTCAGGATTTCTTTCTTAGCACGCTCCGCCTGACCGTTAGACTGTGGATGAGCAATCGTAGAAACATCAAGCCGGATGTGTTCAATGTCGCAGAACGTTTTCATATCCCCCTTGGACAGGTTCGTGCCATTGTCCATGATGATACTGTGAGGGTAACCAAAATGGTAGATCAGCTTTTTAATAAACCGAACCACCGTACCCGCATCACACTTGTTGAACGGCTCAGCCTCTACCCACTTGGTAAACTTGTCAACCGCCACCGAGAGGTGTGTCTTCTTGTCCTTGGATCTCTTGAAAGGCCCGACCATATCAAGCCCCAGACTGCAAACGGCCAAGTGATTGGAATCATGCACAATTCTTGAGCCGGAACATGAGCACACCGGCCAAACTTTTGACAACCGTCACACTTGCAGACCAGATCCTCTGCATCCTTGTGAGCCGTCAACCAGAAGAAACCATGCTAGAAAGAATTGGCCACCAGAGATTTTGGGCCAGCGTGATGTCCACAATCACCAGCATGAGTTTCATTCAAGATTTCCTTACCCTCATCTGGTGAGACACAACGCTAAAACACGCCGGTGACGCTGCACTTATGATGGTAACTTGACAGACAGGTGATGTAAGACGTCCATAAAGATATTAGGCAGCACCGGCTTTCGTTGAGAGCCTAACCTTGACAGGGCGTCAGCCGCCTCATTCTTGCGACGATCAATATGATCCACCTAATAACCCTTGAAGTCACCAACAATGACATCTACCGCCTGATGATAAGCCTTGTTATCTGGCTTTTCTTTGGGCGCCTGACACTCTGTCCAATCGTTTATGAAATCCACAAGGCCTTGAGACTTGACAGCCGTATGAGGTACGTATTTCAGATTGAGAGGTCCCAGCTCCAATGCCCACTTAGCAATCCTACCAGTGGCTTCTCTGTTTTGAATTATACCCCCCAATGGGGCAGAGCTGACCACGGTGATCTGGTGCCCTAAGAAGTAGTGCTTTAGCTTGCGGTTGCCCATGAACACCCCATACACTAGCATCTGCCAATGTGGATACCTCAGCTTGGACTCTGTCAGGACCTCACTGATATAATAAACCAGCCTCTGAACAGGATATTCTTTCCGTGCCTCCTTGCGCTCGACCACGATTGCAGTGTTGACAGCCCTGTTGTTAGCCGCCACGCACAAGAGCAAGGGTTCTTTCTTAACCGGAGCGGCTAAGACCTGCGGCTCAGTGAGCTGCTTCTTGAGTGCCTCAAACGCTTCACTCGCCGCCGTACTCCAGACAAAATTGTCTATCTTTTTCATCATTTGATATAAAGGGATGACTTTCTCACCAAGGCGGCTTATAAACCGCCTCAACGCGGTGATCCGCCTTGCTAGGCGTTGAACATCATTTCTACAAGCCGGCTCACCCAGGGAGGTGATAGCCTTGATCTTATGCGGGTTAGCTTCAATACCACACTCAGAGACCAGAATCCCTAGAGCTTGCCAGCCGGAACACCAAAGACACACTTTACCGGGTTAAGCATCATCTTATAGATCTGCAGATTGTTAAAGGTTTCCTTTAAGTCATCAAGCAAAGTCTCCTTCTTCCTTGACTTGATCACAATATCATCCACATAAGCATGCACATTGCGCCCAATCTGGTTGTGAAGACAATTCTGCACACAACGCTGATAAGTCGCCTGGGCACTCTTGAGCCCTAAAGGCATAGACACATAGCAAAAGGCTCCAAAAGGCGTGATGAAAGTCGTCTTCTCTTGGTCCTTAACCGCCATCTTTATCTGATGATATCCCGAATAAGCGTCCAGGAAGCATAAACTTTTGCAACCTGTCGTAGCATCAATGATTTGATCAATACGAGGGAGAGCAAAAGGATCAGTCGGACATGCCAGGTTAAGATCCTAAAGTCCACACACATACGCCACGTGCCGTTCTTCTTGAGCACAGGCACTGGGTTAGCAAGCCACTCCGGGTGAAAGACCTTGACGATGAAACCCACCGGTAAGAGTCGGGCGACCTCTTCCCTGATGGCCTTGCGCCTCTCCTCGTTGAACCATCGTAGAAATTGCTTGACAGGTTTAAACTTAGGGTCGACATTAAGGTTGTGCTTAGCGAACTCTCTCGGTACACCCGGCATGTCAGAGGGCTTCCATGCGAAGATGTCCCGATTCTCAAGGATGAATTCGATGAGCGCGCTTTCCTATTTGGTGTCCATATTGGCCCCAATAGTGAACTGTTTAGATGAGTCACCCGGAGTGAAATCCATCGCCTTGGTATCGTCCGCCAAAAATTTCAGGGGTGGCTCAACCTCTCTAGTAGGCTTCTTGAGCGGGGTCATGTCCTCTGGGTCAACATTTTCCTTATAGAACTTGAGCTCTGCCTCAGCACAACTGGATTCCGCATAAGCCGCGTCCCCTTCTTCGCACCCAATAGCCGTATATTCCGATCACCATGAACAGTAATCATACCTTTTAATCCGGGCATCTTGAGCTGTAAGCAGACATAACAGGTCCTAGCCATGAACTTGGCGTACACCGGCCGCCCAAATAATGCATGATAAGGGATGTTGATCTTGACTACTTCAAACCACAGGGGATCCACCTTGTAGTTGTACTCGTCACCTAAGGAGAATTCCAAAGAAATCCTACCCACTGGATAAGCTGACTTGTCAGGCACTACACCATGAAAAACTGTCGATGAGGGCTTAAGGTCTTTATCAAGCAGCTTCATCCGCCGGAAGGTATCATAGTACAGGATATTGATGCTACTTCCACCATCCATAAGTAGCTTATTCACCATATATCCTCCCACTTGGGGGGCAACTACCAGGGCTAGCCGCCTCGGGTCATCAACATGCGGCGGGTCATCTTCCTGGCTCCACGTTATGTCATACTCAGACCACTTCAAGTATTGCGGTAGAGCCGGCGCGATTGCGTTAACCGCCCGCTTGCGCAACTTCTGATCCTGCTTGTTAAGGCTAGTCGTAAAAACATGATACTGGCCCAAACTGAGCTGCTTTGGATTACTCTGATACCCAGACAGATTATGCTGCTGCTGATTGTTGCTACCAAAGTGTTGACAATGTCCTCCATGGTTGCCCTGGCCATGATGACCAGACCCGCCTCCTGACCCGCCTGGTCCCGAGCCGCCGGGCGGCCACCACCATTTCGTTATGCTATTGCATGTTGTAGTTCTTAAACTTCCGCATGATGTGGCAATTACCCCATGTGTGAGCCGCAACTCTATCGGGCCGGCTGTGCTCCGGACAAGGTTTATTGAGGATTTCCTCCAAATTGAAAGGAGTCTTATTTTTGTTAAAAGGCGGTCTAAACTTCCCATTGCCCTTAGGACGGTTATGGCTGGTGCTGGCATTGGCCACCAATTCTGACCCGCCATCCAGGTTCTTCCGCTTGCCTTGGTTTCCATTACCTGCCGCACCCTTGCCATGATTATTGTTTTTACCTTGGCTGATCTTCTCCTCATCAGAACCTGGATCAATCGTGTTATCAGAGTCGGCATACTTTGTGAGAGCCACCATGATTTCTCCCATGTCCTAACATGTACGCTTGATCCGGCCGAGCTTCTTCTTCAGAGGGATGAAGTGACAGTTCTTCTCTAGGATCAGCATCGCTTGAGCCGCCGTGATCTGTTCAGACAAGTGGATGATGGGTGACACCCGCCGGACCCAATGATGAGCTGACTCATTCTCTTGTTGGACACAGTGATCCACATCCACAATCGTCATAGAATATTTGCAAGTCCCTTGAAATTGATGAACCTTGCTTTAAGCTGAGCCCATGAATTGATGGTATTGGGTGGCAAACCCTTCAACCACATGCGAGTCGGTCCTTCAAGCATCATGATGAAATACTTGGCACACACCGCGTCATTGACATCCAACATCTCCATAGCCAGCTCATAGCTTTCGATCCAGGCCCCCGGAGGTAAGTCGGCAGTGTAATTCGGGACTTTGTGAGGTCCTTTGAAAACCTTTGGCAACCGCTCGTTCCGCAGAGCCAATACTAAACACGGTACTCCCACGGCCCTGGTGGTCACTCCCGCTCCTACTGAGACGGAGGGCGCAGGCTCTTGGTGAGCCGCTACTGCCAAAGCCACCGCCTCTTGCTGGTTTCTTACCCGGTTTACGAGCGCATGTGCATCTAGAGCCGCTTGATCATCCCTTGGAGGCCCCCGGTGCCGATCGCTGCTAGAAACCGCCGGCAACTCATAGAGCCGCCTAAAGCTGTGGCTACGGAGGGGGTTGAGTGAACGTGGCTCCGGCTGTCAGCATATTTCTCCTGCTAGGCCATTGCCGTCTGAAGGTACCCAATGGCATTCTGCACCTCTTCTGCAAAAGGCGCCTCGTCTGGAATAGGGATTGTTTCAAGCCGGGTTGCTGCAGCCTCCATATTCTCTGCTGGGTTGGAATAATGACCCGCCGGCGTTGGAAAAGCCATCGGTGAGTCCTGGTTTTGTCGAGGCGGGTTAAGCTATTGTCGAGCCGCCGGCTTACTTCCAGGCGCATCCGCTGCTCGTCCCGTTCCAGGCGTATTAAAGAGATTCCTAGCCTCTTACTGTTCCGGTAAGCGGGATTGATGCCTCATCCGCTACACCGCAGCCGCTGATTGCTGCTCTAGCTCAAGGCGGAAAGCATCTGTCTTAAGGCGTTCTGCCTCCGCCTCCATCTGAACTTTTAATTCGGCGATCCTCTATTGCACCTCTGCCATCCGGTCCTTAAGTCTTATGATCTCCAAGTTCCGAGCGGCTTGATTATTTGGTGTGACTTCGGTGGTCATCAGGGTCACGAGCTCGTTCATCAGATCCAAAAGAACTTGAGCCAACGGTGGCGGGTCAGCCCTCGTGTCTGCTGCTCTCGTAGTTGTGCTGCTCATGCTTGGGGCTGACCCCGCCATGAACCGGCAGCCCGAGATCGTCCGGCTCAGAACGCTCCGACTCAGGGTAAGGCTCGTCGTAGCCCCTGAGACCACGTATACTTCGAATCCCAGGAGAGAGCCCTTTGACAACTCAACACCATAGAGCGCTGGCCCCATGGTGGGCGCCAACTATCATGGTTTTGTCACGGCACATGTCCAGGTGAACGGACTTGGATTCGAGGCCATCGCTAAGGTGATGGACTCAAAAGGGGTTTATCTGGACGAAGGAGACACGTTTACCCAGGTTAGGCCCCTCAACTAGAGGTAACAGCCTACGTCCTGATGTGCTTGTATTGCTTGGTGTATTGATTACAAGGGAGCTGATTGCTTGACCTAGTTCTCGATAGTTGATCTCTGTCTAAGCCGCCCCGGGTCTCGCCTTTATATAGGAGGTAACCGACTCTCACAATGTGTCTGAGTCTATCTCTACATTGTGTTGCCTTCCTGAGCAAGTTGTCTCCGGGCGGCTCACTCGCCCGGGTCTTCATACCATCTCCGTCCGGACCATGTCCCGACCCATCTTGTCAAGCCACCCAACGTCTTGGGCTTAAGTCTTCACGGCCCATCCTTGGGCTGGTGTATGAGCTGCCGAGTGTGACCCGGAGCCTCAGGGGTGGGTCTCACCGTGGGGTTACATCCCCAACACTAATGGATCTCACGAGTTTTCTTTTAAGTTTTGTGTTGTGAAGTTTTCATGTTTTGGGTAAAGATGTGATGGACTATGGAATAGGGAGTGGCAAGAGCCTAAGCTTGGGGATGACCAAGGCACCCTAAGTCATATTCAAGGATGCCAAATAGCCTAAGCTTGGGGATGCCCCGGAAGGCATCCCCTCTTTCGTCTTCCATCCATCAGTAAATTTACTTGAGGCTATATTTTTATTCACCACATGATATGTGTTTTGCTTGGACCGTCTTGTATTATATGAGTATTTGCTTTTTAGTTTGACACAATCATCCTTGTTGCACACATCTTTTGAGACAGACACGCATTAGTCGTGAATATATTAGAATACTCTATGTGCTTCACTTATATCTTTTGAGATAGGCAATTTTGCTGTAGTACTTCACTTATATCTTTTTAGAGCACGGTGGTGTTTGGTTTTATAGAAATAATTGAACTATCATACCTCACTTATATTATTTTGAGAGTCTTTAAACAACATGGTAATTGGTTTAGGTTATGAATTTAGTCCTAATATGATAGGCATCCAAGAGGGATATAATAAAAACTTCCATATTAAATGCATTGAGTATTATGAGAAGTTTGATTCCTTGCATAAAGTTTTCAGATATGAAGATGGTAATGTTAAGAGTCATGTTAGGAAGTAATTGTGAATTGGTAAAAATACTTGTGTAAAAGTTGGTGATTCCCGTAGCATGTACGTATGGTGAACTGTTACGTAAGGAAGTCGGAGCATGATTTGTTTATAGATTGTCGACCTTTGAGTGAGGGTCGGGAGCGTGCGATGGTTTACTCCTACCAACCTCTGCCCTAGGGGCATGCATCTAATGCTTTGGTTCAATGACTAATAGACTTCTGCAATAAGTATGTGAGTTCTTTATGACTAATGTGAGTCCATGGTTTATACGCACTCTCACCCTTCCACCTTAGCTAGCCTCTCTAGTACCGCGCAACTTTCACCGGTGCGATAAACCCACCTTCCTTAAAACAGCCACCATATATCTTTCCTCAAAACAGCCACCATACCTACCTATTATGGCATTTCCATAGCCATTCCAAGATATTTTGTCATGCAACTTCCACCGTTTCGTTTATTATGACACGCACCATCATTTGCATATTGCTTTGCATGATCGTAAGATAGCTAGCATGATGTTTTCATGGCTTGTATGTTTTTGATGTCATTTTCTATGCTAGATCATTGCACATCCAGGTACATCACCAGAGGCATTCATATATAGTCATAATTTGTTCTAGTTATCAAGTTCTAATTCTTGAGTTGTAAGTAAATAAAAGTGTGATGACCATCATTATTAGAGCATTGTCCCATGTGAGGAAAGGATGATGGAAGCTATGATTCCCTCACAAGTGGGGATGAGACTCTGAACTTTATGAAAAATAAAAGAGGCCATTGAGGCCCAAATAAAAAATATGCCTTAGATGCCCACTCAAAAAAGAGAGAAAAGAGAGAAGCGACAATGCTACTATCTTTTTTCCACACTTGTGCTCCAAAGTAGCACCATGATCTTCATGATAGAGAGCCTCCTATTTTATCAATTTCATATACTAGTGGGAATTTTTCATTATATAACTTGGCTTGTATATTCCAATGATGGGCTTCCTCAAATTGCCCTAGGTATTCATGAGCAAGCAAGTTGGATGCACACCCACTTAGTTTCCTTTTGAGCTTTCATACACTTATAGCTCTAGTGCATCCGTTGCATGGCAATCCCTACTCACTCACATTGATATCTAATAATGGGCATCTCCATAGCCCATTGATGCGCCTAGTTTATGTGAGACTATCTTCTCCTTTTCCTTCACCACGTCCACCATATTCTATTCCACCTATCGTGCTATATCCATGGCCCATGCTCACGTATTGCGTGAGAATTGAAAAAGTTTTAGAAAATAGAAGTGTGAAACAATTGCATTACTTCTCATCGGGGTTGGGCATGATATAAATACTTTGTATGGGGAAGATGGAGCATAGCCAGACTATATGATATTGTAGGGATAACATTCTTTTTCCATCTGATTTTGAAGAGATACAATTGCTTTGCTAGTATGCTTGAAATATTATTGTTTTTATGTCAACATTAAGCTTTTGTTTTGAGTCTTACGAATCTGAATATTCCTGCCACAATAAAGAATATTACATGGATAAATATGTTAGGTAGCATTCCACATCAAAAAATCTGTTTTTATCATTTACCTACTTGAGGACGAGCAGGAATTAAGCTTGGGGATGCTGATACGTCTCCAACGTATCTATAATTTTTGATTTTGTCATGCTATTATATTATCTGTTTTGGATGTTTTATATGCATTAATATGCTATTTTATATTATTTTTGGGACTAACCTATTAATCTAGAGCCTAGTGCCAGTTTCTACTTTTTCCTTGTTTTGAGTATAGGATATTTGGAATATTGAACAGAGTTCACACGGAATAAAATCTTGGTGATGATTTTTCTGGAACAAAAGAGATCTACCAGGCTTGGATTGCAAGTCAAGGACCTTCCCAGGAAATCACAAGACAGGGGGGCGCGACCACCGCCCTGGCCGCACCTGGCAGGCTCGTGACTCCCTGGCAAGAGTCCTAGCCCTATTCTTCATCCTATAAATACCAAAATATTCTCCCAATACCAAAAAGATCCACACAAATACTTTTCCGCCGCCAGAAGCCTCCGTTCCCGAGAGATCCAATCTTGGAGTCTTTTCCGGTAATCTGCCAGAGGGGGATCCGATCACGAAGGGCATGTACATCAAGTCCGTTATCCCTCCGATGATGCGTGAGTAGTCCACCACAGACCTACGGGTCCATAGCTAGTAGCTAGATAGCTTCTTCTCTCTCTTTCTGCTTCAATACCATGTTCTTCATGGTCTTCATGGAGATCTTTCCGATGTGAAAATCTTTTGCGGTGTGTTTGTCGAGATCCGATGAATTGTGAGTTTATGTTAAGATTATCCATGAATATTATTTGGATCTTTTCAGAATTCTTATATACATGATTTCATATCTTTGCAATTCTATTCGAGTTATCGGCCTGGTTTGGCCAACTACATTGGTAATTCTTGCTATGGGAGAAGTGCTTAGTTTTGGGTTCAATCTTGCGGTGTCCTCACCCACTGACAAAGTAGAGTTAGCGAGGCACATATTGTATTGTTGCCATGAAGGCTAACAAGATGGGGTTTTCATCATATTTCTTGAGTTTATCCCTCTACATCATGTCATCTTACCTAATGCGTTACTCCGTTCTTCATGAACTTAATACTCTAGATGTATGCAGGAGTCGATCGATGTGTGGAGTAATAGTAGTAGCGGCAGAATCGTTTCGGTCTACCTGACACAGACATGACGCCTATATGCATAATCATTGCATTGGATATCTTCATAATTATTTTCTTTTCTATCAATTGATCGACAGAAATTTGTTCACCCACCATGATACTTTCCTTCAATAGAGAAGCCTCTAGTGAAACCTATGTCCCCCAGATCTACTTTCCATAATATATTTTCAGATCTATAAACCAAAAAGACCTTGCTGCAATTTATTTAGTTTTTTCTTTCCGCAATTTATTACATCTATCTCTATCATATCTAATCCTTGCAAATAACCATGAAGGGATTGACAACCCGTTTATAGCGTTGGGTGCAAGAGTTTGATTGTTTGTGTAGGTGCATCCATTGGTGACTTGATTGTTCCTCCTACTGGATTGATACCTTGTTTCTCATCAACTGAGGGAAATACTTATCTACTTCGCTACATCAACCTTTCCTCTTCAAGGGAAAACCAACGCAAGCTCAAGAGGTAGCAAGGGGCAACTAATTGTGTTTCCGATCGAGGTGAAGATACCCCGAACAAACCCTCAAAGGATTGTTTTCGATAGTAGCAAGTAGCGATAAATTTCAGCACATAGTATAAGTTTTTTCCTTACCAATTTCCACTTACCAAGAGCGCTTCACTTCCCGGCAACGGCACAAGAAAAGGGTCTTGATGACCAACAAGTATAGTGGATCAATCATAGTCCTTTCGATAAGTAAGAGTGTCGAACCCAATGATGAGCAGAAGGAAATGACAAGTGGTTTTCAGATGGATAATTTCCGCAAGCACTAAAATTGTAAATAGATAGTTTGATAGCAAGATAATTGGTAACAAAAAAGTAACAGTAACGTTAAACAAGGTGAACAAGGTAGACCTATCCTTTTGAGGCAAAGGACAGGCCAGAACAATCACTAGTAATTGGCAAACAGTTGTTGAGGGTACATGGAAATTTTTTCTAGTCAGTTTTTATCATGTTGGTTTGATTCATGTTCACTACTTTGATAATTGGATATGTGGGTGGAGCTTGGGTGCTGTTCTTACTTGAACAACCTCCCACTTATGTTTAACCCCCTCGCAAGCATCCGCAACTATGAGAAAAGTACTAAGATAAAATCTAACCATATCATTAAACATTTGGATCCAAATAAGCCCCTTATGAAGCAACACATAAACTAGGGTTTAAGCTTCTGTCACTCTAGCAACACATCATCTAATAACAAATCTACAATGCATCCCCTTAGGCCCATGAATGGTGAAGGTCATGTAGTCGACGTTCACATGACACCACTAAGGGAATCACAACATAAATATCATCAAAATATCGAACACATATCTAATTCAAAGGATTACTCGCAACATGACTTCTCTCGTAACCTTAAGAACAAAGGTGACTACTCACAAATAATAATCATGCTCAGGATCAAAGGGGTAGTGAGTAGCATAATGGATCTAAACATATATTTTTCCACCAAATAAACCATATACTAATCAACTACACAAGGTAATCAACACTACTAGTCACCCATAGGTACCAATCTGATGTTCCGGTAGAAAGATTGAACAGAAGAAACGAACTAGGGTTTGAGAGGAGATGTTGCTGTTGAAGATGTTGATGAAGATTGGCCTCCCAAAGATGATAGGGGTGTTGGTGATGACGATACCTTCAATTTCCCCCTCCGGGAGGGAAGTTCCCCCAGTAGAATGACTCCATCGGAGGGCAAAAGTGCTCCTGCCCAAGTTCCACCTCGAGGCGGTGGTGCTTCATCGTGAAAGTCCTACTGTGATTTTTCTAGCATGGAAAGTATTGTGAGCTACTTTTTCGTTTTCGTTGATAAGAAAAGTATACCACCCAAAATATATTTTCTCTCTCTCAATTTAAACCTTGAGCTCTCACACCTCTACAAATCCCTACTTCCCTCTACGAAGGGCCTATCTTTTATTTTATGCAAATTGTTTTTTGCTTTCGGTCTGCATCTTCTCTTATAAGAACCAACTAGGGGGCACTATGATCGTACTTGAGCATTGGGCATAGCTAATATTTGAGTTTGTTTCATGAATGGATCAGTGATTGAGCATGATGGGCTAGGAATAACTTTCTGACGTGTTCATATTTTTAAAGACATGGTTGTTTGTTGACATGTTTGAGTATTGAAGTCATTATGTTAAAACCATACTATTGCTTTGAATCATTATAAGTCCAAATGTCCATGCTATACAAAAGAAAAGAACGTGATGAACATGTTAGGCAGCATTCCACATAAAAAATTCTATTTTTATCATTTACAAGCTAGGGGATGTTGATATGTCTCCAATGTTTCTGTAATTTTTTCTTGTTTCATGCTGTTAGATTATCATTCTTGGATGTTTTACAATCATTTTATAACAATTTTATATCATTTTTGGCACTAACCTATTGACATAGTGCCAAAGTGCCAGTTGTTGTTTTTGCTTGTTTTTTACTTCACAGAAAATCAATATCAAACGGAGTCCAATCGCGATGAAACTTTTTGGAGAATTTTCTAGACCAGAAGACACCCAGTGGGCCAATCAACTCCCGGAGAGGAGGGTTGTGGAGAGCACAACCCACCAGGACGCGCATGGGGTTTTGACGAAACACAATTCTAGCCGCCTTCCTCGGCCCCCTTCCGCACTACCTCTGATGCCGATAAATTCCCAAATATTCCAAAAACCACAGGGGAGTCGACAAACACAATTACAGCCGCCACAAGTTCCAGCACCGTGAGTTCCAATCTAAACACCATCACGGAGGGGTTCATCTTCCTCATAGCTGCCTCTCCGATGATGCGTGAGTAGTCCACCATAGACCTATAGGTCTGTAGGCAGTAGCTAGATGGATTCTTCTTTCTCTCTTATGATTCTCAATACAATGATCTCTTGGAGACCTATTTGATGTAAAAATTGGCGTGTTTGTTGGGATCCGATGGATTATGAGTTCATGACCAGTTTCTATCCATGAATATATATTATTTGAGTCTTCTTCGAAATCTTATATGCATGATTCCTTATAGGCTCATATTTCTTGTCTGAATCTTTGGTTTAGTTAGGCCGACTAGATCGATTTTTCTTCCCATGGGAAGAGGTGCTTTGTGATGGGTTCAATCTTGCGGTGTTCTTTCTCACTAACAAATGGGGTAGTAAGACACCAATGTATCGTTGCTAATAAGGATAACAAGATGGGGTCTATTCCTATATGAATATATCATGTCTACATCATGTCATCGTTCTTTTTGCATTACTCCATTTTTCCATTAACTTAATACACTAGATGCATGCTAGATAGCGGTCGATGTGTGGAGTAATAGAGGTAGATGCAGGTAGGCAGGAGTTTGCTTGTTTCATGTTGTTAGACTATCATTCTTGGATGTTTTACAATCATTTTATAACAACTTTATATCATTTTTTGACAATAACTTATTGACATAGTGCCAAAGTGCCAGTTGTTGTTTTTGCTTGTTTTTACTTCACAGAAAATCAATATCAAACGGACTCTAATCGCGATGAAACTTTTTAGAGAATTTTCTGGACCAGAAGACACCCAGTGGGCCAAACAACTCCCGAAGAGGTGGGTTGTGGAGATCACAACCCACCAGGACGCGCACGGGGATTTGACGAAACACAATTCCAGCCGCCTTCCTCGGCCCCCTTCCGCACCGCCTCTGATGCCTATAAATTCCCAAATATTCCAAAAACCACAGGGGAGTCGACGAAACACAATTCCAGCCGCCACAAGTTCCAGCACCATGAGATCCAATCTAAACACCATCACGGAGGGGTTCATCTTCCTCATAGCTGCCTCTTTGATGATGCGTGAGTAGTCCACCATAGACCTATAGGTCTATAGGCAGTAGCTAGATGGCTTCTTCTTTCTCTCTTATGATTCTCAATACAATGATCTCTTAGAGACCTATTTGATGTAAAAATTTGCGGTGTGTTTGTTGGGATCTGATGGATTATGAGTTCATGATCAGTTTCTATCCATGAATATATATTATTTGAGTCTTCTTCGAACTCTTATATGCATGATTACTTATAGCCTCATATTTCTTGTCTGAATCTTTGGTTTAGTTAGGCCGACTAGATCGATTTTTCTTCCCATGGGAAGAGGTGCTTTGTGATGGGTTCAATCTTGTGGTGTTCTTTCTCACTGACAAAAGGGGCAGCAAGACACATATGTATCGTTGCTAATAAGGATAACAAGATGGGGTCTATTCCTATATGAATAGATCATGTCTACGTTATGTCATCATTCTTATTGCATTACTGCATTTTTCCATGAACTTAACACACTAGATGAACGGTGGATAGCGGTCGATGTGTGGAGTAATAGAGGTAGATGCAGGCAGGAGTTGGTCCATCTATCTTGGACGTGTTTCCTATATAATGATCATCGCCTTGAATATCGTCATGACTATTCAATTTTCTATCGAGTGCCCAATAGGAATTTGTTCACCCACCGTACCCTATACTCATGAGTGAAGCCACTAGTGAACCCTACGGCCCCCGGGTCTACTTTTCCATTATATTACTTTCCGATCTGCATTTTTGAAATCTTTGTTTTCAGATCTACAAAACCAAAAACAAAAAGTATATTGCTGCATATTTACTCTTTTTATTTCGTGTTCTTGAGAGATCTATCTCTCCTATCTATCACTACCTAATTTATCTTATTCCCGTAGAGAGATTGACAACCTCTTTTTCGCGTCGGGTTGCAAGTATTTTTTATTTGTGTGCAGGTGCTGCTTATTGGGTGTTGGTGATCCTCCTACTGGTTTGATAACCTTGGGTTCATAACTCAGGGCAATACTTACCGTCATTGTGTTGCATCATCCCTTCCTCTTTTGAGGAAATACTAACGCGGTCTCAAGCCACGTCAGTAACAAGCAAAGATAAATAGTTTTGTATTTTTGATTTTTATCAATCAACCTAAATATAATAGCAAATGCAAAGAAGAAGAAGTGAATGATAATTTGTGTGAAGGTACTTGATAGTTGGTGATGATATTCTCGGGCAATGGCACCTGAATTCGGTTTTCGTGAAGAGGAACGGGTAATTGTAGCAAAATACAGATAAGTATTTTCCTCAGTTAAGAAACCAAGGTTTGTCGAACCAATAGGAATATCAATTCACAACTGTCTTTAGCGGTAGCAAATAAAAGAGCAAACAACTTGCAACCAATGCTGCAAGAGGGTTTTCAATCCCCTTGATCTCATTATTTGCAGACGACTGAAGTGCGTAGATAATAATAGATAATTGTAAATTGCAAAATAAAATAAAAAAATAAATGTCAGGAAGATAAAGATAGGATTTGTAAATATATAAGTGAATAGACTCGGGGGCCATTGTTTTCCCTAGCAGCATCTCTCATGTAGGCAACATACGATGTGTAAACAAATTACTATTGAGAAATTGATAGAAGAGCGCATATTTATGTGATATTCACGACAATGATCATGTGTATATAGGCATCATGTCCGTAAGCAAATAGTCCGACTCCTACCAACACCTATTACTGTTACTCCGCCCATCGACCGCTATCCAGCATGCATCTAGAGTATTAAGTAAAATAGAGTAATGCTTAGAGAATGTTGACGTGATGTAGACAAAGAGAATTCAATTGATATGAACTAACCCCATCATTTTATCCTTGGTGGCAACAATACAAAGACATGCCTTGTCACGTTCTATCACTAGGATGTAGAGCAGCGCCACATTGAACCCACTACAATGCACCCCTCTCAAACAATCTAGTTGGTCAAACTATTTCAATAAATCGGAGAGGATTACGAAATTATAATGACCATGCAATTAAGAATCATAATATATATCAGAGGTGACTCAAAGACTTTTCATGAATAATATGAACATAAACCCACAATTCATCGGATTCCAACAAACGCACCGTACAAAAGATATATATCAGATAGATCAAAGTGAAGATGTGATGATCATTGTATTGATGGTCAAAAGAGAGAGATAGCCATCTAGGTACGAACTACGGACCCGTAATAGGTCTGTGGTGAACTACTCACACATCATCATGAGGAAACCAAGGTTGATGAAGAGGCCCTCTATTGGGGATATTACCCCATGGAGAGACACGCGCAGGATGGGTCGGGTCATGAGGTTGGCGGCTTAGCAATAAGGCATGGAGGTAACCTGCTTGATGGGCCTAGAGAAGGCCCAGAGCCACCAGACAATGTGTAACACCGTGGCGTAAGCCGTCAGGGACAGCTTGCCAGACAAGGCAAGGGTATTTACAGACAAGGTCGGTTGTTAAGTGTAACCTGGCCCGGACTCCTGTAAGCCTAGGGCCTAGACCTGTGTATATAAAGGCGGGTTCCCTATGCGTCTTAGTCCACGAAACCTTTGATCGACTACTAGGTCAAGCGAATTCGCTCCCTTGTAATCGATATCCAATCAATACAACTCAAAGCAGGACATAGGCTATTACCTGCTTTGAGAGGGGGGCGAACCTAGGTAAACTTGTGTCTTTCGTCCCGATCAACCCCTTTAATTTAACTGTCGTAGCGATGGCTTCACACCTAAGTCCTTGCACTAGAACATCTGTCGTGATAAAACCATGACAATTGGCGCCCACCGTGGGACAGATGCTTGGTTGTTTGGAGAAGTCGAAGGGCTCTCTCCTAGGTATCGAGGGACACGCTGTTGGCAGGATGACTAAGAGTGGCTACGGCAAGCTCTACATCAATGATGCCGGTTGGGGCCCTGAGGCCAACTCAGTTGAGTACGGGTATCGGGTACCCTTCGGCGGGATTCACACCTTAATTGGCAAGATTGGCGGATCTCAGCCTGGGCCGAACATCTCCACTGACCTCGTCGAGCCGGCCCGGCATGCGCAACTCGCTCGGAATAACCCAAGACGGAAGCATGCTTTCGTCGGCTTCAGGCAAGGCGTGGAGTTTGAGGAAGGCTCTATGTCGCGAGAGGAAACCCTCGTCTGCTCACAGGATGTATTCTCGAGCAGGCAGGCAGAATCAATCTACTAGCTTCACAACGGCAAACTTGGAGGCTACTTTGAGGATTACCATGACCCAGAGTAGTGTGAGCCACCAAGCCGAGCTGCTGTCTTCATGGCTGGATCGACACCGGCTCCTGGTAGCATGGTCAGCTATGCGAGGGGGTCTGGGTCTCTCATGCCATCGGCTCAAGTTTTGTTGTATCCTATGAATGAGCTAACGACTCTAATGGGAACTGAGGTCACAGTCGAAAACCAAGCATCCCGTAACTTGGAGATTGCGAGGTGGAAGGACCATATGGCCACTGCCCAGGAGGAAATCAACATGTTACGGGCTCATATGGAGGCTGAGTCAGAATGCCTCGGGGCGGAAGCTCTTCACCATTACCTGGATCAACAAATCACAGACCCGTTTGTCGGGCCACTATGAGCCTAGGAATCTTTTCAACACACCAGGGTCGGGATGGAAGGCGCCTCTGACCATGAGGCGAGCGATGGAAGTACCTGGAAGCAGGGCGGTGATTCCGCATCGTCAATTAGACACGCCCCACAGGAACCAGACTCCTCCGCAGCACTTTCCAACACCACCCGATCATTTTTCTAACCCAGCGGAAAACATGATAGCGCCAGCAGTCAGACTTAATGCGCTCCCAATAAGCCATCCACCCAAAGCAGCTTAATGAAGGCAAGTATCATGTTTTTATGACAAGCCTTGATAAGCAAGATCAGAAAGTGTGCAAGCGGTCAGTCAATGCGGACATGCTGGCTCTCCCGCAGTACTTGAAGTGGTCTGAGTTTGGCATAACTTGGAGCAGGGAGGATCACCCGCCATGTGTGGATAACCTGGGGTATTTAGCTCTGGAGGTGGCCCCCAAGTTGGATGATATGCGTTCACCAAGGTACTTATGGATGGTGGGAGTAACATCAACATCATGTGCTATCACATGTTTTGCCGGATGAACCTGCTTGACAAGGATCTTAAACCATCTTCAACAGTCTTTCACCGGGCGGTGCCTGGAAAATCGGCTTACCCGGTTGGAAAAATCGCCCTAGAAGTAGCCTTTGGCGATTACTTCAACTACAGGGTGGAGACCTTATGGTTCGAGGTGGTTAAAATCAAGAGCCAATACCACGCCTTGTTTGGACAACCGGCTTACGCCAAGTTCATGGCTAGGCCTTGTTATGTTTACTTGCAGCTCAAGATGCATGGTCTGAATGGAATGATTACAGTGCATGGTGATTAGAAGATTGCTCTTGAGTGCGAGGAAGGCGGTGTTGCGTACGCAGAGTCAAGTTGTGTTGAGGCAGAGCTCAAATTTTATAAAGAAAATGTTGCCCGACGGATATGACCCCGTTGAAGAAGCCCAACACTGAATCTCAGCTGCCCCTGAAGTTTGTGGCAGAAGCTACCAAGCTAGCGGATTTTACTCCCGGTGACTCGTCACAGCAGTTCACTATTAGGGCTAATATAGATCCCAAATAGTAATGCGCGGTCATCGAATTCATTCCTGAGAATTGGGACATCTTTGCATGGAAACCTTCTCACATGCTGGGTGTACCGAGAGAATTCGCTGAGCGGCACCTTAATGTGGATCCTAAGTTTAAGCCGGTCAAACAATTGCTCCACCATTTCAATGAAGAGAGGCTTAAGGCTATTGGAGAAGAGGTAGCCCGACTCTTGGCAACAGGGTTTATCGTTGAAGTTTTTCACCCAGAGTGGTTGGCTAACCCTGCGCTTGTGCTTAAAAAGAATGACACATGGCACATGTTATTGATTACATAGATCTAAGCAAAGCATGTCCGGTTGATGCATTTGCTCTCCCCGGTATCGACCAGATTATTGATGCAACAGCGGGTTGTGAGAGCTTATGTTTCCTGGATGCTTACTCAAGTTATCATCAGATCAAGATGGCAGTCAAAGAACAAGACAAGACGTCCCTTATTACACCTTTGTAGATTTCTTCTATGTGTCTTTGCCCTTTGGACTCAAAAGTGCACAAGTAACTTATTAGCGTTGTGTGTAGAATTGCCTTGATGGTCAAATTGGGTGCAATGTTCATGCTTATGTGGATGATATTGTGGTCAAGTCAATGAGGAAGGAGACTCTGTTGGATGATTTAAAGGAAACTTTTGATAATCTACGGGTTTACAAGATGATGCCTAACCCGACCAAGTGTGTATTTGGTGTGCCTGTAGACAAGCTCTTGGGATTCTTGGTCTCCGAGCGGGGTATTGAAGCTAACCCGGACAAGATAAAGACTATCACTTCTTTGTCTAAGCCAGCATGTATTAATGATGTCCAGTGCTTGGCGGGTCGTATTGCCGTTTTAAGCCGGTTCATAAGCCGCCTGGGTGACAAATCTATTCCTCTGTATAAAATGATGAAGAAAACATACAACTTCATCTGGAGTGATGCAGCCAATGGGGTGTTTGAGGCGCTCAAAAAACAGTTGGCTGAGCCGCCCGTTTTAGCTGCTCTAGTATAAAAAGACTCTTTGCTCCTGTACGTGGCGGCTAACAACAGAGCCATCAGTGCTTCAGTTGTGGTGGAGCGCAAGGAGGCGGGTAAAGAGTACCCAGTCCAGCGGCCGGTTTATTATGTGAGTGAAATCTTGAAAGAATCCAAGCAAACATACCTGCATTGTCAAAAGCTAGTGTTTGGAGTATTCGTGGCCAATCGCAAGTTGAAGCACTACTTCCATGGGCATCCAATCATAGTGGTCAACTCTGCTCCTCTCGGAGATATCATTCAAAACAGAGTAACCACTGGCAGGATTGGTAAGTGGGCAATTGAGCTTGGGCCTCTCAATCCTAAATATGTGCCCCGGATGGCTGTAAAATCTCAAGCCCTGTGGACTTTATTGATGACTGAATATAGTGTCGAGCGCTCGAGGAGAACCTGGAGAATACATATTAGGCAATTCATTTTGATGGCTCTAGGAAATTGGAAGGCTCAGGGGCTGGAGTTGTTTTATCTTCCCCGCGAGGTGACAAATTATGTTATGTTTTGCGGTTAATGTTTCCTTGCACTAACTATGCAGCTAAATATAAGTCTTTGCTTCATGGGCTCCGTGTGGCAAAGGAGATGAATTTGAGTCGGGCCAGATGCCTCGGTGACTCCGACCTGGTGGCTCAGTAAGTTTCTGGCACATGGGATTCCAAGGACCCTCGCATGGTGGCTTATCGCCACGCGGTTGACGTTATTGCTGGTCACATAAAGGCCTATCAGGTGGATCACACTGATCGTCGGAAGAATGAGGCGGCTGATGCATTATCAAGATTGGGGTCTCAGCATAAGCTGGTGCCGCCTACTGTGTTTTTGGACGTACTACATCACCCCTCAGTTAAATTACCGTCAGAAGAGGATCTTGTTATACCTAACCCGAAAGAACAGTTGGTGGCGGCTCTCCCCGCAATCCCTGATTGGACGTTGCCTTATCTGGCGTATCAAAGTCATGGTGAATTACCCCAACATGAGATCTTGGTGCGAAAGATTATGAGGCGATCTAAGTCTATTACTATCGTCAATGGCGAGTTGCACAGGTGCAGCGTGACAGGCGTTTTTGAGTGATGTGTCTCTCTTGATGAGGGCCGTGAAATCTTGCAAGAGATACATGCTGGCGATTGTGGTGATCACGCCGGGTCAAAGTCCTTAGTAGCTAAGGCTTTCCAGCATGGATTTTACTGGTTAACGGCTCACAAGGATGCAGAGGACTTGGTCAGTAAATGTGATGGATGTCAAAAATTCAGATGTCGTACCCATGTGCTGGCTCAAGAGTTATGGAATGATTCCAATCACCTGGCCATTTGCAGTCTGAGGGCTTGATATGGTGGACCTTTTAAGAGGTCTAAAGACAAGAAGACCCACCTCTTGGTGGTGGTTGACAAGTTTACTAAATGGGTTGAGGCTGAGCCGGTCAGTAAGTGTGACACAGCAACAACACTTCAATTCGTCAAAAAGCTGATTTTTTGGTTTGGTTATCCTCATAGTATCATTACTTACAATGGTACAAACCTGTCCAAAGGGGCTATGAAGGATTTCTATGATGGTGAACACATCCACCTTGATGGGTCTTTCGTGGCTCACCCACAGTGAAACGGTTAAGAAGAGCGTGCTAACCAGGAAATTTTGAGAGGGATATAACCCCGGCTCATGGTTCCTTTGGAACACATGACGGGTGGAGGAATTACATTTGGTACTTTGGAGCATCAGAACCACCCCAATAGGTCAACGGGCTCTAGGCCTTTCCAAATGGTTTATGAAGGAGAAGCCGTTCTCCCTAGTGATATCTATCATGACTCGCCCAGGGTGGCGGCTTACATTAAAACTGGTAATGAGCCGGCGTATCAAGATGCTTTGGACGCATTGGATGAAGCACCGGACCTTGGAGCGGCACGATCGGCAAGATCTGCATTGTTATCATACATGTAGAGTCAAGACCCAGACGTTCCAAGAAGGCGGCTTCGTGCTCCGGCTGATTCAAGACCAGTCAAATATACATAAGTTGTCACCCCCCTGGGAGGTACCATTTGTGATCAGCAGAAATCTCAATAATGGCTCCTACTATCTCCTTGATGTACGGGAGAGTGATAAATCACGCACTTCTGGAGAAGAGACTTCGAGGCGTTGTAACATTGCTCACCTTCGGCCATATTATACTTGAGCCGCCGGCTCTCATTAATGTACATACTTCTGTCATTGTATATACCACATTTTATGATATAATAAAGTTGGTATCCCCATAATTCGGTGCCTCTGCCAATTTTTCCGCACCAAGTTTTGTGCAAAGAGTTGTTTCTTTATAAGGTTACTTGGGAGCTTCCAACCCACTGGGTTTAACTATCATACCCTCTTGACCGGCTTTATATGCCATATCCGAGTTAAACCTCCCTGTTTGCAACTTGCTACTCCACTATGTGATCCGTCAAACTATTGATAGTCAATCTTGCTCAGAGACCCTGAACTTGATAGTCAATATCATAATAAGACCCTGAACTTGTCAAGGTTTAAAAAGCAGCTTTCATCACGAGAGAGATGACTTACAGTGAGCTAGTATAAACTCGCCTTGTCAGTCGTAGTCTCTTCGCTATGTTCCCTGTTCGTACTCTTAGCAATGTCAATCTTTTAAAGACCATGAACTTGCTAAGGTTTAAATGATAGATTTATGTCACGTGAGAGACGGCTTACGAGATT
Source organism: Hordeum marinum (assembly GCA_022496015.1). Classification (NCBI taxonomy): domain Eukaryota; kingdom Viridiplantae; phylum Streptophyta; class Magnoliopsida; order Poales; family Poaceae; genus Hordeum; species Hordeum marinum. The sequence continues at coordinate 211,327 of JAAAWK010000567.1, forward strand.
TCGGGCTTTTTTATGCCTACCTTCTTTTTGAGGCAATGTATATTTTTAATTACAAAACAAAAATAAGAGCTATCTCTTCTGGATGTGACTTTACAGACGGCTTATGAGGAAGAGAATATGCATGTATATATTCTGTTGTTTGTTTTTCCAGACATTTTCTTCATGATAAGATTCTAAGTCATTGGGTAATCCTGGCTTAGCATTGCTCATGAACTGTAACCCGCCAGTGCAAATTAGTGAAGTCAGATGCTTATATCAAGACATTTCATGATGGAAGATTTTTTAGTCGCCGACTTATGAGTTGAAGCTTCCAAAAAATGCGTAAAGGTCCAGGATGAGCAAGCAAGTTTTCCTAACACTATTACAAGGCGTCGGAGGACACAAAATGTGATGCTCAAGTTTTTATAAGTTATGACCCGGCGGCTCAGCTTCACTCGAGTTAGCATCCTTGAAGACCAGTTCTTGCGTCTAGCTTGCGGACGGGTCATCCCGTGATGGGTCTTCGTTTTCCTAGATCTGAAGGTTGTCCACCTCCCAATTGAAGTTGAGTAATGTTTCCAATTCAGCCTCATCATCCAATATGGGAGATGGATGAACATTAGGATCGTAGATATGCTTACGTCGTTGGGGAGTCGGGACCTTTGGTTCAAATGTAGGTGCCCAGATTCACGTGTTGTCGGCGTCATAAGCTGCCTGATATGTCTTAGAGCAAATATTGCACCCTTGCGGGCAACTGATTTCTTCATTTCTTCAAAGTGTTAGGGGATGGTGGAGAGGCATTTTGGCACATCTTTGATCTATTTTGGCTCACCTTTATCACCAAAGACCGCCCTGATGGTAAATAGGCTTCTAGCGTATAGTTGTTCATCATAGGCATATAACGCCTTCAGCTTCAGCAAACTGTCATCCGGAAGTTGGCGAGTGTGTTTGCCTACAAAAGAGATTAAGATAATACATCGCCGGGCGAGTCTCCACAAGAGTATTTGAAGCATTGTCATAAGTATAGTCAACAAGGCTTACCAAAGACAGCTTCAGTCATCTGGTTTATGTGCCACTTCAGGCTGGTCAGCTCTTCCGTCACGGGTGTAAGACGGCCCTCGGCGTCTTCGGCGCGTTTGGTGAGGGCGGCTTGGCAGGTTTCACCAGATTTTTATATGCTTCAAGTTCTGTCTTGATCTTCTCCATCTTGGGCAAGGCGAACCGGCACTTTGTACCGACCTCTGCTTGAGATTCTTGTTGCAAGGCCAAACTCTTCTTAAGGTCTATCACGCTAGATTCAACCACATTTAAAGATTAATTCCTACAAATGACAAGTCATAGCAAAGTAAGATTACCAGTTTTAAGCTGCCGGACCGGCTCGTAATGGTGCTTACAAGTACTGCAGAGAGTTTTCACAAGTCCCAAGCAGATTGCAAGAAATATACTTGACACTTGGGGGATAATGTGTATCGGTTCTTTCAAGTTGTTACAATACAATTAAGACCTGGATCATCTTCATGAAGATAACCCGGCCCTTGGGGGCTACACATTGCTCTACAAGTCTCAAATCAGGTTTACAGAGGGTCCTGACTCATTATTTGTATAATGACCCGGCCCTTGGGGGCTACACTTGTCATTTTTGCATTTATAAAGACGATAAGTGCCGGCTCATTATTGGTATAATGACCCGGCCCTTGGGGGCTACGTGTTGGTTTATTCAAGTCTACATATTATTGAAGACCCGACTTATTTTCGAGAAAATAAGTCGGCCCCTGGGGGCTACATAAGGGTATACGGAGAATGGTAAAGTGGAATACCTCATATTTCCTCTTCTTCATATCTATTAATCTGGCTTCCATGTCCCGACGGGCAGCCAGGCGGCTTAAATAGCCCGAGTGCAACTCATCAATAGTCAGGTTCTCAAAGTTTGGAAGATCAAGCTTGGTTCTATCCTTCTTAGGTGAAGGCATTTCATTCTTGCTAATGTGCTTGGTTCACACATTGGAGGGTGTCGGAGCAGGATAGGCTAAGCTGGTAATAACGACCTCTTCTTCTTGAGCCGACACCTCTTGAGTTGTCAACAGGGGGCTGGGCGGCTTAGGATCCGTCTCCAGAGAAGCCTCGGGAATCACAACATCAGCATCCCCCGGCTCGTTAGGCTGGGGAGTGTCGTCATGACCACCATGGCCAGCCTCGGATGGTTCCACTTGAGATTTAGGAGTGTCAAGATTTGGGTCTTCGTGCTCTCAGACATCTAGGCGGGAAGATGACTCACTCAGTTTCCTTTTCTTGGCTTGGGCCCTACAAAACACGGACTTCATTGTCAGTTATATGCAAGAACAATATAGTAGTATGCAGGGAAATGATATAAAAAGATTACCCCGAGTTGATAAGAAGGGGAGGCAACTTGGAGGCGGTTGAGTTGCCAGACGAAGGAGGAGTTTCCTGATTCAATTAGATGAAGCAATATGAGTAAGTGACACCACAAGACTAATATGGAGAAGTACAAATATAAGGAAGAAGTACCTCGTTGTGACTTTTTTGACGAGCCGGAGTATCAGATAAGCTGGCCATTAGGTCTTTAGAGTCGCCGCTCCGGGTCTGACGTCTGGCATCATGTTGTTGTTTCTTCAAAAGAAAGTCAGGGTCCAAGTGAGCAAAAGGTTGTGAAAACTTAACTTTGCTGATGACCCGTTGGATTCTTTCCAATTGTGGATATTTTGAGTCGGATAAGATAATAGTTACCTCTGCAGCCCCGGCTTCGCTTGCCTCCGCCTCTTCCTAAGAGGAATCAGCGTAAGAAGTTGCATGAAAAGAAGACCAAGGGAAACCAGTTCTACCTTTGAGTCGTCCAGCCCAAACAGCTCTTCAGTTGATTGTTTCTTTTTACGAGTTGGAGCTTTAACCTTGGGTGCCTTGGTGGCCATGCTTTTCTTCTTGGAAGTCATTACTAGGCTTTTGTTACAGAAGCAAGAACCGGCGTACATATGATATATGCATTGGAAGAAAGGTTAAATAGGATATATGAGATGCAGCATTTGATGAATGGGTGAGGATAAGGATGAAAAGATTCACCTCTGGAGATGGGTTAAGTACATAAAAATGGGCTAACCCCATCTTGTTGCAGACAACTTGAGGTTCTCCCATAAACGATTTGATGATGGCATTAAGGTCCTGGTCTGTCAATGGAGTCTGGTTGAAGCATTGAGGATCATTCACCTCACCATTGTATTGGCACATTAAGGCATTGCCGCGACTCAATGGCAGAATCCTCCAAGAGACCCAGTAGTGGGTAAGGTCAACAGTTGTTAACCTGTTGGCTAACAGGGCCCTTATTTTCGAAAAGGGTGGGCTGTATTGGGTGCGCTGTGTAGCAGACATACGATTTGGGAGTTCCATATTGGGATTCTCTCCTTCTGGGGAGGTATCCTTGCAGTAAAACCAAGTTTTATTCCAGTCCTTGGGATGACTTGGCAGAGTCGCTGCTAGAAAAAGTACATCCCTCCGTCTTTGAAGAGTAACACCTCCGAGTTCAATACTGAATCCATCCGCCATTTCTGTTTGACGGTTGATGTGGAAATATTCCTTTAAGTGGTCAGCATACGGCTCTTCTTGCAGATAAGCTTCACATAAAGTTTGGAACTAGCATAGGTTGGAGACGGAGTTCGGGATAATGTCTTGTGGGTGCAGTTTGTAAAAGTGTAAGGCGTCTCAAAAAAATTTAGACCCAGATGGTATGAAGCCACGGAGAAGATGGTCTATGAATACAATGACTTCCCCTTTCTCGGGCTTGTGAGTGTTTTCATTGCCCGAAACAAGCCAGTGGATAACATTCTGAGTGGCAAAACTCCCATGGGTACATTGACAAAGCAAATTGCAATGTTACAAGGAGAGCCGACAACATGATGGCGGGTCAATATTTCCGGTAATTATTGAAAAAATTGCTAAGTGCGGACAAATAGTTTCCAACAACTACAGCTATCGATCTAAGATCTACGGGAGAAGATAAAAGGAAATATTTCCTAAACCTAAGTTGGCAACGAAGAACAGGCAGTTCATATGCAAGCTCCCGTGAAGGGAAGATGCGTGATAAGCATGGAATACTCTCCCGGCAGAGCACCGCGGGATCTTACTAAGCGGACGGATATTTACACGTATTGATTCTACTCCTCTACGCCAAGAACCCCGATGAACGACGGTGGACCCCAAGAACCCCGATGAACTAATGCAAATTCAGAAAGGGGGGAGATGGAACCTAAGATTTGAAGGATATGCTGGTGAGCGGTGGCACACTCTCGACACGTTCAGCTCGATGCAGCGACCTTGGTGATGATGACGGTGAGGTTCGAGCGGCAGGGCGGAGCTTCAGCTATGCGGGCGTTCGGAGGAAGAACAAGAAGAGAGGCGGAGACGGGGAAAAGTGAAAATGTTATGGACCCCATGCGCCTATTTATGGGGAGGATGGAATAGCAACAACCTCGCACGGTAATCGAGGTGACAAGATGACGATTAACCAAGAAAACACCTTGATTCTCGGGTTGACCAGTTAATGAGAAGATCCATTATGACGTCATCTAGATCATTTGGAATTTTGAGAGATGACGTCACTCATTTTCACATGGCGGGTCACGAGGATTGGGTAGAGATGACATCACTCATTTTTCGGGCGGTGTGTCATGAAGATTTATCAGAGAGGAATGTAAGACTCGCCAACCAAAAGACTTGAAGATTGACATGAATTGGTTCAAAATCAATCTGGGCCAAATGTTGGGGATATTACCCCATGGTGAGACCCGCCCAAGAGGGGCCTGGTCATGAGGTTGGCGACTAAGCAATAAGGCCTGCAGGTGACCTGTCCGATGGGCCTGGAGAAGGCCCAGAGCCGGAAGACAATGTGTAACCCGGTGGCGTAAGCTGTCGGGGATGGCTTGCCAGACAAGGCGAGGGTAGTTAGAGACAAGGTCGGCTGTTAAGTGTAACCTGACCCGGACTCTTGTAAGCCTAGGGCCTTGACCTATGTATATAAAGGCGGGTTCTCTCGGCGTCTTAGACCATGAAACCTTTGATCGAGCACTAGGTCAAGCGAATTCGCTCCCTTGTAAACGATATCCAATCAATACAACTCAAAGTGGGATGTAGGCTATTACCTCTTTCGAGAGGGGTCGAACCTGGGTAAACCTGTGTCTTTCGAGTTAACCGCCGTAGCGATGGATTCACACCTAAGTCCTTGCACTACGACATCTGCCATGATAAAACCACAACACCCTCCGAGCCCGTTCCCCCCTCCGTCAGGGTGCCGAAACGGGCTTGTAGTGCTTTTGTCAACCCGACAGATGTCCCCGTGAAAGGACTTAGATGTGAGCCATCGCCGCTAGGTGGCGACTCGAAGGGGTTGAACGAGAGAGAGAGAGAGAGTCCGGTTTACCCAGGTTCGGCCCCTCCGATGGAGGTAATATCCTATGTCCTGCTTTGTATTTGTTTGATGGATAAATCTTGATTACAAGGGTGCGGACTCGCTAACCTAGCTATTGAGAGGTTGCCACTTTTTCCTTTCGGTCATAGGAGCCTGCCTTTATATACAGGTGAAGCCATATGGTTTACAATAGAGTCTGGGTTATATCGTCCCTCGTGATCTACAATGTCTCTAACTTGTCTTGTGCTTTAAGGGAAACTGGCCTGTATCTTCAGCTTCGTGGGCCTTGAGCCACCATCTCCGAGTGTTGGGCCATCGGGCAACTCTAGTAGGCCACCGCCTCACTTGCCTTATCTTCATGACATGGCCCATCTCGAACTTGGTCAAAAAGTTGTCAATATGTTAACCTAGCCCAGTAGGGCGGGTTACACCGTGAAGTGATATCCCCGACATTAGGCCCTAGATTGATTTGAATCCGTTCATGTCAATTTGTCTTATCTTCCTTTGGTGGCTCACCCTTGGATTTGTGGTTTTTCATGAATCTCATAACACTGGCTCGTACTACTTCCACACTTTATATTTCTCCAACGTTTAATAATTGTGACGTCATATGTCGTTAATCCGAAAAAACAATAATGACATCATGGTGAATCTGGTCATATCTGCTTATCTCGAAAATCAAGGCATTTTTGTTTCCCGAAAATTACTGCATTCCCTCAATTTTCGCGCCTGCCAGTTGCCGTTAAATATTTACCAAAGGGTCCCTGATTCACTTTCCACTTTGCCTCTTGCTTCTTCTTCTTCCTAGAGTTCGGAGACTCCTCATGCTGTCGTCCGTGTTTCCTAATCTCCAACATCCACTTTAGAGGTCGTTGTAGTATTTCTACCTCACCATCAAGCCTCTGCGTGCTTCCACCGCCGCTGGTGATCACTCAAGAAATTCATTTTCTTCTGACCTAGATCCATGGCAGTATATTGAACTTCCCGAGTTCTTCGACAACTTTTCTCCAGTCCATCACTATTACTAGTTTTGTGAGTAGATCCCCCAAGCACTATCAGAAAAGTAGAACGGTATAAACACTGATCTCATTTCGTGTATGTCATGCTTTAATCCTCCTCAACATTAGATGAGCGATACTGCCATTGCTTCTCGGCTCCTCCGCTAGGGCTAACAAATACTTTGTTTTTTTGAGCTACTCTTAGATGCAAAATTATTGATGTTCCGAGAGAAACTTGTTTGTCTTATAGTTAGCAGAACTTCAAAAAACTTTGGTCCTTAGCACAAGTCGCCCTTACTCCTGCCGGTTGAATAATTGTAACTCATCATGCGTTAAGCTTCTGTATAAAGTCCCCGGCTCTTTACGAAGCAGCCTTTCCATCATACATAATTAGATCACTTTATTTAAACTATTTACTTAAGCCGCCCTCTTCTTCTTTATCAACGCGAATCATTATGCCAGAGTCAAAAGCCTACAACTGGGTAGCCACTCAAGTTTTTGATATTCACTTGAAAGATTATGAAGAACATGGGTTTCTGCTGCCTCAAAATGTGGTTGGTTGGCGGGTCATTCTCGGAGAGGAAATCGCAACCCCATAGGAGGGAGAAGTGGTGATATTCCTGGAGCACCTTCAGAGGTGGTTTTCACCTCCCAGGTCAAAATTCTTACGAGACGTCTTACACTTTTTCCATCTTCATCCTCAAGACCTAGGTCCTAACTCCATATCAAACCTTTGCTAGTTCCAAGTATTTTGCGAGGTGTATCTTCAAACAGAACCCACTGTGTCCCTCTTCACAGAATTCTTCTATCTGAATCAGTAGACAGAGTATGCGGACGGTCCCAGCTTAGAACTTGGAGGGGTTTCAATCCAGAGCCGGAAATACGTCCTTTTTCCTGCTGCCACCCTACCAAGCAATCCCAAAGGGTGGAACAGGACTTGGTTTTACTGTCGGAATACCGCCCCTGTTGACGAAAATCCCTTGCCGGGTTATAGACCCAACCGCCTCCCCATGGATTTTGAGCTTCCTGGTTGGGATCCTCAAGAGGAATGTTCCCAACACTCCCATGTTTATCCAAAGTTGAGGGATCTCCTAGCTAACGGGATGAGTGGGGTCGATTTAACCCGGTGTTGCGTATCTTCGAGGATTATGTTGTTAAGTCTGCACAATGACTTAATGTTTGCTTACTCTGGCAACTTGAATGACGCCCAACGGTACAACAATTTTTCCATGGAGGTCAGCAAAATAAACTAGATCATGAAGAAACTGTTGCGTGAAAACCTAGAGGCTTGCAGCAAGGACGGATTGAAACCTTTCTACGCCCTAACCCGGCTCCTCCGATATAAAAGTTTTTATATCCTAATCCAGATTTTCGACCAAATTTTGAGCCTTTTGCCTGCTTACTCTGATTGTTTAATTTTGGAGGCTAGATCTCCTTTCTGTAGTAGGAAACACAGCAAAACCACGGCTAACAAGCCCAAAGCCACCCCAAGTAAGAAGAAGAATTAGGCAGTTGTAGAAGGGTTGTCTCACATGGATGAAGCGGCTGCCACTGATACCCAATCAGAGGTAAATTTAATGTTTTGTTTGTATTTCATTGAATATATCTGACGTCTCTTCTTCTTAGGGCGATGTTGAAACAAGCCATGCGGGAGATGTTGAGGTAATTTCCATCTCTTCCGACTCAGAACCTTTGCCCACATTGAAAACAAGGCGAGTTGTTCGGAAGGTAGGTTTTTCTCACCCGGACGCCCATCTGGACCCTCACTACATTTTGAAGAAAACTCAGCACCAGACTAGGCATTAGACCCGAAGTGGGAGTGGTGATCTTGTTGAGGGCTTACCTGATAAATCAGCGGCCCGAAAATGACCAGCCAAGGTATTTAACACTCCAATCTTCTAAGGAAGTTCTAACTTGACATGTGAACTTTTGATTCCTATACCATGGTTTATCAGGAGTTGCCACCTTCATCGGACGACTCAACTGCATCCAAAATGGCAGCCTTTGTTATCAATCCTGGGTAAATTTCTCATTATTTTGCTTGATAGAGTAGACTATTGTATCTTCTCACACTTCATACTATACTCTTTAACTTGGCAGGGTTAAAGCCAAAAAGCAAAACTACGAGTCTTCTCTTAACCCTGAGGCCCCTGAGCTGGAGATTCCTGATCCGGCGGCTCCTAAAGTTCATGTTGATCAACCCGAAGATCCTCAGGAGATCCAAACTGATATACCTCCTCCATCTGAACCAGTCAGTATTGACGCTGTAACTGTTGAAGCTACATCAGCAGTTAACCTTGACACGCCCAATCCTTTAGTAACAAACAAAGATGCCACTAAGGTTGTTATTACTAGGACGGGTTATACCGCTCCTGAGATTTCCAGGGTGTTAACAAAGGTTATTGCTAAGGATGAAGCGGTACTGCAAGAAAAAGGGAAGGTCAGACAGGAGCTTCCAAACTATGAGAATTGTTGTAGATCTTCATGCTGCCTATTTGGACCACTTGGCTATGAGCCGTGAAATGGAAATCGGCCTTGTTAGCATGATGAAGAATAAATATGAGGTATATTCTCCTTTATGTGCTCACATCATATATCCTTTTGTAGCCCCCAAGGCCCAGCTTTTTCTATCTAAGATAAACCGGCCCAGCTTTGTGATTGACTCAACCTGTAACCCCCAAGGGCTGGCTCATCTCCTTGAGATGAGCCGAATCTTTTAATAACTCGAAGAACTCCGACCTATAGCCCCCAAGGGCCGTCTCATCTCCTTGGGATGAGTCGGGTCTTGTTCACAACTTTAATGTCAAAAGAACTGATATACGTTAGCCCCCAAGTGCCAAATTCATTTCTTGCAATTTGCTTGGGACTTGACATAGATTTATTTATGATGCAGGAAGCTTTGAAGACAGCCGAATTCAGCGTAGCCAGCTTGAAAAAAGATCTCAAAAAGGGCAAACATCCCACGCAGAAGTTGAAGAAAAACATTGCCTCTCTCTGATCGAGCTAGAAAACGCCAAGGCAGGCTTTTGGAAGAAGAAGAAATCCTTTGAAGGTGAAAAGGCGACTCTACTGAAGCGTGCAGAGGATGTTGAGGGCCATCTCAAGCCCACCACCAAGGATCTGTTCGGGTTAAAGCCGCAGCTTGCCCAGATGACCCAAGCTATTTTCGGTAAGTGTATATAACCTTTTGTCTTCCTGAGATATAGATATAATGCGCCCGACGACTCATGCACTGACTCTGTTTTGTAGGCCCCTAGACTATCATCTTCTATGATAATAGCCTGCTAATGCTTAAGGTTGTTTATTCTCTCACAGAGCAACTCTACGCTGGGAGTTATCTTGCAATCAAGGCAACGATGGAGGATAAGCAACCTTTAAAGTTTATCAAAAATATGTTGGAGTGTCTTTCAACCATCCCACAAAATACCCCAGAACTAAAGAGGTCTGGCGTCTGATCTGCCGTGATACATGCATTGAGTCAGGCTTTAGCTTACGGAGAGGAGCTCGACCCAGCTGAGTTAGCAAACGGCTTCCTCGAGTTCAAGAATGACGGGTCAGAATTTTCTCACGAGGATCAAGCTGCCGGAGTCAAAGATGCTCAAATATGTCCACTCACTTGCACTAGTAAAAAACATGGCATTGGTTCGGGTCGGGCTAGCCCATTAGTCCTGGTTCAGCCACGAATCGGGACCAATGGGGGCAACGGTCCCGGTTCGTGAGGCCAGTGGGCCGGGCGGGCCACGTGGGGCATTGGTCCCGGTTCCAGACATGAACCGGGACCAACATGCCTCACTCCTGGCCCACAACCATTAGTCCGGGCTTGAGACTGGATCCGGGACCAAAGGGGGTCCTTTATTCCCGGTTCCAGCCACGAACCGGGACCAATGAGATGCCTATATATACCCCCCTCGCCAGTGAGCAGAGCACTCCACACTGCTCTGTTTTTTTGGCCGGCGAGGGGAGAGCTTTGTGGTGCTCTAGCTCCCTCCTATGCACATGGGGTGTTTGATGAAATGCCTAAGCCAAACTTAAGCTTTCTCCTCTCGAAGCTCCTTGTCCAAACTCCATTTTCGTCAAGATTTGTCTAGGTTTGACAGTCCGTCTTGTCCCGTCCCCGTCCTGAAACCGCTGTCGATTGCTCGCACATGGTGAGCCTCTTCATCTTATCTTCTTGCTAAAAGAAAATATACTTACTCATATGCTTTTCTTACTTTTATTATTGTTCACTTCTCTATTCATGATATGTTGTATTGGTTTTTAATGCACTTTATTATATAACGCACGCAGATGAACTGGCAATGGATGTACGGTGACCGACGCACCTCTGAGTATATTAAGGTCCTGTATAATATTCTTGAAGCGGCTGAGGCAAACAAGCAGAATGGTTTTATGCCTTGTCCATGTACTGTCTGTGAGAATATGAAGTCTTTCTCCAACTCTAAAACCCTTTACTTCCACCTACTTCAAAAGGGTTTTATGCCACACTATAATGTTTGGACCAAGCACGGATAAAGAGGGGTTATGATGGAAGACAATGAAGAACAAGAGGATGACGACAACTATCCTCCCCCTGAATACGTTGATGCTGCAATAGGGGAAGCTGAAGATCAAGAGGAACCAGACGATGTGCCCGATGATGATCTTCGCTGGGTCATTATTGATGCATAGAGAGAATGCAAAAGTGAAAGGGAGAAGTTGAAGTTCGATCGCATGTTAGAGGATCACAAAAAAGGGTTGTACCCAAATTGCGAAGATGACAACAAAAAGCTCGGTACCACATTAGAATTGCTGCAATGGAAGGCAGCCAATGGTGTATCTGACAAGGGATTTAGTTCGCTACTGAAAATAATGAAGAAGAAGCTTTCGAAGGATAACGAATTGCCCGACAGTACATACGTGGCAAAGAAGGTTGTATGCCCTCTAGGATTGGAGGTGCAGAAGGTACATGCATGCCCTAATGATTGCATCTTCTACTGCAGTGAGTACGAGGAACGGAACACATGCCCGGTACGCGGTGCATTGCGGTATAAGATCAGAAGAGATGACCCTGGTGATGTTGAGGGCCAGCGCATCGGGAAGAGGGTTCCTGCCAAGGTGATGTGGTATGCTCCTATAATACCACAATGGGTGAAACGTCTGTTCAGAAACAAAAAGCATGCCGAGTTGATGCAATGGCACAAAAAGACCGTAAGAAAGACGGGAAGTTGAGAGCACCCGCTGACGGGTCGGAGTGGAAAAAGATCGAGAGAAAGTGGAGCGACTTTAGAGGTGACCCGATGAAGATATGGTTTGGTTTAAGTGCAGATGGCGATAATCGTTTTGGGGAGCAGAGCAGTCAGCATAGCACATGGCCTGTGACTCTATGTATGTATAACCTTCCTCCTTGGTTGTGCATGAAGCGGAAGTTCATTATGATGCCAGTGCTCATCCAAGGCCCTAGCAACCCGGCAATGACATTGATGTGTACCTAAGGCCATTAGTTGATGAACTTTTATAGCTATGGGATGGAAGAGGTATACGTGTGTAGGATGAGAACGAATAGGAGGAAATTGACCTACATGCGTTGTTGTTTGTAACCATCAACGATTGGCCTGCTATCAGTAACCTTTTAGGACAGACAAACAAGGGATACCACGCATGCACACACTGTTTAGATGACACCGACAGTATATATTTGGACAAATGCAGGAAGAATGTGTACCTGGGGCATCATCGATTTCTTCCGACCAACCATCAATGTCGAAAGAAAGGAAAGCATTTCAAAGGTGAGGTACATCACCGGAAGAAGCCCGCCCTCCGTACTGGTGATCACATACTTGATATGGTCAATGGTTTACAAGTAATATTTGGAAAGGGTCTTGGCGGACTATCTATTCCGAATGACGCTGACAAACGCGCACCCATGTGGAAGAAGAAATCTATATTTTGGGACCTACCCTATTGGAAAGACCTAGAGGTCCGCTCTGCAATCAATGTGATGCACGTGACGAAGAATCTTTGCGTGAACCTGCTAGGCTTCTTGGGAGTGTATGGGAAGACAAAAGATACACCGGAGGCACGGGAGGAACAGCAACGTGTGCACGAAAAAGACGGCATGCATCCAAAGCAGTATGAAGGTCCTGCCAGCTATGCTCTTACCAAAGAAGAGAAGGAAATCTTCTTTGAATGCCTGCTCAGTATAAAGGTCACGTCTGGCTTCTCGTCGAATATAAGGCAATAATAAATATGGCAGAGAAAAAGTTCCAGAACCTAAAGTCTCATGACTGTCACGTGATTATGATGCAACTGCTGTCGGTTGCATTGAGGGGGCTTCTACTGGAAAATGTTCGATTAGCCATTGTGAAGTTATGTGCATTCCTCAATGCAATCTCTCAGAAGGTGATCGATCCAGAAATCCTTCTAAGGTTAAGGAGTGATTTGGTGCAATGTCTTGTTAGTTTCGAGCTGGTGTTCCCATCGTCCTTCTTCAATATCATGACGCACGTCCTAGTTCATCTAGAAGACGAGATTGTCGTTCTGGGCCATGTATTTCTACACAATATGTTCCCCTTTGAGAGGTTCATGGGAGTCTTAAAGAAATATGTTCGTAACCATGCTAGGCCAGAAGCAAGCATCTCCATGGGCCATCAAACAGAGGATGTCATTGGGTTTTGTGTTGACTTCATGCCTGAACTGAAGAAGATTGGTCTCCCTCAATCGCGGTATAAGGGGAGACTGACTGGAAAAGGCACGCTAGGAGCGGACTCAATAATATGTATGGACGGGCATTCTTGGTCCCAAGCACACTACACAGTTCTATAGAATTCCACCTTGATGACCCCGTATGTCGATGAACACAAGAATATTGTGCGCTCTGAACACTCGGAGCAGTGTGACGACTGGATTACATATGAACACATCAGCACTTTCGGCAGTTGGTTGCAAACACGTCTCATGGGTGACAAGATTGTTTCTGATGAGCTGTACTCATTGGCCAGGGGACCATCTTCAACTGTATTGACTTACAAAGGGTACGAGATAAATGGGAATACATTTTACATGATCACCCAAGATGCAGCAACCAAGAGGGGAAAGGACATATATTATGGTTACATAGTAGACATATGGGAACTTGACTATGGACATGATTTCAAGGTCCGTTTGTTTCAGTGCAAATGGGTCAATCTGTTAAGAGGTGGGGTATAGGAAGACCCAGAGTACGGAATGACAACAGTGGATCTAAACAATCTTGGGTACATAGACGAACCATTTGTCCTAGCCAATGATGTGGCACAGATTTTCTATGTGAAGGGCATGACAACCATACCGAGAAAAAGAAAAGATAAGGAAGCAAATACATCATACGATGAGCCAAAGCGCCACATAGATCTCTCAGGAAAAAGAGAAATCATCGGATTGGAGGGCAAGACAGACATGTCTGAAGATTATGCAAAGTTTCATGAAATTCCTCCCTTCAAAGTCAAGGCTGACCCAAGCACCCCGTTAAACGATGAAGATTATACATGGTTACGGCGCAATAAGAAAAGGACACAAGCGAAGAAAAAGTGAAGACTTTATCTCCACAACTATATCATTGCAGTGACATGTGAAGAAATGAAATTCCTTTTGTAACACATGAGTTTTCGTCCGAAACCCTAATACTTCAAAAGAGATTTTCCATTTTGTACACGAAGTGCATCCAGTTTTTGCCGTAACCGACTCAACTTTTTAGGACATGCTATGCGGGTGAAATTATGATACCATGCCAACTTTGAAACTTTTCAGAGTTCATTTGAAGTGCTTTTCAATTTCAGGGCCATTTAGCTCATTAAAACCAGTAAGTGCATGAACAATACCAATCGAAGTCAGAAAGGGTTGAAAATTGATGATGTGGCTTTGAATGGTGCATTTTGAACACACAAAAAGTGTGGAGTTCAAATAAGTTCAAAAAAATGAAATCCCTTTGTAACAAATGAGTTTTCGTCCGACACCGTGATACTTCGAAAGAAATTGTCCATTTTGTACACGAAGTGCATCCAGTTTTTGTCGTAACCATCTCAACTTTTTAGCACATGTTGTGTGGGTGAAATGATGATACCATGCCAACTTTCAACCTTTTAAGAGTTCATTCTTTTCAATTTCAAGGTTATTTAGCTCAAAAAATCACTATGTGCATGAAAAATACCAAATGAAGTCAGAAAGGGTTGGAAATTGATGATGTGGCTTCGAATGGTGCATTTTGAACACACAAAAAGTATGGAGTTCAAATAAGTTCAAAAAAAATGAAATCCCTTTAGATAACATAAAAAATAACAAAAATGAAAATAGATGCGCTTATGTAAGTAAAATTCGACCGGAAATCAGACTGAAATTCAGTTTGATTTCAGGTCAAATTTTCCCACATAAGGGCATCTATTTTCAATTTGAGAGGAACTCAACAAGGCAGGGGAGGGGTGGGGTTATAAACCGGTGCGAGCGCCCCTCGCTTGGCGAGGTGGGACTAAACTACCACCACAGCCAGGACCAACCATGTAGTCCTGGTCGGTGGCTACAACCGTGACCAATGTAGCAATTTCGTCCCGGTTGGTGGCACCAACCGGGACCAATTCCCACCTTTAGTCCCGGTTGGTGCCACCAACCGGGACCGAAGGTACCTGCTTCCCGCCTTTTGAGCTATCGAAAAGAGACCTTTGGTCCCGGTTGGAGCCACCAACCGGGACTAATGGTGGGCATTGGTCCCGGTTGGTGGATCCAACCGGGACAAATGGTTGGGCTATATAAGCCAACACTTAGGATTTTTCCCCAATTTCTCCCATCACCGCGCCCTGCCTCCTCATCGCCGTCGCCGTTGACGCCCTCGCCCTGCCCTGCCCTGAAGCCATTCGTCACTGCCGTCGTTCATCACTGTCATCGCCGTTTCCCTTCTTCCCCGATGCCACGCCCTGCCGTCGCCGTCGCCATCGCTATCGTCATGCCGTTTGTCACTACCGTCGCCGCTGCCCTACCCTCGCCGCGCCCTGCCCCGACGCCCTTCGTCCCCGACGTCGTTCATCACTGTCTTTGCCGTCACCGTCATCACCGTCGTCGTGCGCCCCTGCCCCGACCCGCCATCGTCGTCGCCGTCATCACCGTCGTCTTGCACCCTGCCCCTGCCCCACCCCCGATCAGCCCGGTCATGCCCCTGCCCCAGCCCGTCCCCGCTGTCGCTGGCCGCGCCCCTGCCCCGTCGTTGTCGGCCGCACCCCTGTCCCGTCGTCGCCCGAGCGCCACTGTGAGCCGCCGCGCCGCCCGGCCTTTTTTATGTTTATGTTAATGTTCATAGCATTTTTTGGTCAAAAAATAGATGTGATCATTGTCACACCAAAATGCTATACTTATTTTGGATATGATGAATTTTTTAGTCATGTTCATATGATGTATTTTTTGTTCATAGAATATTTTTTTGTTCATAGAATTTTTTGGTCCATGTATATATGTATGTGTATGTATGGATGGATGAATGGATGGATGTAACTCTAAGTTAAAATTTACCCCTCCCTGATAACTTCGACATGAGGAGGGACATGCATGAGAGAGAGGCGGTCCGCTCACCCGACCAACTATCGAGGCCACCCAAACCCTAGAAGAAAGAGCGTCATTGTCGATCTACCCCCTCCTCGATAACTTCAACATGAGGGGGGACGTCGGACATGCATGAGTGAGAGAGGCAGTCCGCTCGCCCGACCAACTATCGAGGCCCCCAAACCCTAGAATAAAGAGTGTCATTGTTGATCTACCCCCTCCCCGATAACTTCGACATGAGAGGGGACGTCGGACATGCATGAGAGAAGCGGTCGATCTACCTCGTCCCTACCCGATAAACTCTAGAGGCCACCCAAACCGGGACTGAAAAAGCGTTGTCGAGGCCACCCCAAACCCTAGAAGTGTTGTCGAGGCCACCCCAAACCCTAGAAGCGCTGTCGAGGACACCCAAATTTACCAAGTTAAATGAAGAAAACTCCGGTAACATAGATTTATCAAGAATGCCCCCATTATGGATGTGCACAAGTTGATCCACATTTTTTTTGATCTCATCTATATATATATATATATATATATTCTTCTGCATGTCACGTTGTCTGTTAAAGTATTCATGAGAGAGACGGTCCGGACGTCAGACATTCATGAGAGAGGCGGTCCGGATGTTGGACATTCATGTTTGTATATTAATTGCCATGTTGTAATATTTGCAGAAACTATGGATCCAAGATACGAAGAACAAGAACAGTTGTTGGGCGACATAATCCACAGTGGACGTGATATCTTGTTGTATCTCAACGACAGCGATGGTCTGGAAGGAGAGGATTATGACAGCTCCGGTGATCGAAGAATACAGGAGGAAGGACATGATCATGATGGATCCAGTGACCGAATGCCGGAGGAAGAAGGAGACCATGATGACGACTCCGGTGACCGATCGGAGGAGGGAGCTGTTGCAAAGTCCGGTGAGGTATATATATTAATTAAGCTTGTGCTGATTAGCTAATTGATGCATTAATTGTTTTCTTATGTACATATATAAATTAACTCTTCTTTCTTCTTTAATAGCCAAACTTCAGTAACGAGACGAGGCCCGAAGAAGAGGTTGCGCAAGGATGAAAATTTCATGATCACGGCACTCGCGAACGATAGCCATCCGATTGAACCCAAGCGGACGAAGAACGCATTTTCTGCTCAGTGTGGACCTATTGTTAGGGACAACATCCCGATCAGCATCAAGCAATGGAATAAGACTAAGGACGGCGCCCCTAATTGTGATTATGTCATCGATAGACAGAAAGATGATCTTTGGACCGCGCTGAAGGCAAATTTCACCCTACCGCCAGAGGAGGATCCGAATAAGCCAGTTATAGAGCCACTGGTCAAGGTGTGTGCTCTTAAGAAGATGGCACATCTATTCAGGAGGTGGAAGAATGAGTTGAAATCAAAGTTTGTCAACAAAGGGAAGACTCCAGAATTCACCGGCTTATTTGTGAAGATAAGAGATTACTAGCCCGCATTTGTGGACTACAAGACATCGCACAAGAGTAAGAAAATGTCAAAGACAAACAAGGTCAATGCTGCAAAGAAGCAGTATCACCATCACATAGGGTCAGGTGGATACCTCAAAGCCCGGCCGTTGTGGGACAAAGCTGAGAATGACCTGACTGCTAAAGGGGTCGTACCACAGACATTGAACTGGCCAGGCCGTTCAAGGACTTGGTTCTTCGGGGTTGGGGGAACTTTGGACCATGAAACAGGGAAGTGTTGTTGGACGGACGAGCAACTTGCAATACCCAAGAACAAGATTCAGAACTATATCACCGCAGCGCAGCAAGGGACATTCATTCCCGACAGAGAGAAGGACGAGCTGACTGAGGCCCTAGGGAATGCTGAGCACCCTGGACGAACACAAGGCACACCACGCTCCGTTTCGTGGAAGGTTAGGTTTCCCGACACAGGCGGTTACACAAGCCGGGAGAGAAAGAGGAAAGCGAACCTGAGCGAAATTCAGAAGCTCAATGCAAGACTACAAAAGCTAGAGGAAGCTGAGAGCCAGCGAGCTGCCGGCCAACCATCTCAGCGGCATGAAGCTACCCGAGAAGCTACCCCGCCATTTCAGTGGAGAAGCAGCATCACTTCCACGGAGCCCATTCAACCTGACTTCACGTCCCCTAGCTACCCCATGGATACTATCACGGAGGCTCAACATTGTGAGCTTATGACAAAATGACGGAACCTCACTTTCAAGGCGGCTGTCGGCTCTGTAGCACCTCCTCAACCCAATGGAACTTTTCACTGTCGTCCGATTCCACATGGCTATGCTGTTGTGATGGTGGATGAAGCAATGAAGGAATTTGAGGAGCTCGGGCTTGACCACTCTACAGGTGAAGGAGAGAATAAGTTGGTTCGTGCCCTGAGGAGTACATGTCTATGGTAGAAGGAGTACATCAAGCTTCCAAACTGGACGCCTCCGCCTCCTCCTTCTCCTTAGGCGAATCGGGGCACTCCGCCTCCTCCTCCTCCTCCTCCTCCTCCTCCGGAGAGTGATGAGGGCACACCGCCTCCTTCTCCTGCTCCTCCGACGTGTGGGGGCACTCTGCCTCCTCCTTCGCCTACTCTGGCACGTTGGAGCAGTACGCCTCCTCCTCAGCCTCGTCGGCTACGGCCGAAGACATACGCCGCCGCTCCGTCTCCTCCGGCACCTAGTAAGCAACCGGAAGGGAGCCGCCGCCGCTCCGGCGGCTAGCAGTACAAGCATAGGCAGGAGGGGATACAGATACGGTCCATCTCTCAAACCTCTGGAAAAGTTACCATATGAGAGGACCGAGTCTGAAAACGAGGAGATATCTCAGGCCGATGTGAGGGCCCATTTTGCAAAGAAAACTCCACCTCCGAAGGAGAAGATAGATCCGGTGAAAGCGATGCGTACTATCGATGCCCTGGAGCGACCACCACCGCCTCCGCCGGATTCCAACTTTGACCACTGTATTAAAAAGAAATATCAAGATGCGCGGCGGTCGGGAAGTACTTCTAGTGATGCAAAGTTAGCAGAACGAAGAAGTGGGAAAAAATTCCCCAGCTCGGCGAGCAGGCGAACCAATCGTGCCCCTGCTCAAGGTGTCTAGTGATATTGTCGCTAATCATCCGGGGATGGTGCCTGGTACCAAACCTGGTGATTACCTGAGCGATGATGTACTGTTTGAGCCGTTGGAGGTGGACGATTTCAAATACTAGTACGGGCAGCCTCTCGTCAAACCTGATCATCCTCCTCTAACAATGATGATGCGAAAATTCCATGAATGGTACATGAAAACCTGCCGCGAGTCTGGGAAGGATTCTTTGATACTGTCAGTTAAAGAGGAGCACGACCTCGTTGGAATGGAACTGTTGAATATTGAATTTGAGATATTCCGGTTATACAATCAAAAGGCCATCTACAAAACAATCGTGACTTCCTACTTTTTGTAAGTACTACTTCTGTAATTAAGTCTCTCTATGTATATAGCTCAGCTCTTTCATTGCATGTATATATAATTATCCTCACTACTATATTATGCATATTGAAGATCTTGAATGCAGAAAAGCACAAATGTATGACATTGGGTTCATTAACCCAAATGTCATACATGAATATAATTTTCAAAATTATCCCACACAAACCGAGGAGAACTTGCTACAATCGTTGCTTAAAAATCAAAACAAAGGGACAATACTCTTTCCTTACAACTTCAAGTGAGTGTTACTGTCTTGTGCATATTCGGTTTCCCGTATTACTCAAGGTTTATAGTAATATAATTGATGAGTTATGCATGCGTGCGCAGTTTCCACTTTATTCTGCTAGAGATTCAGCTTGAGCGGGGAGTAGTAACCGTCTTAGACTCGAAACGAAAAGATCCCAGGAATATGCGGACATGACTTAAATTCTCTAGAAGTAAGTTCAATCGTTCATTATCACATCATATCGACAACTTTGTTCATTTCCTGACATCAAGTAATTATTTTCTTTGTCTGGCAGCGTTTGGAAAGAGTTCACAGCAATTGTTCCGGCACTGCTAGGGGAGCTGCGATTTACACACCCGAAAGTAAGTACTACTAGCTAGTTCCGCGCATCTCTCATTGATTCTAGTTTCATAAATACCATTTATCATGCTTGATTATCAGTTTGATTAAACTCTATTTCTCATAAAGTGCTTGTGGCGGGAAATCGGGACTAATTTATGTGTATACTACGTTTGCCAGTTCATCTACAACGCGATGACCCCTAAGCATGGCTACTCTGAAAAACAATTTCAAGTGCGTAAGCAATAATATTCACAATTTTATTTTATTACCATATATATGTATTGACCCCTTTCTTCCAATTAGATGTGGCAGATGCGGGATGAACTCCTACCACATGATCGCATGCGAGCAATTCAAGAAGAATTGGCGGGATTCTTTCTTGACCACGTCATAAATATAACCGGAGAATACCATCTGGAAGTTGACATTAGATGTTAGGGATTGTAAGACATCTTATATTGTATATATGTAGCTAGTAGCGTTGGATATATATACGAAAACTTGTTATACGACCAATCTCTCGAAGAAAGAGAGGTCGATCACTTCTATCTCTACATGTTCATGACGATCTTCTGTACTTAATGGTTCCTTCATTTGCTTACTAGCTAGCATGTCGAGTTCTCTTTATAGTAGCTAGCGTCGACCAAGCACGGAGAAAGAGAGGACACTTCTCTCTATTAATTAGCTAGCTAAAACAATATAAAACCCCTAAATTAACCGTCCAAATCCCTTAACCCCCCTCCCCCCTCCCTTTCAAAAAAAACCCAGTAACTGCTAGATGCTGACGCGTGGATGCCTTTTGGTCCCGGTTGGTGTTACAAATCGGGATTAAAGGTCTTCCTGCCTGGGCTCCCCGCAGAGGCCACGTGGAGCCCCTTTTGTCCCGGTTTGTAAGAGAACCGGGACTAAAGGTTTTGGGCTTTAGTCCCGACCTTTTAGTCCCGGTTACGAAACCAGGACAAATGGGCCTTACGAACCGGGACAAATGGGCCTTTTTCTACTAGTGTTGGTGTCTGAGATGAAACTGAGGAACTATGAAGCGGCTTATGGCGCCAACCATACCCGGATTCCACCACCTGATTTAGTATCAAAGAAACTGACTCCTCAACGGCACAGGCATATGTTTGCCCCTAAAGTTGACCTGTCTCCTATTTTCGATGACGATGCTGTGTTCCAAGCTTTATCTCACTACAACTGGGATGCATGCAACCTTTAGATACAAGAGCCCGAAGACCAATTAGGTAGATAACCCGGAGGCGTCTCACGTGCAAGATTAGCCGCCACTAAACCGTATGGTGTGGTCGGCGACTCGAGCCTTATCAATAATTATTTTGTTAACTCAAGCCCCGAAGTATGGATGAAAAAAAAATTCGTGGCTTCCTTGAGCTCGTAATAGGGGTAGCCGAAAACTATTTGTGTCGTGCCATTGTGCATGTTTGCATCTTTATTGACACAAGATGCTTATTCTTCTCAGCTTGATCCCTTCTAAGCTATTTCATCGCCTTGTTGTTTATGTAATCCCTTTATTGGGGAGTGCCTTTGGCAAGACAGAGTGGGAAAAATGAGCCGGCAGAAAGTCTTGGTTTTCTAGATTTTAGCTGTCTATTTCTCTCTCAACAATGTTGAAGACTATATGTCTTGTCAATTGTTCGCTTGTTCGAGCGCAAGTGTTGAACTTGTTCTCTCAAGAGTAAGTCGGTAATAACCTTGAACCTGAAACTTGTTGTAATGAACAAAGCCAAATAAGGCAATATTGGTAAGCCGTCTCAATGAGTCCCGGCAAGAACTGATATTCAAAACTTAAGGTCCTTTTTTAGCCTTTCAAGAATATAATTTTATGTTGGTCATGCAGCTAATAACCTGGTTATTTCATGTATAAACCGGTAATGAAAATAAGGCGTGCCCAAAACATTTTATGTGATGAATCACAACACATATTACCATTTTAGGAACTAGCTTTCGAAGCTTAGAAGACAACCCCTTTTGAAAACAGCTTCGAAGGTTTTAACCGCACAATACTGGTTAGCTTAACCGAGATGCTGGTCGACTAAAAAGGTTTCATATGTATTCGCAAAATATCTCTGATACATTCTGATCAGCTTTCCGCATAAGCATGATGTGATGACGATGTGAAGTATGCAATAACATATGCTCATAATAACGAGGTAATTCGTTGACTTTCGAGGCTCGATAGGGAAAGACTGGCTTTCGAGGCTCGAGTCTTGATCAATGAAGCGGGTATGATAACCCATGATTTATCCTAGCTTTCTGTATGCCGGCTCTCTCATGACTCAAGCCAGTGTTTTAACTTCAACAAGTTCGGGGTCCAAAAAGGATTGACTTGTCAAGAGTACATGGGGTCATCTGATTGGAGTCGCATCAAGTATATAGGTAGATTTAACCATATATGGTGTTTAATTTTTTGCCGGGTCAAGAAGTGTGAAAGCTAAGCCCGATGGGCTGGAAGCCCCCAAATGCCCTTTGTATTGTGGAGTTATTATGTCGGGTCACAAGGGTGAGAAAGCTAAGCCCAATGGGCTGGAAGCCCCCAGGTGCCCTTTGTATTATGGCGTTATTATGCCAGGTCACAAGGGTGAGAAAGCTAAGCCAAATGGGCTGGAAGCCCCCAGGTGCCCTTTGTTTTGAAAAATAAAGTCAATCACAATTTGTATGACAAAATACGTCCGCTTTATTCATACTCGAAACATAAAGAAGTATATACAGAACTTTGCAAGGGGGGGGGAGAAATTACAAGAAAGGAGTGGGCGGAGCTAACTATATTATGGTCGCTGGTATTCCAGGGACGGCTTATTTCCCTCTTGAGACCCTTCAGAGCATAAATTTTATTCAGGGATTCAGGTGCTAGTGGTACTGACCGCAATTCAACTGCTTGGGATTACTTTGGAATCCTCCTTAGTTATTATGCTGATTGCCCTGGCCAGGATGTTGCCCATTTCCATGATGTCCCTCATGTTTAAATCCAGCACCCGGGCCACCTTGCGACCCGCCAAGTCCGTGTTGACCCGGGTGCCCTCCACCATTACCTCCTGGGTTATTCTGGAAAGCCTGTTTATGGAACTCTTGCATGATATAACAATTCTCCCATGAGTGGGTGGCTTGCTTATCATGAATGATGTGCTTAGGGCAAGGTGCTTTAAGAGACTCCTCATAATTGCAAGGTTTATTCCCATTGTAAGCCCCTCCAAGACGACCGTTGTGATGTTGATTCTTGAAACCGTGTTAGTATTGGCCACAAAGTTTGACCCGCCATCAGGCTACTTCCTCTTATTATTTTGAGCCCCCTGGTTACCACCATGACCATGTTGGCCTTTCCCTCCTTCAGCCATATTGCCTATGGTGGTCTTGTCCTCATCTAAACCGGGATCCTTCATGATATCTGACTCGGCATATCTGGTGAGGACATCCATTAAGTCACCCATGTATTGTACTTTTCGCTTGAGCTGTCCGAGCTTCTAAACCAAAGGCTGAAAGTGCCAGTTCTTTTCCAATATTAGGACTGCTTGAGCCGCCGTGATACTATCTGATGAGTGTATAATTTCCGCGACCTAGCAAGTCCAGTGGTGGGCTGACTCATCTACTCGATGAACACAATGTTGTAGGTCTACTATCGTCATAGGCTTTTTGTAGGTTCCTTGGAAATTCTTGATGATACGCTCTTTCGGCTCGGCCCATGTGTTGATGGAGTTAGGTAGCAGGTTTTTCAGCCACGTCTGAGTCGGTCCTTCCAACATCATGGTTAAGTACTTGGCGCATACATCGTCAGCGACATCCAGCATATCCATTGCTAACTCATAACTTTTGATCCAGGATGTCGGGTCAAGACCTGCCGTGTAGTTTGGTACCTTACGAGGCCCCTTGAAGTCTTTGGGCATGCGCTTAGCGCGGAGTGCCAAGGATAAGCATGGTATACTAATTGTCCTACTGTTTAACACTTCCCCCAAATTCGTCGGTTGAGGATGAAGTTGTTGAATCGCCGGTGCTGCCGCTTCCGCCTGTCACGCGCCTCTTGCCGCTTCAACAACTGCCTAGGCGTCTGATGGCATGGGACGGGTTGGGGAGACCTGAGGCTGTTGCCTTCTCCCACTCCTGGAAACAGTTGGGGACTCCACATGACGGCCCTTGCTAGCGTAGGGAGTGGAATGCATCCGATCCCACCTGTATGAATACTATTCCTGCTGTACCACAGCTGTTTTCAGCATCTCAATAGTGTTCAACCCTCAAGCTTAATGGGGGAGTTTCCATGAATAGGCAATGCTTCCAAATTCTGGGTTGCTGCCAGCATGTTCTCAACGGGATTGAAAAAGTGGCCCCGCGGAGTCTGGAATTGTAGAGGCGGGGAGTGAGCCGATGGGGGTTGAGTTGGTTCCTCTTGCCGATTCCCAGGTTGTTGAATAGTTCCTGGTGTCTTTTGTGGGGTATTAAAAAGTTATTGTGGATCGAGGTTCGGAGGGAGCCCGTGGTGGCGTCTTCTCTCATAAACTGCCTCTGATGCTTCCCTCTAGACTCCTAACCGCCAGGCCTCAGCCTTAAGGCGTTCCGTCTCTTGGTATATGCTAGCCTGCAATTCCGCCATCCACGTGTTTTCAATGTCGATCTCGTTCTGCACTTCAACTATCTGGCTTCGCAGTTTGGTTAGCTCCACATTGTGCTCCTCCTGGTTTTTCGTGGTCACTAGGGTATCCACAAGTTTTACCATCTCGGCCATGAGATCGGTCATGGTTTGAGCTGCCGTTTTGGTTGACCCGCCAGAACCTCCAGCTGCGTCCGGACCTGGAATCGTGTTAGCCCCCACCATGTAGACGGCGACTTGACACGGTGACTCATTGTATTCCTCAGGGGGCTCGGTTTCCAACGATCCCCCAAGCACACCATCATAAAGAGGGCAGATCGACTCTATATCTCCCGTGGATGATTCGCCGTTCGAGTTGACGAGGGCGTCGCCGCGGGAGGCCGGCTCATCCGAAAAGCTGATTCCTTGGGTGAAACCGTTGAAGAAATGACGTATCTCGCCCTAGCGTTGACTAGCTTGGGCGCTCCGAGCCGGCTCGTCATTGTTGATGTTGATGTCCGACTCGAAGGACTCTAAACCGATCTGTCCAACAGAACCTCAAAGCCCACGTCCGATCGGGTCAGCTTTGACGCTCCCGACCGGTTCGTTGACGTGGATCTTGTCGCGGTGGCTCTTGACCATCTGATTAACTGCAAACTTCCCAAATCCTGATAGGATTCCCTTCGAAAACTCAAGTCCACCAGGCGAGGGCCCCACGGTGTGCGTCAACTGTCATGGTTTTGTCAACCCAGCAGATGTCCTCGTGAAAGGATTCAATTGATATGAACTAACCCCATCGTTTTATCCTTGGTGGCAACAATACAAAGACGTGTCTTGTCCCGTTCTATCACTGGGATAGAGAGCAGTGCCAGATTGAACCCACTACAATGCACCCCTCTAACCGATGAAGTATCAATCTAGTTGGCCAAACTATTTCAATAACTCGGAGAGGATTACGAAGCTATAATGATCATGCAATTACTAATCATAATATATATCAGAGGTAAATCAAGTACTTTTCATGAATAATATGAATATTAACCCACAATTCATTGGATTCCAACAAATGCACCGTACAAAAGAATTATATTACATAGATCAAAGCAAACATGCGATGATAATTGTATTGATGGTCAAAAGAGAGAGATAGCCATCTAGGTACAAACTACGAACCCATAATAGGTCTATGGAGAACTACTCACACATCATCATGAGGGCACCAAGGTTGATGAAGAGGCCCTCTGTGATAGATCCCCCCTCCGGCAGGGTGCCGGAACGGAGCTTGTCGTCGTTTTGTCAAAACGGCAGATGTCCTTGTGAAAGGACTTAGATGTGAGGCCATCGCCACTAGGTGGCGACTCGAGGGGGTTGAACGAGAGAGACAGAGAAAGAGAGTCGGGTTTACCCAGGTTCGGCCCCTCCGGTGGAGGTAATAGCCTACGTCCTGCTTTGTATGTATTTGATGGATAGATCTCGATTACAAGGGTGCAATATTGCTAACCTAGCTATCGAGAGGTTGTAACTTTTTTTCTTTCGGTCCTAGGAGCCTGCCTTTATATACAGGTCAAGCCCTAGGGTTTACAATAGAGTCCGGGTTATATCGTGTCCCGTGACCTATAATGTCTCTAACTTGTCTTGTGCTTTAAGGGAAACCGACCGATATCTTTAGCTTCATGGGCCTTGAGCCACCATCTTCGAGTGTTGGGCCGCCGGGCAACTCTAGTCAGCCACCGCCTCGCTTGCCTCGTCTTCATGACACGACCCTTCTCGAAGTTGTTCATAAAGTTGTCAATATGTTAACTCGGCCTAGTAGGGAGGCTTACACCGTGAAGTTATATCCCCGACAAAGCTCCAGATGAGATCGCGGCGGAATAGAGCCTTGCGGTGGCGGAAAAAGTGTTTCGGGATGCACTTTAGGGTTTTTGGAATATATGTCAATTTATATGCAAGAGAACAGGGGTACGAGGGCCACCAAGGAGCGACAAGCCATCAGGGCGTGCCGACCCCACCTAGCCACGCCCCTGTTGGCTTGTGCCTCCCTCGTCCGGCCTCCGGTGTTCTCCCGAAGCTTACATGTCTTCTTTTGGTCGAGACAAAATCATAAAAGAACGGGGCAATTGGACTTTGTTTGGTACTGTAAACCTGAAAAGTAAAAAAACACGCAGAAAACAACAACTGGCACTAGGCACTAGGTCAATAGGTTACTGCTCAAAAATAATATAAATTGGTAAATTATTACTCAAAAAGTTTCATATAATGATAATATATATGTTAGTATGGAACAATTAAAAATTATAGATATGTTGAAGACGTATCAAGATGGATCATAATCTTCAAGATCATCGGGTGCACACACAACTACTCAAAAACGCGTTGGAGCATATATGGACCCACAAGGAAAACCAATGAGTTTAAAGATTGAATTGGGCATTGAATTAACTTTTGTGTTTGAACCTTGTATTTTTGCTATAAACAAATGTTATTTACGTGTGATATTTTTGCGTATGATTGGCGTGCATAAATTTGCATGGATTTTAGGATGTTGATACGAGGAGTATCGCTGTCCGAGATGAAGTTTGAAGGGCCGGTCCAACACGGCCCGAGGTCACACTCGGGCACGTCCGTAGTGGCCGGATTTGCCAATTCCACTGTAGATGCTCTAAATGTGATGAAAAGCAGCACAAATTCTTCTAAATAGGTAAAGAGGATATATTGCAGCAAGCTGGGGTAGTTGTTATCACAAAAGTCAAATTAAGGATAATAACGGAATACACTCTTTCCTATAAAATAAAGAACAGAAGAAAAGAGTTTGTCTGCGTGCAGTTTGCAAACAAATGAACGACGCAATAACAGAGGGGACGAGAAGGACAGGCTGGGTCAACTGTAGAGCCAACCACTTGGGTGATTGGTTAGAAGTTAGCATTTATAATCGTGCTCAATAGTCTGCTTATCTGGATACGCTAAACTCCATCAATATAATATCTCATGCCGTGTTTTTTTGGGGGGGAATATCTCAAGCCGTGTTTAGGTGGTACATTGAGTGTAATATCTCAAGCCGTGTTTAGGTGGTTCATTGAGTGTAATGATAGAGACAAGTGAAGCATTACTAAAACGAACATGATTATTAAAGTAACAAAGATGAGTGTAACTAGATGATGTCCCGCGCGTTGCTGCGGGAACATTGCTAAAAAATCGATAAATAGTTGTTATAAAAAAATTTAAAACTATTAGAAAACGAATGTATGCTTAAAAACAATAAAATAAAAAGCATATAAAAAGAGAGTGAAAATTATAGTTACAATGTAATTTCTAACAAAATATGGATGATGAACTCTAATGCAAAAACCTACTTATGACTAATATGCATGAGTTGATGATGTAGCACCATTGCATGAATAGAGTAGTGCAAAAGATGTTGTTTATGTCTTGCATGCATACTTGTTTATGTGTCATGGTTGCATGGCTGTTACAATGTAATTTCTAACAAAATATGAATGATGAACTCTAATGCAAAACCCTACTTATGACTAATATGCATGAGTTGATGACGTGGCACCATTGCATGTGTAGGGTAGTGCAAAAGATGTTATTTATGTCTTCCATGCATACTTGCTTATGTGTCATGGTTGCATGGCTAGAAAAATTGGATAGTGTGTTGTAACTATTTAGGAATAGAGGATTTCGGGCGGATATGAAGGGCATGGACACGTCTGTCTTGCATCCCTACGCGTTATTATAGGATTGATGCGGCGCCAGATCACGAAATTAGCAGGAATGTGCAAACCCATAACGAAATTATCACAGTTTTTTTAAAGAGAGGCAAAAGATTTGTCTCATTCATTAATTAAGAAGGAGAGTTAGAGTACATGGTGACCGGCCGTACATCCTGGCCCATCGACGGAATAACAGAAAGGTAAATAACTACTCTCGGGGCCTGTTTGTACTCACATGTCTAGCCCCAACAATCACCCACATCTTGGCCTCCTCCTGTATAAGTTTTAGAATGTAGTGTGGGAGTGTCGACTTCTTACGGAAAAATCTGGTGTTTCTCTCGTTCCAAATAACAGCATTGTGAGAGATGTCATTGCCTTCCTCTAAGGAGTATTTGGTCTGGACATGTTTGTCCACCAAAGTTTGTTGTTCCTTTCCGTCCCCCGGCTATCAACGTCCAGAGTTTCCAAGTGCAGCCATGTTTTTACCATCCGCCAGATGCGACGTGTGAATCGACATTTGAAGAAGAGGTGACTCGATGTCTCGTTGTCCCTCTTGCAAAGGGTGCATAGGCCACAGTTCTCCCAACCCCTCTTCTCCAGTCTGTTCCTCCCCTGCCATGGGGGGAGTCTTGCCGTGACCTTATCTTCAAGGGGTAGAAAGTCGACCCTCTTGAGCTGCCAGATAGAGAGTGGGAGACCCAAGTATTTCATTGGAAAGGTCGTCCGCTTGGCATGAAGGCTTATTCTTGTTGTTCCCTCGAATGCTTTGTCCAAACATCACAGCAACAACAATTCCATGGCATCTATGCTTTCAGAGAGGGTGATCTCTTGCCGGACTACTGCATCCAAATGGAGAGTTTGGGCATGGCAAGATTGGTTGCTGGTTTTCGGTATTCTTAACTGGGAAACCTCATCCTCTCCTCTTTATGTACACACCATTATAAATTCACATTAGTGGCCAAGCACAATTTTACAGTGACATGTCCTACCGATGGCCTAGTAAACCTGGAACCTCCTGCAAGCCATGGAATCATACAATGCCGGAAATCCTCAAGAATGGGCACGCTGTAAGCTGCGATAAAAGTTTGAGCGTATTTCGCACAAACCCGAAGGGAGATCATTTGTGAACTGCACCATCTCCAAGATAGTATTTGGCTATCGAGAGGGAATGTATTTGATTTGTGAAGTAAGTGCAGGGTTGTTGCTCCATTGGTATCGAAACTTCTTGTGTTCTCAAAGGAGGTCATCACATGACATGTGCCAGGTCCTAGAATATTTAGGAACGTCTACAATATTTGAGACATTTATTGCATTCTTAGGGTTTCAATGCGGAAAATTGCAGATATGCACAGCGAGCACATGAAATCGTCTCCATCAGCGTTTTGGAAAATATTATATGATGTCTTTGCGACATGCATGGGCCTTGAGCAACCGATGGAGCGGTAGACCCCATCACAGGGATGCGTGAGGGGGGGATGTACCTTGGTGGCATGACGGATCCAGCCATTTAAAGCCATGAAAAATCGTACGATGCCAAAAATCCTCGGGGCCTAGCACGGTGCCGTTAGATGGCCTTGTAGGGTGTGGCCTGTTGCTCCGTTGGCCTTGAAAATATTGCGCTTTGAAAGTTGGTCATCGCATGTCATTTGCCATGCTTTGGCATTTTTGGGGCCCGTCTATAATATTTGAGACATTTATTACACTCCTATGATTTCAGTGTAGAAAATTGCATAACTGCATTTTTGAAACATTCTATATTAATGTTTGCTTTTAGAAACTGAGTAAACATACAATCTATAGTGTCCTTGGAAAAGAGACATTTCTGAGTTCTTCTCTCATATGCTCTCGGGAAAATGATATTTTTTCCAAAGGCGTGCTCTAGAGCGGTTCTAAACTAGATCTCACATGTGTGGGATATTTTTCGAGTGGCCCACCAACATGAGCTTGAGGAATCATGCGCGGGGCACTTATGTGAAATTCCACCACGTCTATCCCATGCTTCTCTGCACTCTTTCATGCCGCCCCCTCCGCTGGCCAGGTGCCCTCCACCGATGGCCAAGGTCACACAAAAGGGTCCACCATTAGGAACATGTGGATTTGGCGTGCATTTCTTTTGCATGCTTGGTTCTCAAAATGACATCAATGTGCTTCAGCGATCTCCGTTGTTCAGGAGACTTTGTGGTGGGAAGTGCCACCGTGCAACTACACCATCAATGGGCACAACTAGAACATGAGTTACTACCTTGCCAGTGATATCTATCCTTAGTGACCATCGTTTGTGAAGACCATATCCGATCCCATGGCAATAACAAAGCCACATTGCGACAATGCAAGAAGCAACTACAAAGCATGTGGAGAGGGCTTCCAAAGTGCTTCAAGCATGTTGGGGTATTATTCGTGGAGCTGGGGTATTATTCGTGGAGCTGCACTGATATGGGAATTAGACTTTGTAGCAGGTGATGACATGTTGTGTCATTTTATACAATATAATTATCGAGGACAACGGCAAAGAGGCAGGCCGAACCCATGATTTTGAAAAGCTTGTAGAACAAGTTCACATCCTGGAACAATAGGCAGCTCGTATTTTGAATTTTTCGAAAATGTATCAAGATCTTCAAGATCGTCGGATGCATAGACAACTACTCAATAATCTGGTAGAGCATATATGGACCCAAAATGAAAACCAATGAATTTAATGTTTGAATTGGGCATTCAAATAACTTTTATGTTTTAATCTTGTATTTTTGCTATGAACAAATGCTATTTACGTGTGATATTTGTGCGTATGATTGACGTGAATGAATTTGCATGGATTTTAGGATGTTGATATGAGGAGCGTCGCTGTCCGAGATGAAATTTGAGGGGCCGTCCAGTGCGGCCCGAGGTCACACTCGGACGCGTCCACGGACGTTTAGGGGGCGGATTTGCCAATTCCGCATTAGATGCTCTAAATGGGGTGAAAACGCCACAAATTTCTCTAAATGGATAAAGAGGATATATTTCAGCAAGCTGGGGTAGTTGTTATCACAAAAGTCAAATTAAGGATAATAATGGAATACAACTCTTTACAAAATAAAGAACAGAAGAAAAGAGTATGTGTGCGCGCACTTTATAAACAAACGAACGACACAATAACAAAGGGGACGAGAAGGACAGGCTGGGTCAACTGTAGAGACAACTACTTGGGTGGTTAGATAGAAGTTAGAATTTGTAATCGTGCTCAATAGTCTTGCTTATTCGGATACGCTAAAGTCCATGAATATAATATCTCAAGCCGTCTTTTTGTCCCGTTGAATATCTCAAGCCGTGTTTAGCTGGTTCATTGAGTGTAATGATGGACAAGTAGAGGATGGTGAAGGATAACTAAAACTAACAATTATTAAAGTAACAAAGATTAGTGTAATTCCACCCGCCTGGGCGGATGTGGAGGGCATGGACGCGTCCGTCTGCATCCCTACGTGTTACTAGGATTGATGCAGGGACAGATCACGAAATTAGCAGTAATGTGCAAGCCCATAACGAAATTATCACCGTTTGTTTCTTGTTGTTCTCTCGAATGCTTTGTCGAAACATCACAACATCAACAATTCCAAGGTATCTATGCTTTCATAGAGGGTCATCTTTTGCCGGACTGCTGCATCCAAATGGAGACTTTGGGCATGGGATGGCAGGATTGATTACTGGGTTTCGCTATTCCTAACTGGGAAACCCCATCCTCTACCTTTTATATACACGTCATCATAAATTCACATAAGAAGATGTGGCACTGAATTTCACAATCTTCTTCCACATTAGAGGCCAATTATAAATTATAAGCCAGTGCCACATCTAATTTAGATCCAAATACTAATAAGCTTTGGTCCCTTAAGTGTACGTTCCTATGTGTTCATGCACAATTAACCACGATCAGAGTGCTCGGTCTGTTTTTTTTTTTAGGGAGAACAATGTATTTATTCATAATAGTAGCAACATATAACACACATGGCTTCTTTTTGGAACAATCCAGAGAAACAACACACAAGAAAATTTACATCACCATCGCCAAAGAATCCAGCCGCCGTCGACGCTGAAGCGTTTGCCAGAGAAGAGAAATATAGGCCTCCAACTTGACAAGATCTAATATAGTGGCATAGCAACCAATCTGCGTTATGAGCCTCTGCATTACCAGATATGTGCATTTTCATTTGTCTGGCGGTATTCTGTAAGCTAACGGAGGGAAGGAACTGATTGCGCAAACATGTTAGATGATTCTCTCAGGGTGACAATGGTTGTGTGCAACCCGACCGTACACGCGCGGCTGAACGAAATCATTTCATTATACAACTTTAAGCATATTGTAGTTGCACTTGCACACATAGCGTAGCATGATATATCACATACATGTATATATAACAAATTGATCAAGCATGGTTTCATAATTCGTCAGGGCATACAGGCCCAATACGAAGCTGCATTCGGCCATACTAAGTTGCAGGCTCGTGCACTTATTGAAATTACATACAGCCATGAGTTTCTATACTCAAACATGCATATATTCTGGTAAGAGAGGAATAAGTAAATATAAGTTGATCACCTCGCTTTTATCATTCAAATAACTCGCCTGTTATGGAGGTCATGACTTTGAGAAAATCAAGCTGGAACAATCCGTCTCCTCCAACACTGGCTTTGCCGACTATGGTGCCAGAAGCGGCACTCCTGATATGGCAGGCGCCGCGGCTGAACCGGACGGTGTAGTCGAGCTCGGCGAGCTGGCTGGCAGAGATGAGGTTTGCCGTGAGGCCTGGGACATACAGCACGTTGTGGAGAACCACCGTGTCAGTGATCACAGAGCCGTGGCCGAGGACCCGCATGGGCGCCGCCCCGTCGGCTGACTCGACGAAGCGGCCCGGTTGATCGGGAGCGAAATCGGATAGGAGGTCGCGGTTCCCCGTCGCGTGGTGTGCAGCGGCGGTGGCGACCACCCAGGTTGCTGCGGGTTTCTCCTCCGCTGCCTCCATGATGCTGTGATTGGCGATACGACTATGTATCAGGAGACCGGTCGTTGTGTATTTCGGCAACGACATGTATGCAATCAGTGATTACGCAACTAAGTAAAACAGGATAGCAGTCGATAGCTCCCTGTTATTTTACAAGGATGCTTCCCAGTTCATATACTACCAAAATATAGATATCACTATTACTACAAAAAGAGGAGAATATAGATTATGTTTAACTGACGTTGTAAAATAGATTAACGTACCAAGACGCACGCACCTGTGATGTTCGGGGTTAGTGTGAGTAATATCACCTACATGCTCCATGTATCCTGTATAGTTTCCGGAACCATTCGTACCAGGAAATATACTCAGTTTGTTCTCCTTGTGCAGAGATGCCGCTGGAGCTAACCCTGTTGCTATGCTCTCCATGCAAGGAAGGGTGTCAGCGCCACCCATTGCATCGTAGTGATAAGCAGCGTCTTCGTCTTCTTCAGCTGCAATTGCTCGGGTTTTTGCTGAAGATATGGCAGTGCAACCTAGACCACTCTCAGCATACAGACCAATACATTCCACTGGGGTTTCTATGGTGATTCCAGTGTTGGGTGATACCGAGGGCGATCTCCGAATCATGTCGAGGATGCTTCTTGGGACCATTGATTTTCGGCAGGCAAATATGTCATCAAACAGATTGCGAGCGAAAAGCATCATGTAGACGAGTGGGTGACACGCACTGGTAGCACGGAACATTTCAGATAAATGCAATCAGTACTCCGTAAAAGTGGACAGTAAAGGAGATTTAAATGAGTTCTTCTACCAAGCGGGAAATATATAAGATTAAGAGAAGGCGTAGGAGGAATTTAATACCTGGCATTCTTCGGCATGTGCAATGTATGAGAGCCGATCTTGATGTCAAAACCTCCCTTTGATGCGGTTATTATAGTGAATTCAACTTCACCATAATCTTTTAGAATAATGTTGTAAGTAATTGACAACTTAACTGAAGCAAGCAGACTAGATATAATCTTGATCCTTTTCGAAAAAAAATATATAGGCTTGATGAGGGAGAGTATGCCGTCCCTGTACGTACAGCACAAACGTTTATTACATTTGTCTGGTGCAAGGAGAAAGAGGGGTGATGCATGGCAAAATTATTTTTTCTAAAATGAGGATAAACAATCAGCACCATCAAACGGTGTATCCACGGATGCACTACTTGGTAAGCCACCGTATGAACCTGCACACCATTCAACCAAAGCCTCCACAGCTGGGCCCGGCGTTTTTACTCCATCCTCCATTATTTCCGAGGACAGCACCATGGAAGAAAATTTCCCCATGAGACGGAGCTCCCTGCCGCCACCGCCGTCCGTCCCGTCTGAGGCTCGTCGCGTGGGTCTAAGGGAGAGGTAAGCCGAGCTTGTTGACTAGGCTATGCGGGGGCCGATCTCCAGCCTCGATGCCGTGGTGGCCTCCGTACAGGGATTCCAGGGGCATGGCCGCAGGGGCCGGAAGCGGTAATTCTATGGCGATGAGCATCGAGAATATATCACCTTATATATTTGTTCTTTTCTGCCTTCCCTCCTTCATTTTTCGTCCAGTTTCTTTCTTTCTACGCACCAGAGATGGAAACTAACCGTCTATTTTCACAGAATAATAGGAACACGAACGAATGATCCATATTCACAAGTGAATAACGATGAGATGTAATGGAAATTGTGCTGTATAATAGAGACCAAGGGATCGAGGATAGCATACCGCGCAGCAGATACCAACGCCATATGAATGCGCGCCTGACATAAGTAGGTATCGTATCCCTGCTGAAACGACCATGGATTTTCTTCCAATACAGCGACAGCTACTTCTCCTTCCATGGTTACTTGTGGCATGTGGTGCGAGGGGCCAGGGCGAAGGGGATTAGGGAGGGGAACACGAGGAAGACGATGCAGCTCCGTTGACTAGACTCAGACAACAGGACACTTCAAAAATTCAAGACCATTTTACCGTATTGCCCATCTCGTTTGTTTAGGACGGTCTAACGCGTTTGTTTGATTCTTTACACATCGGACCTTTCTCTTTGACAAATTCCGTAAAATCTGGAGTACCTATCCAAGCTTTTGTATCTCCTCACCAGCGAAGAAACTACGTAGCTGGACATGGAGTGGACACGTCAACTAGGGTCCATCTAAATCTCATGTGCTTGTTTGTTTTTGGCTTGGTGTCTCGGTCTTTTTTATTAACACGGTACAAATGCAGATGCTCATACAACGCACATACACTCATTCCTATAAACGTATACACGCACATGTCAATCCTATAAGTAGAGACTAAGCCGGTACATCATCTTGATATTGACAGACGACTTTGTGCTCGGCGGGAACGTCTCCTTTCACTAAACGCATATCGCCAGAAGCCATGAAATAAATTCTGGAAAATGTGAGCACCAATGTCAAGTTTAGCACTTGAACTCTGGTCAGCTGGGGATATCGTTGCCCTCCTACCATCCAGTCATAGGTTGGTTCACTCTTCGAGCCTCGGTCAATTTTGAAAACTATCACCATAATAGTGCGGTGAAAAGGTAATTCCCATTTATTATTATTTATTATTACGAAAACACTATCAGTCAGCCAGCGGATCGCTCGACCACATCAGCCGCCCGCTCCACTGCCACATGCCTTCCTAGAGCCCACACTCAATCCTATCTCTACTTAGAACCAGAAGCATTATATGTCATCACCAAGGGACTCACCGGAGACGTTTTGCAACAAGTGTTGTGTTGCATTGAGATTCTACAACATGACCCATGTTGCAAAAAGATTCTTTAAAAGAAAAAGGTTCGAAACCCCCCGCCAACATGACCTTTGTTGCAAACAAAATCCGCAACAGGACCATCATTGCAAAAGTTTCTGCAATATGAGCTCGGTTCCAAAAGTTTCTGCAACATGACCTCTGTTGCAAAATGTTCTGCGCGTCATGGTTGCAATTGTAAGGACGAGGCGGGGCCGTTGTTGGCACAAGATCTAACAGTTGCCGAGGCGGCATCTTAGCCTGCCCCTTATTATTATTACCCAATTAAACTTATTGAAGAAAAACAACCCCGCCTCTCTGTTTGGTCACAAGCAACCCATCTTCCCCAGGTTTCCATGTCCGCTAAGTATTGTTGTGTGATTCATCTCAATGTTGCGTGAGTGATCTTCTTAAGTCAAATCATATTGGTATTGAATTGGCGTCATCCTACGAGTACCCGCTCCGCTCTGAAGTGTGTCTATGCCTCCTTGTAGTGGAGCCATAGGGTGGTGTTCCTCTCTAACACCAGTATCTAATCAGTAGAGTGCTACTCGAAAATTTTGCCAGGGTGGACAATGACATGTCGGTGATGACCCACAAGTATAGGGGGTCAATCGTAGTCCTTTCAAAAAGTAATAGTGTCGAACCCAATGAGGAGCAGAAAGAAATGACAAGCGGTTTTTAGCAAGGTAATTTCTACAAGCACTGAAATTGTAGGTAACAGATAGTTTGATAGCAACATAATTGATAATGAGCAAGTAACAATAACAGTAAATAAAGTGCAGCAAGATAGCCCAACCCTTTTGTGGCAAAGGACAAGCCAAAACGGTCTCTTATAATAAGCAAGCATTCTTGAGGGTACACAAGAATTCCATCTAGTCACTTTCATCATGTTGGTTTGATTTGCGTTCGCTACTTTGATAATTTGATATGTGGGTGGACCGGTGCTTGGGTGTTGTTCTTACTTGAAAAAACCTGCCACTTATGATTACCCCCTCACAAGCATCCGCAACTACGAGAAAAGTATTAAGATAAAATCTAACCATAGCATTAAACATTTGTATCCAAATCAACCCCTTACGAAATAGCGCATAAACTAGGGTTTAAGGTTCTGTCACTCTAGCAACCCATCATCTAATAAATACTCCACAATGGATTCTCTTAGGCCCAAAGATGATGAAGTGTCATGTAGTCGATGTTCACATGACATCACTAATTGAATCACAACATTCATATCATGAAAATATTGAACACATATTAAATTCGCATGATTACTTGCAACATGACTTCTCCCGTGACATGAAGAACAAAGGTAACTACAAACAAATGATATTCATGCTCAACATAAGAGGGGTATTAAAAAGCATAATGGATCTGAACATATAATCTTCCACCAAATAGACCATATAGTAATCAACTACTAGATATAACCAACACTACTAGTCACCCACAGGTACCAATCTGAGGTTCCGGTACAAAGATTGAACAGAAGAGATGAACTAGGGTTTGAGAATAGATGGTGTTGTTAAGGATGTTGATGAAGATTGGCCTCCCAAAGATGAGAGGGTTGTTGGTGATGACGATGGCTTCAATTTCCCCCTCCGGGAGGGAAGTTCCCCCGACGGAATCGCTCCGCCGAAGGGCAAAAGTGCTCCTGCCCAAGATCCGCCTCGAGACGGTGGCGTTCTGTCCCGAAAGTCCTCTCTTATTTTTTCTACATCAAAATACCTTGAGTACTAGAAGATTTGCTTTAGTATTTTTTATATTCCAAAATAATTCTCCGTAAAGTTTCAGATTGTTTGGAGATGTGCAGAATAGGTGTCTCTAACATTCTTTTTTAGATCCAGAATTCAAGTTGTCGGCATTCTCCCTCTTTGTGTAAACCTTGCATATTATGATAGAAAAGGCATTAGAAGTACTCCATAAAGCATTATTATGCATAAAAACATTATATATAATAGTAGGAAATCATGATGCAAAATTGACGTATCAGTAGGCGGCATGGCACTTTCATCACGTGCCTTCCTAACAATGAGGAGGCGGGGAGCATTTGGTGGCTGATATGACTTGTGTGGCTCAGGCATATCATGCCAAAATGAGATAAGAAGCCGAACACTAATTGAGGAGGGCAAGATCCTCTTGTGTAGCATCATCCGTATCGCTGTGATCCCACTGCTGCACGTCAATGATGCCGGCAACTTACTCCTGCCCGGCATCCTCCGTGTGGAACAACCGTTGCTCCTCCTCCGAGAATGAAACCCAGTTCGGTCGAGGGGCAACCGGCATGGTGAAAGTGGAGAGAAAGAGGAGCTTTGAAAATCATGAATCATGAGAGTGGGGTGGAAAAGGGCCGGTGAAGGAGTCTTGGATTAGGGGGTCCTTGGATAGCCGACCTGTTGTTTATGGGCCGAACTGTGTGGGCCGCAAAGGGAGCATCAGACGATCAAAGACCACCTATGCCAGATGGAAGTTTCTAGAAGCCCAGGCATATTCTCCAAGTTATTAGCTGTAGTTAGGCATGTTTATCTCTTCGGCATGTAACCGAGCATGTGTAAGCCCAGAGCACCCTCAGCGTCTATATAAGATGGAGGGTTTAGGGGTATAAGGGCACAACTCATCTAGAGTTAGCTATTCGATCTCGAGGTAGATCAACTCTGTAACCCCCCACATCATCAATACAACCAAGCAAGACTTAGGGTATTACCTCCATAGGAGGGACCGAACCTGGTTAAATCCGTGTCCCCTTCGTCTCCTGTTACCGTCAATTCTAGTCTCACAGTTTGGGACCCCCTACCCGAGATCCGCCGGTTTTTACACCGACATTGGTGCTTTCATTGAGATTTCCTCTGTGAGCGCCGAAGAAATTGATGGATCACCTCATCACAAGTAGCAAGATCTGCATCAAGGGGACTCTTGCCCCCGATCAGAGTCTCACCGACAACGACATCTAGTCGCATGCCAGCCCGATCAGCCGTCACGGCCAGACCGGAAGCTTTCCCCCCAATCATAGTATCAAGTTCAGAACCTTAGAATTCGTGCCTGATTCACGGGGAACATTTGTTCTAATGGAACCCTCAACCTCCGAAGAAAAACCTATAAGTCCGGACGCTTTGACGCCCAAGACATCAGTTCCCATGGTGGGACAAAACACAGATCCGCTTCGGCGTAGCTCTAGAACCGTCACGCCGCTCGATGAATCCACTCGCATCAGCGACAAGCACCCTTCCATCGCCTCGTTCTTAAACGAGTTGTTCAATCAGATCGAAACTATGCGTATATTGGATGACCAGGTTCCGATCTATGATCGTCTTGGGATCAGACCCGATGACAGGGAGATCCATGTCCCTCTGGTCACCCACCTTGTCGCTACCATCGAGTGTCTGGCTACGGATTCTGCACGACAATTGGAATTGAAAACCGTCAATACTTCAGTCCTCGATCACCAAGACTCTGTCGGTGAACCAGAGGCGGGGAATCATTCTAAAGCCGGACCATCACCGGTCCGGAATCCTTCGCACGATTTGGAAATTGTAGTTCCGAATACTTGTTGCGGCATGCAATCGAATTTTTCCCACCCACCGCCAAAGACGACCATGCAAGTATCGCACCAAAGCCCGTGTCTTCGGACTTTCAGGATATCAAGCAACTACAAGGATAATCAGTCCACCACTTTTGGGCCAGACTCCTACTTGCTACGAGCAGAGTAAAAGGTTTTAGTGACCAAGATATAACGGCAATTTTCATTCGCAATTGGCATGATGAAGGGATTCTTAATGCCCTGGCCCGCCGACGCATAAGTGACTTTTCAGAGTTATCTGAATTGGTACAAAAGTACTGTGCCATGGAGAGTGTCTGGCAATCCGAACATTTGTTCTCAGAACCAATTTTCCCCGAACACCCTAGAGGATCTCAGAAAAAGATGATACCTGCAAAGCGGCCAGCCAGGTACGAACCCTCGACGGACTATTGGATAAACCTTGCCACATACATTCCGCGTTGTTAAACACGAACCTAACTCATAGCCTTAGAGCTTGTTGGGTCATCAGGCAAGTCGCAAAAAGTGGCGAGGCCATCCTCGAAACACCTCTGTCGAGTAGGCGCTCTCCTTCGCCGCCCGGATTCAACGCAGAAGTCCTGACGGTCTATGAGACCTTCCCCTCAAGGAACAGGCATAAAAGTGCTCTTAGGGAGCTCGAGCAAGTCTACCATGTGGCAGCCACTAACCCATGGGCAGACATACTGATTACTTTTGGGGACACTGACTAGATGCCATTCTTCCTGATCACTCACCGGCCACATTAGTCTTGAACTCCATCATTGATGGATACAGGCTACATAAGGTGCTTATGGATGGTGGAAGTGGTCTTAACCTCATATACGAGGTCACCCGGGAAATAATGCAGTTCGACCAATCCCGCATCGAACATAGCGATACAACCTTCCGGGGAATTATCCAAGGGAAAGAGGCATGTTGTTCTGGATGTATCATCCTGGACGTGGTGTTCGGCACCCCCAAAAACTACCGATCCGAAGAACTTATCTTCCAGATTGTCCCCTTCCCAAGTTGCTATCACACCCTATTGGGACGGGATGCCTTTACAAAGTTCCTGACTATAACCCATTATGGGTACTTGAAACTCAAAATGCCAGGACCAAATGGAGTGATAACGATCGCCGGTGATCCGAACATAGCCCTTCGGGCCGAAAACAAAATGGCAGCACTCGCTCTCGAGGCATTAGCGAGAGCTTACGCTGCCAAAGAGTTGGTCGCCTTACGATCGACATTTAATAAGGACGATGTGATCCTTAGCAAAAGGCCCAAGTCCACGTCCTTTAAACCCGTAGAGGAAATCGTTAAATTTCACGTACATCTGATGGACCCCAATAAGACAGCGTCCATCGGAGCCCAGCTCGATCCCCTCATGGATGAAGCACTGCGGAATTTCCTCCGCGAGAATTGGAACATTTTTGCATGGCATCCTTCCGATATTCCTGGAATCCCACGTCGGCTCGCCGAACACGACTTAAACATTAGCCCAGGCTTTAAGCCCATGAAACAGACTCTGCACCGCTTCTTCAAGCCCAAACGGCAAGCCATGGATGAAGAATTAGCTAAACTGCTCGAGGCCGGATTTATTCAGGATATTAAACACCCTGAGTGGCTAGCAAACCTGGTACTGTGTGTCGACTTCAAAGACCTCAACAAAGCCTGCCCCAAGGACCCTTTCCCCTTACCATGCATAGACCAGATCATTGACGCCACAGCCGGACACGATTTGTTGTGTTTCCTCGACGCTTACTCCGGATACCATCAAATTAAAATGAAGGAATCCGATCAAGCGGCTAGTCAATTAATCACCCCCTACGGACCATTCTGCTTCAACACGATGCCTTTCGGGCTAAAAAACGCCGGGGCCACATACCAGCGCATGATCCAAACCTGTCTCACGACACAGGTCGGTCAGACTATCAAGGCATACGTAGATGATGTGGTAATCAAAACCAAACACGTCGGCCAGGTGATCGATGACTTACTGCAAACCGTCGCTAGTCTACGTGAATATGATATACGGCTCAATCCGAAAAAATATGTATTCGGAGTTCCCTCTGGTAAACTGCTTGGATTCATTATCTCCCATAGAGGAATAGAGGCAAATCCAGCTAAAATCCATGCTCTATCAGAACTTGCAATTCCCACAAAGCTGAAGCATGTCTAGAGGCTAGTTGGGTGCGTAGACGGCGTTAGGCCACTTTATCTCCTGCCTCGGAGAAAAGGCTTTACCGCTCTATAAGCTGCTGAAGCGAACCAACAAGTTCGAATGGACCGATGAGGCAGCGGATGCGTTAGCAGAAATCAAAACACTACTGGCAACCAATCCCATACTCACGGCACCGGACGCCGGTTAGCCCATGTTATTATACATATTGGCCACCAACAAAGTCGTTAGCATGGTGCTCATCGTTAAACGAGGTGAGGAGGGATATAAATTCTTGACTCACAAACCGGTATATTATGTGTCAGAAATGCTAACACAACGCAACTCCAGATACCCACATTACCAGAAAATAGCCTATACAGTATTCATGGCATCGAGAAAACTCAGACACTACTTCCAGGAGTGTGCAGTAATAGTGGCATTGGAGGTCCCCATGAATGATATAATCAACAACAGGGGTGCCACCGGCCGCATAGCCAAATGGGCCATTGAGCTCCTTCCCTTTGAAATAACCTACAAGCCACGCAGCGCCATTAAATCTCAGGTACTGGCAAACTTCCTGGCTGAATGGACAGAGGCCGAGCTCCCCAAGGAATACAGTGCATACTCCCATTGGACAATGTACTTTGATGGACCCAAGACCATGGCCGGACTAGGGGCTGGAGTTATCCTCAAATCCCCCACAGGCAACAACATGCGATACGTGTTGCAAATCATGTATGCTGACTCCAACAATGAAGCCGAATATGAAGCTCTCCTTCATGGTCTTCGGATGGTGGTATCAATGAGAATACGACGGCTAGAGGTACGGGGAGACTCAAACTTGGCCATATCCCAAATTAAAGGCGAGTTCGACGCCAAAAATCAGAAAATGGCGGCATATAGAAACACCGTCCTCAAGATATCTGCTCGGTTCGAGGGGCTGGAACGTCGCTTGCGACAACAACCAAGCCACCGACATATTGGCTCGTATGGGAGCCAAGCGCGATCCCGTCCCGAGAAACACCTTCCTGGAGCATCTCTTTAAGCTCTCTATAGTGTGCTAAGACGACGGCAATGGCGCCGGTCCGAATACGACGGACGAAGTTGTTCCCCATAAACGAGCCAGACGATGGCATTATTGGCGGCTCCGTGATGAAAGAAACGCCCTCATCTCATGAGGTAATGGCAATAATAGCGCCATGGACGGAGCCCTTCCTCGCTTACCTTCTTCACAAGGAACTCCCCGACGATCAAACCGAGGCACGACGCATAGTTCGGCGATCCGGGCCTACAAAGTACACGAAGGTGAGTTATATAAGAAAAGAACAACAGGAATATTACAGCGGTGTATATCCGAGGAAGAAGGACGGGAGCTCCTCGCCGAAATCCATGCAGGCATGGGCGGGCATCACGCCGCGGCAAGATCCCTTGTCAGCAAGGCCTTCCGAGCTGGTTTCTTTTCGCCTACAGCTCGGACGGATGCTTAGTCGCTTGTTCAGCATTGCGTAGGGTGTCAACTCTTCGCAAATCAAAGTCACATGCCCCCAACAGCTCTTTGAACTATTTCGATCACCTGGCCTTTCGCGGTCTTGAGGATGGACATGGTCGGACCCCTTAAAGGGGGAACTAAGAAAAATAAATACCTACTGGTCACGGTTGACAAGTTCACCAAATGGATAGAAGCAAAGCCCGTCAAGTCGGCTACATCCAGACCAGTGGTCGACTTTATATCTAGTGTAGTACACCGTTATGGTGTCCCGCATGGTATAATAATGGATAATGGATCCAACTTCATGGCCCAAGAGGTCAAGGACTGGTGCACAAAAATGGGTATAAAGCTTGAT
The DNA here is from genome assembly GCA_022496015.1 of Hordeum marinum. NCBI lineage: Eukaryota > Viridiplantae > Streptophyta > Magnoliopsida > Poales > Poaceae > Hordeum > Hordeum marinum. The sequence goes on from JAAAWK010000567.1 coordinate 254,863, forward strand.
TATGCGTCGGTCTATTATCCGCAGACCAATGGACAGGTCGTGCGAGCAAACGGTCTCATTATGAACGGCGTCAAGCCACGTTTGGTTCGACCTCTTCACGAGTCCAACTATCATTGGGTGGAGGAACTCGACTCCGTTCTATGGGGCCTGCGTACCACCCCGAACAGATCAATGGGTTACACACCGTTGTTCATAATCTATGGGGAAGAGGCAGTCCTCCCTTGCAATATTATCCATGACGCACCAAGAGTGTGCATGTACGAGGAAAAGGAGGCCGAGTTGGACCGGCAATACGACTTAGACGCCTTGGAGGGAGAGCGTGACATAGCTCTGGCTCGTTCCATTCTTTACAAACAGCAAGCTCGACGTTACCAAATTAGGGAGGTCAGGGCAAAAGCATACAACGTAAGAAAACTGGTCCTACGTCTCCCGGAGAAACAGAAGCATAAACTCAACCCCAAATGGGAGGGTCCTTTCATCATCGACGAAGTACTCGCGGGAGGTGCCTATCGTCCGCGGAGTCCATCCGATAACCGCCTTGAACCAAACCCATGGAACACACCTCGTCTTCGGTGCTTCTACGGATAAACCGGTGTCGTCTAAACTCCCCCACATTTTTTCCTTCCCCCCCTTGTTATTTTTGCTTTTTTTTTCTTCTTCCCTTCCCATTTTGCTGTTTGACAGGTCCAATTTTTTTTCTTACCCTATGTTCGCCTGAACCAATCTTGTACTAAAGATTATCGGCATATACCATAAAGTGTTAAATCCGAACACAACATGTGGGGCTTCTTCTAATAGTCAAAATTTTTATTACAAGTATTTGCTCACACTTACGGATCCATCATATGTGTTAAATCCTAACACAACCCGCGCATATGTTTCTTTTGTCATGTTCTAGCCATCATATGCATCAATTCGAACTAAGACTTTGCCAAGCTAGGTTGACTCGCTCCTGTGATTACTCTCTACATTCCCGATTGTTTGGCTAGAGAGTAAAGGGAGCACCTTTGCGATTGTTACGACCGGATCATCCGGACACGTACCTTAGACGGGTGAAGCCGAAAGCTAGCTATCTTACGTAGACAATTGGTCGGCTATGACGGAAACACCTTACGGATCCGGTCGTTATCACCATTGTTTGGGTCTTTTCTTCCCAAAGAACAATTAGCCGCATATTAAAAGTATGCGGACTTCTATCTACGATCTTCGTAGAGCCCCGACAAAAGGTATCGATAGAGGTACTATTTTCCTCGGAAGATGTTTCTTACGCTAAGTAGTAATATAGCATATCTTTCTATGTGCTTTTCGTTTGTTCGCACCACATGGCCGGATTGCCTGGTTCCCCGAATACAGTTCGCTCTTTTGGACGGACGAATAAGGAGGAGCACTCCCGAGCTCTTCGCAAGGGGGGGAGAAGCCGATGGCCGGTTAAGACAATGTTTACAATACAGATTTTTTATACACACGTACATATAAATTACATGTGCGGTTGCTGATCGAGATTATCGATTATGGTGTTAAGGGGGCAGTCCGCTTGCGATGGGTGGCAGGCATCACCTGGTCATACACTAGGTGGAGTGGCACTTCTTTTCCATATGATCCCACGGGACCAACCCATGTCATATGCTCAGGGTTAAGTACACTGAAACGGGTCTTGATCATTGCCCATGCTTCCCGTGCTCCCTCACGGCAAGGTGAAGTTTTCCACAGCTCAAACCTATTTCGAGCCCCCTTGAATCAATCCACGAGTGCGGCTAGCCCTTCAGGTGGTTGTTCGGTAGGCCATAGTGTCTTCACCATTCATTTCATTACTTTAAGCACGCGCCCGTAGAGAGAGGTCAGCTCCTTCAGCAGGTCCCCTGGTATGATTCGATCTCCTCTTCGGGATACCCGGACAGGAGGGCCTGTACATAAGGCAGCAATGTGCTTACCATTATTCCCTACATCAGAAATATTTGCTGATAATAGAATTGTACTTACCGAACACGCCCCTCTGAAGCTTTCGGTTTTCTTCTTGAGCTTGGGCCAATTGAATCTTCAAACTCTTAATTTCTTCGGCCTGCTTTTGCACAACAAGGCAGCCAGCCTGGTGCTGGGACTCAGCATACCTCTGAGAGTCTCGGGCTTCTTCCAATTGCCTTTCCATGTGCCCTATTGATTCGGCTGCTACACGGAATTCGTGTGTCACACACGATGATACATTAAGATAGCAGTAAATGTACACTCACCATGGGCCTCCCGCGTGAATCTCTTTACTTGTGCTAGTTTGGCCTTCACGAATTGTACTTCCATGCGGCTCTCCTCGAGCTCCTTGGCCAATTGCTCAGACTATTGCTTTGAGGCATGCGTTAGCAGTCAAACGGTGCGGAGATCCTTAATTCATTTGTTTCAAACCAAATTAAGGCTCGGGTGCTACTAGGCTTACACAAATGTTCGGATTCTATAAAAACCGATCACTTACCTGTATGCTGGTTGTTATCCAATTCATAGCTTCGCCGAACCCATCTCATGCGGCACCAAGGTGCGCATCCGCCGAGCGTAGGGCGACGAACTCCTGTTCGGAGAAAATTGGGTGCCGCATGGCTTCCCATCGTTGCCGATGATGCATGGCACTCTCCACCTACGATTTGGTGACGGATACACCATCACCAGAATCAGCGGGCGCCGGATTAGCCATGGAGGCTTTTGTAGCAAAAGCCGCATGGGTCGTGGCTCGGGAACTTCGGGCGTCTCCAGACACCCGGGTAACCCCTTCAGTAGGAGAGGATTAGGTGTGTTGCCTAAGTGTTTCAATGAAACAAACTGTTGTAAGACTCTATTGATTGCAACAATAAGCGGAAAACCGAACAATGTACCTTCGGGATGAGCGGGCAGGTGGATTCATCCCCATAACCGGCTCCTTCGCAGGATCCAATAACCGAACAATGTACCTCCGACTCGCCGCAGCTTCGGCTACCGGTTTATGGCACGTGGATCGGCGGCGTTTGGGAGTTGGGACCGACACGTCCACGGCGCTCTTGGTAGTTGGCCTCTTGCGGGAGGAGCTTTTCATCTTGCCCACAGCAGGGATGAAGAATGACCTAGGATAGTCAACTATGATAGCCACCGGGGTTTGGATGATGTTTTCCTAGAAATAGACTTTGTTTTCGAGGTCAAGAAGAAGATCCGGGTCCTCGTTGAAACCAGGATTGTTGTCGCGTGAATGGTTCTCGGGCTGAGGAGCCGGACAGTTGACCGTCTCGATGAAACTCCCCAATTCCTGTTCACGCCAGGCTTCGGTCAAATGAAGTGCGGAACGGAAACCCCGAACTATTTTCATGTGTGAAAGGGAAAGGCTTACACATTCAATGGGATTGTGAGCCAAATTTCCTTGCTTGGTTGCCTGCTGAACAAAGCCTTCTTGCTCTCCTTTGTACAGGTCGGCAAGTGCGGTGGCCAACACTGTCGGATTAGCGGGACCTTGCTTTCGGGAGCTTGTGGTGTCGCTTGTCCTGTTATATTACCATAAGGGGTGTACCCTCTGTTGGCAGCAACCATGACCTCGATCATGGTCAGTTGGTGGCGGACGTGCATCCGCACCCGCGCCGCTAGACACCGCACTTTGATGCTTTCCTCCTGGGATGAGCTCCTTGGCCGCCAGTTGTACCTCTTCTTCGGGAGGACCTCAGAATATTCGGGAAGACCTGTCCGAGTTGGCTCGAACAGGGAAACATCTTCAATATAAAACCATTCCGAGGTCCATTCTTCGGATTTCTTCTGTATGCCTGCCGGATACCCCTTCCCTGCTATGCGGCACACTTCGGCTCCGCCGACCTCCAAAATTGTCTTGTCCCGAGTTCGGGGGACGAGACAGAAGGATTTCCTCCACAAATCAAAATGTGCTTCGCACCCCGAGAACATCTCGCGGAGAGCGACGACGCCCTAGATGTGTAAAATGGACCCTGGAGTAAGCTGGTGAAGTTGGATCCTGTAGAACTCCAGCAACCCTCTCAGGAACGGATGGATTGGAAACCCAAGACCCCGGAGGAGGAAGGGGACGAAGCATCCGTTCTCCCCCTTGTTAGGATTGGGGAAACGCTCGTCGAAAACTTTGTCGCCGTACGAAAGCAGACCTGCACGAGTCGTCGCCAGATCTGATGAAGGAAGATACCCCTGGGTCTCCGAATTGTGGAGCCACAGGAGTGTAACGGAACAGCTGGTCCAGTCCCCTGGGCGTGTGTCATAGGGACGTGCGGAGGAGCTGGGGGAGTTAGCCATGTTTTGTGTGGAGCTTCCGCTAGGAGTTTCTTTTGATGAGGAGGAAGAGAATGTGGTCCGAGCCACGTTTTTGTCTGATTAAATGGGTTGTTGCCCTGTTACGGAGGGGTAATATTGTAAAAATCACTAACTACTCACCTCCCCACGACGCACAAAAATCTAGGAACACGCATAGTTATTATAATGAACCTGCGCCCGCGACGCTTGGGATCTTATCGAAGACTGGTCGATTGCCGGACAAGGAGGGATGAAGGACTCTCCTCGCAAGCCAAAGATGACGACATGTATATATATATATATATATATATATATATGTGTGTGTGTGTGTGTGTGTGTGTGTGTATGTGTGTGTATGTGTGTGTGTGTAGGCATTGAAGGCTGGTCTAGGGGCTACCGTGGGAGTCCTGGATTAGGGGATCCTCGGATAGCCAACCTATTGTTTGTGGGCCAGACTGTGTGGGCCGCAAAGGGAGCATCAGACGATCAAAGACCACCTACGCGAGATGGAAGTTTCAAGAAGCCCTGACGTATTCTCCAAGTTACTAGTTGTAGCTAGGCATGTTTATCTCTTCGGCATGTAACCGACCATGTGTAAACCCAGAGCACCCTCGGCGTCTATATAAGTCGGAGGTTTAGGGGTATGAGGGCACAACTCATCTAGGGTTAGATATTCGATCTCAAGGTAGATCAACTCTGTAACCCCCCGCATCATCAATACAACCAAGCAGGACGTAGGGTATTACCTCCATAGGAGGACCCGAACCTGGGTAAATCCGTGTCCCTTCGTCTCTTGTTACCGTCGATTCTAGTCTGACAGTTCAGGACCCCCTACCCGAGATCCGCCGGTTTTGACACCGACAGTCGGCCTTTTATAGTGGCGGATAACGGGCGGACGTAAAATATGGGAGGAAGGGCGCGGGCGGCAGGAAAATGTGGTGAGGAGGAGCATGAGCAGTTCGTCACACTAACATCTTCCATTAATTGGCTTGCTACCTGGCCGATGCCGTGGTCATATAGCGGCTTACGCCATTGGCAAGGCGAGGATGTGGGCCGCATGGAACGATTGCGAGGGATGAAACTTCCCCCACGCAAACGGTTGCCGGATGCCGCGCCCTCGAAACCAAGCCCCACGATCTATAAATATGAAGGCTCATGGATTTCATATAGAGCGTCCTCCATGAATTATAATAATTCGGACGAATGATGAATGTGTTAAAGGTTTATTTTTGAAGGTCGAAATCATCAAATTGACGATTATTATTGTGATTTAGCCGTTTTGGAAATTCTAGCGACCCTGCTAGTGCTACTCTTATACTATTGAGTGGTAGCCAGTGTTTCTACAGGAAGGTAGAAAGTAGCACATTTGCTTTACAATTCTGATGTAAGAATGGTGGCAAGGGTTTGTAATACTGTAGCCCAACAACTAAAGTTTGTGTTTGATGGCTCAGACGTGCAAAAAAAAAAAACTCTTACACCTCTTTCAATGCATTAGTGTTTAGGTGAAGTGCGAAGTGCATTTAATGTCTTACCAACTAATGTCCATAATGCATGGGTGTTTAGGTTTTGTAGCTAAGCTTGCTTTATTTAATAGTTTATCAGCTAAACTTGTTCATACATTGGTTGGTAGGCATTTTTTATAGGTTCATGTGCTTAGCATCGTTTTTTCTTGGGGTCACCACAGTGCTCTCTCCCCTCTTTACTTGCTTTGTCAAATCATTTTTTTTGCCTATGTGACACACTTAGCGCTTGTACACGGTAGATCATTGGGAGGGAACTTAGATAACATTGTAATTTTGTCGATGAAAGTTAAAACTCTAGTATACATGAAAGCGTCATGGACCAACAGAAGATAGGATTAGGTCTGTTGTGGTCTGTTGTGCTGACAACGAGACATTTTTTTTTGAAACGAGGCAAAAGATTTGCCATTTCATTAATTAAGAGGGAGTTGTAACAAAGTCCGAAGACCAGAGCCTTACAATGGCCTAACAAAGGCGAGGTTAAAGCAACTACTCGCGAAGTAGAAATGCAGCCCTTTGGCACCGGCCAAAGTCCACATTGTCGCCTCATTCATGATTTTTTCCACAAGAATCATCGTAGGCGTGTAGACGTTCCGAAAGACCCTGGCGTTCCTCTCCTTCCAAAGTTCCCAAGAGACAAGCATAAGGAGGGAGGCCATCCCTTTCCCATTAGGCGAGTGCGCGAGTGAAATCTCGGTCCACCAATGTCTGACACTTCGCATAGCCGCCAAGTCCGTCATGACCATATCGCTCAGCCCAATCTTTGCCTTTACCGCATTTCAAACCGCAACCGAAAACCAGCATTCCAATAGGATGTGTGACGCAGACTCCTGAACCTGGCTGCAAAGAGGACACAAACCACAGTTCGGCCACCCCCTCCATTGTAGCTTGTTCACCGTCCATACTCTGTTGTGAATGATTAACCAAGCGAAGAACTTGCATTTCGGGGTTGCCCAGACTTTCCAAATGGTCTTTAGAAGCGGTGTTGAGGTGTGTCCCTCGAACTGTAGTGAGTAGGCCGAGGAAGTGGAGTAAGTACCACTCTCTGTAAGCTTCCATATGATCGTATCTTGCGTGTCCTGGTCTAGGATTATCCCATCCAACTTCTCCCAAAGGGTGACGAAGTCCTGTATATGTCCTGCGGTAATGCCATTTGCCATGTCAATTTGTGAAATACAAAGGCCCTTAGTGAGCGCCTTCCTCATAGAGCAATCTATCTTTTTTGAGATCTCAAAGATTTTAGGGGTGATGTCCATCAGTCTTAGGCCATCCAGCCAAGGAGACGTCCAGAAGCAAGCCTTGGCCCCATTTCCAACCACGACCTTTGTAGCTACCGCGAAGAGGTCCCTGTCGGCCTCAGTGCAAGGAGTGCCCAGTCCAAACTACGGTTTTGGCGGCTCCGCCCCCTCGTTCCAAAGCCACCGCAAGTGAAGGGCAGCTACAAGTTTTTCCAGATTTAGAATGCCCAGGCCGCCCATAGCTTTTGGGCTACGGACTCGCTCCCAATTGATTTTATACTTGCCCTCGGTGACTTTGTCGCAACCTGCCCAATGAAGTGATGTTGTAGATAGTGATGGCAGTGAGAACTGCCTTAACTAGAACAACCCTCCTAGGGGCGTCCATGATGTGGCCAATCCAAGGGGCAAGCCTTCGTGCAACTTTTTCCTCCAGAGGCAAGAAGTGCATAGCCTTGAGCCTCTTCACCGAGAGTGGTAGCCCCAAGTATGTCATGGGGAAGGCCGAGAGGTTAGCGGGGAAAGATTGCAAAATGTCAGGGAGGTCAAGGCCGACACACCGGATTGGTGCCACAAGACTTTTGCTGAAGTTGGTTACCAGGCCTGCACCTCACCAAAGGCGTCTAAGATGGAGGCAAAACATGAGACATCCTCCTTGATGGGCTTCTTGAAAATGGTTGCACCGTCCGCATATAGGGAGGCATGAAGATTTGCGGTATTCCTTTGGATCGAATGCAGTTTGCCTTGTATTGTAGCCTTGTTTAGGATGTAGTGCAGGGGATCGATGGCAAGCACAAAAAGAAGTGGCGACAAAGGGTCTCCTTGCCGTAACCCCCTCCCGTGTCTAAACGGATCTCTGACCTTGCCATTGAGCAACACTCTCGAGGTAGCTGAAGTGAGGAGCGCCGAGACCCAGCCACGGAAGCGCACATGGAAGCCAAGATGCCGTAAAAGGTCCATTAAGTAGTCGCATCTCACAGAATCGAAGGCCTTCTTGATGTCAAACTTGAAAAGCAACATAAAGGTCTTGCAACGGTGAAGCCTTCGGGCGAGGTTGCGTACATATGTAAATTCTTCGTGGATGCTTCGTGTTTCGATAAATGCACTTTGAGCCGGAGACAGAAGGTCGTTCATGTGGGCGGAGAGACGCACTGCCATCATATTAGCGAAGAGTTTGGCCACAGCATGTACTAGACTTATCGGCCTAAAGTGGGAAATGTCCTCCGCGCCATCTTTCTTGGGTATTAAACCAATGTTGGCAGAGTTTAGCCAATGTAAGTTGGCCTCATGTAGATTCGAGAAGTGGTTTATGGCAGCCATGACGTCGTCCTTGTCAACATCCCAACACTCCTTGAAGAACGCACGCGTGAACCCATTGGGCCCCGGCGCCTTATCGCCGGGCGAATCAAAGACTGCCATTGTAGCCTCCTCCATGGTCAACGGGGCCCCAATGCCACTAGATCACAATCTGGTCTGGGGATATAATTCCAATTAATATCCTTAAGTCGCCTTGGCCCTTTATTGGTGACGGAAGAGAAGTGACGATGGATAATATCCTTCTTGTGGTTGTGGTCTGTCACCCATCCTGCGTTGTGTTTGAGGCGATGGATAAAATTTTCCTTCACCGACGGTTGATTCGAAGGTGAAAGAACTTAGTGTTTGCGTCCCCCTTTTTAATGTCCGTTATTCTAGAGATCTATCTTTTCCGAGCTTTTTCAAGCACAGCCAGGCCAATCACCCTCCTCTTTAACCTCTTCTCAAGATCGATCTCCTCCAGGCTGAGGCACCTAGACTCTTGTGCAATATCGAGGCGAAGGATGACCTCCAGAGCCATGTTGGAGAAGAGGGATTTACTCCAAGCCTTCAGCCTGATGCTAGTTTTCTTTAGCTTGTGGTGCAGGATGTGGTACGGTTCGGTATGGTTGTGGCCTTCATTCCACGCACCTTGGACAGTTGCCATAAAACCTGGCATCTTGATCCATAAATTCTCAAAGCGGAAGCATTTGGAGCGCTTAGGGCCGCTCGCTGATGCAAGCAGAAGCGGACAATGGTCAGAAAGGGAGGATGATAAGGCATGCAGGATATGGGAGCCGAACTCCAAGTCCCATTCTTCGTTGCAGAAAAAGCTATCTAATTTGCACAAGGTGGGATCATTCTGTCCATTGCTCCAAGTGAATCTCCTATTCTGGAGATGGATCTCTTCAAGATCACAGGAGTTGAGAGTGTCTCGAAACCTGACAATGCGGCTTCGACCAACATTTGCATGGTTCTTATCTCGCGCCCAATAAATTTGGTTGAAGTCCCCTGTGACCAGCCACATGTCACCTGGGGGTGGCTTTTCGGCAACAAGTTCGGTGAAGAAGGCATCCTTGAGGTTAATTCTAGTCGGTCCATAGACCGAGGTTAGCTTGAAGGAAACAGGAGTCGGGCTCTGTGGGTACAAAATAGCCATGGCTGAGAGTGAACGCACGAAAGTGGACGTTGGACAAATGGACCACATCATCATCCCAAAGTAGAAGGATGCCATGCGCATGCCCTCAGCCGGGCGCTAGGCGAAACTTCTAAGTCTGTGGCCTCCAATGTGTGCAGCAGTGGAAGCATCCACTGATTCCATTTTGGATTCCTGGAGGCAAACGATGTGGCAAGGTGTAGAGGTGACGGTCTCATGAACGGTAGTGCGGCGGTCATGCCATTTAGGCCCCGAACATTCCAGTTTAGGATAGTGAGGTTGTGGTTATGTTCTGTCATCTTGGAACCAGGCATACATCATTGTGCACAAGACAACAGAAGCAACTGGGAGGAGCTGGGATGGATATCATAATCAACAGAAGCAAAATATTATGCCTCGCCATGGCCCAGGGCAGCTGCGACCACATACGGCAGCAGCAAACAGGCGTACAACGACTACAAAGGACCAGCCTCGCCAAGGCAACAGGTAGCTGCAACATGCTGCAGCTACAAACACGCGTCTCAACACTAATTGTAAACACGGTTTCTGACATAGAAAAGCAGATACATCAAGGCATCACAAGGACCAACAGATCATGTTGCGTTGGCCGCCTGCGCATCCTCCTGGGAGGCCAGATTTGGGCCTCCCTCTCCACCATGTTCGATCAAGGCATTCTCCACCGCAGACATCAGATCGCAGTCAAGGTTAAACAGGGCTCGTAAAGCCGCTATGGTGATGTCAGGCAGACGGCCATTAAAAATTTGCACAAACTTGCTGATGGCCGCATCAGTTTGCTGCTCGCCATCATCCACAATCCCCATTCGCTGGCATAGGAGCCGCTCTGCAAGGGTCGCAATGGGCAGCCTCTGGTTCTTGGTAGGGATCCTCGGACTGCGATGGCCAAGGTTGAAGCTGGAAACCCCCGCCAGGGTCTTGTGCCGCGGAGCAGGTGACCGTGGTGATGTCCAGGTTGGTGGTGAGGGTAGTAGTGCCGGCCTGCAGGGGACAAAGATTGGGGTGGTGGCATCTTTAGAGGCTCCATCTTCAGACATCTCATGTGGAGCAGCTTTCAGGACCAGTTGGTGCGGATCAGCAGCAGGGTGCAAAGGTGTGCTCAGCAACAAACATGGCCCCGGAGAGGGCGCCGAGTCCAGCACCATCTCAGGAGTGCAGGGCAGTTCAAAGCTCAATATTGGGTGGGTAGGCGTGGACTGCAGAGGAGAGATAGCCTCGGTCTCTTCAATGTTGAGAGATGGCTGCACAGGAGTCAGTGCAAAGCAAGGGGCAACGCGGCGCAGCCATTCCACAGCAACAGATGTAGTCTTGATCTGAATGATATCGCAGGAGGTGGTTCTTGGTGACGGCGGTGGCGAGCGCCCTCGGGCACTCGTCGAGTCCCTCCGGCATGGCTGGTCCAGCGAACAAGCACGGCGCCTTCCATCACGCCCTCTGCCTCGGTCTTCCCTCCCACGGCCATGGTCACCGCTGCGGTCGCCGCGGCGATCCTCATCCGGCCACCGCTCAGGAGCTCGGGAGCGGCTGCGAAAAAGGCCCCTCCAAGAAGAGGAGCGATGACAGTCATTGTCACAGCCTCTTCTGTCCTCCCTGTCGCGAGCATCATCCCTGCGGTGGCGGTCGTCATCTTCACGGCGACGGGGTGGCGGATCCAGCGGATCCCCAGGCCTCTCCTCCCCATCAATCACCCCATAGATCCATGTGAAAGGATCAGTGCGAGGACGGCGGGGCACCTGGCCATTAGCGTCCGGCGTGAAGTCCTCCAGCCTGTCCAGGTGGACGATTGCACGTCATCGGAACCCACGGTGCCCGATGGCAGTGGACGGGGCACCACGAGGGCCATTGGGCACCCGCGGCGCGAAGGTGACACACTGGGCCTTGGGGATGGACGATGGATTGTCAGACCATGCCCACAGCGTTAGGCAGGAGGCATCTTCTCGACGGAGCGTGGCGATGTCGAAGTAGTGGACGAAGGTGTCCGGTCCCAGCACTTGTGCAGCCATAGAGTCGCTCCAGGAATTGATGGGGATGCCCACAATGCAAAGGTGAACGTGATAGTTGGCTTGGACGACGTCGGAGTGGGCGTCACGCCGCCAGTTGGAGGAGTGGATGTCGAGGCCAGCGTGCCTAAAGCACCCCGGCGACGCAGTGACCCTGTCCCGATGGTGCTGGTACTCAAACAGCGCGAAGAAATCTTCAAGAAAGTGAGGAACCACTGTGACGCGGTCGATGGCAAACTGGCGCTGATGGCCTCCTTCATCTCCGCCGCGTTGGCTGTGGGTCGGTTCCCACCGAGCCACAGGAAGGCGCCGACGGACTCAAGGCTCGCCGCATTGGACTCCATCTCCGGCGTGACGACGACGACCACATGGCCCTCCTCCGGGCACAGCGATGGGTCGCCGATACGAAGAGGGCGTGCGACCTGGCATGACATGGGGCCAGCCAAGGGTGGTTGGGGCAGCACTGGAGAGGGTGGAAGGAGTTGGAGCGGGGCCGCCGCCTGAGACGCCCGGGGCGATGACGACGCGAGGGGGGAGAGAGGGTTGGTGCAGCCCCCTGGCCTTGTGCCCGATCCGCCGGCAGCGTCGGCAGGTCAGCGGGTTGCGGCAGCCGGATTGACAGTGGCCCTTAAGCAGGCAGCGGTGACACTCACTGTCCCGAAGCTTGACGAACTGTTGTTGCCGCTGCGGATGGGAATAAGAAGACCCAGGAGAGCGCCTTGATGGCTGGTTGGTATAGCGCTCTGCCCTCCACCACTACGCGGGCCGAACGAGACGCCATTCAACCTCCGGGCAGTCGCTTGAGCCATCAGATCGCCTTGAATCGGCGGCAGGGCGCGCAGGGCTAGAGGAGGAGCGCCGCAGTCGCTGACCAGGCGCCATGAATGAACCTGACTTCAGGCATGGCCGCGGGGCGCCTTGAATGGGAGGGGGTGGCATGCCCTCCAGCACGACAGTCTTAACTGCGAAGCTCACCTGCCTGACCAGCCCAGGGGCGTCCGCACCGGCCGGCGCAGGACGCGGATCTGGGCGGATCTCCACCAGCTACGGGAACAGCCCAGTAACCAGATCCGGGAGCGAGGCCAGCGGCTGGGGGAATCCAGGGGGAAACTGAGGCGATGCCGGGGATGCAGTGGAGGCACAGGGCGAGGCAGCTAGGCGGCGGGGCGGCGCTATGGTGGCTCCGGGCGCCGGCGCGGCACGTCGCAGGAGCGTGGGAGGAGTGGGTGTCAACATGATGTCCACTCTATACAACGAGACGATTGACGACAGTGGCCTCGCAAATTGCATGAAATGGATAAAAAAAGAAAAAAGAGAGGGACTAAACAAACTGGGAGGATTCTCAAAATAAAAGTGGGAGAGAGAATATGAATACATGGGAAAATAGTCAGGAAATGATTAACCAGCCCAAGAAATTCGAAAAGCACACCCGAGTCGATATACACCAGCTTCAGGCACGGGCGTACATGTCAGTTCTCTCGGTCATTCCACTACATCGCAGGACACACAAGTTCGAGTACATTTATTCATCGTTCACGAGAACTGGAACGCCGCCTGCACATGGGGAAGACGGCCACAATTAACAAGCTGGGGTTATTGATGTGCCCCTGTCAAGCGGGATCTTGAGGTAGTCAAGCTGATACAGCCCTGCGACGCGCCTGCCTTGCCCGACGAGGACGACGGTACGATCGTCCGTGATGCAGCATCCGGTCTTGCCGAAGTCCACCCCATAGTCGAGCTCCGCGAGCTTGGACACGGACACCACATTCTTCTCCAGACCAGGGACGAAGAGCACGTCGTTGAGGATGATTCTGTCGGTGCGTACGGATCCCGAGCCGGTCACGCGCAGATGGTGCCCGCTGGCACCAAGGATGAAGCGCTCGGTGTGAAGAAGCGTCTCGTAACAGGACAGGAGCGCCGCGTTGCCCGTGGCATGCACCGATGCCCCCGAGTCAACGATGAATACCTCCATGCTTCGGCCTCCACCTTCATCCGTCATGAGGATCTTCGTCCCCTCGGCCCGACGGCTACCATCGTCTTTGGCAGCGTCGCCCCAGGTCCTGCGTTACATGCACCCAGCTGTTAGCTTCGCACATGTCCCGAACCTAGGACCACTTTAACACCAAAGAGTGAGCACAACCAAAATGGACATGGCAAAAACAGTGGACAAAACAACACCAACTAACTGGCGACCTACTCACACAATAACGTGCAAACTGCAAAATATAAAAAACATACAAGAATGGAAATGAACTCTAAACCACGAGAGGAAAGCAGAAAACAAGTAATTATCTTGATTTTTTTAAAGGAAGATGATCCCAACCTCTGTATCTGGATGATACATATAACCAGTTTATTAACTATTCACAACCAGTTTATCTGTTTATCTGTGCCGGTTGTGGCATATTTTATCTCTTTCGAACTTTTTCGTCCCTTTGTTTTAGCTGGTACAGAAACGCAGACTATATGGTTTTGGTTAACAAAGGGGCCACATGCATCTTTCTGATGCAGAGGCCGGGTGTTCCTCCTTTTCTAAAAAAATAATTATTTATAAATTCTTACAAAGTAATATATTAGTAAGTCTGAAGCCATTATTTTTTATAACATCTGTCGCTACACCTATCCAATTGATTAAGGGTGCTCATTGTCCGAGCCATACTAAACAAACCTCGCACCAAAGTCTAACATCTAAAGTCGGAGTCCCAACCAAGCCGCATTGCCGGGTCTGGGACACACACCGGTTCGGCGCACTTTCAGAGGTTGCCATCGTCATCTTCCACAGATCTATCTACAAATCAGGAATAATTTTGAATAGTTCCCTCTTCACTAAATTTTGTATTGGTTTGCTGCTTGTAATAGGAAATACGAGGCTAACCCAGGGGTACTTGTAACACGACCTCCACCTCTAATGAAAAAGATAAATCTTTTACCTTCGCTTCAAATAAAATAAATACCACATCCATCCTAAGCAGTCCGCCACCTGACATTTTTAATTAACAAAACAAAAATGCACTGGCCTGTTGTGTCTAGAACATGGCTACTCAACCATGAGCTTATTTTTCAACATTCTTAGGAGCATAGGAAGATTAGTACTCCATCCTATTCAAAATAAATGTTGTGGCTTTCATTTAAATTGGGTGTACAAACTCGACTCGCTGATCTGTTTATACGTACATAATCGGTACAATGCTGCTAGTGTAGACGGTAGACAATAAAAGCACATAAATCTCACAAATTAAATAGGAACTACGACGATAAGCCCATTAAATTTACATGACTTCTGAAATGCATGGGTAGTAGAGATATATGAGCAGAGTGTGGTGACATATTGAATAGTTACGCAGTCATTTGATTGTACACAGGAAAATACATTAATTCTTGACATAGGGTACAAAATATGACAATCTCATATGAAAAGATCGATCAAATTTGTTGAAGAAATCCCTAAGATAGTACGGTTCTTAAAGGAATATAAACCTGGTGCACTGCATAAATTATGTTGCAGCACATAGTGGAAAGGTCTCTCTACATATTGGTTCGGGTCCTGGTTGATGAATTCCGCCCTACATGCTCTATCCGTTAAAAAAAAACTAAAAACATAAATTTGAGACAAAATTATTTCGAAAATTCACAATTTCTGCAAAAAGTTGTGAATCTCGCTTAGGGGCGAAAAGGAATCACCATCAAACAAAAACACTAAAGACCCTGCTTCTGCGTATGTCTCCAGAATTATGAAGGGGTCTCTGATGAAGAATCTTTCAAGCAGGAAAAAGGTGAGGGAATTGCATACTTGAAGGGATCCTCGTAGTCGTCCGTGTGGCGATGAGCAGTCGGCTTGGCCCAGCCGAGAAAGAGAGAACCGAACACGACGCAGCACCGATTCCGCTCATTCTTGTTACCGATCATATCAGGTAGCCAACTGGAACCCAAGCCCTCCATCTTGGGGGAAGAAGCAATCGGAGTTGACCCAGCAAGCGGGAGCAGAACAAGCAAAGCGGTGTGTATCGACGAATTGACGATCGTAACCCTACCGCTTACTTAACCAGACGGCCAGCGGCAGCGATTACTTTTCACACTATGGACCCTCTCTTCGGCTCTATTTCCCAATGAGGACCTCCACACCATTCTTGGATAACGGCAAATCCAACATTGATATGTAAACGGACACAGCAAATATTCATTTTCATGTCCAGACGTGATTTCAGGACATAATGCGAAAGGTAGTCATCCGACGCTATTTATAATTTAATCCAATTGGAAGGAGATAAAATAGATGGAGACCATGCATGCCATGAGATATTGTGATGTGATGTCCGCTTGGAAAGAGTGAGAAGAGAGATGAACCATGCATGTGAAGAAAGAGAAAAGAGAGAAACGCCAAGTGAGAGTCTTTTTTTTTGATCAATTGCATGTACGGTCACATAGGTCTCCCAAGTTTGTTTTCGATTTGTCAAAAAACGAAAGTCCGAACTAGTATGTAGACGTTTAAGGGTCTTTATTGCGCGACAAAAATTAACAAAAAGAATCCAGACAACGAGGTCCAAATGTTTACCAAAACTTTGAGTGTGCTTCGAAGATGGCCCAAGTAGAAAATGATAGTTTACATTTTGTTTTTATTTGAATTAGAGTGTTTGCCTTTTGGTTTTTCCACTATTTGACACAGAGTGTAAAGTCAACTCCTGTTTAGACGCATTTTTGTCTAAATTTGCATCAGATTTACGTCCAGCCAGACACGAGACGGACGCACCCGCTTGTCGGCCACCCAACCACCATCACAGTCATAGTCAACGTCGCACACCTACCTCGGCCCCGCATGGCAGTGGTTGGAAGCGTCCAGAGTTCACGCGTCTTTTTAAATGTTAAGTGTGACGGGGTCGGCCTCATCCACATCTTCTTCCCCACTCCTTCCCACATTTGCCCATCCGTGCTCCCTCGCTGGCCGACAGAAACTCTAGTTGTCATGGGCTTCTTCAGCAAGGGCAAGGCCAAGCACGATGATGAGGCGGGCTCATCGCATGGCTTAAACTTCCCATATCAATTTTTTGAGAGACACTAGTGCAGAAAAGTCTAGCTATGGCATGCCCAAAATGACCTTGGTGGCGTAGATACCCTACGTCAGCAATAAGGTGCCACATTTAAATATACTGGTGGCGTTAGAGGTGACGCCAGCAGTATCTAATTTAAGCACGAATACCTAAATGTTGTTGCGAATAGCTAAATAATATTATTTTTTACCATACACCTGTACGCTAATTTAAGCAAATTAGATTAGGCTAATATGTGATTAGGTAAAAGCGGTAGACAGGTACGCGCTTTTTATCTTGAATAGTATTCACAATAGTATTTACTATTAATTACACTATTTGGAATAGTTATTTAGCTATTCGCAACAATATTTAATTCTTTGCTACTATTTGATTATTTAGTTAATGCGGGATCAAATACAGGCTGTCGAGGCCAATACGACGACCGAGGTGTGCGCAGTGGTGTAATATCCTACTCGGTACTCACCATATTTATCATTATGTTGTTTCAGATGTAACTAGGTTCATTCACTTGATGTTTTTAAATGCAAATTTATGGGCTAAATTCGTATCGTCTTCCCAGGCAGTTTCACCCGAAGGGAACACTTCTCTACGGCCATCATGTTCTCATACAAATGCCACACTAGGCTAAACAGAGAATTACCGTCAGAGGTTTCTCCTATAGGATCCCTAGCATAAGAACTCGTCCCATAAATTCATAAATAAAATATCAAGTGAACCACGAAACTACATCATTTCCACAACATAATTTACATATGGTTTTCTCTTTCGGGAACCCCCGAAGGGTTTACACACAAAGATAAAAGAAATTACCTTCTAACTACCTTCGTGAGCTTACAAATGCTCTGAATATTGTAGCTCTTATTACACGATGAGGAAGTACTACTACTACTACTGAGCAACGAGCTTGCTAGCTAAGTTGTAGCTCTCTGCTCTATCTGTGGCTGGTTCTTCTCCGTCTGGTGTCTCTCTTTGTAGCAAGCCTCTCCTTTTATAGGTGAGAGAGCAGCTCTTGGATAGCTTCCCGGGGAAGACTCCTCCATTATTTTCATCTTCTTTCTTCTTATCCATCATGCCCCTAATTTTTAGGCCTTCTAGGTTTTATATGCTTTGTAGCCATTTATAGCTCTTCTTTCTAGGGTATTGAGTGCATGTTGGAGGGAATTGCACACCCTGCCTTGGCTGCAAATGGAGGTGGCACTTCTTCTTTTGGGATTGTCTTCTTCGTCATGATTTTGTCTTGGACTTCAAAAATATTACAGCCTCCGAGTATGCATATGCGCGTGCATTTGCTGCTGATATGTGTACGCAGACATACTTGGAGGCAAACATGCCTAATATGGATATGTGCGTGTACGCATGCATACTTGAATGCAAGTACGCTGACCACACATTATTATTATTATTTTGACGGGGTCCTCCCTGCCCATATAATTGATATTTTCATAAAAATATTCAAAGATATTTCATGTTATGAATTCTAGATTCTATCAATATTTTGGGTCGGGTTATTGGTCCTCCGCACCCGAAAAATTGATAGCAATATCAATTCAAATTCAGTAGCATATGCAGTTGGGCTTCACTCAGGTGGCTGCCCGTGCCCTGCGATATCCATATGATCGTCATCTAAGAGATGGAAATCATACTTCGTATCGCATTCTTTCTTCATATCTTCAAATCTAATGTTCATTTCAATCCTTATTTCATTTAATATCTCTTCCTTTAATTCCTTCTTCATTGTTTTTGACAACTCTTCAAATCTTTTATCAATTTCTTGATCTATATATTCACAGTCCAAAGGGTCTATTCCCTTGAGAAGGCATTCTTTATATGTATAATATTTTGGAGAATCTTCTTCCTTTATATTCGTTCCTAATGATTCTCCCTTAGCACTTTTAGGCATTGATGTGTTAAATGCATTGTTATTTATATATTTCTTCTTCTGGATATATTCTTTAGCCTTTGGGTATATATAATAATTTTCTCCTACAACTTTTCTTGGGGAAAACAAAGCTTCATCAATACTTTCATATTTTTTGAATGTTAAATCTTCTCCTCTTCGTTTGCATCTATTTTCTCTATCATAATATCTTCCCATGTCAAATATATTCCTGGCTTAGTTCCATCAAACATAATATATAATGGTTCTCTTTTTTGTATTTCAACCCTTTTTGGCTTTGGCAAATTTCTATTCATTTGGTTAAAATATTCTGCCAAGCTATTGAGAATTGATAGAAGATATCCTTTTTCTTCTCTCTTATTGGTATATTGGTACCAGAAATTATCCAATATGCATTGTTAAACTTCGTCAAGCTTGATATGAGGCTTTGGCTTAAAGTTGAATGTATTCGGCTGAAATATTTTCAGCCTGTTCTCCTCTCCAAAGAAGAGGCATTCATCCCTGGTGGGCAATAATCCTTTCTTCATTTCTGCAAATTTGATGCACGAGAAAATATGTCAGGTAAGGTATTATCCTTTCCCTTAATATGCTCAAAAATAACTTTATAACCATTCCCAGCTATGGTGTCTTCAAATAAAACCCATCTTCTAGTTGAGATTTTCTTACTATTAATTTTATTGTAATATCGACATATGGCTTCACAATCTGTTCACACTGTAAATTCTTTATATCCTAAATACAACCTAAATGCATTTATTGCATTTACGACTGCAAGGATATCTCTATCAATATTATTTAGTATTTTTAATTTGCAGCTTTTTGAAGCATATCTGCATATTTTTTCATCTGCTTTTGGAGAATATTTATTACATTTTTGTTTTAACATAGCACCCCATCCTACCTTAGATGCATTTGTTTCAATTATAAAGTAATTATCTTCTAGAGGCAGTTCTAGGGGTTTTAAATTCTTGACTTTTTCCTTAATGGCCTTTACTAATTTTATATCTTCAGAATTGAAATACCTCTGACCATTCTTTCTTAATTTAGCATATAGAGGTCCGGCTAGCTTTGCTAAGTTATCTATGTAATTTCTTGCATAATTTACAATTCCTAAGAATTGTTGTAGAACCTTTTTATCACTCATATTGTCAGGAAACTCTAATATCTTCTTTGCAATATGTTCTTGCAAATATATCTTTCCTTCTCCTATTTCATGTCCAAGGAAATTCATTCTCTCTTTGCAAATTTCCATCTTCTTTTTTGATAATATGAGCCCATTTTGTTCTACCTTACGAAAGAACACCTCGAGATGGGCTATATGCTCTTTGTATGATTTTGAAAATACTAATAAATCATCTACGTATACCAATATAAATGCTTGATTCTCGTTAAAAAATATTTTGCATTTTCCTTTGAAATAATGCATGTGCATTCTTTAAACCTAATGGCATTACTAGCCATTCATAATGGCCTTGTGGACAAGTGAAGGCAGTCCATGGAATAGATTCTTCGGCCATTTTCACTTGCCAAAACCCTGCTTTTAAGTCAAATTTAGAGAAATATTTACTTCCTTGTACTCTATTGATCCATTCCTGTTTATTAGGTATGTTGTATGCATCATCTACGGTATTATCATTAAGGCTTTTAAAGTTAATTACCATTCTAGATTTACCTCTCACTTCTTCAGCATGATTTCTAACTATAAAAGCAGCTGACCGATGAGGACTTCTACTTTCTCTAATTGCTTTTAGTTTTAATAATTCCTCAATATGCATTTTAAACTCTTCAATATCTTTAGGAGTGGCTTCTATTGGTCCTGACTTAATTATATAGTCTGGGTTAAATATATTTATTTTGCAAACTATAGAGTTTCTTTCCCAACGTTTCATTGGTATTTCCCCAACAATCTGTATGTTTTCTAATCTTTGCACAATCTTATCTATATCTTTCTTAGATTTTATATCTCTATACCAATTCGGTGAAAATGATTGTAATGCTATGCATTCTGTACTTGTATTTTCTATATGATATTCTTCTATGGTCTCACTAAGTTCTTCATCTTTACGGAATTCGAGGGGGTCTGGACTAGTTCTATATTCAACGTCCAAATTAGATATTTCTACATTTTGCAAAGCCTTTCTTTGCTTCGCACTTCAGATATGTATGGGAGGTTATCTTGATATGGAATAAATGTAACCCCTTCTTCATGTATAATTGTAGTTTGTAAGGATTGTTGTAAAAACCTTAACCCTATAATCATATCATCATTTATTATTGATAAATCTCTTATTGTAATTTCATCTATTATATATCTCGTGCCATTTATGTATGCTTCAATGTTATATGCTAACTGGTTATGGATTTTCTTTATTCCTGACATGTCGATAGATACTTCAGCTTTATTATCATCAATGGTTTCAACTATTTCGGGACATCTCACAAAATATTTGTCATGGATGATGTTCTTTGTGCAACCGGTATCTAATAGTGCTAATATTTTATAAGAAATATTTGGCTTTAGAATTATTTTAACTAGGATCCTTATCCCTAGCACTTCTTTGAATGGTAATCGGACGATATATTTGTTTCCAAAACTAGTTATTGCATCTTTTAACTGTATTAGTTTGTCTCCTTTTTTATCCCTTACCATTACCATTTGTTCTTTCATCTCTGTGATTTTAGCAACCTTATTATCTGGTTCTTTACTATTTTCTCATTCATCTTTTAACTTTTCAAGCTCTGTTTCCAGTCTATTTATTCTATTTTCTAAATTTCTAACTCTATTGGATAATATTCTTTCTTCAGGTTCCAATTCTATTTCCTGTCTCCATTTCTGGTTACTCACTCTTAGACAGGAGGTACATGCTTGCTTTAAGCATAAGCTACATGTGAACCAATTTTCTTGGCTTGGGTAATATATACAAAAAGCACATTTTATATTATAATCACCTTTACCTTTAATCCAATCATGTGCACAATCTACTTGGTTCATCATTTCGATCTTTAAACCGGCTAATTCATCTATTAGATCCATTTCACCATCACTCGATTCATATTCTGGAGTGTCATTTTCTACTTCATCTGTTTCTATGATTGAATATATTGACTCGTCATCTTTTATTTCATCATCACATACTAATATATTCTCATTAACACTATCTATAATTAATACTCTCTCTTGCTCCTCATATTTGCTGGAATACCTTTTTTGGTCTTTATTAGGGCAAGTTGTACTTAGGTGGTCAGGGGAGTTACATATGAAACACCTGCATGTCTTGTCCTATGATTTCTTAGGATTATATTTTCTTACATTTCTTTTATGTAAAAATGGAGCTCTATTATCTGACCTTCTTAAGAAATATCTGTTCTTCGTTCTAAAATTTCTACTATCTCTCCTTTTTGGTTTATAATATTTGGTTTTCCTATGCCTTTCTTCTCCATATGTAAGTGGTATTTGGACTATGTTGTTGCAGAAGTTGTAGTCTGACTTCTTCATAGACCTTTGGGCTTGTATGCCTGTACATACCTTCCTTAGTTGTTTAAAGACAAATGTTATGGCTTGGGATATATTTACTACATTTCCCGCTGTTTCTTTTTTATATTCCTCAAATATTATGGATCCTAGAGGGTCAGGCAACTTATGAAAATATCTTTCTACTACACCCACATTAAACCCTTGCTTTGCAGTGGTAGCATTATATAAATAGTGCTGAGAGAACTCTTTTATTCCTTTCCAACTAGTTAATGTTAGTTTTTCTATTTCTCTCAACCTTTTGTTTTGCAAAGAGGTATGTCCTAATTCTGGATCTTCTGCTATGATCATATTTGAAATAACATCTGCAAAGTTATTAGGGTTACTTCCGACCCTTTTTAATTCTTCATATTGATTAGGATATGTCTCTACCCATTGTTCCCATAGAACTTTTACAGATTCTCCTAAAAATCTTTCAGGATATGTTAACATATCTTCTACCTTAGTGCCTATATTATACTGGTTTTGTATATATTTTTGAACTATTAAACCTTTCCATATGCTGATTATATTCGTCCAGTCTATCGGGTCATGGGCCGCTAGGTTTAAATAGCGCCATCATTCTTATAGTTTTGAAATTGTACTGGCTTTTCAAACTCTTTTATTTTAGCACCCATATATCTATATTGTCCAGGGATATATGTAGGTTGGTAATCATCTTTTTCTGGAGGCCATTGTCCAGCTGTTCTGGTAGGTCTCTCCCTTTCTCCTTCTCTTTTTAAAGAAGACTCCCCATACCCCTTTGTTCTTTTGTTACTACTTTCTACTTCCATAGCTTCCATTGCATTATCTAAATTTTGTAGTCCCACATCATCTAGTGAGTTATAAAAATCACTATTTTGCTCTGAATCATTATAATTTTCATCTTCTAACCACATTTCTTTTATTAATTCTTCTTCTTCCTCCTCATAACTTTCTAATAACAACTTATTATTTATATCCCATTGCTCTTCTTCACTAACAACTTCTTCTTGCTGAGCAATATTCTTATCTTTATTATTAATAATGATAGCATTATTATCGCTACTAGTATTTTCTCTCCTTTCAATTGATGATATAGTTGTATTTGGCATGTTCGAACTACTACTTTCTAACTTTTTCTCATTTTTAAGTTTTTTTAACCTTGCAATTTCTCTAATTATAAACAATTCTCTTTCTCTTATCTTAGGCCAATCTTTTGTCATAGAATTTTTATATTCCCAATCTATATGCTTTAGCTTATTTTCCCAGTGATTTATTTCATCATCTAAATTAGCCTTTTCCATGTATTCGGTCACACCTTTAATCTTATCATCACTATTTTCTGTTTCTGTCATAAAAGATTCCGCATCTTCTATTGATGCAGATTTATAGTTCATAAATCTAATACTACTACTTCCTTCACAATTTTGATAACTTATGTAGTTTTCAGGTTGCTTTAATTCTTTCTTCTCTATTAATTCACCAATCTTCCATTCTTCTCCCGCTCTTTCTTCAGAACCAATTTTAAGTGGATTCATAAATTTAATACCCTTTGTTTGCATACTATCAATTACATCATTCACATTGACTCTATATCTAGAGTTACTTCTATTTGTGAGTCTTCCTATAAACTCTATGCTTACTAACAAATTTGTTCCTTTAAAATCTTCATATCCTTTAGTTTGGAAACTAAAACTCATTTTTTTCAATAAACTCTTTTACAGGCATCATTAGGTCTGGAGCTATATAGGTTATTAACCTATTTTCATTCATGTCTCCTTCCAAAAATCCTAATGCTGCTTTATCTACAGATTCCCATCTTCTGTCTAATAGGGTTATTAGCACCTTTGCTCCTAATTTCTTTCTTGTCATGCCTTTAACTCCTATGATATACATACCTTGATGAATGTATTTGTAACCACAATATTTTAGTTCATTTTCAATATTTTTGCTTACTATTCTTAAATCTACCGGATGTGTTAACACACTTAGCTCTACTTCCCTAGATATTCGGTATAAACCACTCTTACTTTCAAACATACCCATGTGATATACCTGTTGTGGTTTTATTTTTCTTAGGGTATCTTTCTGACATCTTTCGAGGTCTCTTTGAATATATATGACCTCTTCCATACTATCAATATCATCGGCTTTGCATGATAATCTATGCTTCATTGCCATAGGTCTTGAATCTGGCCGAATTAATTGGAGAGTTTTGTCTCTTCTAAGGAGGCCTTTAGATATGTCCATTTTTCTGAATTAATATTTCTTGACGAGGATACTATTCCGGATGATGATAAGACAATTTCTTTATTGTTTTGAACGCTTTTTAGCTTATCTAAAATTTGGATTAATAATTGAAGAATTGTATTATTTTGTCTTATTATAATTTTAGAATCTTCTTTTGGCGAGTCGTGGTCAGAAAATCCGACAGGAGGCGACAAGTATTTAGCTACATCGTTTAATGCTTGGCTATATGCTGTCATACACTTATGAAACGATCAACGTTTTTACTTCTCGCAACAACTTTTTTATTTCAAGTATATATTGTCTTGTTTCCACACGAGGGAGCGAGTCTTTGCCTTTACTTAAGTAATGGCCTATTGACAACACTTCTTCTTTAATATAATCGTTATTCTTGCAAAGTACGTTCTGTCTGGCCTTTGCTTCTTCTATCTTATGTAAGGCTAAATCAATTTTATAATTCAAACCCGAATATTTATCTGCAAGCTTTTGCTATTCTTTAATTAAACTTTCAAATTTTTGGTCTAGATCGTCTTGTCTTTTTCCCCAAGATATGTTGAAGTTATATATTACATCGACAACTGTATTTAGCTGGCTATGAGATGTATGCCAGGTATGTTCTTCAGAAGGATTTATTCTACACCTTATATTAATATTCTCTTTAGTATTTATTACTTTACCTGCGCTAACTTCTAAGTTTAAATACTTTAACCTTTCAATGATTAAACGCCGGACCTGATACCAAATATATAGCAAATATATGGCAATTTGCAGTAATATTGTAGACGTTGTTAGGTCTCCAAGTGTAGAGTTTTGTATTACGGCAACAAATTTCCCTTGAGTGGATGACCTAAGGTTTATCAATCCGTGGGAGGTGTAGGATGAAGATGGTCTCTCTTAAACAAACCTGCAATCAAATACAAGAAATCTCTTATGTCCCCAACACACCCAATACAATAGTAAATTATATAGGTGCACTAGTTTGGCGAAGACATGGTGATATAAGTGTAGTATGGATAGGAGATATAGGTTTTTATAATCTGAATAAATAAAAATAGCAAGGTAACAAGTAGTAAGCAGCAATCAAAACTGTATATTAATGCTTGGAAATAAGGTCTAGGGTTCATACTTTCACTAGAGCAATATCTGAACAATGCTAACATAGTAGAATCATATGATTATTCCTCAACGTGCGACAAAGAATCAATCCAAAGTCGATATCTACCGAAGAACATAAGATGAAATTGTTGTAGGTAGTAAAACCACCTTAAAGTTATTCTTTTCGATCAATCTACTCAGCCATTCCTATAAGTGTCACAAACAGTCATAGAGTTTTTACTAAAATAACATCCATGATACGTATCAATCAACCCTAATGTCACCTAGATACTCCAATGTCACCTCAAGTATCCCTGGGCTAATTATTCGACATGCATCAAACAATTTCAGATTCATCACATTCAATCCAACATAAACAACTTCGAAGAATACCTAAAGATTTTTATCGAAGAAAGTAGGATACGAATGCGTATCAACCCATATGCATAGATTACGCCACTGTCACCTCGGGAATTCGCAAGTTGAGTACCAAAACATATATCAAGTGAATTAATACAACATCCCATTGTTACCAGGGGTATCCACATACAAGAATACATCAAGTGATCCCAAATCCAATATTCAATGCGACACAGCAAAAACTCAAAGGAAAAGATTCACACCATATGATCAAACTACATAAAGATATTGACATCTTAAGAACACGAGAGAGAGAGAGAGAAAGAGAGAGAGAGAGAGATTAATCACATAACTACTGGTACATACCCTCGGCCCCGAGGGTGAACTACTCCCTCCTTGTCATGGAGACCGTCAGGATGATGAAGATGGCGTCCGATGATGATTGCCCCCTCCGGCAGGGTGCCGGAACAGAGCTTCGGATGAGTTTTCTTCGGTATAAAGGGTTGAGGCGGCAGAGTGGAAGTTCTAGGTTTATTTCTGAGGGTTTCTGTATTTATAGGATTTTCAGCATTGGAATCACGTGGAATAGAGCCACGGAGTGGTCCCAAGCAATCAGGGGGCGCCAAGGGGGTTGCCGCACCCCATTGCTTGGGGGCACCTATTGGGCTCTCCGGTGGTTCTTCGCTCAAATATCTCTTATTTGTTTCAGAAAAAATCGTCAAAAAGTTTCCGCGATTCCGAGAATTTTTATTTTTCTATACAAAAACAACACCACGGTAATTCTGCTAAAACAATTCCAATTAAATCATATAAATTGCATCAAAACCATATAAAAGTATTGTAAACATAGGTAAATATGGCATGAATACTTCATAAATTATCAATACGTTGGAGATATATGAGCATCCCAAAGCGTAACTCCTACACATCCTTGAGTAGGTAAATGATAAAAGAAATAATTTATGAAGTGTGAATTTTAGCATAGTTTTATAAATGACAATTTCAATCACCTTTTCTAGCATAGTTTTATAAATGATAATTTCAATCACCACTTCCACGTGGTCCCACATGTAAGCTCCGGACCCACTAACACTAACGCCAACAGACGGAATGGACTTTAGTCTGGCCGTTTGGTCTCGTCATTGTAGCTGCGCACAGACTAGGAGCAAATCTGAGCACTATTCGCAACTGAGGGCAAAACTGAGTACATGGACACCACTGAGGACAAACGGATATTTACACCTTGAAAAAATGTTCATCGATTTTCAAAAAAAGTTCATCGATTTAAAAAAAAATCATCGATTTTCAAAAAAGTTCATCGATTTTGAGAAAATGTTCAAAAATTTATAAAAATTTTGTTAAATTTGAAAATAAGTTCCTCCATTTTGAAAAGGTTCATCTATTTTTAAAAAGTTCACGAGTTTTGGAAAAGTTTGTTCATGGACTTAGAAAAGAAGTTCCTCTATTTAAAAAAAACAATTACGAATTTCAAAAAAAGAAAGTAGAAAAGGATAGAGAAAAAGAAGGAAAGAACAGGAATGAAGAAATAGACGAAAAGATGCGATTTATCACACCTAGTGATGTGGTAGAGTTGGTTACGCGTTGTTCACTGATGACCCGCGACGCGGGTTCGAGTCCTACGTCGTGCGCGGCCCGTGTGAAACGCGGGAGTAGCTGCTGCAGGCGTCGGTTCGCAAAAAACAGTACAAACCAGCGTCTGCAGCGCCAAATAGAAAATCGGGCCCAAAATTTTCTGTCCAAAACAAAAATCACAGCGACGGCCGGCCCGGGACTACTCTTCTCGAGTCAACCCTTTCCCCCACTCCCGTCCTCCTCAGGCCAGAACACTGACGACGGCCGACCAACTAGCAGCCATGGCGCTGGCCTCGTCCTGCCGGCGACTGAGCTCAACTAGACGAGGCATCTCCCAGCCAGTTCGTTCCGGCTGCTTCCTCCAGGCCGCCAGTCCACCCTGCCGCCCGCAACGAAGGCACCCACCAGGCGCCGGCCTCCATCAGGCGACCATGAGCTCGCACATACCTCTTTTGTGAATCAGGTCTGAATCGTTACATGTGAGAAATCACACCTCTTTTGCTATTGGCTGATGCTAGTCCTACTTAGAAGCAGGCCCTCTGTTTGTACAAATTGAGTTGCCTTATTGTGCCTAAACTGATGCCTGAATTTATGTTTATTTTTCATTTTGTGTTGATTTATGTTGAAACGCTAAATGGGGCTTAGCACGCTATAGCTGCACTATAGCATTTCATAGCTTTTGGCTGAGCCGCCGCTAAAAGGCTTAGCTCGCTATTTAAATCTTTGAGTAATATTGGTACAAAGCTAGTACGCTGTCAAAAATATGGCGGGTGAACTTTTATTCTTGTGATCAGGATATTGACCATAAGTTTCGGAGAAATTTACATTCATTTTCTTTCGAAGAGGATGAGAAACCATTGGCCTCGTCCTGCCGGCGACTGAGCTCAACTAGACGAGGCATCTCCCAGCCAGTTCGTTCCGGCTGCTTCCTCCAGGCCGCCAGTCCACCCTGCCGCCCGCAACGAAGGCACCCACCAGGCGCCGGCCTCCATCAGGCGACCATGAGCTCGCACATACCTCTTTTGTGAATCAGGTCTGAATCGTTACATGTGAGAAATCACACCTCTTTTGCTATTGGCTGATGCTAGTCCTACTTAGAAGCAGGCCCTCTGTTTGTACAAATTGAGTTGCCTTATTGTGCCTAAACTGATGCCTGAATTTATGTTTATTTTTCATTTTGTGTTGATTTATGTTGAAACGCTAAATGGGGCTTAGCACGCTATAGCTGCACTATAGCATTTCATAGCTTTTGGCTGAGCCGCCGCTAAAAGGCTTAGCTCGCTATTTAAATCTTTGAGTAATATTGGTACAAAGCTAGTACGCTGTCAAAAATATGGCGGGTGAACTTTTATTCTTGTGATCAGGATATTGACCATAAGTTTCGGAGAAATTTACATTCATTTTCTTTCGAAGAGGATGAGAAACCATTGGCCTTCACATATGATGGCCGCCGCCGTCGTAGGAGATCGGAGTCATCAAGTGCACGTTTCGCTAGCGGCTCTGGTACGATATGGGCTTAAAGCTCCTGTGCGACACATTTCAAGTGAATTGGAAGGAGTGCGACGTCGTTGACGAAAATAGCTGTAGTGCAACGCTTCAGAAGCCCAAATAGCCAAGGCCCACTCGGGCGATTAAACTAGTCATCAACAGGAGTGAGATTATGTTTAAGACATGTGGGTCCCACTTGATAGAGCATCTAGTTACGGCCCCACTTGGCAGTGCATCAGGTGAGATGTGGCTCGTTGCTCCCTCCTCTTTGTTCTCGGCGGTGAGCCGGCGACGGCGCCAGAGCTTTTTTTCTCGGTGACAGCAGCGGTGGAGCTGTCGTTCTCGATGACGGCGGCGGCTGTGGTGAGTAAATCCTGAACCCTTCTCCCGTTCGCCTCCTTGTCGAGTTAGATCTCACCGCATCGAACCCCCTCTGTTTCCTCTGTTTTTGGTCGATTTGATCCACATTTGGGTGCGGGAAGGGGGGCTGACTGTGATGGAGCCGCCAGAGACAACAACGTCGACTAGGTATGTGCATCCTTTCCAACCTATGCGAATTGTGCGTCGTCTGCTTCCGCTAGCTCACACTGCCCGCCGTTGACAAACAGGGGTAGGACATTCGAATTCACTATCGAATTCTTTCCTTCTAAGGCGAAGCTAGGTGATGGTAGCGTGCGAGACATAGAGAGGGATACAATTGTGAAATGGGAGGTTGAATGTGCAGAGATTGATCCTCAGGAAATACAAAGCATGGAAGAGAGGGTCGTGAGAAATGTCATGGAGAAAATTGGGGAGAGCATTTTTTGGGGTCCAGAGCAAGAGGTAGCATTGTACGGTTTGATAATTGGAAGGGTGAGTATGTGAGAATTGAGAATGGTGAAGAGATGGTTGATGAAATCAATCGGCAAGATGGCTGGGCAAGCAAACAGACTACCTTTCATGCAGAGCTCGTTGATCTGAAATCAGATTCTAAGGTTGGATATGTGCCCTAAAAGTTAGCTTCACAGATGGTAGATGATGATTGAGCTTGACAAAGACAGATAACGCCCATGTTTACGGGTGAAATGACAGTAATAGGGAGGGTTGATGAAGATGTAGAAGAGGGTTGTGATGGTGCTGAAAGGGTTGTTTGTGTTGATTAGAATTCAGTACAATTAGAAGACACTACTGATTTGGTCATTGCACCAATGGCTGACACTGAGATGGCCAAAAAAATTGGCATTCCAGTAGATCCAGTAGATGATCAAGATGAGGAAGAGAGGGATGAATCTAGTTTTCCTAATGATGCTAAAAGAGATGCTTGTGAACATGTGGATGGACAACTGATGAAAGATGCTACAGATGATGTAGATGATGCACATGATGATGAGCTTGTAAGTGTGTATGACAAAAAAAATCCTGTTATTGAAGTAGGCAAGTTGTTCCCAAGTATACAGGAGTTTAGGATGTGTTTCAAGACTTATGCAGTCAAACATGAGTTTGATGCCAAGACTATGTGGACTGACAGAAAGAAATTTCATGCAAGATGCAGAGGTTTTGTTGGAAGCGTCAGGCCTTGCAAGTGGTACATATCTTTTAGAATTCAACCTGATGGAAGTACCATCAGGGTTAATCAGATCCCAAATGCACATACTTGTATTACAAGTTCACAGTGAGTATCAACCATGACATCACAACTTTGGATTGCAGAAAAGATCACTCCAATTTTGGCCAAGAAACCAAACACTACAACAAAGAAACTTAAAGTGGACTTGGAAAAGACATACCCCATTAAGGTGAAGTATACCACAGTGTGGAAAGCAAAACAGAGGGCAATGAAAGCATTATATGGTGATTGGGGAAATACTTTTAGGATGCTTTATAACTTCAAAGCAGAGGTGGAAAAGAGGTCACCTGGTAGTGTTGTGGAGATAGATACCGAGGTAACAGAGGATGGTAGAGTTTTTTTCTCCAAGTTCTTTATGTCTTTAAAGCCTTGCATAGATGGCTTCAAACCAGGGTGTCGTCCATATTTGAGTATAGACTCATCTTTTTTGACTGGCAAATGGAATGGTCAATTGGCAGCATGCAATGCTTTAGATGGACACAATTGGATGTTCCCTGTTACTATTGGCTTGTTTCAGTCAGAGATAGAGGTTTCATGGACATGGTTCATGATGCAGTTGAAAAGATGCATAGGGCCAGTGTCACCTTTGGCAGTATACACAGATGCATGTAAAGGGCTAGAAAATGCAGTGAAGATTGTTTTTCCTCATTGTGAGCAGAGGGAGTGCTTCGGCCATATGTGGATGAATTTGATCAAAAAATTCAGAGGGGAAGAATTTGGGAGAATGTGGCCAGCAGCAAGATCTTACATCAAACAAACACATTCATATCATCTTGATAAGATAAAAGCAGTCTGCAGTGAGTTTGGTCCATGGTTGAACACCTATCATTCTCTATTGTGGTACAGGTTAGGATTTAACAGTGCCATCAAGTGTGATCATATCAACAATAACTTGGCAGAAAGTTTTAACAACAAGATAAATCAGTTAAAGAACTTGCATGTGCATGACATGGTTGACCAGATCAGGATCATGATCATGCGCATGTGGGAATTGAGAAGAAGGATTGGTGATTGTCTGCAAGGGGATAAGATTCCTGCAGTGGTACAACAGATGGTTAACAGGAGCAGGAATCTTACACATTGGTCAGTTGAAAAATCTTCATTGTGGGGTGCTGAAGTTAGAGATACCAAGACTGGAAGGAAGCATGTTGTTAACACTAAGTTGCATGACTGCACTTGCCTCGAGTGGCAACACACCGGGAAACCATGTGACCATGCCATACTTTTCTTGGCCTCCCAACCCAAGATAAACATGCACCCATATTTGCATGAATATTACTCAGTGGCAAGATTCAAGGCTGCATATGCAACTCCAATTCCAGCACTTACAGATCAGTCTGAGTGGCCTGAAGTGGAAATTGTATTTTCCTTGTGTCCTCCCCTAACAAAAAGAAAAGCTAGCAGGCCTAAAGAGAGTAGATTTAAGGCATGGTTTGAGAAAGGTGGGAGTATTAAAAAGGGAAAGGGGAAGAAGGATGCAAAGCCAACAAGGTCACAAAAAGGTAACAAAAATAGATGCAAGTTGTGTCGGGAACTTAGGCACCGAAAAGGATCTCCAAAATGTCGTTACACTCCTGAAAGGCCAAAGTATGTTTACATTTGTGTTTTTTTAAATTTGGGTGTTGTATTTAATTACTAGCCAAATTACAAGCTTTGTTTTCCAGGAGGAAGCGTGGAGGTCAACCTCTTGCTGTTGAAGATTGCTGGGCAATCAAAAAGGCAAGAATCAATGGCTGTAGAAAGAAGAGAAGTTTTGGTGATGAACCAGAGTTGGATGATGCTACGGTGCAAAATGAGCAAGAGTTGGATGATGTTATGGTGCAAAATGATCAAGATTTGGATGATGTTGTGCAAAATGAGGCAGTCTTTGATCTTGTGATGCATCATGACCAACGTTTGGATGATGATGTGGTGCAGAATGTGGTGCAAACTGAAGCTGTTGCGGCAGATCTTCTGCAAACTGAAACTGAAGATGTTCTGCAAACTGAAACTAAAACTGAAGATGTTCTGCAAACTAAAGCTGTTGCGGCAGATGTGATGCAAACTGAGCCTATATTGCAAGTTGTATTACCAATTGAAGCTACCGGAGTTGTTGTTGTGCAAACTGAGCCTCATGTAGACGTTGTGGTGCCAACTCCAGCTGTCCTAGCTAGTGCAGTTATGAAAATCAAGAGTTTGAATGAACTAGGTGTCATACGATCAAAATCAGGTAAGAAGAAGAAGAAATCGAGTGCTAAGAAGAAAAAGTGAAAAATTCATTTGTCAAACTTGTGTAATGGTGATGTGTGTTGTAGAATAACAAACTTGCCTCAATTTGTGTAAACTGGTATTTGTGTGATGCTATTTAAATTCTGGCCGAATTTCAAATTTGACCCAAAATTCAAATTCAAATTTTTTTAGTATGTGATATTGATGTTACAATGCTTTAATATTAGTCATATGCATGTTAAGTGATCAATCCGAGCACTTATTGTTGATGTCAAAAACTAGTCATGACAAATGTGCTCCAAATGAGCTCCAAAGCTAGGCTAAACACCCCATTCCTAAGCAATTTTTTTGACCTTTTCTAAATGGGCCAAAAATAAAAACTTGACATATAATGTGCAAATATAGGGTCCATGCCCAATATGAGATCATTTGGATAAACTATGGCAAGCTTAGCCCTAAACCCTAGCTTGAATCACATGCAACCTAGTTCATGATAGCTATATTTTGTGAAGGTTTTTTCATGAAAATATCCATAGACCTAGTTTCTTATTTTTCCCAGCAACTCACTCACATAATATGATGATGGGTGCAAGCTTCATATTTTTTGGATTTTTTTGAATTAGTTATGCTCAACCCTAGCTTGAATCCCATGCAACCTCGTTCATGATAGCTATGTTTGTGAAGGGTTTTTCATGAAAATACCCATAGACCAAGTTTCTTATTTTTTCCCAGCAACTCACTCACATAATATGATGATGGGTGCAAGTTTCATAAAAAAAATTGATTTTTTTGAATTAGTTATCTTCAACCCTAGCCCTCAAAACCCCTCATAACCCCATCTAAAAGCCCGCATCCTTTCGAGCCGCTAGATCTCTGTTAGTGAGCGGTCTGGATCAAGCGCTAGGGCCACGTCACTGATCCGCATGATGCTGTGTGATTGGCTGCATTCGACAACGCTGGATAACCCCCCCTTTTCTCTGGATCGCTGGATCACTGCCATGCAGTAGCCGTTTGTTTTTTTACGCTGCGGTGAGTGGGCTAGCCGTTGGGCTCTGGTAAAAGAAGCCCACCCATTAGACCATTGGACCGAACGTTGCCTCCTCCAGCCAGGCCCTAGCCAGCAGGCTACATTGCCATGCATGCATGCACGGGTGGCACACGCAGAGAAAACGGGGCAGGCGTGTCCCCTTGACCCACTACGACACAGACGCATGCGGCACGTCGCAGCATGGCAATTGATGCACGGGATAGAAGAACGGGCATGCGTGACCCCTTGACCCACAACCGATGGCACAGACGCGTCGCAGCCTGGCTATTGATCCAGCATTTGATGGCAGCCTTGGTTTCCCACGCTCATGTACACACTTCGATGGGGCACCACCAAACGCCGCCCGCTCATTACTTTCATCCGGTGAAACCACTTAAAGAAATCAAAAACCACGTCGCACTTGGGCTATTTAAGCCACACCTATCGTCTTCCTCTCCCTCCTCAACCATACCCCCTACCCCATCCTCTCCCATCTGCCCTCCTTGTTCCTTCTTCTCCACAAATCAAAGCCGATCGAGCCACCATGCAGTACAATGACCCCACCTACCACTTCCCCCTAACCGTGCCGAAAAGGCTCTACCCGGCAGGAGTTTACATAGAGAGAGCCCTTAGGGTGTGGGCGATCTCGGGCGCAAGGGAGTTAACGGAGTTCTTCCTTGCGGCCGGCTTCCGCCACCCCTGGCTCTCCAATGATGTTCCATGTTGAGGAGGTCAATCACAATGGCGTTGTGGTTGCGCTCCTCTCTACATTCACCAACCCCTTCGACGCCTTCCACCTCCTCGGGTGAGTGTTTTGGTGTGGGTGTGAGTTTATAGCTTTCACCATCCACAACATCTTCACCGACTTCAACAGCATCTTCCCCAACAACGGCGTTATGCACACGCTCCCGTACCCCATCGACAAAGGGGAGGAGTGAAGGGCGCCCGGAGGAGCGAGGTGGGAGAAGGAGAAGAACCCGCGTTTGGTGCCCCCCGATCTTTCTAGCTAACTATATATCTATCGTATTAGTATTTTAAGTTGTAATCGTTATGCGACTATTATTAAGTTGTATTAGTATTTTAAGTTGTAAGGCTATCCATGTCGGGGACCCCGTGTCGGTGATGTTCCAATCTATGCCTAGGTGGTTTGTTCGTGTCGTTCTAATCGAGTTAGAGTTTATCATGTGTGTTTCTATCGTTTCTTTTGTATCGTCTTTAAGGTTCATCATGTAAGGTCTCATCTCATTTTATGTTCAGTTGTAAGCCAGTTGTAAGCGTGATGGTATACTACTACTACTATATCTATGTGTTGTTCGTGTCGTAATATTGTATGCTACTAAATGTCTCCATCTAGATGTTTTGTTACTTCATGAAACAAAATATTTGACACAAATATTTCGGTGAACAATGCATGCAACTCGTAACAAAAATTTATGAAGTAAATAATACAAACATGAAAATGAATCAAATTATTTAGGACCTAAGACATGTAAAACAAGTAAAACCATTTTTTTGAAATTAAAACAAGTCAAATCTAGGCAGGTGGGTTTGTTTTCTCTTTGGGCCTGGTTTGTCAGCCCAACATCTATTAGGCAGTCCAGATTTATTTTTTTCGCGAAACTGCACTCTTTGGACCTGGTTATCCCTCAACTTCAACGTCATGGCCCAACATCTATTCGCCAGCCCACGAATATATTTTTTTCTACTGAAACTGAACTTTGGTCTCGCACTTGCTAACTGAAGTACTCGAAATGCATATTCAAATTTCAAATTAGCCACTTCATTGAAGAACTTAAGAAATTTCTGCTTACACTCAGTACATGAAACTAGCATGGCGCACAGATCGCGTCCTTTGCCTAGCTAATTGAAATTTGCTTACTTACACTTTTGTCCATTCTAACGACGGATGAACAAGAGGTAAAGAAAGAACAGAGCAATCATACAAGAATAGAATGCTCCTGCCATGAGATTTGCTTGCTTCTGCACATCCACCATCTGCCTTAAAAGCTTCTTTACCTTCTTCAAATCCTCGTTTACTTCGGCCTCCACGGGCAGTTCAGCAAGGGCAGCCCGTTCAGCAATGCGCATAATCCTTGCCGTTGGCATGGGTCTCTCCGCCCGCGCTCCTCTGTCCAACCTGAAATTGGGTCTCTCCATAGCAAACGGCGGCAAAATTAGATCCTAGGTTGCGGTGTCGCTCATATCAATGTGGCCCTCAGATTCAAGCCTATCAACGTACTGATCTATAAACTCAAAATGGGAACATTTCTTCAGCATCTGTAAACAGTAACATGACCCTAGATCTCAAATTCGAGGAGAAAAAAAGGCAATTTGGATAAATCTGAACAAAAGATTATGACATTGTGGGGAAGGAACTTAGATCTTACCTTGCCATCCCGTCCCATCATGGGAATGCTCAAGCATGACACAAAATGTCGCCCGAGGTTGCCATTCTCGTCAGTTTTAGTGACCATCCGCTTAAGAGCCTCTGACCGTGGGCAGTCCGGGCACCTTCTCATCGAAACTGCACCATACTCTGGCCATCTTGACTGCGTGGCAGAGGAGTTGGACATCCCGTGCGCCGTCGCCGGAGAAGAGGAAGAATGGGGAAAGGGGAAGAAATGGTACGGCACCAGCTCGGGCACGGGCGCAGCTCTGTTTTAGATTCCGTGAGGTGGGTCCCGCGCTGCTGAGGTGGATAAGTTGTGGGTCCAAACTTCACATAACCCTAACATCTAACGATCAATTCTGATTAAGGGCCATGTTGGCCGTGAGCTATTTTCTCCCTTCAGATTGTCGCGCCTGGACTATTTCGTCGAAAAACGTCGCACTCCTTTCAATTCGATGAAAAGAAGTCGCATCTGAGCTATTAGCCCGGTACGATACACTTCTGCGTGGAGATGGCAGTTGCCATGTCATCACGTAAGATCGCATCTTCCATCTTTCTGAAACAGAAACACCATGTCATCACGTATTTTCTTGTTGTTTTTGGTACCTCAGGTTTCAGAGTGTTTAGTTTGTTTGAGTTGGATGCCGCTACAAATACCTTTTTTATTTTTTTAGAAACAAGAGTTACAGAAAACTCAAGTAGACGGGCCGTATTCAGACTGCATCAAATCTCTAAGCCTTTCGGGGACTCCTGCAATGATACGGAAGTCACCCTTCTGTCTAGCTTCACTCGCCAGTTCGTGGGCCAATTCGTTACGCTTCCTTCCAGCAAAGCGACCGTGCTACCCTCTACAAGGTACGGTAGATATGCGCGGTTTGCTGATTCTGTTAGATGATTATAAACGAGTGCCCAAGGGCACTCCCTCCAAACTTAGGCCTTCGACACAAAGCTGCACAAATTGGGTAAAGCGACTACTCGATTAGTCTAAGTCCTGATTCCTGAAGACTCCAATTTGAACAACCTTTTTCCCCCTAAGGAAATGCAACTAATTTTCAGGTTGTATTACCTGACGGGAGCATGGTTGCCATCAAAAGATCGCGTGACGGGAACGACCTTCTTTTTCCAGTGCAC
The DNA here is from genome assembly GCA_022496015.1 of Hordeum marinum. Taxonomy (NCBI): domain Eukaryota; kingdom Viridiplantae; phylum Streptophyta; class Magnoliopsida; order Poales; family Poaceae; genus Hordeum; species Hordeum marinum. The sequence goes on from JAAAWK010000567.1 coordinate 291,918, forward strand.
CTCCAACACAAAAACGTAGTTAGATCTCTAGGGCACTGCCGCTATGACCAGGGAGAGATTGTGGTCGAAGAGTCTATGCCCAGAACCTTGTCCGTGATACTCAATGGTATATTCCCTCATAATATTGATCGTCTTAAATTGTGGATGGGAGAAGGGAGAACCCCTAAGACCTAGACGCTCTTACAAATGCTTGGTTGGGTTTGATCTTTATTTGCAGAGAAGTCAGGTCAGCTGGATTGGTCCTTCACGTTGCAGACAGTTCGAGGGGTCACAGAAGGCGTAGCTTATCTCCAGACCATGCTAGTCGTGCATCCGGATTTGAAAGCAGCCAAATCCGGGTTTGGAAGGTCTAAACTTCTACTAGAACAAGGTGTCACTCAAATAAAGACAGAAGAGTTACTGGGGACAGTGTAAGATACCCCCTTTCCAGCACTTCCATACAAAGAAGTACCTACTCACTTGTGTACGTGAGTATTATACCTTCATCCCCGTAATAACAGCGGCCACAACGTAGGCGACTCGGGCGACTCGAGCGACTCGGGCGACGGCTACCGATGGGCAACTGGTGGCGGCGGGGACAAACCACCACCGCCCGGTGGGTGGCCGGTTATGGGCACTAGCGGAGGGAGAGGGAGGAGAGGATTCGGAGGAGGAGGACAGACACGTCGGAGACCGGCCGGAAGCAGGATCGCTGACGCCTTCGGATATCATTTGCGATGTATTGTAGATAGATCTTTCTGATGATGTGCTTGCAGGAATTTTCAATGAATACGTTCCAAGCGACGATGTCCCTAGGGATGGGCTGGAGGATACGGAGGCCGTGGAGGTGGCGAGGCGGCTGGTTCATCGGCGCACTTCAACACACGCAATCAGGCCATCGCGAGGTCCAATACCGAAGGTCAATCTCCCCAAACTCACGCTGGCGGATTTTATTTCCGATTGCACCTGGAAGGTGGTCCAACGGAGGAAAAAGAGAAGGGACACGGCGGCTCCGGTGTCGGCGCCGGCGACGGAGGTCACAACCGTTATCCGTAATCAACGCTGAGAGCGTTTGAATTACTTGTTGGGCTTAGGTGGGGCTGATGCGAGCGAGAAGTCCGTGGGCTATGTGTCGATTGGGTTTGTGGCCCAATTATCAACCCCGGTCGCTGATGGCTCTCTGTCCATCGACAACAGCGCTGGTCGAAGTGCACCGTCGGATGTACCTAGGGTACGTAGACGTATCGCACAACCTGGGTTTCCTTCGATCGGAGTGGGGAAGGCGGCCAGGGTACTTGCTCCTCCGGCGGCGATGGTTGCGCCATGAACATCGACAGCGATGGCGGCTCGAGGGAATGCTCCGGGTCGTCCGGCCCCTCCTCCCGCCAGGGCTGATCAACAACAGCAACAGCAGGGCCTGCCGGCACGAGGGGTGCGGCCTGCGGGGCAGAACGATGGTGGCCATGCACCGGCGTACGGTCGGGGTGCAGGGCAGAACGACGGAGGCCACACACCGGCTCAAGGTCATGGTGCTTGGGCCGGTGGGGCGTGGCGCTGCAATGCTGCCTGACAAGCGGGCTGCTAAAGGTCAATGGGGAGATGACGGATATGATGTCTATGGTGAGGGTATTCACCGTGGTTGATCGTCTACCGGCGGTGGCTGGATGGATGGAGGCAGCTGGGGGTACAATGGACCACCCGGCCCTTTCGTCCAAGGAGCGACGGGTCCGATTCATAGGAACCAGACTTGGTACCGCCCGTACCGGGGTGGACGGGGTAGAGGCAGAAGGCCACCACCTCCTATCCCTCCGGTGGATGATGCATACAGGCCCGTCGAGGATGCGGTTCCACATACGGCTCCGGCGGTACTCACAGAGGGCGGCGAGGACGCTGCTCCGGTCCTTACGGGGAAGGCGGTGGAGGTCGTCCAGGCTCTCGCTGAGGTCAAGGTGCCAAAGGCAAAGGTGGGAGCGGGCCGGGACACTGCATCCGATAAAGCTTCCGACAAATCCGAGGGGGAGAAGCTCACTAAATGGGCTCGTAAGAAAGAAAATATGTCTTGCTACCGGTGTGGTAGGCCGGGACATTTTGCAGCTGAATGCACGGATGAACTCTGTGACGTATGCCAGAAAGCGAGACATGATAATGGGGAGTGCCCGTTTCTCTTAGGGCCTAAACCAGTTGTGACGATATATGGTGTTTGCTGCCCGGAGTTGATGTTTTTTGAGTCTCCACGTGCCTCTTCGCACGCACCTGTACCAGAGAGTTCCCGGACTGGGATTGTACGTGTTACCCACGGGAGCATGACTACTGAGTAGGTGGTGCAGCGTTTGCGTGAGCTGGTACCCTCCAATTTCCACTGGAACCCGATAAGTCTCGAGGATCACGCGTTCCGGGTGGATTTTCCAACAAAGGAGGATCTTGGTCGATTCTTGACATTTGGGATGAGCAAGGTTCCAAATACTTCATGTGTACTGGAGTTTGAACCACGGACACGGAAGGAACTGGAGGGTACTCCACTAGCGCAGCTTTGGGTTCAGTCTGCAGGAGCACCTCAGGTGGCACTTGATGATGTAAAGGTCACTTTGAGTCTTAGCTCTTTAATTGGTAAGACTGAGAAGGTCGATATGCCTTTTACTCGCTCTAATGGAGTTGATCGCTTGCTTGTTAGCGTCATTAGCGTTGAGAACATTCTAGAATTTGTTAGGTGGACCTATGATGGCAAGAGCTTTCTGCTAGATATTGAGATTGAGGAGAACCCTGAGTCCCTTGATTTGGCCAGACACGTTGATATGGATACTGATGAGGGTCATGATGGAGATGGACATCCTCAGAAAGAAACTGCTACGGACCCTGGGTTGGATAGGGGGGTAGCGTCGGTGACTAAAACGGCTGAGTCAACTAAGTTCTGTGAGCAATCTAATGGTACATCTTCCTCACATCAGTTGCGGTTTCGTTATTTTGGATCATCATTGGCCCCGAGTAAGCTTTGGAGTACTAGGGTGGAACTGGACGATCCGGAGGAGCATGAGCTACCTTCTCTTTCACCACTCGTGTCACCTATACCGATGCGAGAGGTGTCCTCGCCTAGAGAGGCATGGTGTCACTCTCCGCCTTTGACCGCAGCTCGTGAGTTGAGGTCAGCTAGGGAGGCTGATATACCGGAGGATGATAATGTCCCTATGGTGTCTCCAATCACCGTTGATGCGAGTGGTATTGGAAGGGTCTCACCGGCGGCTGTTGGTCTGTCGGTGGCCGCTGTGGTGCCTAAGGTGGCGCTCGCGACAAGGGCAGGCGACATGCAGGAGCGCGGCATGGCGGGGGTGATGCCCGGTCTGGTCAGGTCTTTGACGGGCGGCGCGAGGCTCGGTGCGACTAGCGGTCATCCTCATCTGGAGTATGATGGGATCGAGCCGCGGCCGCCTAGCCCTGTCAGTCAGCGAGCACCTGGCTCCCCACTGACACAGCGTGCCACGGCAGGCAGCTCCTCTCAGGTGTCCAGCGGTGGTGGATCGGCGATAGGTGGTCGGCCGGCATCCACGAACGCTCTGGCCCTCCCAACGTGTAACGGCGACACACCAGGGCGGGTGGTCTTGGGGACCGGTGGCGTCCCAGATAGCCCGCCCGGACGGGGGGCAGGAGGCTCCTTGCTGGTAGGGCGCTCCACTGAGGAGGTGGCTGAGTTTGGGGGCGTCCCTGACCTGATGTCCGGGAATAGGCGTATGAGCCGCCGCATCCAGAACCAGCCAGACGCGGATGACTTGATCACGGGTCGTGCCATGAGGGCGGCCAAGCTTCGTGACATCAAGAGATCGACCGATATGGCTGTTAATACGTCTTGTTATATTCTTCATTTTACGGATGATGATATTTTATCTAAGGCCAATAAGCTAGGAGTATCGTTAGGGAACAATGGAAAAGAAATTGCAAACTCTGTTAATAAGCTCTTAGACTTAGAGGCGGAGAGAGCTATGACTATGTTGCGAAATATAGCGGCGGTTAAACCTTTAGATGATGATGAGATTAATGATCTAGGGTTGGGGGCCATAGAACGCTTATGTGAGGATATGGTACCTTTGTCTTTGGTTACAGAGGAGGAGGATGACATGAGTAAGGAGGGGTATGTGGCCCCTACTCAACTCAATGAACGTCCATAGATAGTAACTGGTTTTGCAGACCGTGTTGCTATACACGACAAGCCAAAGCGTTCATGGAAGAGGAAAGTGTATCCTGTGTCGGCGGTTCGAGGAAGTGCTAGATTTAAGACAGCAAAGAAATTTCATGATGAATGATGAAAGGCATATTTTGGAATAGCAGAGGTCTTGGTGACTTAGCTAAAAGGAGATTTCTTGCGAAGGCAACTATCGAGCATAAACTCGATTTTATTGCGTTAATGGAAACTGGTAGGGATAATTTCACTTCGCAGTTTCTAAGCACGCTTTCTGGGGGCATTGATTTCGGTTGGCATTGTTTGCCTCCAAGGGGAAGGTCTGGAGGGATCTTACTTGGGGCGAGATGCGAGACCCTAGAAGTTTGACACGTGGTTTTGGGTGATTTCGCAGTCAAATTTAGAGTTCGCTCTAAGGAGGATGGATTCCAATGGGCACTTGTGGCTGTTTATGGCACGACACAGCCAGAGCTCAAGATGGATTTCCTCGCTGACCTCGTTCGAGTATGTGGGAATGAGACGTTACCTATCTTAGTGGGAGTTGACTTCAATATTATCAGGCGAATGGATAAAAAGAATAACAATAACTAGTTTCAAGAAAAATGGCAAAGTCAAGGGCAAGGGCAAGAAGGGTAAAACCAAGAAGGATGGCAAAGCAGTTGCTACTCTTGCAAAGAAGCCCAAGCATGGACCCAAGCCAGAAACTGAGTGCTTTCATTGCAAAGGAACTGATCACTGGAAGCGGAACTGCCCCAAGTACCTGGCTGACAAGAAGGCGGCCAACGACAAACAAGGTATATATGATATATATGTTATTGATGTGTACCTTACTAGCTCTCGTAGTAGTGCCTGGGTATTTTATACCGGTTCGGTTGCTCACATTTGCAACTCAAAGCAGGAACTACAGAATAAACGAAAGCTGGCAAAGGACGAAGTGACGATGCGCGTGGGAAATGGTTCTAAGGTTGATGTGATCACCGTCGGCACGCTCTCTCTTCGATTACCATCGGGATTAGTGATGAACCTGAATAATTGTTATTTAGTGCCTGCGTTAATCATGAACATTATATCTGGATCTTGTTTATTGCGAGACGGTTACTCATTTAAATCAGAGAATAAAGGTTGTTCTATTTATATGAGTAATATCTTTTATGGTCATGCACCCAATGTTAGGGGTTTATTCATATTGAATCTTGATAGTGATGACACACATGTTCATAACATTGATGCCAAAAGATGTAGAATTGATAATGATAGTACCACTTTCTTGTGGCACTGCCGTTTACGTCATATTGGTGTAAAACGCATGAGGAAGCTCCATGCTGATGGACTTTTGGAGTCACTTGATTTTGAATCACTTGACACATGTGAACCATACCTCTTGGGCAAGATGACTAAAACGCCGTTCTCTGGAACAATGGAACGGGCGAGTGACTTATTGGAAATCATACACACTGATGTGTGCGGTCCAATGAATGTTACAGCACGTGGTGGATATCATTATTTTCTCACCTTCGCTGATGACTTAAGTAGATATGAGTATACTTAATTAATGAAACACAAGTCTGAAACGTTTGAAAAGTTCAAGCAATTTCAGAGTGAAGTTGAGAATCATCGTAACAAGAAGATTAAGTTCCTACGATCTGATTGAGGAGGTGAATATCTGAGTTATGAGTTTGGCGGTCACTTAAGACAATGTGGAATTGTTTCACAGTTGACACCGCGTGAAACACCATAGCGTAATGGTGTGTTCGAACGTCGTAATCGAACCTTATTAGATATGGTCTGTTCTATGATGTCTCTTGCTGATTTGCCACTATCGTTTTGGGGTTATGCATTAGAGACAGTTGCATTCACTTTAAATAGGGCACCATCAAAATCCGTTGAGACGACGCCATATGAACTGTGGTTTGGCAAGAAGACAAAGTTTTCGTTTCTTAAAATTTGGGGATGTGATGCTTATGTCAAAAAGCTTCAGCCTGAAAAGCTCGAACCCAAAGCGGAGAAATGCGTCTTCATAGGATACCCGAAAGAGACAGTCGGGTATACCTTCTATCTCAGATCCGAAGGCAAAGTGTTTGTCGCTAAAAACGGAACATTTCTTGAGATAGAGTTTCTCGCGAAAGAATTGAGTGGGAGGAAAATAGAGCTTGATGAGGTTATTGAACCTTTACTTCAACCAGAAAGTAGCGCAGCACAGAAAGATGTTTCTGTGGAACCTATGACGGTAGAAGAGGAAGTTAATGATGATGATCATGAAGCTTCGGATCAAGCAACTATTGAACCTCGTAGGTCGACAAGGCCGCGTACTACGCTTGAGTGGTACGGCAACCCTGTCTTGGAGGTCATGTTGTTTGACAATAATGAACCTACGAGCTATGGAGGAGCAGTGATGGGCCCGGATTCCAACAAATGGTTAGAGGCCATGAAATCCGAGATGGGATCCATGTATGAAAAAAAAGTATGGACTTTGGAAGTATTACCTGAAGGGCGAAAGGCCATTCAGAACAAATGGATCTTTAAGAAGAAAACAGACGCAGACGGTAATGTCACCGTCTATAAAGCTCGACTTGTGGCAAAGGGTTTTTCACAAGTTCAAGGAGTTGACTACGATGAGACTTTCTCACCCGTAGCGATGCTTAAGTCTGTCAGAATCATGTTAGCAATAATTGCCTATCTCGACTATGAAATTTGGCAGATGGATGTAAAAACAGCATTCCTCAATGGTTTCCTTGAGGAAGAGTTGTATATGATGCAACCCGAAGGTTTTGTCGATCCAGAGAATGCTGACAAAGTTTGCAAACTCCAGCGATCCATTTATGGACTGGTGCAAGCATCTCGGAGTTGGAATAAGCGCTTTGATGAGGTGATCAAAGGGTTTGAGTTTATACAAGTTTATGGAGAAGCTTGTATTTACAAGAAAGTGAGTGGGAGCTCTATAGCGTTTCTAGTATTATATGTGGATGACATATTGCTGATTGGAAACAATATAGATGCTGGAAAGCGTGAAGGAATATTTGAACAAGAGTTTTTCAATGAAGGACCTAGGAGAAGCTGCTTTCATATTAGGCATTAAGATCTATAGAGATAGATCGAGACGCTTAATAGCACTTTCACAGAGCACATACCTTGATAAAGTTTTGAAGAAGTTCAAAATGGAGCAGTCCAAGAAGGGGTTCTTGCCTGTATTACAAGGTGTGAAGTTGAGTAAGACTCAATGCCCAGTAACTGCAGAAGATAGAGAAAAGATGAGTGTCATCCCCTATGCTTCAGCCATAGGCACTATCATGTATGTAATGTTGTGCACAAGACCCGTGTCAGCCTTGCCATAAGTATGGCCAGAAGGTTTCAAAGTGATCCTGGAATGGAGCACTGGCAAGCGGTCAAGAATATCCTTAAGTACCTGAAAAGGACTAAGGAAATGTTTCTTGTTTATGGAGGTGATGAAGAGCTCGTTGTAAAGGGTTACATCGATGCAAGCATTGACACTGATCCGGACGACTCTAAGTCGCAAACCGGATACGTATTTATTCTTAACGGGGGAGCGGTAAGCTGGTGCAGTTCCAAGCAAAGCGTGGTAGCTGATTCTACGTGCGAAGCAGAATACATCGCAGCCTCGGAGGCGGCAAAGGAAGGTGTCTGGATGAAGCAGTTCATGACAGATCTCTGAGTAGTGCCCAGTGCACTGAATCCAATGAACCTGTTCTGTGACAACACTGGTGTCATTGCTCTGGCCAAGGAACCAAGGTTTCACAAGAGGACCAGACACATAAAGCGACGCTTCAACTCTATCCGCGATTACATCTTGGAGAAATACATAAATATTTGCAAAGTGCGCACGGATCTGAATGTTGCAGACCCGTTGACTAAACCTCTTCCAAGGGCTAAACATGATCAACACCAGAACTGCATGGGTGTTCGATTCATTACAATGTAAATCACATGGTGACGTGAACTAGATTATTGACTCTAGTGCAAGTGGGAGACTGTTGGAAATATGCCCTAGAGGCAATAAATAAAGTGTTTGTTATTGTATTTCCTTGTTCATGATAATCATTTATTATCCATGCTATAATTGTGTTAATTGGAAACATGGATACATGTGTGGATACATAGACAAACACAATGTCCCTAGTATGCCTCTAGTGAACTAGCTCGTTGATTGAAAGATGGTTAAGGTTTCCTAGCCATAGACATGAGATGTCATTTGATAACGGGATCACATCATTAGGAGAATGATGTGATGGACAAGACCCAAACTACAAACGTAGCTTATGATCGTGTCAGTTTATTGCTACTGTTTTCTGCATGTCAAGTATATGTTCCTATGACCATGAGATCATGCAACTCACAGATATCGGAGGAGTACCTTCTGTGTATCAAACATCGCAACGTAACTGGGTGACTATAAAGGTGCTCTACAGGTGTCTTCGAGGGTGTCTGTTGAGTTGGCATGGATTGAGACTGGGATTTGTTACTCCGTGTGACGGAGAGGTATCTCAGGGCCCACTCGGTAATACAACATCACAATGAGCCTTGCAAGCAATGTGACTAATTGTTAGTTGCGGGATCTTGTATTACGGAACGAGTAAAGAGACTTGCCGGTAACGAGATTGAACTAGGCATGGAGATACCGACGATCGAATCTCGGGCAAGTAACTTACCGAAGAACAAAGGGAACATCATACGGGATTAACTGAATCCTTGACATAAAGGTTTGACTGATAAAGATCTTCGTAGAATATGTAGGAACCAATGTGGACATCCAGGTCCCGCCATTGGTTATTGACCGTACAGGTGTCTCGGTCATGTCTACATAGTTCTCGAACCCGTAGGGTCTGCACACTTAAGGTTTGGTGACGTTTCGGTAGTGTAGAGTTATGTATGGTGGTGACCGAAGTTTGTTTGGTGTCCCGGATGACATCCTGGACGTCATGAGAAGCTCTGGAATGGTCCGAAGGTAAATATTCATATATAGGAAGTCCCAGTTTGGTCGCCGGAAAAGTTTCGGGCTCATCGGTAGTGTACCGGGAGACCTCTGGGAGGGGTATTTTGACCCAAGAGACTTCATGGGCTGTGGGAGAGTATTAACCAGCCTTTAGTGGGCTGGTGGAATAGCCACAAGAGGCCCATGTGGCTGGGGGAAGAGTCCCAAAAGAAAAAGAGTGGAAAAAAGGCAAAAAGGGAGAGTCCTACTCCTACTAGGAGTGGAGGAGGACTAGGACTCCTCCCCCTTGGCTCCGGCCGACTCCAAGAGGGGATCAGCCCTGCGCCAGCCCTCCTCCTCCTCTCCTCCTATATATACTGGTGGAATAGAAGGGTTTTGCACAGAATTTACGGCCTCGTGCTACCCGTTCCACAGGTGCTCCTCTCGATCGGTTTCCCGTAGTGCTTAGGCGAAGCCCTGCCGGCATCACTCCACCACCATCGCTGGAGCGCCATCACGCTGCCGGTGAGCTCTTCCTCCTCTCCACCTCCACTTTCTGGATCAATACGGTGGAGATCGTCATCAAGTTGCACGTGTGCTGAAGGCGGAGGTGCTGTCCGTTCGGTACTAGATCGGAAGGATCGTGATCAAGGCCACGGGACGTTCGTGATTGGATCGCGGGACGGATCGTGACGAGATCGCGGGACTGTTCGTGATTAGATTGTGGGATGCTCGGCGATTTGAATCGCAAAGACATTCGACTACACCAACTGCGTTTCTTAACGCTTCCCGCTTAGCGATCTACAAGGGTACGTAGATCCACTCTCCCTCTCGTAGATGCTCATCACCATGGATAGGTTTGCGTGCGCGTAGGAAAATGTTTGTTTCCCATGCGACGTTCCCCAACAGTGGCATCATGAGCTAGGTTGATGGTTCGATGAGATCTCGAGTGGAACACAAAAGGTTTGTGGGCGTTGATGCTTAGATTGCTTCCTTCCTTGGTTGGATTTTGGTTCAACGGTATTGTGAGATGAAGCGGCCCGGACCAACATTACTCGTACGCTTACGAGAGACCGGTTCCCTCGATGCAAACTTTTGCCTAGATGGCTTGCGGGTGGCAATTTCTCTCACTTTAGTTGGATCGGATTCGACAAAGACGGTCCTTGAGAAGGTTGAAAAGCAAATTATGTATCACCGTTGTGGTTTATGCGTAGGTGAGAATTGTTCTTGCTAGAAACCCGTAGCAGCCACGTAAAACATGCAACAACAATTAGAGGATGTCTAACTTGTTTCTGCAGGGTATGTTGTGATGTGATATGGCCAATTACATGATGTGATATGTGTGATGTATGAGATGATCATGTGATGTATAGAATTTCACGACTTGCATGTCGATGAGTACGGCAACCGGCAGGAGCCATAGGGTTGTCTTTAATTATTGTATGACCTGCGTGTCAATCATTAAGCGCTATGTAATGCGTTACTTTATCGCTAAACGGTAGCAATAGTAGTAGAAGCATGCAGGGCGTGACAACCTCGATGGCGACACGTTGATGGAGATCAAGATGATGGAGATCATGGTGTCGTGCCGGTGATGATGAAGATCATGTCGGTGCTTTCAAGATGGAGATCTAAAGCACGAGTTCATGGCCATGTCATGTCACTTATGAATTGCATGTGATGTTAATCCTTTTATGCACCTTGTTATGCTTAGTACGACGGTAGCATTATAAGTTGATCCCTCACTTAAATTTCAAGATAAAATTGTGTTCTCCCCGAGTATGCACCGTTGCGAAAGTTCATCGTGTTGAGACACCACGTGATGATCGGGTGTGATAGACTCTACGTTCACATACAACGTGTGCAAGCCAGTGTTGCACACGGAGAACACTCGGGTTAAACTTGACGAGCCTAGCATGTACAGACATGGCCTTGGAACACAAGAGACCAAAATGTCGAACATGAGTCATATAGTAGATATGATCAACATAATGATGTTCACCATTGAAGCCACCTCGACTCACGTGATGATCGGACTTGACTTGGTGGACTTGGATCATGTGACACTCAAATGACCTAAGGGATGTCAATTTGAGTGGGAGCTTTAGTAATTTGATTAACTAAACTCATCTTGAACAATGGTCTAAGTGAACTTTGCATATTTATGTTCAATGGCTCACGCAGTAGCACCCCTGAATTTTAATGCGTTCCTAGAGAAAGCTAAACTGAAAGATGATGGAAGTAACTTTGTTGACTGGGCCCGTAATCTGAGGGTTATCCTCACGGCTTCCCAGAAATCATATGTCCTTGATGCACCGCTTGGTGACCAACCAGAAGACATGACCTCCGAAGACGTTAAGAACGCTTGGGAGGCACGTACTGGAGATTACTCAATAGTTCAGTGTGCAATATTGTATGGCTTAGAACCGGGACTTCAAAGACGTTTTGAACATCATGGAGCATATGAGATGTTCTAGGAGTTGAAGTTTATCTTTTAGAAGAACGCCCGGATCGAGAGGTATGAAACCTCCGATAAGTTCTATGCTTGCAAGATGGAGGAGAACGGGTCTATCAGTGAACATATACTCAGAATGTCTGGGTATTCAACTCGTCTAGCAGAGTTGGGAATTGCCCTTCCGCCAGAGGCGATCACTGACAGAGTTCTTCAATCACTGCCACCTAGTTACAAGAGCTTTGTGATGAACTATAACATGCGCGGGATGAACAAGTCAGTCGCCGAGCTGTTTGCAATGCTAAAGGTCGCTGAGTCTGAAATCCAGAAAGAACATCAAGTGTTGATGGTCAATAAAACCACTAGTTTCAAGAAAAATGGCAAAGTCAAGGGCAAGGGCAAGAAGGGTAAAACCAAGAAGGATGGCAAAGCAGTTTCTACTCTTGCAAAGAAGCCCAAGCATGGACCCAAGCCAGAAAGTGAGTGCTTTCATTGCAAAGGAACTGGTCACTGGAAGCGGAACTGCCCCAAGTACCTGGCTGACAAGAAGGCGGCCAACGACAAACAAGGTATATATGATATACATGTTATTGATGTGTACCTTACTAGCTCTTGTAGTAGTGCCTGGGTATTTTATACCGGTTCGGTTGCTCACATTTGCAACTCAAAGCAGGAACTACGGAATAAACGTAGGCTGGCAAAGGACGAAGTGACGATGCGCGTGGGAAATGGTTCCAGTGTTGGTGTGATCGCCGTCGGCACGCTCTCTCTTCGATTACCATCGGGATTAGTGATGAACCTGAATAATTGTTATTTAGTGCCTGTGTTAAGCATGAACATTATATCTGGATCTTGTTTATTGCGAGACGGTTACTCATTTAAATCAGAGAATAAAGGTTGTTCTATTTATATGAGTAATATATTTTATGGTCATGCACCCAATGTTAGGGGTTTATTCATATTGAATCTTGATAGTGATGACACACATGTTCATAACATTGATGCCAAAAGATGTAGAATTGATAATGATAGCACCACTTTCTTGTGGCACTGCCGTTTAGGTCATATTGGTGTAAAACGCATGAGGAAGCTCCATGCTGATGGACTTTTGGAGTCACTTGATTTTGAATCACTTGACACATGTGAACCATGCCTCATGGGCAAGATGACTAAAACGCCGTTCTCTAGAACAATGGAACGAGCGAGTGACTTATTGGAAATCATACACACTGATGTGTGCGGTCCAATGAATGTTACAGCGCGTGGTGGATATCGTTATTTTCTCACCTTCACTGATGACTTAAGTAGATATGGGTATATTTACTTAATGAAACACAAGTTTGAAACGTTTGAAAAGTTCAAGCAATTTCAGAGTGAAGTTGAGAATCATCGTAACAAGAAGATTAAGTTCCTACGATCTGATCGAGCAGGTGAATATCTGAGTTATGAGTTTGGCAGTCACTTAAGACAATGTGAAATTGTTTCACAGTTGACACCGCCCGGAACACCACAGCATAATGATGTGTCCGAACGTCGTAATCGAACCTTATTAGATATGGTGTGTTCTATGATGTCTCTTGCTGATTTGCCACTATCGTTTTGGGGTTATGCATTAGAGACAGCTGCATTCACTTTAAATAGGGCACCATCAAAATCCGTTGAGATGACGCCATATGAACTGTGGTTTGGCAAGAAGCCAAAGTTGTCGTTTCTTAAAATATGGGGATGTGATGCTTCTTCATAGGATACCCGAAAGAGACAGTCGGGTATACCTTCTATCTCAGATCCGAAGGCAAAGTGTTTGTCGCTAAAAATGGAACATTTCTTGAGAAAGAGTTTCTCTCAAAAGAATTGAGTGGGAGGAAAATAGAGCTTGATGAGGTTATTGAACCTTTACTTCAACCAGAAAGTAGCGCAGCGCAGAAAGATGTTTCTGTGGAACCTACGACGGTAGAAGAGGAAGTTAATGATGATGATCATGAAGCTTCGGATCAAGCAGCTATTGAACCTCGTAGGTCGACAAGGCCGTGTACTACCCCTGAGTGGTACGACAACCCTGTCTTGGAGGTCAGGTTGTTTGACAACAATGAACCTACGAGCTATGGAGGAGCAGTGATGGGCCCGGATTCTAAGAAATGGTTAGAGGCCATGAAATCCGAGATGGGATCCATGTATGAAAACAAAGTATGGACTTTGGAAGTATTACCTGAAGGGCGAAAGGCCATTCAGAACAAATGGATCTTTAAGAAGAAAACCGATGCGAACAGTAATGTCACCGTCTATAAAGCTCGACTTGTGGCAAAGGGTTTTTCACAAGTTCAAGGAGTTGACTACGATGAGACTTTCTCACCCGTAGCGATGCTTAAGTCTGTCAGAATCATGTTAGCAATAGCTGCCTATCTCGACTATGAAATTTGGCAGATGGATGTAAAAACAACGTTCCTCAACGGTTTCCTTGAGGAAGAGTTGTATATGATGCAACCCGAAGGTTTTGTCGATCCAGAGAATGCTGACAAAGTTTGCAAACTCCAGCGATCCATTTATGGACTGGTGCAAGCATCTCGGAGTTGGAATAAGCGCTTTGATGAGGTGATCAAAGCGTTTGAGTTTATACAAGTTTACGGAGAAGCTTGTATTTACAAGACAGTGATTGGGAGCTCTATAGCGTTTCTAGTATTATATGTGGATGACATATTGCTGTTTGGAAACAGTATAGAAATGCTGGAAAGCGTGAAGGAATATTTGAACAAGAGTTTTTCAATGAAGAACCTAGGAGAAGCTGCTTTCATATTAGGCATTAAGATCTATAGAGATAGATCGAGACGCTTAATAGCACTTTCACAGGGGACATACCTTGATAAAGTTTTGAAGAAGTTCAAAATGGAACAGTCCAAGAAGGGGTTCTTGCCTGTATTACAAGGTGTGAAGTTGAGTAAGACTCAATGCCTAGTAACTGCAGAAGATAGAGAAAAGATGAGTGTCATCCCCTATGCTTCAGCCATAGGCTCTATCATGTACGCAATATTGTGCACAAGACCCGATGTCATCCTTGCCATAAGTATGGCCGGAAGGTTTCAAAGTGATCCTGGAATGGAGCACTGGCAAGCGGTCAAGAATATCCTTAAGTACCTGAAAAGGACTAAGGAAATGTTTCTCGTTTATGGAGGTGATGAAGAGCTCGTCGTAAAGGGTTACGTCGATGCAAGCTTTGACACTAATCCGGACGACTCTAAGTCGCAAACTGGATACGTATTTATTCTTAACGGGGGAGCGGTAAGCTGGTGCAGTTCCAAGCAAACGTGGTAACTGATTCTACGTGCGAAGCAGAATACATCGCAGCCTCGGAGGCGGCAAAGGAAGGTGTCTGGATGAAGCAGTTCCTGACAGATCTTGGAGTAGTGCCCAGTGCACTGAATCCAATGAACCTGTTTTGTGACAACACTAGTGCCATTGCTCTGGCCAAGGAACCAAGGTTTCACAAGAGGACCAGACACATAAAGCGACGCTTCAACTCTATCCGCGATTACATCTTGGAGAAAGACATAAATATTTGCAAAGTGCACACGAATCTGAATGTTGCAGACCCGTTGACTAAACCTCTTCCAAGGGCTAAACATGATCGATACCAGAACTGCATGGGTGTTCGATTCATTACAATGTAAATCACATAGTGATGTGAACTAGATTATTGACTCTAGTGCAAGTGGGAGATTGTTGGAAATATGCCCTAGAGGCAATAAATAAAGTGTTTGTTATTGTATTTCCTTGTTCATGATAATCGTTTATTATCCATGCTATAATTGTATTAATTGGAAACATGGGTACATGTGTGGATACATAGACAAACACAATGTCCGTAGTATGCCTCTAGTGAACTAGCTCATTGATTGAAAGATTGTTAAGGTTTCCTAGCCATGGACATGAGATGTCATTTGATAACGGGATCACATCATTCTGGACAAGACCCAAACTACAAACGTAGCTTATGATCGTGTCAGTTTATTGCTACTGTTTTCTACATGTCAAGTATATGTTCCTATGACCATGAGATCATGCAATTCACAGATATCGAAGGAGTACCTTGTGTGTATCAAACGTCGCAACGTAACTGGGTGACTATAAAGGTGCTCTACAGGTTTCTCCGAGGGTGTCTGTTGAGTTGGCATGGATCGAGACTGGGTTTTGTTACTCCGTGTGACGGAGAGGTATCTCAAGGCCCACTCGGTAATACAACATCACAATGAGCCTTGCAAGCAATGTGACTAATTGTTAGTTGTGTGATCTTGTATTACGCAACGAGTAAAGAGACTTTCCGGTAACGAGATTGAACAAGGTATGTAGATACCGACGATCGAATCTCGGGCAAGTAACATACCGAAGAACAAAGGGAACATCATACGGGGTTAACTGAATCCTTGACATAGAGATTCGACCGATAAAGATCTTCATAGAACATGTAGGAACCAATGTGGACATCCAGGTCCCGCCATTGGTTATTGACCGTAGAGGTGTCTCGGTCATGTGTACATAGTTCTCGAACCCACAGGGTCTGCACAGTTAAGGTTTGGTGACGTTTCGGTAGTGTAGAGTTATGTATGGTGGTGACTGAAGTTTGTTCGGTGTCCCGGATGACATCCCGGACATCATGAGAAGCTTCGGAATGGTCCGGAGGTAAAGATTCATATATAGGAAGTCCCAGTTTGGTCGCCGGAAAAGTTTCGGGCTCATCGGTAGTGTACCGGGAGTACCGGTAGTGTACCGGGAGACCTCCGGGAGGGGTATTTCGACTCAAGAGGCTTCATGGGCTGTGGGAGAGTATTAACCAGCCCTTAGTGGGCTGGTGGAATAGCCACAACAGGCCCATGCGGCTGGGGGAAGAGTCCCAAAGGAAAAAAAGTGGAAAAAAGGCAAAAAGGGAGAGTCCTACTCCTACTAGGAGTGGAGGAGGAGTAGGACTCCTCCCCCTTGGCTTCGGCCGACTCCAAGAGGGGCTCAGCCCTGCTCCAGCCCTCCTCCTCCTCTCCTCCTATATATACTGGTGGAATAGAAGGGTTTTTCACAGAATTTACGGCCTCGTGCTACCCGTTCCACCGGTGCTCCTCTAGATCGGTTTTCCGCAGTGCTTAGGCGAAGCCCTGCCAGAATCACTCCACCACCATCGCCGGAGCGCCGTCACGCTGCCGGTGAACTCTTCCTCCTCTCCACCTCCTCTTGCTGGATCAAGACGGTAGAGATCATCATCAAGTTGCACGTGTGCTGAACGCGGAGGTGTTGTCCGTTCGGTACTAGATCGAAAGGATCGTGATCAAGGCCACGGGACGTTCGTGATTGGATCGCGGGACGAATCGTGATGAGATCACGGGACTGTTCGTGATTAGATCGCGGGACGCTCGGCGATTTGGATCGCGAAGACGTTCGACTACACCAACCGCGTTTCTTAACGCTTCCCGCTTAGCGATCTACAAGGGTACGTAAATCCACTCTCCCTCTCGTAGATGCTCATCACCATGGATAGGTTTGCGTGTGCGTAGGAAAAATTTTGTTTCCGATGCGACGTTCCCCAACAGGATAACCTGAAGTTGTACATCTCCGAATATTATAAGAAATTGTTTGGAGTCCCTGAGGACAATACGGTAGCCATGGATGAACGGGCAGTCGGGGATATACCTCAACTCGGCATGGACG
Source organism: Hordeum marinum (assembly GCA_022496015.1). Classification (NCBI taxonomy): domain Eukaryota; kingdom Viridiplantae; phylum Streptophyta; class Magnoliopsida; order Poales; family Poaceae; genus Hordeum; species Hordeum marinum. Next base: position 309,129 of record JAAAWK010000567.1, read on the forward strand.
AGAATGAGATATTAACCGCACCATTTACGGAGAAAGAGGTGTTTGACGCTATTTTCCAAATGAAAAACAATAAGTCACCTGGACCAGATGGGTTTCCAACTGAGTTTTATAAAAGGTGCTGGCATATTTTAAAAGGGGACCTCATCCCAATGTTTCACGATCTATTTGAAGGATACCTGCAGTTGCACCATCTAAATTTTGGGACTATCATGTTGTTGCCAAAGAAGGAGGGGGGTGTGCGGATTGAACAGTTCAGGCCTATTTGCCTTCTAAATGTGAGTTTCAAATTATTCACTTAGGTTGGAACTAATAGACTGACGCAGATTGCCCATGCGGTGGTGCAACCTAGTCAATCAACGTTCATGCCTGGTAGGAATATTTTGGAAGGGGTAGTTGTGCTCCATGAAACTCTACATGAAATCCACTCGAAGAAACTTGTTGGGGTTATCTTCAAGGTGGATTTTGAAAAGTCATATGATAAAGTAAAATGGTCTTTCCTACAACAAGCATTGAGGATGAAGGGTTTCGATGAGCTATGGAGGAAGCAAATTGATTCCTTCGTAGAAAAAGCGAGTGTTGGAATTAAAGTGAATGATGATATAGGTCATTTTTTCCAAACTCATAAAGGTCTCCGGCAGGGAGACCCCATGTCCCCTATCCTATTCAATGTAGTTGCGGATATGCTAGCAATTCTAATAGGAAGAGCCAAGCAAGAAGGCATGATAGGTGGTCTAGTGACTCATCTAGTTGAGGATGGGGTGTCCATCTTTCAATATGCTGATGACACGATCCTTTTTATGGAGCATGACATAGCAAAGGCCCGGAACATGAAACTCATCATCTGCCTATTTGAACAACTGTCGGGTTTAAAGATCATTTTTCATAAGAGTGAATTGTTCTACTTTGGAAGAGCCAAAGAAGAACAAGAAAACTATAAACAACTTTTCGGGTGTGAATTAGGTAGTTTACCGTTTAGCTACTTGGGCATCCCTATCCACCATTGTAAACTTTCAAATCACGAGTGGAAGAGGATAGAGGACCGGTTTGAAAAGAAGTTGAGTTGCTAGAAGGGCAAGCTACTGTCATATGGAGGGAGGCTCATATTGATTAATTCGGTTCTTACGAGTATGCCCATGTTCCTCTTGTCATTCTTTGAGATACCGGTAGGGGTACGCAAAAGATTGGACTTCTTTAGGTCGCGTTTCTTTTTGCAGAGTGATGAGATTAAGAAAAAATATAGACTCATGAGATGGGACATTATTTGTCATCCCAAGGACCAGGGAGGCCTGGGAATTGAGAATCTAGAAGTTAAGAACAGATGTCTGCTTAGCAAGTGGTTATACAGATTATCTGTAGAGACAGATGGAATGTGGGCACAAATTCTACGTAATAAGTATCTGAATTCCAAAACTCTAGCCCAGGTCTCTGCTAGACCGACTGACTCTCCATTCTGGAAAGGCTTGATGAAGGTCAAGGCTCAATTTTTCCATCGAATTAAGTTCATTGTTGGAAATGGAGAGACAACTAGATTCTGGGAGGATACGTGGTTGGGGGAGACGCCCTTGGCTGTACAGTATCCATCGCTGTATAACATTGTGCAACATAAGCAAAGATATGTGGCCACTATTTTACAGACAATTCCTCTAAACATTCAGTTTAGGCGCTCGTTGATTGGTCATCGCTGGGCGGAGTGGTTGCACTTAGTTAATAGACTAATGGACATTCACTTATCAGGAGAAATCGATGTATCTTGACCTTACTGACACGACGGCGGTGCCTAAGTCAATTCATATTTGGAAGGTCAAGGTGCCTCTAAGAATCAAGGTATTCATGTGGTTCATTCACAAGAAGGTGATTCTTACTAAGGACAACCTTGCAAAACGTAATTGGCCAGGAGCGTGCGATTTAGTTTTGTGATCATTATGAGTCGATCCAACACCTCTTTCTCCATTGCCCACCAGCAAAACTTTTATGGCAAACGGTTAGAGTCACTTTCAATATTGATCCTCCAGATAGCATTGATACGTTGTTTGGCACGTGGCTAGATGGAGTTCATATTAACGTTGCTAGACATATACGCATAGGTGTTTGTGCACTATTATGGCCTATATGGAATTGCAGGAATGACATGGTTTTTAACAGACAAACACGTATACATTTCTTGCAGGTACTACACAGGGTGTCGGCTTTGATCCGTACATGGTCGTTACTCACTCCTGCGAAAACCAGGGAGCCTTTGGTTACTGGGACTGCCCGGTGGGAGATGGTAGCTCGGGATATATTCAACCGGTTTGGATGACGGTCCGATAATAGGATAGGTGGCTAGGCATCTATCTATTTTTGCCGGTTGTGGCCATTTACTTCTTTTGTTTCTCGAACTATTTTGGTATTCCTTTGCAACTTGGCGGAGGAGGTGAACTATTTGTTTACGTTATTGTTTTAATAAAGAGGTTGTATGCATCATGTTGATGCGGAGACCGGAGGTAACGCTTTTTTTCTAAATAAAAAAAATCTCCTCACCATGCGATGTATACGCTCTCTTCTATCTTCCTATATTTTATATTTTGGTATGAGGTATAATATTTTCCTTGTGAACATTCAGGGGCAATGTACCTCCTGAGTATATCACTGATGGCATTGTCTCCATGAAGAGCAACGTTTTCAGCTTCGGCATCCTCCTCCGTCTCATTAGTGGGATGAGAGGGCCTGTACTAGAGCAACATCCAATTGCTTGGGTAAGTTAAGCTTTACACGCGCTCATTCGTTTCAACCAGACTTCAGTTATGACTTATGACAGACACGTTACTTTCCTCTCAGGCTTTGGAGGTGTGGGAAGCTGGACAGATGGAGTCATTTGATTCGTCGTCGCTTGATGAGTGCGAGTTAAAGGAGAGAGAAAGGTGCATCTGTATCTGACAGTTGTGTACCCAAATGGATCCTCGTGACCGGCCAACCATGCCACATGTTCTTGAGATGCTTGATAGCAAGGAAGAATTACCAACCCCAAACATATCTGGCTTCTTTAGAAAAAGAAGTGGAGAGCAGGAACAGCCGTGGTGGAGGAACAGCTGGTGGAAGTGGTGGTCGTCTGACGGTAGAAACTGGACGTTGTTGGAGGATACACAATCAGAGTCTTCAGCAGACAGATTGTGTACTTATTAATGCTAATGTGAATTCGGCCGTATCACACTTACTATATATGATCCGCAAAACGTGAAAATTTGTGACCGAGAGGGATGGTGTTGTATTATTTGGAAGCGATAATAAAAGCAGAAATACAACACGTTGGTCATATGAAACGATCCAGTTCATTAATTCCAGCTCATTACTATAGTTAGTTGTAACAACGACCACATGTCTTACCAATTTATTACTGCGATCAATTTTGGCGCCACGTCTGAACTAAAACTTTGAGCGGGCCATCCTACTCAGGGGGCGGACTAGCTAAACTCACCACGTTGCATCGTCTTAATATGGCGTAATTTTACTTATTTATTTTTCCTGGTGAATATGTCCCAGAATTTTCCAAAAATGTGTTCGACACAGATTACTGAACATAAATACTAAGTTTGTATTTTTTTTCTATTGTAAGTCGCCTGAAAATAGCACATGCATTAGTGGAATTCTTCAGAGAAGGGAGTGAGGCGCAGGCGTCCCTATGTCTCGGCTTAAGTTTTTTTTTTTTGAGGGAAACTAAGCTTTATTCATTCAAATTCCACAGTTTGTGAGATACAAAATGGATCGTGTGAGACCGACATCCAGACGTGCCTCCCTTGATCCAATGAATAAGCAAACTTGGCTAATCTATCAGCGTCATGATTTGCCGCTCTACCTTCGAATATGAAATTACATAAAAATGAGGAAGATCTAGCTTTAACCTCAGTGATGATTGCAGCATATCTTCCACTGTTGCCCTTCTGAATATCACTAACGACTTGCTTGTAGTCGGAAGCGATGACGATGTTATGTAGATGTAGATCAGCTGTAAGAGCCAACCCCTCTCTGCATGCTAAAGCTTCCAGCGTCGCCACGCCCGTGATGCCACGGACTGTCAGGGCTGAACTGCCCAAGAAGTTTCCTGCTCCGTCCCGACATACTACAGCCGCCGCTCCCCTTGTATGCAATTTGGAGATTGCTGCATCCACTTGTATCTTGGCAAAGCCCACGGGAGGCGTGCTTGGCCTGACCACCACCGGTGTGGAAGTACCAGATTGCTTCGCCTTGCATGGTAGTAGGGCCAGTTCATGTATGAGCCTGGTGATAAACTGGTGTGTTGCCGCCGGGCTTTGGTAGAGCTCCTCGTGGATAGCCTTCCTCCTTGCCCATCAAATGACCCAAAGAGTAACTGTTAAGCGAATGAAAGCATCATACTATAATGTGTCGATCATGGTAAACAGCCATTGTTTTGCGTCACGCTCCGTCGTGGCGCATAAATGTTCAGCGAGTTCTCCATCCACCATAGTCCACACACACCGGGACATCGAACACTCCAGTAGCGCATGGCGCCAGGAATCTGCAGCACCGCACAGCCCACATGCAGATGAAGTCGACATGTTGCGGTGAGCTCGAACATCTTTAGTAGGAATAGACTGCTTGGCCAACCTCCAAAGGAACATTCTAATCTTTCCAAGAACATGAGTCTACCATAATTTCTTCCATGAATTGAATCAGCATCTCTTTCCGTGCTTGAAAAGCCCGTCGATCCGCGCAACCATGCTCCTCTTCTGTATTTGGTGTCTATCAACATTTTGTATGCAGATCTTACTAAAAATCTTCCATTCTTCTCAAAAAACCATGACCAAGTATCAGGGATGTTGCTGGTGCATAATGGTATCTATAGTATACCAGTAATATCGATAGGTAGGCACACTTCCTCCAACCTGTTTATATTCCATGTTGCACTCGTTGATTCGATCAAGAAAGCCACCAACACAAGGGGTTCACTGTATGGGCGTCAAAAGGCCGCATCATCTCCTTCCTGGGAATCCAATTATCATTCTAGATACGGGTTGACAATCCGTTTCCAATTTTCCGAATCAAGCCCTGCTTCGGTATATCCCGTCTTTCAACTATGGATCTCCAGACTTGACTTGGGTGACTACCCACCTCGGCTGTAAGAATTGTAGACTCCGGAAAGTATATGCTTTTGAGAATTCGGGCACTTAACGAGTCCGTACACTGCAGATTTCTCCATGCTTGTTTTGCCAATAGCGCCAGATTGAATAACTCAAAATCCTTAAACCCCAAACCTCCCATGCTCTTCGGCTAAGTCATTGCTCCCAAGAGACCCAACTGGGTTTGCGTTTTCCATCTTTACTACCCCACCAAAATTTCCTAATCAGCATATCTAGATGTTCACATAGTCCCCTGGACATCTTGAAATCTGACAAAGAAAATACTGGCACAGCCTGAGTGACTGATTTCACCAACACCTCCTTGCCCGTTAAAGACAGAGTTTTCTCAATCCATCCCTGTACTTTACTCCACCAGTAATCCTTCAAGTACTTGAAAGCACCATTTTTTGAGCTCCCACATGTGATGGCATCCCTAGGTATTTGGCACTTAAAGTTTCATTTGGAACCTGCAAAGTAGCCTTCACCTCTTGTCTAACTGCATTGGGGCATTTCTTACTAAAAAATATTGATGATTTCTCATGGTTAATCCTTTTATCCCGAAGCTTGACAATATGTGTTCAACAATTGGTTTACCTCATTCGCCCCATCTGCACTAGCCTTAAAAAACAGCAGGCTGTCATCAACGAATAATAATGGTTAACTGGTGGTGCAAAAGCTGCCACCTGTATCCCACCTATGTTGGATGACACATCAATAGATTTTAAAAGGCACGAAAGGCCCTCTGCTGCAATCAAGAATAGGTATGGGGAGATAGGATCTCCCTGTCGAATCCCACGAGAAGGTGTAAACTCTTCAAGTTTTCTGCCATTGAAAAGAACTAAAAATCTTACTGATCTTACCATACTCATAACTATGTTCACCCATCTCTAGGTGAACCCCAGCTTCAGCATAATTCCTTGGAGATAATCCCGCTCCACTCTGTCATATGCCTTCATCATACCTAGTTTCAGTGCAGAATGGCTATTTATCTTTGATCTATTTCGCTTCATAAAATGGAGACAGTCGTATGCAGTGATTATGTTATCTGTAATAAACCTGCCTGGAACAAAAGCAGACTGTTCCTCTAAAATGATGTCAGGGAGAACCATCTTGAGCCTGTTTGATATAACCTTTGATGTTTTTTCTAAAGAACATTGCATAAACAGATAGGCCTAGACTGTGTCAATGACGTGGGGTTCTTTACCTTGGGTATGAGGACAAGGATTGTATCATGGATGCACTCAGCTGATTCTGTACCATTAAATATCCAAAGTACAATTTCTGTCACCTGAGCACCACAAACCTCCCAATGTCTCTAAAAGAAATGCGCTAGGAATCCGTCAGGGCCGGTGCCTTTGTAGGAAACATTTGGAAGAGAGCCGCCTTGACTTCCTCTTGTGTATAGTCTGCTTCTAAAATTTGGTTCATCGCCGGAGTTACCTTAGTTGGTACTGAGTCCAGTACTCTATTCATGTCATGCACCCCCTCGGACTGGTACAAGTTGCTATAAAAATTTGTGGCATGCTCTTCCGGTTCAGCTATGTTCTCTGTCACCCTTCCATCAGGTAATTGAACAACCTTTATCTGGTTCTTTTTCCTCCTTCTAATAGCCCTTAGGTGGAAAAAATACGTATTCTTATCTCCATGAACTAGCCACTCCACCCGGGCTCTTTGCCGCCAAAGGATTTCTTCCCTGTTGAAGAGCTCAAACCAGACGGTCACACGTTTTGATCTCCATTCTCGAAGGTTCGGTTCGCCCTGGAACAGCCCGAAGCAGCGCCAACTAGTTTTCTAGGCTACGAATTTCGCGCCTGACATTGCCAAAAACATTGCAATCCCATGTAGCGAGGTCTCCAGCTAGATCCCCCATCTTTTCTTTGATCCCCTGAACCATTCCTCCTCGTCTCTTGCCCCAACTTTCAGCCATTGTCGGTGCCAGCAGCTCATGCGATTCCCACATCAGTTCATATCTAAAAGGCCTGGGTCCCCCAATGCATGCATGCACATCGATCAAACGCAACACCAGCGGTGCGTGATCCGAGAAGTTTCATGGCTTAATTCAGCTTGCGGAAAAGCTAGTGTCCAGTCTGCTGTAGCTACACCCATATCCAGTCTGACACGAGTGAATGTTCCTCCAGCCACCTTCTTCTCGAAAGTCCACGGATTCCCCTTGTACCCAGTATCCGAAAGGCCGCAGGTATCCAGTGCATCTCTGAATGCATCCATCTGGGCTTGGCTGTGATTTCCAACTCCATCGTGCTCATTGGCGTGAAGAACTTCCTTGAAGTCACCCATAGCTATCCATGGGAGGGTGCTAGCCGCGACAATTCCACTCATTGTATCCCAAGTTTTGTAACGTTCAAGCACTTGGGCCTCTCCACAAACAAATATGATTCGGAAGGGGCGAACCAGGTCCTCCACTTCCATGTCTATATGGTACTGAGAGTAGCCGATAACTTTTGCTTTTATTGAATCTTTCCAAAATACACCAAGGCCTCCACTCCTTCCCACACTACTGACTGCAAAACATTTATTAAATCCCAAAGTGTCTACTAAACCTTCTACTCTCGAGCCCTCTATCTGAGTTTCAAGGATACATAGAATAAACGGGGCAAAATGCTTCGCTGGATCACGAAGCTCTCGAACCGTCGCGGGTTTGCCAGCCCCACGACAGTTCCATACTAATAGACTCATTGTGCCTGGCGTGACCCCACCAGGGGGCCACCAAACGCGCATCAGTAGGTTTTGTTGCTTGTATGTTCTTCTTGTCAGTGGTACCGGTTGTGGTCTTCGTTCTCTTTGGCTCCTATTTGGGGGGAAGACTCGGTGGAACTCCTCCCGGTGTAGCTGGAGGTTTATCGCCCGTGTCCATCTCCACTGCATCTCCAAACGCCGTGATCGCAAGCACAGGGTCTTGAGGTCCCCTCTTCCTGTTCTCATCCACATCCCCCATGATTTTGTCCTCAGCATTAGCAATGTTGCCGTCAGAGAAGCCACGACCTGCACCACCCCCTCCTCGACCAGCTCTGCCTCTTCCTTTGTTGCTTCCAGAACCGCGTCCTCCTGCTGGTCCTTTTCCTTCTCCTAGTCCACGACCTGGTCCCCAAAACCAGGTGGCCCGAAGATCTTTGAAAACCAGAGACTTGGGGTAATGAACTCCGTCGCCGCATTCCTTAAACATGTGGCCAAGATGCCGGCACACCAGTCCGGCAATCTCTCGTACTTCACCCGAAAGATCTCCCTCTTCTTGTTCTTAACCAGAGATACTGCATTCTTCAAAGGCTTGTTGACATCTATTTTCACACGAACCCGATAAAAGTTGCCTTCAAAATCCTGAGAATGCGGTTCAGCGAAGATGAATTCACCTATGGTAGCTGACAGAGACTTGATCAGGGGAAAGTATCCTTCTGGGAAGTCGTGGATTTGGGCCCAAATCTCTATATGATCTAGGGTTATGTCTCGGCTTAAGCGAGTCCAACTTTGGACTCGCTGAAGGGGCAACCGAGATAGGCCAGCCAACACACGTGGCAAGCCACAGGCTCATTTATTCGGGGTTTTTTTGTTATCTGATTTTTGCTTTATTTTTGTATTTTTTTATATTTTCAAGTATTCTAAAAATATATTCAAAATACTACTCTACAAAAATCTTTTGAAAAAATTTGAACAAAGTATTTGAAAAATGTTAATCAATTATACTGAAAAATGTTCAATGTAAATAGAAAATTTGTTGATCATGTATTAAACATGATTAATTGTTTTGATCATGTTTATAAAAATGTTAATCAAGCATTTTTAAAATAATGTTGAACAAGGATTTGAAAAATATTAAACAAACATTTGGGAAATGTTAAATGTGTATAGAAAAAATATTTGAAATATATTACAAAAATGATAAAAACAACTTGATCATGTATATCAAAATGTTAATCATGCATTTTAAACATGTTTAACAAATACTTGAAAAATATTAATCAAGTAGTTAGAAAATGTTAAATGTGCATAGAAAAAATATATACCATGTATTAAAAAATCATGAATTGGTTTATCATGTATATAAAAATATTAATCAATTATTAAAAAAATGTTGAACAAGTGTTTGAACATGATAGTCAAGCATTTCGAAAATATTAAATGTGTATAGAAAAATGTTGACCATGTATCAAAACAATATTTTTATTTTAAAACTGTTAATTAGGTATTAACAAAATGTTGAAAATGTATATAAAATGTCATCCATGTATTAAAAAATGTTAGTATAGAATTTGAAAAAAAATAATGGCGCATTTGAAAAATGTTCAAAAAGGTGTATATAAACAATGTTGACCATGTATTGCAAAAATGTTTACTTTGTATTAGAAAAATGTTGGACATGTACTAAAAAAAGGTTGTTGACATATACAGAAAATATAGAATACCAACTGAAAATATAGAATACCAACCGAAAATAACGAACAATGACGAAAAAAGGAAAAAGACAAAAGACAAAACCAATTGCAAAAAAGAATAAATATAACGGCAAAGAAGAAATAAAATAAACAAAAGAATACAAGAAAAACGAAGAAAAGCCACTCGAATCGCCTCAAGTAGGACATGCCCCTACTACTTAACACGAATGAGATTTGGTCGGAGTGGCTAGCAGCCCTAGCAATATGCCTGGAGACCAGGGCTTGAACCTACTTCTCTCTTTTTCTCTACCTTTTCACTTACTATGTGCATGATAATGGGTCAGTCCAATACGACACCGAGGGAGGGGAAAGCATCAGGTAAGGCTTTCTTCGGCCTCTGCATCAACATGATGCATACAGTCTCTTTATTAAACAAGAGTGAATCAAATAGTTGTCCACCTCTGCGAAAGAGGAAAGGAATAAAAAGTCTGAACCAAACAAAAAATAACTAAATAGCCACAACCGACAAAAATAGAACTAGATGCCTAACCACCTATTCTATTATTGGACCGCCATCCAAACCGGTTGAATATATACCGCGCTACCATCTCCCACCGGGCAGATCCAGTAACCAAAAGCTTTCTGGTTTCCGCAGGAGTGAGTAACAACCACATACGGATCGAAGCAATCGCCCTGTGTAGTACCTGCAAGAAGTGAATATGTGTTTGTTTGTTAAATACCAAGTCATTCCTGTAATTCCATATTGCCCAAAGTAGTGCAGATACACCTATGCGTGCGTATATGCCTTGCCAGTTTATCGTCTACTCCATCTAGCCATCAATGCTATCTGGAGGGTTTATATTAAAAGCGTCTGTTACCGTTTGCCATAATAGTTTCGCTAATGGGCAATCTAGAAATAAGTGTTGGATCGACTCCTGGTGATCACAAAAGGTACAACGTACACTCCCAGGCCAATGTCGTTTAGCTAGGTTGTCCTTAGTAAGAATCACCCTCTTGTGTACGAACCACATGAATACTTTAATTCTTAGAGGGACCTTAACCTTGCAAATATGTATTGACTTAGGCACCGCCATCGTGTCAATAATGTTAAGATACATCGATTTTATTGTGAACGTGCCAGAGTTTGTAAGTTTCCAAAACACCCTATTAGGGTCTCCTGATAAGTGAACATCCATCAGTCTATTGACTAAGTGCAACCACTCAGCCCAACGATGTCTAATCAACGAGCGTCTCAACTAAATATTTAGGGGGATTGTCTGCAAAATGGTGGCAACATATCTTTCTTTATGTTGCACTGTGTTATACAGCGATGGATACTGTAAAGCCGGGAGCGTGTCCCCTAACCACGTATCTTCTCAGAATCTAGTAGTCTCTCCATTACCAACAATAAACTTAGTTCTCTGGAAAAAACTAGCTTTAACCTTCATCAAGCCTTTCCAAAAAGGCGAGTCCGTCGGTCTAGAGGATACCTGTGCTAGCATTTTTGAGTTCAAATACTTATTTCGTAGAATCTGAACCCATATTCCATCCGTTTCTGTAGACAGTCTATATAGCCACTTGCTAAGTAGATATCTATTGTTGACCTCTAGATTCTCAATACCTAAACCATCCTGGTCTTTCGGACGACAAATGATATCCCATCTCGTGAGCCTATATTTTTTCTTGAGCTCATGACTCTGCCAAAAGAACCGTGACCTAAAGAAGTCCAATCTTTAACGAACTCCTATCGGTATCTGAAAGAATGATAACAAGAATATAGGCATACTTGTGAGGGCAGAGTTAATCAATATGATCCTCCCCCCATATGACAATAACTTGCCCTTCCAGCAAAATCAGTTTCTTTTCAAACCGGTCCTCAATCCTCTTCCATTCTTGATTTGACAGTTTTCGGTGATGAATAGGAATGCCCGGATAGCTAAACGGTAAGCTACCTAATTCACATCCGAACAGTTGCTTATAGGATTCTTGTTCTTCTTTGGCTCTTCCAAAGCAAAACACTTCACTCTTGTGAAAGTTGATCTTCAAGCCTGACATCTGTTTGAATAGGCATAAAATAAGCTTCATGTTTCTGGCCTTTGCCATGTCATGTTCTATGAAGAGAATCGTGTCATCAGCATGTTGTAAGATGGACACCCCATCCTCCACGAGGTGAGGCACTCGGCCACCAATCATACCCTCGTGTTTAGCTCTCCCTATCAATATTGCTAGCATATCCGCAACGACATTAAAGAGGATGGGAGACATAGGATCACCCTGCCGGGGACCTTTATGAGTTTGGAAAAAATGACCCAGTTCGTCATTAACTTTAATTCCAACACTCCCTTTTTGTATGAAGGCCTCGATTTGCTTTCTCCACGGCTCATCGAACCCCTTCATCCTCAAGGCCTGTTGTACAGGACCATTTGACCTTATCATATGCCTTTTCAAAATCCACCTTGAAGATAACCCCATCTAGCTTCTTCGCGTGAATTTCATGAAGAGTTTTGTGGAGTACAACTACCCCTTCCAGAATATTCCTACCAGGCATAAACGCTGTTTGGCTAGGTTGCACCACCTCGTGGGCAATCTTCGTGAGCCTATTCGTTCCAACCCTGGTAAAAATCTTAAAACTCACATTAAGAAGGCGGATAGGTCTGAACTGTTCAATACATACAGCCCCCTCCTTCTTTGGCAACAATGTTATAGTCCCAAAGTTCAGATGGTGCAGCTGTAGGTGTCCTTCAAACAGATCCTGAAACATCAAGATGAGGTCCCCTTTTATAATCTGCCGGAATCTTTTATAAAACTCCGCTGGAAACCCGTCTGGTCCAGGTGCCTTATTGTTCTTCATTTGAGAGATGGCCTCGAACACCTCCTTCTCGGTGAAAGGTGCGGTTAATAGATCATTCTCGTCTGTACCTAGTTGTGGTATATCCCCTACTGCCTGTTCATCCATGTTAACCGTATTATCATCGGGTTTTCCAAATAGTTTCTTATAGTATTCTGTGATGTACAACTTCAGGTTCTCTTGCCCAACGATTGTACTCTCATCCTGCTCCAATTGGTAAATCCTTTTGTTCCTATGTTTACCATTAGCAATGAGATGAAAAAATTGCGTATTGTCATCCCCTTGGATAACTTGATGCACCTTTGCTCTTAGAGCCCATTTTAACTCCTCTTCCCTGAGTAAAAGTTTTAGGTTATGTGTTGCTTCCGCTTTAGATGCCCTCTCATCATCATCCAACAGCACGGACTCAGCCTTAACATCTAGGACATTTATAGTTTGCATAAGCCTTTCTTTCTTCATCTTATATAAACCACTTTCATGTTTTGCCCATCCCCTAAGGAACTGTCGGAGATGTCTAATCTTATTTTCCCATCTGTCCATGTTCGATCTACCCCCAGGGGCTCTTGACCATTCCCTTGCCACCATGTCTGAGAACCCTTCTTTCTCAAACCAGGCCATCTCAAACGAGAATGTATCTTTGTTACCCCTATGAGTAGCATCTCCGGAGTCGAAAAACAGAGGAGTGTGGTCAGAAATGACCCTTGACAATGCTCTCACTATCACTCTAGGAAACTTCTGTTCCCACTCCACACTTGTTAGTACTCTATCCAATTTCTCGAAAGTTGGATTTGGTAAAGTGTTAGCCCACGTGAACTTTCTACCCGTGAGCTCTATCTCTCTTAAGTCCAAACTTTTAATAATAGAATTAAACATGAAGGACCATCTGCCATCAAAATTATCGTTATTCTTCTCGTCCCTACGCCTGATAATATTGAAGTCCCCCCCACCAGGACAGGCAACCTCTCATTATCGCACACTTGAACTAAATCTATGAGGAAATCCATTTTGAGCTCAGGCTGCGCTGCCCCATAGACAGCCACAAGTGCCCACTGGAACCCATCCTCTTTGGACCTCACTCTAAATTTGACCGCAAACTCCCCTAAAACAACTTGTCTCACTTCTAGTGTCTCACACCGCACCCCAAGTAAGATCCCGCCAGACCTTCCTCTTGGAGGTAAACAGTGCCAGTCGAAGTCAGTACCTCCTGAAATCGTACTCAGAAACTGCGAAGTGAAGTTATTCCTCCCGGTTTCCATTAGTGCGATAAAATCGAGCCGATTCTCGATAGTAGTTTCTGCAAGAAATCTTCTTTTAGCCAAGTCACCGAGACCTCTGCTATTCCAAAATATTCCTTTCATCGTTCATCATGGAATTTCTTTGCAGTCTTAAATTTTGCACTACGTCTAACCGCCGATACAGGATATACTTTCCTCTTCCAAGACCGCTTTGGCTTGTCCATCGTAACAACCTAGTCCACATAACCAGTCGCTACGAGTGCACGATCAGTGGAAGTAGAAGTGGCCTGGGATCCCTCATTACTCATGTCATCTACCTCCTGAGCCATGAAGGACGATGGTACTAAGTCCTCACATAGACGTTCCATCGCCCCCAACCCAAGATCATTAATCTCATCCTCGTCTAACGGTTTGACAAACGCAATATTTCTCAACATCGTCATTGCTCTCTCTGCCTCTAAGTCTAAGAGTGTATTAACCAATTTAGAAACTTCCTTAGCATTGTTACCTAACGATACTCCTAGTTTATCGGCTTTTAATAAAATATCATCGTCTGAAAAGTGCAGAATAGAACAAGACGTATTAACTGACATACCTGTTGCTGTCTCAATATCGCGGAGTTTCGCCACCCTCATGGCACATCCCGCGACCAGGTCATCGGCGTCAGGCTGGTCCTGTAGGCGACTGCCGCTCCGCGAGAGAGGCTATGGGGATGGACTTATTCCATGCTTGGCTTCGTTCTTGGGCGGATGTTTATGTATAAGTTGCATGTGTATGAGTAGGACTGCAAGTACACACCGACTAAGCTACCTTTATACTACTAGCTAGGTGTTATGTATGCCCCATAACCAATTGAGCGATGGCGAACCAATTTGTTATTACATTTTTAGAGGGACAGTGGTATCTTCAACCCATCAGGGTTCAAGTCCTCGTAATCGCATTATTTTTTAGTTTATTTCAGAAATAGCAAAAGGACCCGTGCATCGGAACGGAAGAAAAAAATCATAACTTTCAATTGTCATGATCGCATTTTGCTCCATCACCGAGATACACAATCACTCTTAATTTAGCGAAGTCATTAACAATTTTTAAAATCATGAACAGTTTCGTAAACTCGTGCATATATTTGAAATCGTGAACAAACTAGTACTAAAAATTTCCAAACATTTTTTGAATTCATAAACATTTTATTCCATTTCCAAACATTTTTAAAAATTTGTGAACATTTTCAATAATTTTCCTGAATTGGCAAACATTTCAGGAATTGACAAACATTTTTGATAAATTTGGTGGAATAATTTTTGAATTTTGTGATTATTTTTTTATTTGATGATTTTTTTGGAAATGCATGATAATTTTTTGAATTAGCGAATATTCTATGAATAATAAAGTATTTTGTAAGTCCTATATTTTTTGAATTTTTAGGATATTTTTGCATTGATGAACATGTTTTAAATTTATGTAATTCGGTTCAATTTCAATATCATTTTTAATACACGTACTTTTAAAATATATGAATCCTCTTTTCTTTCCCGAACATTCTTTTTTTAAATGTCGAACTTTTATTTAATAATCAATCATTTAAATAGAATATCAAAAAAATATTTTAATCCACCAACATTTTTGATTTACTAAGCAATTAATTCAAAATTCTCATTTTTTGTAATTTTCCAAACTTTGTTGAAGTTCCAAATTATTTAAAGTGAAAAAAACCAAAAATGGAAAAGAAAACGATAAAAATGAAATATGAAGAGAAAAAAAGGCCGCCGAAGATGTGCCGGCCCAAACGGGTGTGCTGCATCTTCTTCCGAAATCACTAGTTAGTGAGTACACCTTGTAACGATTACTCCCATCCCCCAGGTTGCGACAAGCGGCGCACTGCATGCGTGCCACTTGTCGCGACCTGAGAGTTTTCCTTTTTTCGTAGATCCGTATTTTAAAAACGTTTTGTCTCCTAAACCGTGCATCCAAATCTTGAACAGTTTTCACCGTTGGCTTTCTCGCGTCGAGATCTACAAAACTAGATCCCATGTTGATAGGTTTTGACGAACTTTTTTTCACGAAAAAAAACCGGACGAAAAAACTGTGCCTCACGCGATAAAAAAACAGAAAATGCTTTATTTCCTTTCCAAGAGGCACGGGCCGTGCCTCTCACGAAGGCAAAACCGTGCCTCTCGCGAAAGCAAAAGTGTGCCTCTCGCAAAAAAAAAACGAGCAGAAAACGCATTTTTCCCTTTCGGGAGAGGCCGTGCCTCTCGTGATGGCAAAACCGTGCCTCCCGTGGAAGCAAAACCGTGCCTCTCGTGGAAAAAAAAGAGAGCAGAAAACACGGTCGTGCCTCTCGCGATAGCAAAACCGTGCCTCTCGTGGAAGCAAAACCGTGCCTCTCGCGGAAAAAAAAGAGTAAAAAATGTGTTTTTTTCCTTTCGGGAGAGGTACAGCCGTGCCTCTCGCTATAGCAAAACCGTGCCTTTCACGAAATCAAAACCGTGCCTCTCGCGAGAAAAAAAAAGAGAGCATAAAACGCTTTTTTTCTTTCCGAGAGGCACGGCCGTGGCTGTCGCGAAGGCAAAACCGTGCCTTTCGCGAAAGCAAAACCGTGCCTCTGGCAAAAAAACACGTTTTTTTGCGTAAAAAAAAAAGAAAACGCATTTTTTCGTTTTTTTAAACAAAAAATTCATGCAAAAGCTACGAAAGACCGGTGGAAAACCGTAACATAAAAAAACTCCGGAAAAAAGCCACTCCATAAAGGCGAAAACGTGTGCAGAAAAATAAAAAAATCCGAAGAGAACGCTCAGAGCGCGACACATGGCGGCAACTGAAAACGCGCCAAGTGGCGGCGCGTGGAAGCGATCGCTGAAAGGCTTGTGAAGGAGCGCTCGCTAACTAGTCGCCCCCATCTTCTCCCAACACGCAGAACGCACAGTCAGGGGATTTCCCTGTATGGAACATTTTTTTATGAATTATTGGTGACATTGGTGGGTAATATTTTTCAACTTTCGAAACAATTATATGAGGTACCGCTAGAATCAATAGCCCATTTATTATTAGGTATAGGTATATAGATTTTTAGCGATGCGCTTTCAGCGGGCTACAGTGGCTTTGTAAATGTTTAGATGATATGTCAACCGAGTCTCAGGAAGATATGCATGTGTATATGAATGCTTACGTATGTATTATGTAAAAAAACAATTGAGCAATGAAAATAAATAGTAAAAAATTCACATGGTGTATGTGGTAAGCAATCTCTAAACAAAATTCAGTAGTAAAAAAACAACAGGCCCTTTACGTAACTCTGGCCATCAACTAGAAATTTCACGTTTGTGTGTAGGCATTTTATTCCGCGAGTAACGGGATCGTTCAAGGCACGGTTGATCAATAGGTACCTGAATGGTCGAGCTAGCTAGCTTCGTATGGTGTGATGCATCTCGGTGTAAGACAATCTCAATGAGACTGCATCGATAAGTAGCAGGTTTGAATTAGACTCTTCATAAGAGTAACATAGCTAGTGTCGTATATTTGGGACTAGCAAACATGTTTATGTGCACATAATTAAAAAAGAGAGATGGTTAAAGTAATATAGATAGATATCGTATCATGCTAAATGCTATGCTATTATGTGTCTTACATATCAATAAATGGGGTTATCTATGATACTATTTTATGATACTATGTAGTATGAAGGTACTTCCTCCGTCACCGTTTAGAAGGCACATATGTGTAACCAGGTCGTCAATTTGACCAACTTAATAAGAGACATATATTACAAAAACAATATCATTAGAAACTTTGGATGTTCTATTTTCTAATGATATAATTTTTATATTAAACAACATATTTTATATAAGTCAAATTGACGACCTAGGTATACGTGCATGTCTTCTAAACTATGACGGAGGTAATAGTATCATGTAATAAAGAAAGGGTTGCTTTTGTTGCCGCCTCACACGAAAAGTACTTTCTCCGTTTTTTTTACGAGACATTTCAGACAACTCGTAAAACTGTTTTGGAAGATGTCTAAAATGTCTACGGCGTCTTATAAAAGTGAATTGACGGGGTATTTCTGATTAGGAAGTCATCGAAAAGTACTTGATGAAGGATTGTGGTCAAACACCCCCTCCTCACCCCACAACCCTTGTCTCTCACGGAGCCAAATCCTTCCACGCGGCTGACGCCGCTCGACTTTTCGATTTTGGTTGGCTCACGACTTTTCCTATCAACGATAAAAAGAGCAATCAACGTGTTGGGTTTTTTACTCGCACATTGCTTCCCATCTTCCTTCCGGATCAATAGCTCCTGTGTGACATCTTCAAGATACAATAGAAAGGTTGCGACGTAGTTGAAGTAAATGGCTCTCGTGCGACGTCTTTGAAGCAAACTATAGCTGCAATCCGACATTGCTCTGTTTAACCATGAATGCAAAACCAAGAGGGTTACCGATTTGAGTTATGACACGCGGAATCCACCAGTTATCCACATCAACATGGGACCCACCACTTACTCGCATGCGTGCGGGCCCCACAACTTATACACATAAGCATGGTCGTGCTCATACCACAGTGTGCCCCGACCCGAGCCAGCCACGAACCCGAGCCAGCCCATACCCTCATTGCTTGCCCTTCCCCTTTCCTTTCCCCACCTTCTTCTTCCTCTTCTCCGGCAACTAAGCGCGCCGCCGACGAGTGATGTCTAGCTCGACTTCAAACTCCCGCCAATGGACGCGGTACGCCAGTGCCGTTGACAAGAAAATGGCAACCGTGGGCGCGTGTTCATGAAATGCTTGAGCAAGCCACAGCCGGTGCAGGTTAAATCTATGATTTTCACCATCGTATGGTCTAATTTCTCTCGATTTATTTTTTTTCTTTGAATTTGGGTGGTGGATCTAGGGTTCATGCATCGCATATCCCGGGTTTTTAGGTTCTAAAGAAATATGGATATTTGATGAGTACGTTGAGAGGTGGAAATTGGAGGCATCGACCCAAGAGCTCAATTGTGGAAGAGCTTGATCTGTTGAAGCAAGAGAGGAAAAAAACAATTGGTTGCACTAATGTTATCTTATTTGGTGAACTTGTTAAATTAGGTGAATTTTTAATCTAATTGGTTTAATTTGCTGAATTCTATCTTTGTGAACTTGGTTTATTTGGTGATTTGAATGGTAGAAATTATGTTTATGACTTTGGTTAACTGAATAGTTAGCTGAATGACTAAATGTCAATAGTTAACTGAATGTCAATATCCACATGCATAAAAATTCAGTTAAATGTTAACATTGCAACATTCAGATAATTGAAATTGCATTCGGTTAGCTGTCCACACTGAAAATTCAGTTAACAGAATTGAACATTCAGTGGTTCTACCTCCTACTTTTGGTAAGTGGTCCAGCATGGTGCAATCTATGCACATGCAATCTATCCACATGCAGAAACACAAACAATACAAGTAAACAGGACATCAAAAGAGAAACAGGACATAGCTCTAGTTCATAACATTTTAGGCATCATAACATCATACCTAATCCATCTTGAGCATCTTCAGGCGCTCGCAGAGGCGCACTGCCTGAGGGATGGTCCTCTTCCCCCACCCCTTCTTCTTCTACTTGCCTGTCCCTTCTTTTGGCATCACCTCCTTGAGTTCTTGCTTCATGACGATTGGCAGATCTGCAACATCCGGAAGGTTCTTCATGACAATTGGCAGTTCCCTGTCACCCTCCAGGGCGGCGATTGCCTGTCCCACCATCTCCACCTCTGGCACCTCTGGCTCGTCGTCAGAGAGGACGACCACCTCCTCCACCTCCTCCGCCTCACTACAAGAAACCTGTTAATGCATGATGGATATCTCATGACAATCTCAGAAACTGTCATGGATGACCCAGTACAACCCGCAAACCCACAAAAGCCCATCCAAACCCATCCCGGTATAAAACCTAACCCTAAGGCACACCTTACCCAATCTGTTTCTCCCTGTGCCGCCGCACCTCATCTTGCCACTCCCAGATCCGCTCCTCTCTCCCTCCTCTCGATCCCCTCCTAGATCTGCTCCTCTCTCCCTCCTCCTTGATGCCCTCCCCCGCAGCCTCACTGTTCCGGCCGTTCCACTATCTATTCATTCGATTTTGTTTGCAGAGCAGGAGATTCGGTCAATGGTGACCACACAACCGCATGAGCGTGCCGCCGCCGCCGTCTGCTGGAATCGCCTTGACGGTGCGTGACGTCACCTCACCGTCGCTACCACCATTGTAGCACGTCGCCACTTACAAGCAAGGTAACTTATTCCTAACCCCTGCTCTTCCGCGGTCCTCTTATGCAGATGCAAGTCGTGGTCTTCTGTCCGCTGGGCGCTTGCTTGCTACTACACTACCAGAATCGCCCCCTACGCCGACGGCTAGACCCCCCCGACGTAGGCCAGAATACTGTCGGCGTAGGGCTACGCCGACAGCCCCCGTCAGCATAGGCCCATTGGGATCGTGAACGTTGGCGTACCCGAGCATTTTCGTCGGCATAGAAAAATCGTCGGCGTAGGTCCCTATGCCGACATCCGGTCATACGACCGTCGGCGTAGATGGGCCGTCGGCGTCCTTTTTCACGTGACGGCGGCTGACAGCGACGTAGGAGTTCGTCCACCAACCGGAAGCTGCCACGTGACAGGGGCTATGCCGACGGTTACACCGTCGGCATAGGCGAGGAGCTACGCCGATGGTGTAACCGTCGGCTCGGCGTAGCCCTGCCACGTGGCAGCTCCTGGCGCATCTAAAGGCAGGTCTATGCCGATGGTTACACCGTCGGCATAGGCCAGGGGCTACGCCATGTGGCAGCTCCTGGCGCATCTGAAGGCAGGGCTATGCCGACGGTTACTCCATCGGCATAAGTGCTATTTTGTTAAATAATATTTTTATTTTTTCGAATTTTTTCCTTTCTATTTTTTCTGATTTTCAAATCTTTGAATTATTTGACAATTTAATCTGTAATCACCCTTGCTCACAGCTTTTGAATTATTTGACAATTTAATCTCTAATCATCCCTCACTCCAAATCGTCGAACTTCCTGACAGGTCACCCATCCTCTCATTGCTCCAACCCCAGCACGCTTAACTTTCGAGTTCTATCACCCTTAGTTTCCAAGTCTGCACTTGTTGTTTTCTTGACAATAGTAACCTCTCAATCCTATTAATCCTTAGGTCTTGATGTCACATGATTTAATTTTTTCAATTTCAAACAATTATTAAAATAAACAAAAATTGATGATTAATAATCATATAGAATATTAATTAAAATAAACTAATAATATTATTTTATGCATTTTTTTGCCATTTATTCATTTAATATGGCATAATTAATATCTTTAAATCCGTAAATCGAAATTCGACAAATAATATATCCATTATTATCAGAAAAATATGAGTAATCCAAATATGACATCATTTATTTATTTTAAATAAAACTAATTTTTCATAACACTTTTTGACAAAATCTTATGCAAAAGTTATAGCCATTTTATTTTTTCATAACACTTTCAAAACTTATTTAAACTCCAGACTTTTGGTGCGTTCAACATACACTATTCAAAGCCACATCATCAATTTTCAACCGTTTCCCACTTCATTCCCTATTTTTCATGCATTTATTGATTTTTTGAGCTAAATGACCCCGAAGTTGAAAAGCACTACAAATGAACTTCGAAAAGGTTGAAACTTGGCATTGTATCATCATTTCACCCACATAGCATGTGCAAAAAAATTGAGAGGGTTACGACAAAAGCCGGATACACGTTGTGTACAATCTGGACAATCTCTTTGGAAGTATCACGGTTTCGGACGAAAACTCAACTGTTACAAAGGCATTTCATTTTTTAAACTTATTTCAACTCTAGACTTTTGTGCGTTCAACATTCACCATCTAACATGTGCCTACGAGTAGAAAAAAATTTAAAACAATTTTTAAACTCAAGTTATTCACAATCTAGGGTTTGAAGTAAATTTGGAAAAATTCAAATTTAAACAATTCAAATTTGAAAACTAATTGCGCAAACACAAACTAGACAAAAATTTGAATCTAATGGAAAAAGAATCACTCAAAAACATCAAATATCCTAAAATATATAAGCAATTCAAAACGAAAAACATAAAATTGCACCTATGCCGACGGTGTATCCGTCGGCGTAGGTGAAATAAAAAGATTGCGCCTATGCCGATGGTTACATCGTTGGCGTAGCTATAACAAAAAAAATTGTGCCTACACCGACGGTTACACCGTCAGCGTAGCTCCTGGCCTATGCCGACGGTGTAACCGTTGGTGTAGCTCTGCTTTCATATGCACCAAGAGCTACCACATGGCAGGGCTACGCCGACAGTTACACCGTCGGCATAGGTGTTTTTTTTAATATTTTTTAATATTTTCGATATTTTCGATTTTTTTTTTCAAATCTTTGAATTATTTGACAATTTAATCTCTAATCACTCTCCTCACTGCGCTTGAATTATTTGACAACCTCATTCCAAATCGCATAGGTTCCCGGCAAGACAACCATCCTCTCACTGCTCCAACCCAACACGCTTAACTTTCTAGTTCTATCACCCTTAGTTTCCAAGTCTGCACTTGTTGTTTTCTTGACAATAGTAAGCTGTCAATCCTATTAACCCTTAAGTCTTGATGTCATATGATTTAATTTTCTAAATTCCAAACAATTATTAAAATAAACAACAACAAATTATTAATAATAATATTGAATTTCAATTAAAATAATATAAGTAATAATATTATTTTATTCATTCTTTGCCATTTGTTCATTTAATATGGCAAAATTAATATCTTTAAATCCGCAAATCGCAATTCGACAAATAATATACCCATTATTATCATAAAGATATGAGGAATCCAAATATGACATAATTTATTTATTATAAATAAAATTAATTTTCATAACACTTATTTTCGACATCTTATGCAAAAGTTATAGCTATTTTACTTTTTCATAACACTTTTTAAAGCTTGTTTTAACTCCAGATTTTTTGTGCATTCAACATCCCCATCCAAAGCCACATCATCAATCTTCAACCCTTTTCCACTTCATTCGCTATTTTTCATGCATTTATTAATTTTTTCGAGCTAAATGACCCTGAATTTGAAAAACACTACAAATGAACTCTAAAATGGTTGAAACTTGGCATGCTATCATCATTTCACCCATATAGTATGTGCTAAAAAGTTGATAGGGTTACGGTAAAAACTAGATGCACTTCGTCTACAAACCGGACAATCCCTTTCGAAGTATCAGGGTTTCGGACAAAAACTCATCTGTTACAAAGGCATTTCATTTTTTTAACTTATTTAAACTCCAGACTTTTGGTGCATTCAACAGGCACTTTTCAAAGCTACATCATCAATTTTCAACCCTTTCCCACTTCATTTCCTATTTTTCATGCATTTATTGATTTTTTCTAGCTAAATGACCCCGAAATTGAAAATCACTACAAATGAACTCCCAAAAGGTTTAAGCTTGGCATGGTATCGTAATTTCACCCACATAGCATGTGCAAAACAATTTATGAGAGGGTTAGGACAAAAGCTGGATGCACTTTGTGTACAAACTGGACAATCACTTTCGAAGTATGAGGGTTTCGGACGAAAACTCAACTGTTACAAAGGCATTTCATTTTTCAAAACTTATTTTAACTCCAGACTTTTGTGTATTCAACGTGCACCATCTAACATGTGCCTACGAGCAGAAAAAACTTAAATTTAAAACAATTTTTAAACTCAAGTTATTCACAATCTAGGGTTTGAAGTAAATTTGAACAAATTCAAATTTAAAACCATTCAAATTTGAAAACTAATTGCACAAACACAAACTAGACAAAATTTTGAATCTAATGCAAGAAGAATCACTCAAAAATATCAAATATCCTAAAATATATAAGCAATTCAAAACAGAAAACACAAAATGGCACCTATGTTGATGGTTACACCGTCGGCGTAGGTGAAATAAAAAAATTACGCCTATGCCGACGGTTACACCGTTGGCGTAGCTATAATAAACAAAATTGTGCCTACGCCGACGGTTATACCGTCGGCGTAGCCCTGCCTTCAGATGCACCAGGAGCTGCCACATGGCAGGGCTACACCGTCGGCATAGGTGCTGTTTTTTAATATATTTTTATTTTTTCGATTTTTTTATTTTTTTTCCTGATTTTCAAATCTTTGAATTATTTGACAATTTAATCTCTAATCACCCCTTCTGACTTCGCTTGAATTATTTGACAATTTAATCTCTAATCACCCTTATTCCAAATCGTCTAACTTCTCGGCACGACACCCATCCTCTCACAAGTCTGCACCTGTTGTTTTCTTGACAATAGTAAGGTGTCAATCCTATTAACCCTTAGGTCTTCATGTCACATGATTTAATTTTCTAAATTCCAAACAATTATTACAATAAACAACAATAAATGATTAATAATAATATTGAATTTCAATTAAAATAAAACAATTATTATTATTATTTTATTTATTTTTTACCATTTGTTCATTTAATATGGCATAATTAATATCTTTAAATCCGTAAAGCGAAACATATGAGGAATCCAAATATGACATCATTTATTTATTATAAATAAAATTAATTTTCATAACACTTATTTTCGACATCTTATGCAAAAGTTATAGCTATTTTATTTTTTCATAACACTTTTTAAAGCTTGTTTTAACTCCAGATTTTTTGTGCATTCAACATCCCCATCCAAAGCCACATCATCAATCTTCAACCCTTTTCCACTTCATTCGCTATTTTTCATGCATTTATTAATTTTTTCGAGCTAAATGACCCTGAATTTGAAAAACACTACAAATGAACTCTAAAATGGTTGAAACTTGGCATGCTATCATCATTTCACCCATATAGTATGTGCTAAAAAGTTGATAGGGTTACGGTAAAAACTAGATGCACTTCGTCTACAAACCGGACAATCCCTTTCAAAGTATCAGGGTTTCGGACAAAAACTCATCTGTTACAAAGGCATTTCATTTTTTTAACTTATTTAAACTCCAGACTTTTGGTGCATTCAACAGGCACTATTCAAAGCTACATCATCAATTTTCAACCCTTTCCCACTTCATTTCCTATTTTTCATGCATTTATTGATTTTTTCTAGCTAAATGACCCCGAAATTGAAAATCACTACAAATGAACTCCCAAAAGGTTTAAGCTTGGCATGGTATCGTAATTTCACCCACATAGCATGTGCAAAACAATTTATGAGAGGGTTAGGACAAAAGCTGGATGCACTTTGTGTACAAACTGGACAATCACTTTCGAAGTATGAGGGTTTCGGACGAAAACTCAACTGTTACAAAGGCATTTCATTTTTCAAAACTTATTTTAACTCCAGACTTTTGTGTATTCAACGTGCACCATCTAACATGTGCCTACGAGCAGAAAAAACTTAAATTTAAAACAATTTTTAAACTCAAGTTATTCACAATCTAGGGTTTGAAGTAAATTTGAACAAATTCAAATTTAAAACCATTCAAATTTGAAAACTAATTGCACAAACACAAACTAGACAAAATTTTGAATCTAATGCAAGAAGAATCACTCAAAAATATCAAATATCCTAAAATATATAAGCAATTCAAAACAGAAAACACAAAATGGCACCTATGTTGATGGTTACACCGTCGGCGTAGGTGAAATAAAAAAATTACGCCTATGCCGACGGTTACACCGTTGGCGTAGCTATAATAAACAAAATTGTGCCTACGCCGACGGTTATACCGTCGGCGTAGCCCTGCCTTCAGATGCACCAGGAGCTGCCACATGGCAGGGCTACACCGTCGGCATAGGTGCTGTTTTTTAATATATTTTTATTTTTTCGATTTTTTTATTTTTTTTCCTGATTTTCAAATCTTTGAATTATTTGACAATTTAATCTCTAATCACCCCTTCTGACTTCGCTTGAATTATTTGACAATTTAATCTCTAATCACCCTTATTCCAAATCGTCTAACTTCTCGGCACGACACCCATCCTCTCACAAGTCTGCACCTGTTGTTTTCTTGACAATAGTAAGGTGTCAATCCTATTAACCCTTAGGTCTTCATGTCACATGATTTAATTTTCTAAATTCCAAACAATTATTACAATAAACAACAATAAATGATTAATAATAATATTGAATTTCAATTAAAATAAAACAATTATTATTATTATTTTATTTATTTTTTACCATTTGTTCATTTAATATGGCATAATTAATATCTTTAAATCCGTAAAGCGAAACATATGAGGAATCCAAATATGACATCATTTATTTATTATAAATAAAATTAATTTTCATAACACTTATTTTCGACATCTTATGCAAAAGTTATAGCTATTTTATTTTTTCATAACACTTTTTAAAGCTTGTTTTAACTCCAGATTTTTTGTGCATTCAACATCCCCATCCAAAGCCACATCATCAATCTTCAACCCTTTTCCACTTCATTCGCTATTTTTCATGCATTTATTAATTTTTTCGAGCTAAATGACCCTGAATTTGAAAAACACTACAAATGAACTCTAAAATGGTTGAAACTTGGCATGCTATCATCATTTCACCCATATAGTATGTGCTAAAAAGTTGATAGGGTTACGGTAAAAACTAGATGCACTTCGTCTACAAACCGGACAATCCCTTTCAAAGTATCAGGGTTTCGGACAAAAACTCATCTGTTACAAAGGCATTTCATTTTTTTAACTTATTTAAACTCCAGACTTTTGGTGCATTCAACAGGCACTATTCAAAGCTACATCATCAATTTTCAACCCTTTCCCACTTCATTTCCTATTTTTCATGCATTTATTGATTTTTTCTAGCTAAATGACCCCGAAATTGAAAAGCACTACAAATGAACTCCCAAAAGGTTTAAGCTTGTCATGGTATCGTAATTTCACCCACATAGCATGTGCAAAACAATTTATGAGAGGGTTAGGACAAAAGCTGGATGCACTTTGTGTACAAACTGGACAATCACTTTCGAAGTATGAGGGTTTCGGACGAAAACTCAACTGTTACAAAGGCATTTCATTTTTCAAAACTTATTTTAACTCCAGACTTTTGTGTATTCAACGTGCACCATCTAACATGTGCCTACGAGCAGAAAAAACTTAAATTTAAAACAATTTTTAAACTCAAGTTATTCACAATCTAGGGTTTGAAGTAAATTTGAACAAATTCAAATTTAAAACCATTCAAATTTGAAAACTAATTGCACAAACACAAACTAGACAAAATTTTGAATCTAATGCAAGAAGAATCACTCAAAAATATCAAATATCCTAAAATATATAAGCAATTCAAAACAGAAAACACAAAATGGCACCTATGTTGATGGTTACACCGTCGGCGTAGGTGAAATAAAAAAATTACGCCTATGCCGACGGTTACACCGTTGGCGTAGCTATAATAAACAAAATTGTGCCTACGCCGACGGTTATACCGTCGGCGTAGCCCTGCCTTCAGATGCACCAGGAGCTGCCACATGGCAGGGCTACACCGTCGGCATAGGTGCTGTTTTTTAATATATTTTTATTTTTTCGATTTTTTTATTTTTTTTCCTGATTTTCAAATCTTTGAATTATTTGACAATTTAATCTCTAATCACCCCTTCTGACTTCGCTTGAATTATTTGACAATTTAATCTCTAATCACCCTTATTCCAAATCGTCTAACTTCTCGGCACGACACCCATCCTTTCACAAGTCTGCACCTGTTGTTTTCTTGACAATAGTAAGGTGTCAATCCTATTAACCCTTAGGTCTTCATGTCACATGATTTAATTTTCTAAATTCCAAACAATTATTACAATAAACAACAATAAATGATTAATAATAATATTGAATTTCAATTAAAATAAAACAATTATTATTATTATTTTATTTATTTTTTACCATTTGTTCATTTAATATGGCATAATTAATATCTTTAAATCCGTAAAGCGAAACATATGAGGAATCCAAATATGACATCATTTATTTATTTTAAATAAAATTAATTTTCATAACACTTTTTTCGACATCTTATGCAAAAGTTATAGCTTTTTTATTTTTTCATAACACTTTTTAAAGCTTGTTTTAACTCCAGACTTTTTGTGCGTTCAACATGCACCATCCAAAGCCACATCATCAATCTTCAACCCTTTCTCACTTCATTCGCTATTTTTCATGCATTTATTAATTGTTTTGAACTAAATGACCCTGAAATTGAAAAACACTACAAATGTACTCTAAGAAGGTTAAAACTTGGCATGGTATCATCATTTTAATCATATAGCATGTGCTAAAAAGTTGAGAGGGTTACGGTAAAAAGTAGGTGCACTTCGTCTACAAACCGAACAATCCCTTTCAAAATATCAAGGTTTCGGACGAAAACTCATCTGTTAGAAACGCATTTCATTTTTTTAACTTATTTAAAATCCAGACTTTTGGTGCGTTCAACATGCACTATTCAAAACCACATCATCAATTTTCAACCCTTTCCCACTTCATTTCCTATTTTTCATGCATTTATTGATTTTTTTTGAGCTAAATAACCCCGAAATTGAAAAACACTACAAATAAACTTTGAAAAGGTCTAAACTTGGCATGGTGTCATAATTTCACCCACATAGCATGTGCTAAAAATTTGAGAGGTTACGACAAAAGCTAAATGCACTTTGTGTACAAACTAGATAATCTCTTTCGAAGTATCAGAGTTTCAGACGAAAACTCATCTGTTACAAAGGCATTTCATTTTTTCAAACTTATTTTAACTCCGGACATTTTGTGTGTTCAACATGCACCATGTAACATGTGCCTACAAGCAGAAAAATTTAAATTAAAAACAATTGTTAAACTCAAGTTATTCACAATCTAGGGTTTGAAGGAAATTTGAACAAATTCAAATTTAAACCATTAAAATTTGAAAACTAATTACACAAACACAAACTAGACAAAATTTTGAATCTAATGCAAAAAGAATCAATCAAAAACATCAAATATCCTAAAAGATATAAGCAATTCAAAACAGAAAACAAAATTGCACCTATGCCGACGGAATAAAAAAAACTGAGCCTATGCCTACGATGTAATCGTCGGCGTAGATGTAATAAAATATAAAATTGCACCTACGCCGACGGTTAAAAGGTATGCCAACGGCTTAACCGTCGGTGTAGCTGCGCCCCCGGATCCACACCTCCCGGATCGATGATGTGGCACCTGTCGCGGATCGATGACGTGGGCCATTGAACCTATGCCGACGGTGTAACCGTCGGCATAGATGTAATAAAAAACAAATTACACGACAGAAAGGTACGCCGACGGCATAACCGTTGGCATAGCTACGCCCCCGGATCCGCACCTCCTCGGATCGATGACGTGGCACCTGCCACGGATCGATGACGTGGTCCATCGAAGCTATGCCGACGGTGTCCGTCAGGGCCGTCGGCGTATCTTTGACAGCGTCAAACGGGCGTTACTCATCGAATGACCGGGCCCGCTGATATGCCAATGGGGTGCATCTACGCCAACGGCCTTTGTACGCCGACGATGGTCGTCGGCGTAGGCTAATCTACGCCGACGGTTATTAGTACGCCGACGGTGAGGCACTGGTGGTCGGCATAGGGTGACGTATGCCGACGGGGGCCATCGGCATAGTTTAGGCCGTCGGCAACGACCCTAATTCTGGTAGTGCTGCCTTACTATGTGCGTGCTTGCTGCTGTCGTACTACGTTCGCTGTTGCTGCTGTTGTACTACATGCGTGCTTGCTAGGTGCCGGGCTACTTTATTGATTTCCTTCCTCTTGTAGATGCACACACGCACTTAACATCCATCCCATGGAAGACCAACATCTGAATCACCACGACCAACAGAAGCAGCGCCATCGGAAGTCAATACAAGCAGACAACAACTGGATAAAGACCTGAATCTGTTTAAGATTTTTCTTATTGGTACAAAAAAATTACTTATATTTGTCGTATAACGTTCAACAATACTGAAATAACATATATTTTCGTAAAATATATGCGTGCAGAATAAGAAAATATGTGTGCTAGTTCACGTTTAGTGCCTAACAAAAAATTAGACCATGCCAGTGATAAATAAGGCAGATTAGTGTTCTTGCCTTTCAATTGTTATAAATCAGGCATCTCTGTATATTTTTATATTATTTACCACTTTACTCTCTAGCATAGTTGCAAATTAATAATTGACAATGTGTTTCTTCTTCAACGAGAACTGGTTGTTTGGTATAGTATGCGCGTGTGCATTTTTATTTGCAGCAGAACTTGTCTAAGTTACATGCACTCATGTTTGTTGCTATTAGGATCAAATATCAATGCTTGCATTTAGTAAAGAATCTCTCTCTCACAGGAGTGCAAATCTACATCCCTTTCTAGACATGTGACCATGCCTCGCTTACGACTGATCGGTGTTCATGAATTGGTTTTGCTGCATATGTTCATACATGTTCCTATATGAATTAATGTTGGATGTTTTTTGGTGTGTGCATGTGACATTCAAGTCACATTTTTGCAATATATGTTGGTAAATGGTGCCATTTGAAACTTCTGTGATTCGACACACCACATCAAGCTTTAGAAGTAGTTTTATTCCATGTACAAAAGCTGACAGGCAGAGGGAGAGGCACACAATTTTACCTTTGAATAACTAACTCCCTGAGCTAGAGGGGGAGGCACAAGATTTGACACGGAATAAGATGCTCCATTCGACATACCTGATGCTCTAAAATGAAATAATGAATGTGTAATTATCTGTAGCTTTGGATATTTAGAGGCACACACAGATAATGAAACAGTGTAACAATCTGCACTTCAAATTTTTTGGTGTTCTTATTTTGTTCTTGGGTAACAAATAACAATATTGGTGTTGTCATTGCACTTTGGGCTCCAATGAAATTCTTCTTTGTGTCAATCCTAATTCTCTGTCCAAAGTTGTTGTTTAACTGTATGCTGAGTTTTGTTAGTTGCTTTGCCCAGGTCTATCTCATGGACACCCAAATTGGTCTCCATTTTTCTCAACACCCAGATTTGGGAAACCGGAGGTTGGACATCTAGGATGGGACTGTGGATCCGTGGATATTGTTCTTTGGGGTATATCCAATTTCTTAATGCTCTAACAAGGTAGGTTATGTGGTTGTTCGAACTAATTTATGGAAATCAGTTGTAACCGATGGTGCCAATGTGCCAAGTATTGAAAAGTTGATTCATGCCTACATACCAAACTGGAGAAATAATGTATTATTGGACAACTGTAGAAGTATGTAGCTATTGTTTCTCAATGCATAACCATCCCTTCTTTTGTGTTCATAACATATCAGGAACACGGGACATATGATGATGGAATGAATCTTGTGCATTGCATTATGTATTATCTCCCTTTGTTAGACAAGTTTTTATTTTTTTTCTTGTTTGGCTGATATCCAAAGTACTTAAAATATCATTTTCACCCATAATTTGGTTGTCTTAATTAATACGGATCTACATGAAACTTATATGTACTAGATACTATGTTATTCTCGTTTGTAGCAGTGTAATAAGATTTAAGAATTTTACATTTGTTGCAATTCTCTTACTTATATCTATTCATATCTACAAATATCTAATGGCCTTGTAAATTATGCTAGGTATGATTGCATAGCGGGTTACTTGATGCTGCGATTACAATCCGCACGACATAATAGATATTTTCCATCATGAGGGCCGACGACAAGAACATGAATAACATCTTCAATCGTTTAAGTGTTCTGTTTGTGTCAACTGGATTGTACTATTTCCTAACTTTGTCGAGTGATATTTTGTCAATCCATGTTGTAAAATGATCATTTTATGGAGGATTTTGTAAACTGCTATGTTGTACTTACAATTGGATGTTGGTTATATATTGATTCACATGTGTACGTATGGAACTTTAGAAATACTGTCTTGGGTCAAAGTTAGCATTATGATTTGTGTAACGCTAACAAACTTGTTGAAAATTGCGCTATGTGAAATAAGCTAATGGGCTGAAATAAATTTAAACTGTGCCTAAATCCATGACGATTTCTATGACGAAAAATAGTATCCACCTAGGCAGCCATGTCATTCTAGTTAGTCAACTGAAAATCGTATGTGGCAGTGGTCCATGACGGATCATTCCGTCACCATGGTTTGGGCCTTGGGCGGGCCTAGGGCAGATCCATGATGACTCTATACCGTCATGGTCGATATGATGTCAAATTATGACGCGATATACATGACGGATTCCAAATCCGTCATCGATGGGCACCCATGACAATGTTTGCCTAGTCTATGACAGATTATAACCGTCATGTATTAACAGGTTTCTTTTAGTGCCTCCACCTCCTCGTCGGAATTGTTGTCCGGCCCGAGCATGCTGGGATTGAGTCGATCCCAGTATGCTGCGTTGACTGACGCTGGGACAACAATCACGACGTCGGCGACGTTCTCGGCCCTCGACGCAACACGCTTAGGATCTGGCTGGGCTGCCGGTTGGGTGGATGAGTGGTACATCCACCAACGTGAGCGCTGGCGAGGGTCGGGGGACATCTGCACTTCCCGCATTACCCATAGGAGGATCGTGGCGGGAGGGATGCTAATGTCGCCCGGGAACACGTGAAGCTTTTCCCCTCCGTCATGACATTGATGAGGCCGCGGGCAT
Source organism: Hordeum marinum (assembly GCA_022496015.1). NCBI lineage: Eukaryota > Viridiplantae > Streptophyta > Magnoliopsida > Poales > Poaceae > Hordeum > Hordeum marinum. Next base: position 341,398 of record JAAAWK010000567.1, read on the forward strand.
GGTTCCTCATCATCTGCACGGCTGGGAACCAATGCGTTATCTCCTTGTACTACGCGCGTAGCTCCTGGCGGTCGCCGACGAGCTCCTCGATGTCCTTCTGTCAGCCGATGCTCGCGTCCATGGCGACGGTGCTGGATTGGCTATAGGCGAGGGTTTCTAGACAGGGCAGTGGGGAGGGGAGTGCGGAGTGGCACGGGTTAGTGGGCAGAGCGAGCGGTGGGGGGACACGTCTTAACTACAACTAGAAACGCAAACGCCAACAAGTAGTGCAACGCACGGTTGCCCCGCACCGTATGCAACGCACGGTTGCGTCTTAACTACAATCTTCGATGTGTTCAATATGTAGGAAAGAATTACTAATCGAAGCAAATCACTAGTTCTATCTCACTCGCATTATACCCTCTGCATCTAGCTACAGGTCCTGGGTTCGAGCCCCAGGCCAAACATTTTTTTATTTGTATTATATTAGGGTTGTTCATTGTCACCTCTGCCACTCTTTGTCACCTCTAAAACTCTTTGCCACTGTTTTTTTGAGGCAAACACACGCTTTTTATTAACTCTGTTGCAAAATGTTTATAGGAATATTGATTGGATCATAGGGAATATCGAGCCAAATATGTCTACCAGCTCGTAGAGAAGAGGCACGGTTGGGCCGGATTTAATTAAACCCATCCCGTTACTTCAGAATGCTACCAAAAAAGGTGCTAAAAAGACCAGCCAATGAAAGCGCAGCCCACGGATCACTGACGTAGCCCTACTACCTGATACAGACCGTCCATTCACGGCGATCCAATTGTCCGGACTAGTGCGGGGTTTTGATGGGGTTTTGAGAGGTTTTCAAGGGTTAGGGTTGAGCATAACTAAGTCAAAAAAATCAAAAAAAAATATAAAACTTGTGCCAATCATCGTTCTATGTGACTAACTCGATAGGAAAAATAAGAAACCTGGACTATGGACTTTTCCATGAAAAATCCTTCACAAAGATGGCTATCAAGAACGAGGTTGTAGGGTTTTCAAGAGAAGTGAGCAAGGTTTTTTTTGTTCATCATGTCTAAAATATTAAAATCAATTTGAGTTGTTAGTATATGACAAAGTAAGAACATGTGCATTGGTTTTCCATTTTTTTTGATTTTTTTGAATTTTTAATGCTCATTTCAAACTTGATCAAACCTAAGTTTGACCAACATTTAAACAAGTTTCAAACATGAAAATGAAAAACCAATCCTGGATCCTTCTTAGTCACTCCAAAATGAAGCTTTTCTCACGTTTTTGAAAGTTTCAAGTTCAACATCCAAAACCACTTGTCTTCACACATGTGTTTAAACAACCCATTTCTAAGCAAGTTTTTTTGTCCACCATGTCTAAAACAGCAAAATCAATTTGAGTTGTTAGTATATGACAAAGTAAGAACATGTGCATTGGTTTTCCATTTTTTGATTTTTTACCTCATTTCAAAGTTGGTCAAACCTAAGTTTGACCAACATTTAAACAAGTTTCAAACATGAAAATGAAAAACCAAACCTGGATCCTTCTTAGTCACTCCAAAATGAAGCTTTTGTGAGGTTTTTGAAAGTTTCAAGTTCAACACCCAAAACCACTTGTCTTCGCACATGTGTTTAAACAACCTATTTCTAAGCAAGTTTTTTTGTCCACCATATCTAAAATAGTAAAATCAATTTGAGTTGTTAGTATATGACAAAGTAAGAACATGTGCATTGGTTTTCGATTTTTTTATTTTTTTTGAATTTTTTATGCTTATTTAAAACTTGGTCAAACCTAAGTTTGACCAACATTTAAACAAGTTTCAAACATGAAAATGATAAACCAAGCCTGGATTCTTCTTAGTCACTCCAAAATGAAGCTTTTGTGAGGTTTTTGAAAGTTTCCAGTTCAACATCCAAAACCACTTGTCTTCACACATGTGTTTAAACAAACCATTTCTAAGCAAGTTTTTTTGTCCACCATGTCTAAAACAGCAAAATCAACTTGAGTTGTTAGTATATGACAAGTTAACAACGTGTGCATTGGTTTTCCATTTTTTGATTTTTTTTTGAAATTTTTATACTCATTTCAAACTTGGGTAAACCTAAGTTTGACCAACATTTAAACAAGTTTCACACATGAAAATTAAAAACCAAGCCTAGATCCTTCTTAGTCACTCCAAAATGAAGCTTTTGTGAGGTTTTTGAAAGTTTCAAGTTCAACACCCAAAACCACTTGTCTTGACACATGTGTTTCAAATTAGCTCCAAAGATAGGGTAAACAATCCATTCCTAAGCAAGTTTTTTGTCCACCATTTCTAAAACAGCAAAATCAATTTGAGTTGAACATGTGCACTGGTTTTCCATTTTTTTATTTTTTTATATTTTTATGCTCATTTCTAAGTTTGACCAACATTTAAACAAGTTTCAAACATGAAAATGGAAAACCAAGCCTGGATCCTTCTTAGTCACTCCATGTATGAATTCAAACTCCAAATATGAATTTCAAATGAACCATATATGCATTTGCCTCTGTTCCTCCACTTTAAATTGGTTTGTCATGAAAACAAATTCCATATTCAGAATTCTTGAATTTTTCTGATCATTCTACATAGATAATTTATTTCATTTGTAGTTTCGGTTTAAAAGATATTGAGTTTACAAGTTTATTGCATTTTTTGGACTATTTAGGAAATAGAAAAGGTTTATTAATGTTGACGTGGGGGGCTGACCGGTCAATCTGACCCGTGGGCCAGGAATGTGAGTGTCACTAGTTGAATCCTACACTCTACTTATACGGTCAAATGTGTCGTACCCTAGCTATTTCCACATCCAGATGTGCGCCACACTCGCCGCCGGCGACCACAAATACCACGCAATCCAGCTCGGCCGTCGGACATCAAGCATGAGGCCCGGATCTTCCAGCTTGCGCGGCAGCCATTCCGGCGGCGGAAACCGCTTCGACGAGGATCAGAATGGGGCGAAGCGGCCGGCGCCCGAGTCTGACCCCGAATGAGCGGCACGGGTTACTTCCGACGATGGTCGGAAGCGCGGCGCGTGCAAGTACACCAACTGGGGGCTCGCCCGGCTGCGTGCGTTCGCACGGCGCCAGGTTGAGGAGTATGACCGTTAGATGGCGGCGGCGGCGCGAGGCGACCGCCTACTAGCTCCTCTGGCATGGGTGGCGCGGGGAGCTCCGCCAGTGCACGCGCACCGCTGCTGCCTCCGAAGAGGGAGGGGGAGGAGCAAGGCTTGGCACCGTGCCCCGGGCGCCTCGGCTTTCTGCCGGGAGACTATGTCGACGACGACGACCACAACGGCGTCATCGCCGAGATTATGGAGCACACCAAGGACGAGCCGCAGTAGCTCGTCACGCGCCGGCAGATGGAAGAGGAGCTCGACTAGTTGTGCCTCCAGCAAGCCATCGAGCAATCCCGCGCCGACGCATGGTGGGGCCCCTCCGACTCCGACTCCGACTGAGTGCCGCAGCCGCCTCGTCGGGGTCACACCCCTGGGGCTCAGGTGAGCCCAATTTTGGAGATATAACTTGTTCGGGAACGTTGCATGGAAACAAAAAATTTCCTACGCACACGCAAGATCTATCCATGGCGATGAGCATCTACGAGATGGAGAGTGGATCTACATACCCTTGTAGATCGCTAAGCGGAAAGCATTAAGAAACGCGGTTGGTGTAGTCGAACATCTTCGCGATCCAAATCGACGAGCATCCCGCGATCTCATCACGATCCGTCCCGCGATCCAATCACGATCCGTCCTGCGAACTCATCACGATCCGTCCTGCGATCTCATCATGATCCGTCTCGCGATCTTGATCACGGTCCTTCCGATCTAGCGCCGAACGGACAGCACCTCCGCGTTCAGCACACGTACAGCTTGATGATGATCTCCGCCTTCTTGATCCAGCAAGAGGGAGCGGAGAGGTAAAATAGTTCTCTGGCAGCATGACGGTGCTTTGGCGATGGTGGTGGAGCTATTCCGGTAGGGCTTCGCCTAAACACTGCAAAAATCCGATCTAGAGGAGAAACTATGCACTAGAGGAACGGGTAGCACGTGGCTGAAAATCTAGTGCAAAAACCCTAAAACATCTAGTATATATAAGAGGAAGAGAGAGGAGGAGGCTTGGCTCAGGGCAAAGCCCTCTAGTCTTCGGCCGACTTGGGAGGAGAGGAGGAATTCTCCTCCAATCCTAGTAGGACTAGGACTCCTTCCTATTTTCCCTTTTTTTTGCCTTTTTCCACCTTTTCTCTTTTGGCTTTTCTCTCCCAGCTGCATGGGCCTTGTGTGGGACTTCCACGAGCCCACTAAGGGCTGGTATTCACTCTCCCACAGCCCATGTAGCCTCTTGGGTCGAAATACCCCTCCGGATGGTCTCCCGGTACACTACCGGCAATCCCGGTACACTACCGATGAGCCTAAAACTTTTCCGGCGACCAAAATAGGACTTCCTATATATCAATCTTCCCCTCCAGACCATTTCGGAGCTCCTCATGATGTCCGGGATCTAACCCGGGACTCTGAACAACCTTCAGTCACCATCATACATAACTCTATACTACCAAAACGTCACCAAACCTTAAGTGTGCAGACCCTGCGGGTTCGAGAACTATGTTGACATGACCGAGACACCTCTATGGTCAATAAAAAAATAGCGGGACCTGGATGCCCATATTGGTTCCTACATATTCTACGAATATCTTTATTGGTCGAACCTCTATGTCAAGGATTCAGTTAATCATGTATGATGTTCCCTTTGTTCTTCGGTATGTTACTTGCCCAAGATTCGATCGTCGGTATCTCCATACCTAGTTCAACCTCGTTACCGGCAAGTCTCTTTACTTGTTCCGTAATACAAGATCCAGTGACTAACACTTAGTCTCATTGCTTGCAAGTCTTATTGTGATGTTGCATTATCGAGTGGGCCCTAAGATACCTCTCTGTCACACGGAGTAACAGATCCCAGTCTTGATGCATGCCAACCCAACAGACACCCTCGGAGATACCTGTAGAGCACCTTTATAGTGACCCAGTTACGTTGCGACGTTTGATACACACAAGGCACTCCTCCGGTGTATGTGAGTTGCATGATCTCATGGTCATAGGAACATATACTTGACATGCAGAAAACAGTAGCTATACACTGACACGATCATATGCTACGTTTGCAGTTTGGGTCTTGTCCATCACAACATTCTCCTAATGATGTGATCCCATTATCAAATGTCATCTCATGTCCATGGCTAGGAAACCTTAACCATCTTTGATGAACGAGCTAGTCTATTAGAGGCATACTAGGGACATGGTTTTGTCTATGTATCCACAGATGCATCTAAGTCTCCGATCAATACAATTATAGCATGGATAATAAACGATTATCATGAACAAGGAAATATGATAATAACTAATTTATTATTGCCTCTAGGGCATATTTCCAACAGTCTCCCACTTGCACTAGAGTCAATAATCTAGTTCATATCACCATGTGATTCGCATTGTTATGAATCTAACACCCAATGAGTTCTGGGGCTCGATCATGCTTTGATGTGAGAGAGGTCTTATAGTCAGCGGGTCTGCGACATTCAGATCCGTGTGCTCTTTGCAAATCTCTGTGTCAAACTATAAACACTCCTACCGCACTCCACCTGGTACTATTCCAAATGGCTGCTCCACTACACGTAGCCAGATTGCTACTACGAGTCATCCGGGTTGGTGTTAAAGCTTGCATCGACGTAACTCTTTACGATGAACTCTTTATCACCTCCATAATTGAGAAACATCTCCTTAGTCTTTTAGTTACTAAGGATAATCTTGACCGCTGTCCAGTGATCCACTCCTGGATCACTCTTGTACCCCTTGACGGACTCATGGCAAGGCACACACAGGTGTGGTACACAGCATGTCATACTATATAGAGCCTATGGCTAAGGCATAGGGGACGACGTTCGTCATTTCTCTTTCTTCTGCCGTTGTCAAGCTTTGAGTCTCACTCAACTTCACACCTTACAAATCAGGCAAGAACTCTTTCTCCGACTGATCCATTTTGAACTCTTTCAAAATCTTGTCAAGGTATGTACTCATTGAAAGTCTCATCAAGCATCTTGATCTATCTCTATAGATCTTGATGCTCAACAATTAGGTAGCTTTATCCAGGTCTTCCTTTGAAAATCACTTTTTCAAACAACCATTTATGCTTTCCAAAAATTCTACATTATTTCTGATCAACAATATGTCATCCACATATACTTATCAGAAATTCTATAGTGCTCCCACTCACTTTATTGTGAATACAAGTTTCTCATAGACTTTGTATAGACCCAAAAACTTTGATCACCTCATCAAAGTGTATATCCAACTCTGAGATGCTTGCTTCAGTCCATAGAAGGATCACTGAAGCTTGCACACCTTTTAGCATCCTTAGGACTAACAAAACCTTTTGGTTGTATCACATACAACCTTTCCTCATGTAAACCGTTAAGGAAACGATGTTTTGACATCCATCTGCCAGATATCATAATTGAAAAATGCAGCAACTACTAACATAATTCCAACAGACTTTAGCATCGCTACGAGTGAGAAAGTCTCATCGCAGTCAACTCTCTTTTGAACTTGTCGGAAACTTCTTTGTGACAAGTCGATCTTTCTAAATGGTGACATTCACCATCGCGTCTGTCTTCATCTCAAAGGTCCATTTGTACTCGACGACCTGCCGTCCAACGAGCAAGTCTACCAAAGTCTATACTTGGTTTTCATATATGGATCCTTTCTCGGATTTCATGGCCTCTAACCATTTGTCGGAATCCGGGCCCATCATCGCTTCTCCATATCTCGTAGGTTCATCATTGTCCAACAACCTGACCTCCAAGACAGGGTTGTCGTACCACTCAGGAGCAATACGCATCCTTGTCGACCTACGAGGTTTGATAGTAACTTGATCCGAAGCTTCATGATCATCATCATTTACTTCCTCTTCAACTGACATAGGTTCCACAGAAACATCTTTCTGCGCTGCGCTACTCTCTGGTTGAAACAAAGGTTCAACAACCTCATCAAGTTCTATCTTCCTCCCACTCAATTATTTCGAGAGAAACTCTTTCTTGAGAAAGGACCCAGTTTTAGCAACAAACATATTATGCTTGGATCTGAGATAGAAGGTTCACCCAACTGTTCTTAGGGTATTCTATGAAGATGCATTTGTCCGCTTTGTGTTCGAGCTCATTAGGTGAAAACATTTTCCACATAAGCGTCGCAGCACCAAACATTAAGAAATGACAGCTTAGGTTTCTATCAAACCATAATTCACACGGTGTCATCTCAACTGATTTAGATGGTGCCCTATCTAAAGTGAATGTAGTTGTCTCTAATGCATCAGCCCAAAACTATAGTAGCAAAACGGTAAGAGACATCATAGCACGCACCATATCCAATAGGGCATGACTATGATGTTCGGACACACCATCACACTATGGTGTTCCAGGTGGCGTGAGCTGTGAAACAACTTTCACATTGTCTAAAGTTGTATGCCAAACTCGTAACTCCAGTATTCACCTCCACGATCATATCGCTGACATTTTTATCTTGATGATCTTAAACTTCACTCTGAATTTGCTTGAACTTTTCAAAAGATTCAGACTTTGTGTTTCATTAAGTAAATATACACTATATCTACTGAAATCATCAGTGAAGGTAAGAAAATAACGATATCCACCGCACGCTACAAGACTCATTGGATTGCATACATCAACATGTATCATTTCCAATAAATCACTTGCCTGCTCCATCAAACCGGAAAACGGGGTCCTTTGTCATCTTGCCCAAGAGGCATGGTTCGCATGTCTCAACCGATTCAAAATCTAATGATTCCAAAGATCCATCAGCATGGAGTTTCTTCATGCGTTTTATACCAACATGACATTCAACGGCAATGCCACAAGTATGTGGTACTATCATTATTAACTTTGTAACTTTTGGCATCAATGTTATGAACATGTGTATTACTACGATCAAGATTCAACAAACCATTCTCACTAGGTGCATGACCATTGAAGGTATTATTCATGTAAACAGAATAACCATTATTCTCTAACTTAAATGAATAACCGTGTTGCAATAAACACGATCTAATCATGTTCATGCTCAACGCAAAACACCAAATAACATTTATTTAGGTTCGTCACTAATCCCGAAGGTAGAGCGTACGATGTTGATCACATCAACCTTGAAAACATTTCCAATACATCGTCACCTCACACTTAGCTAGTCTCTGTTTATTTCATAGCTTTTATTTCGAGTTACTAACATTTAGCAACTGAACCGGTATCCAATACCCAGGTGCTACTAGGAGTACTAGCAAGGTACACATCAATAACATGTATATCAAATATACTTATGTCGATGTTGCCAGCCTTCTTATCTACCAAGTATCTAGGGTTGTTCCACTTTAGCGACCGTTCTCCTCATAATAGAAGCACTTAGTCTCGGGTTTGGGTTCAACTTTGGGTTGCCTCACTGGAGCAGCAACTGACTTGCCATCCATGAAGTTTCCCTCCTTGCCCTTGCCCTTCTCGAAACTAGTGGTTTTACTAACCATCAACACTTGATGATCCTTCTTGATTTCTACCTTCATGGTGTCAAACATCACGAATAGCTCAGGGACCATCATTTCCATCCCTGATAGTTTATAGTTCATCACCAAGTTCTAGTAGCTTAGTGACAGTGACTTGGAGAACCATATCAATCACTATCTTATCTGGAAGATCAACTCCACCTCGATTCAAGCGATTGTAGCACCCAGACAATCTGAGCACATGCTCAATGATTGAGCTATTCTCCTTCATCTTGCAGGCAAAGAATCTTGTTGGAGATCTCATATCTCGCAACACGGACACAAGCCTGCGATCCTAATTTCAGCTCTTAGAACATCTCATATGTTCTGTGACGTTTCAAAACGTTTCAGAGCCTCAATTCTAAGACGTAATGCATGACGTACTAAACTATCAAGTAGTCATCAGAACGTTCCTGTCAGATGTTCATAACATCTACAGACGACGCTTGAGGGGTTGGCGCACCAAGCAGTGCATTAAGGACATAAGCCTTCTATGCAGCAATGAGGACAATCCTCAGATCACGGACCCTGTCCGCAATATTGCTATCATTATCTTTCAACTCTATTTCTCTAGGAACATATAAAAATACAAGGGAGCTACAGCGCGAGCTAGTAATCTACAACATAACTTGCAAAGGAACTACTGACTAAGTTCATGATAATGAGTTTAATTAATCATATTACTTAAAAACTCCCACTCAAATTGACATCCCTCTGGTCATTCGAGTGATACATGATCCAAATTCATCAACTCAAGTCCGATCATCACGTGAGTTGAGGTGGTTTCAATGGTGAACATCATCATGTTGATCATATCTACTATATGACTCATGTTCGACCTTTCGGTCTCTTGTGTTCCGAGGCCATGTCTGTACATGCTAGGCTCGTCAAGTTTAACCCGAGTGTTCTACATGTGCAACACTGGCTTACACCCGTTGTATGTGAACGTAGAGTCTATCACACCCGATCATCACGTGGTGTCTCAACACGACGAACTTTTGCAATGGTGCACACTCGGGGAGAACACAATTTATCTTGAAATTAAGTGAGGGATCACCTTTTAATGCTATCGTCGTCCTAAACAAAACAAGGTGCATAAAAGGATTAACATCACATGCAAATCATAAGTGACATGATATGGCCATGAACTTGTGCTTTTGATCTCCATCTTGAAAGCACGGGCATGATCTCCATCGTCACCGACACGACACCATGATCTCCATCATCTTGATCTCCATCAACATGTCGCCATCGGGGTTGTCGCGCCCATCATGCTTCTACTACTATTGCTACCATTTAGCGATAAAGTAAAGCATTGCATAGCGCTTAATGATTGACACGCATGTCATACAATAATTCAAGACAACCCTATGGCTCCTGCCGGTTGCCGTACTCATCAACATGCAAGTCGTGATATTCTATACATCACATGATCATCTCATACATCACATATATCACATCATGTAATTGGCCATACCACATCACAACATACCCTGCAAAAATAAGTTAGACGTCCTCTAATTGTTGTTGCATGTTTTACGTGGCTGCTATGGGTATCTAGAGAGAACAATTCTCACCGACGCATAAACCACAACGGTGATACATTAGTTGCTTTTCAACCTTCTCAAGGACCGCCTTTGTCGAATCCGATCCAACTAAAGTGAGAGAAACTGAGACCCGCCAGCCATCTATGCAACAAGTTCTCGTAAGCGTACAAGTAATGTTGGTCCGGGCCACTTCATCCCACAATACCGCTGAACCAAAAAACGACCAAGGGAGGAAGCAATCTAAGCATCAACGCCCACAAACTCTTTGTGTTCTACTCGAGATCTCATCTACACATAGACCTAGCTCATGATGCCACTGTTGGGGAACGTTGCATGGAAAACAAAAATTTTCCTACGCACACGCAAGATCTATCCATGGTGATGAGCATATACGAGAGGGATAGTGGATCTACATACCCTTGTAGATCGCTAAGCGGGAAGCGTTAAGAAACGCGGTTGGTGTAGTCGAACGTCTTCACGATCCAAATCGCCGAGCATCCCGAGATCTCATCACGATCCGTCCCGCGATCCAATCACGATCCGTCCCCCGAACTCATCACGATCCATCCCGCGATCTCATCACGATCCGTCTCGCGATCTTGATCACGGTCCTTCCGATCTAGTGCCGAACAGACAGCACCTCCGCGTTCAGCACACGTACAACTTGATGACGATCTCCGCCTTCTTGATCCAGCAAGAGGGAGTGGAGAGGTAGAAGAGTTCTTCGGCAGGATGATGGTGCTTTGGCGATGGTGGTGGAGCTATTCCGGCAGGGCTTCACCTAAGCACTACAGAAATCCGATCTAGAGGAGAAACTATGCACTAGAGGAACAGGTAGCACGTGGCTGAAAATCTAGTGCAAAACCCCTAAAACCTCTAGTATATATAAGAGGAAGAGAGAGGAGGAGGCATGGCGCAGGGCAAAGCCCTCTAGGCTTCGACCGACTTGGGTGGAGAGGAAGAATCCTCCTCCAATCCTAGTAGGACTAGGACTCCTTCCTATTTTGCCTATTTTGCCTTTTTTCCACCTTTTCTCTTTTGGCTTTTCTTTCCCAACCACATGGGCCTTGTGTGGGACTTCCACCAGCCCACTAAGGGCTGATATTCACTCCCCTACATCCCATGTAGCCTCTTGGGTCGAAATACCCGTCCCGATGGTCTCCCGGTACACTACCGGCACTCCCGACACACTACCGATGAGCCCGAAACTTTTCCGGCGACCAAAATAGGACATCCTATATATCAATATTTACCTCCAGACCATTCCGGAGCTCCTCATGACGTCCGGGATCTCATACGGAACTCCGAACAACCTTTGGTCACCACCATACATAAATCTATACTATCGAAACGTCACCAAACCTTAAGTGTCCAGACCCTGCGGGTTCGAGAACTATGTAGACATGACCGAGACACCTCTACGGTCAATAACCAATAGAGGGACCTAGATGCCCATATTGGTTCCGACATATTCTACGAAGATCTTTATCGGTCAAACCTCTATGTCAAGGATTCAGTTAATCCCGTATGATGTTCCCTTTGTTCTTCGGTATGTTACTTGCCCGAGATTTGATCGTCGGTATCTCCATACCTAGTTCAACCTCGTTACCGGCATGTCTCTTTACTCGTTCCGTAATACAAGATCCCGTGACTAACACTTAGTCACATTGCTTGCAAGGCTTATTGTGATGTTGCATTACCGAGTGGGCCCTGAGATACCTCTTCGTCACACGGACTAACAAATCCCAATCTTGATCCATACCAACCCAACAGATATCCTTGGAGATACCTATAGAGCACCTTTATAGTCACCCAGTTACGCTGCGACGTTTGATACACACAAGGCACTCTTTCGGTGTCCGTGAGTTGCATGATCTCATGGTCATAGGAACATATACTTGACATGCAGAAAACAGTAGCAATAAACTGACACGATCATATGCTACGTTTGCAGTTTGGGTCTTGTCCATCACACCATTCTCCTAATGATGTGATCCCGTTATCAAATGACATCTCATGTCCATGGCTAGGAAATCTTAACCATCTTTGATCAACGAGCTAGTCTATTAGAGGCATACTAGGGACATGGTTTTGTCTATTTATCCACACATGCATCTAAGTCTCCGATCAATACAATTATAGCATGGATAATAAACAATTATCATGAACAAGGAAATATGATAATAACTAATTTATTATTGCCTCTGGGGCATATTTCCAACATAACTAGGGGTAGAAACTGTGGGGGATATAACCCGTGTATATTTATATAATCGAAGTACTCAGTGTGGCTTTTGCTCCGACGAGCCCACCATTAGAACTACGGGTACTAATCGTGTGTAATCGAACCTATGTGTGCTAAAATCTATCTATGTTGTCTGAATTTGGTCGATTTCGGTTGAATGCTTGTAAATATGATTGTCTGAATCGGAGCTCGCCGGCGTTGTCGTTCTTCGTCGCCGGAGAAGAAGAAGAGGGAGGATGCGCGCGCAGGGGAAAACGGTTTAACACCATGTGGGTCCCACGCCGAGGTGGATAAGCTGTGGGTCCCGCCCGGCTCCACCTAATCCTTACAGAGATTGTGCTTAAGGTCCATGTCGTGCCTGGGCTATTTGTGCGCAGAGAGGTATCACACCAGAGCTGTTCTTGGGAACGATGTCGCTTTACAGCCAATTCGTACGAAAAACGTCGCACAGGAGCTATTGACCCTTCCTCTCGGTACATCGGTAAGTTTGCCAGTCCACGGTTTCTTCATGGACGCGTGACTCCGGAGCTATCTCGTCGCAACGCATGGTCTCTTTTACTACTTGATTAAATGAAACGAAGCACATCGACCGGCTGACCGTTGATCTTGCCTCTTGCGTTACATTTTTATTTACTTCCTCATTACACCACTAATTTGGTTGATTGCGCGAAACACAAATTTGTTGTAATTGTGTGATCAGGGGTGTACTAGTGCAGTGGACGTGGCTGCAAAGCTCACGTCTGCAATGTATTTGTATACTTCACTCGGTCTTGCCGGTGACCATGGAGATGCCGGTGTTGCGACCGAACCTGGAGACGGCGCAGTCAGAAGCAAAGATGTCGGAGGAGACATAGTTCGGCGCGCCGCCCATGATGGGCATGCTGGCGCGCACGCTCATCTCGTTCACGTAGTCCGAGCGGTATGTCTGGCCCAGCACGCCGTGAACGTCGTCGGTGAGGTCGTGGAACTTGAACCCGATGTCCAGGTGCGCGAGGCTGTCGCCCGACCCCGCGACGCCGTAGTTGTGGATGCGCGAGTCCTCCTCGGTGATGGGCACCACGTTGGCCATGATGTCGAACATGCCCCTCAGGTGCACCCTCACCCCGTTGGTCACCGCCGTCCTCGTGACGGTCAGCCCTGGCACCGCGGCCGACTGCCACAGCGCGCCGGACTCGGTTGGGATCTTGATGGCCGCATCGTCGAATGACATCTCAAGGTGGTCGACGTCGTTGTTCCAGCTAGTGGTCTTCCGAGCTCCCATGAAGAGACGGTGGTGGGCGAAGCGGATGCCGAGTGCCTGGATCCAGGTGAAGTCGCGGCTCATGGAGGGGTTGCGCTTGCCGATGAAGTGGGCGTTGATGTGGAGGTCGGCGTCGGAGACGATGCAGAAGTTCTGATCCTTCTTGCCGTGGAAGTAGAAGTTATTGCCATCGCCGCCGGTGAAGCGCGGGTCACCGCAGGACACGCCCGCGTAGAAGTCGCACACTGGAATCCGCACACGAACCAAAAGTAAAGTCAATGACAGTATGACACCACATACATACATACATAGATACATATACAGAGAAGATGTCATGCATGGTGAGAGTCTCCTCAAACGTACTGCAGTATGTCTTGCAGCTGGGGCAGAGGACGATGCACTGGTTGGGGCAGCGCTTGTCGCACTTGCCCATGCAGCCTGCCTTCTTGCCGTTGGTGTCCTTGCACGACAGCTGCTGGCTCCTCTGCCCGAACTTCCCCGGGGTGATCATGTGGTAGTTGGGCGGCAGCTTCCTCGGCGGCTGGGCCTGGACGCCGGCGGCGGCCGCCAGGGCGCACACGGCCACCAGAGCGGCCACCGCAGCAACGAGTTGCCGCGCCATGGATCGTGCTCGTCGGTATCGAGCACTCTGCTCAGATGATGGGTCGTCCTGTGGTGGTGGTGACTGGTGAGGTGTTTGTCGCATGTGAACGTGGAGACTTATAGGGGAAAGTTCTTTCTTCCCCCCCTGCAGGCCAGCATTCTCCGGAGACGCTTTGCGTTCACCTGCATGTTTCGTAGTACGTGTGACAGATCGAAAATCACGCTAAAAGCATGCATCCCGCCGTCGATCGCGGTTAGGTCAACGAGCCATGCATGTGATAGATATCTGGCGTTGCATTCCCTACTGGTAGTATTTGTCTTCTCCAACACAACACGTACGCACACGCACGTACATGACTACATGTAGCTCACAACAGACATCGGAGCCTCGCAGGCCCCATCAGTCTGCAGTTCGCAACACGTGGCACATGAGGTGTACTTTTTACATAGATGTATAGGCTTATACATACACATATACACTCGTCGTAATGAATGTACGTACGTTTTATTTTTATGAATACTTTCGAGAAACCGAATCGAGACAAATTAACAAAGTCATTGAAACCTTTTACAGTACATCAAATCAATATACGCGGTTTATTTTTTGTGCTTGGATGACCCAGATTTGGAAATACTATTGCAGATTTTCGATAGTATATTTTGTGATCAGGGACAGTTTCGATAGTATTGCGACCAAGACCGAATTAACTCGCGTAATGATAGCATAAGAGATTAATGGCTGTCATAAATCATAATTGCCTCCTACATGCAGCGTCAAAGAGCACATCCGGCGTTCTAGGTTGGTTATGCATTGGCCATTGCATGCACTGGCACGAACATGCATTGCGGCATTAAAGAGATGAATTAGTTGTTAGTTGAGACATGAAAGCGGGCTTATTTGAAAAGGAGGAGGATAATGCGAGACGACTTGTGGAAGAACGGACCTTGGGCACCGTTTGAAGATCATGCGACAGAGAGATGGTCGACGGGCGGAGCGGAGTGGTTGCACCGTCAAAGATCTTGGGGCGGCGACCGGAGACTGAGAGACGGAGCGGCCGGCCCCGTGCGACTAGACGGCGCCGGACTGCTTGGGCGGCTGACGAATTGCCTAAGAATGAAGGGCAGACGTACGAACTAAGATGAAGGAGAATTCTTTTCTTCACAGATCCGATTACCTACGTTATTAATCATTAAAATTACAATTAACATTAAAAAAGAAAAATCTACCCTAACAGCAAATTACCCAAATGTCCAAGGAAGAAAATAAATCAAGGACCAATAATGACCATCGGATCAGTTATATACTACCTACTATTTCCGATAGTATGATGCACCGTAAAAAGTCTCAAGTCATACGTATGTCTTAGTAGTCAATGGAAACGTGTCCTCTTAATTTCCAACGAACGTACATCGTCGAAAGGACTAAAATCAATCAAATAAATAAATAAATATCAATGCCAAGTATAGAACTTACACATTGATGGACTGAAGATAGCAATGTCCATCTAACCATACAAACAGAGACATGTATATTATTTAAAGCGTGAACTTTGCAGTATCTTGCAACTCATGAGTTCCTCTTCGACTTCACGGACCATGATATGGCTTCATGGATTGGTCTTCTTTTTGCTGCGAATGTTCATGGATTTGTCTTTGATTCTACTTCATCGAATAGTATTAAACTTGGGTCAATGGGGAATCCATGGCGTGATTCAGAGCCAACGGATGAAGTGGCCGGTTGACTTGCGGGAGAGGTACTGCTTTTGTGGAGCACCTTTTGACCGTCTTAATCAATCCCTGACAGGCCATCATGAACAGCTCCAATCTTGTGTTACTAATCAATCTAATCTAATACACCATCCGGATGGAATATTTAACTAGCTAAACACGTACTATATGCCATAAAAAACACATATTTATTATGACATACAACACATTTTTCGCTAGTCAAATCAATGTCTGACATTTTATAAAACATAATCAGGGATAGACTCTGGGGTTTCATTTCATATAAAAATGAAACCAAAATATTTCTTACAACCTCATGGCCATGCCCAACGAATATTCTCATCTGAAGCGAGTACACTGTTCTCGGGCAGTCCGTGGGTTTTTGTGCTTTTTTAGGCGCTTATTTATTTTTTGGTTTTATTCTCATTCAGGCTAACCAATCATAACGCCAATTAGGTAGTTGCTCACTACCTATTGAATATCTCAAACCTACGAGTTGCATAACAAAACTGTAATTTCACCCATCCATACTACTAAGGGCCGTCAAAAATAAAAAGGGCAACAATAGACAATGGACCCAGTTAGGGCAATAGATTATAATGATTCGTCACGTTCGAGCAGATATATAGGTCATAGTAATACCTAGACCCGGGCATGGACAACAGGGCCAGGCTAACCTGGCCCGAAAGCCCCACATCTGGGCCAGGCCCAGGCTCAGCATTCCGTCCGAAGCCCGATCCGAAAACCTAAAAATAAGCCTGAAGAAGTCATAACTCATTATTTTATTCAAAATACCAGTATAATATATTTTTAAAATATCCCAAAAATCATTATTCTAATAGAAAGGCACTGTTCATGTGCTTTGGGCCAGGCTCGGGCTTGTGATTTTGAGGTCGGGCTTTGCAAATGCCAACCTTTACTAAGACCTACTCCCTCCGTTCCTTTACACAAGGAGTATTTATCTTTTTCGAAACTCAAACTGGTGCATGTTTCGCCTAGTTTTTAGAAAAATATATAAATATTCATAATACGAAATTTATATCATTTGATATAATGAAAATTAGTTTCATACTTTATCTACTAGATATTATAAATGTTGTTATTTTACTTTATAATCTTGGTCACACATTCACATGGATGACTTCTGCGGAGACCAATACACCTTATATTCTAGAATGAAGGAAGTATATTCCAATATTAAATGGTAAGGCACCTGTACTTCAATGGTCTACCCTCCCGGTCATTGTGCAATCTAATTCAATGGGTGCTCTATCTGCATTACGTGATGATTCACTAGCCAAGTCTACTTATGGACACTTGTTGAAGGAAATTAAAACTTTGATGAAAGAACAGGAGTTTATCTAGATGAAGATAGCAAGATCACCAAAATATGTTTTCTTACTGCTAGCTGATTATGCCCGAAAAGAATGCAGCACCGTATGTTGGTTGCAACGCGATCCGCCTTTTATTAGTGACCTTGTATAATCATACGGTAAACCTATTACAATGAAATTAAATCTCCTTTTTCACCAAAAATATATATCCTATATTCCATGAAGGAGTCGTTCAACTTCTGCTAGGTTGTTACCTGAGATTCTGTCATTTCGTTTGCTTTGTTGCGTGGAACATTTGGAATGAGGGTTAATTTATGAAAGAGAATGAGGTACATCCTGGGCCACCAGGCTTTGAGCCAGGGTGATAGACGAAAAGCCCATGAAGTTCAGGTTATAAGAAATGAAGACGGATTTCATACTTCACCGTCGTCGTCTGACTTTGTTCTATTTCATGGTTGACTGGTATACCAAGATGCATTTACACATTTTTTATTGCACAATGTAGCTCCGGAGATATCAAACCGTCCTAAACCAGAACTCACATAATTTCTCAAATGTGCAACATTATTGCTTTATGAATTGTTATTGAATAGATTGGGCGTCTAAAATGGTAGTAATGGACATAACAATTCTCTGCGACTAAGAAATATACTCGTAGCTATTGAGTGTAGATTACAAACTCACATTTTAATACCCTATCATGTTTTTTTTTCTGAAAAGGAGGATGACCACGGCCTCTGCATCTGGAAAATGCATGCATCCACTTTATTAATTATTCATAAAGACCTTATAAAGTAATACATCGATATGTCTGAAGCCGCCATCTTAGCAACATCTGTCGCTACTCCTATTCATTGATGAAGGGGTGCAGAAAGTATGAGCCAAATACCTAGACCTCTCACCTAAGCCTACCATGTAAAGCCGAAAGCCTCAACCAAGCCACATATCAGGTTTGGGGCACAAACCGGTTCGACGCACTCATAGGTCGTCACCGCCCACTTCCATCGATCCATCTTCAGAGCATATATTGATGCATCAACCTTGCCAGACTTGTTGTCGACGCCACCATGGCGCCATACAACACCTCCTCCCTACGCGCGTCCTTCATCACACATCCGTCGTCGAGGCCGTGTTGCGCCACGCCGCCGAGACTCCACGTTGCGATGCGTCACATGGAACACCACTCCACCACAGAAGCCGTCCACTGGTCCCTCGAGCCTATGCATACCTCCAAGAATGACGCCCCCAAGAGGGATACAACACAAGAGCGTCGTCGTCATCCGACCGGCCGATCTAGGGTTTCGCTCGGAGGTAGCAGATAGGGGTCTAGAGCTTCTCCACGACGATGCAGTCATGAAGGGGATGACACAAAAAACGCCATCATCGCCAACCTTGGCAACATGCCAAGAGTAGGGTTTTCACCTGGATCCACACGAGGAACCTTCATCCAGCCTCGTGTGCATGGGACCGCCACCGAACACCGTTGTCACACATGGAGCGAGCCACACCAGCCAGATCAGATCTGACCAGAGGCTAGACCACACGTACAGCCGATCCATCCACCAGGCCCTCCATTGCCGCCGCCGCCAATACGAGATCCGACGAGCCGTAGATCCACCCGCCCGTCGCCGTGAGACAGGACCGGCTGCCGCGCCGCAGGACCCGACCAGCCGTGCCTCCACACGTCGGGGGCCCCGCCCCACCCCAAGCAGAGAAGAAGAGACCCCCGTCACCGCCATTTGCCCCTGGGCTTTGCCCGGTGGCATCACGCGGCAGCGACGGGAGGAGAGAAGGGTGTAGATCGGAGCTCGGCGACGGCTAGGGTTGCAGCCCGCCCGTGTCGCCCGGTGCGGGAGCGACGCAGGCGGCTAGGGACTAGACGCAAGACCCTATCATATATCCTACTAAATATTTGGTATGAAAATATGACAACATGCATTTTGTAATAAAAATACCGTTTCCCTTCATTCTACAGATTTCTGCACTTTGACTGTTTCACCGTTCAGTATTTAACAGTTTGGCATCCCCCCCACCCCAAGAAAACCTATAAACACCATCGAGAAAACCTATAAACAACCTAAGGATCACCAGCCTAGGTCTTTGACCTGCAAACTCAAGAGGACCCTAGCAAAACTACACGCAAAAAGTGCTGAACAACATGGCATAAAAGCAGAAAGTCATCCATCGCACGACCTTGCAGCATTAGTCAAGACATAATACAATCATCACATAGGTGACATCTGCCACTAAACTGGAGCCAATACCACTTGAACAAGCAATGTTAGATTGGAAGACAGAAAATAGGACCACTGTTAGAAGGAAGAGAGGGATTGTTGCAGAATATGATGGATGTTGTATTCAGCCTCATCGGCGAGTATATATTGGGTACAAGACTTGAAGGACAAGAAGCCTCTCCTAGAGATAAGGTAGGAGACGGATTACAAACCCTAGACTACCAAATACATGGATTCCAAATATATCTCTAACATCCCCCCCCCCCCCCGCGCAGTCGTAGCGGTAGCGTTGCGAGCAACAGGAGCGTCGCAGACGGTCAGACTAGAGAGAATAACAGTCGTGGTCTAACATCCCCCCGCAACCGTAGCGGAAGCATCGGGGACGATATCGCATAGTGGACGCGTCGACAGTAGAGGAAGCCGATGAGTTGCTGAAGCGAGGTGATAGCCCTTTGTGCCCATGTCGAGGTAGCTCAGAGCGTAGGGTGGTGTACCGTGGTCGAGGTAGCCGTGCGAAGAATGCTGTGGTCGATGTCGAGTCTGGGTAGCCGGTGTTGAGGAAGTTGCCATGGATCCGCAGGTGCAAGGAGGCGCCGAGTTAGTCATGGACCCAGTGGTGTCGAAGTAGTGGTGCGCTGGGAAGAAGACGTAGTTGAGATGCGTCGCATCGGGTTTGCCAAGCACGGGGACTCATCATGGACGAAGGCACATATCGGGGTTCCCAGCACTGCGCATGCGTAGACGGACGAAATCGATGTTGAGGATGCATTGCTCCAGGCTTGCTAGGCCTAGGAACACACCGGGGACGAAGGCACGCGACAGTGTTGCCAACACCGGGCATGCGTAGATAGGGACCTACACACAACTTTTATGCCATGTCGAGGAGGCTAGCAGAAAAGGACTCGACGATGGTTGCGATGCAAATCGGCGGGGCGGGGGGGGGGAGGCGATGTTGCCTGCGGTTGTCGGAATAGATGAAGTGGTCGAGGAAGATGCGGTGACGCTGGCGATGAGCTGGTGCTGGACGAGGATGAAGGGGGTGGACGGGCGGCTCAGCTCTGGGAGCGAGCTACAGTGGCACCGAAGAAGAGTGGGGCGGCGACTGGTTAGTTCTGCAGCGGCGATGCTCGAAGTAGGCGAGGAAAATCCTGACAAAGTGACGAAGACCGGCGCGGACAGTGGCGTTCTCGCGCCTAGGGGGGCGGCATGACACACGCCACGAAGAAGTCGACGCGTGGGGATGGCGGAGTGGACTGTGCGCCGTGGCGGTACGGCTTGAAGGGGTGACGAAGCGGCAGCGCATCAGTCAGGGCGACGACGGAAGACCTCGGGGTGGTGGTGTGGACCGCGTGCTATGGCTCTACGGCACGAAAGGGCGATGCAACGGCAGTGCGCGGGTCGGTGTAGCCACGGGGACGGCCTCAGGCGGCGGCGGAGACCGCGTGCCGTGGCGCTACAACCCGAAGGGGCGGTGTAGCGGCAGCTCCCGGGTCGGGGCAACCACGACGATAACCACGGGGCAGTGATGCTGCCACCCTATGGGGAGATGCAACAGCAGCCGTTGCTCGATCGGTGGAGGGCACTGTACTCGGGGACCACTAGTAGAATGTCGAACTGTAGTCCCGGTCGGGATGGTCCTTTAATACCGATTCCCCAACCGGTACTAAAGGGTCGGGATTAAAGGTCCAGACCTTTAGTACCGGTTGGCCCACGGACCGGTACTAAAGGCCAACCATGTGGTTGCCCGCGTTGGCTGGTGGTGGAGGACTTTTAGTACCGGTTCGTGCTACCAACCGGTACTAAATGTCTGTTTTTTTTGTTTTTGCAATTAGGTTTTTAGTTTTCCTCTCTATTTATTATGTTTTCCATTCATTTCAAATTTATTTTACGGTGCTAAATACTGTAAACATTACACAAGTTACACAAGTTGATGAGAGATTATATAACAAGTTGGTCACTAGTCATAATCATAATTCCTCCTCCTCCTCCTCCTCATCAACTCTAACACATTGTAGCACATAATAACACATTGTACCTAGGACCTACGTACTCCTATCTCGTAGGACCTACTCTACCCTCTCTTAGGTATAATATCATAAAACAAGATAGACCCTGACTCTCCATTATGGAGAACGGAGATCATCCTGTCTCCCATTCTTGACCTACGCACAATGTTGCTTCGAAGTAGCTCTCTACGATTGACCATATATTTTTTCCAATCCTTGATTGTCATGACTCCATCGGTTTTAGAAATCCGATATGGATATGAGTGATGCGTAGGCTGACCTGGCCGTGGTGGCCCTAAGCACGTAACAACAACGCGGCCTCTCGGAAACATCAGATGAGGCACACAATCCTCTGGTATTTTCTGTTGAAAAATATAGTAATAACTTTGTAGTTAGCAATGTAGTTTAGTTTTAAAAGAATTTATGCAAAAGATGCATCGTTGTCGTAATAGTAGAATTAAAATCTTATCATGCAATCTCCATGGATGTTAGCGTAGTTCACCACGTGCACTAGTGGCATGTATTAACCATAATGTGCAGGAGTTTGATAATAGCTATTGTAATTCTCAAAATGACTAAGAAATACGGTAAGATGATATTTCTCCTTATAAGTTAATTCTGCTTCATCACTGTAGTAGTAGGTTCTGTCTACCATCTTCCGTACATTTTTTGAAAAATGAAAATAAGCTGTCAATACAAATAAGTTGTAAACTATTTTTAAATAAACAAATATAACTTACTTAATAAATATGATAGTAGTAGGTTATATCTACCATCTTCCGTTCATTATAAACCATATATATATATATATATATATATATATATATATATATATATATATATATATATATATATATATATATATATATCGGGCAAATGTTTGGTATGACCGGGTGTAGTTACTTCCATTATTGTTTCGTATGTTATAGGTAGTATTTATCATTCTGAAGTGTATATACACGTACTATGTAGTATATAAGAATATTTAGGTAGTATATATACAAATTTTTTGATAGTATGTCTCATATTTTGAGCATATACTTTTTTACGTATAAATATGTATTTATTTTATAAATATAATAAAAATATGAGTCAATTTGCAAATTTTTTCATAGAATTCACTTTGGAGTATCTTAGATATAATATATGAACATACTAAAAATAATAAAGTAGTATATATACTACCACATGATAGTTTATGAGACATGGGAGTAACTACAGCCTGTCGCAGGATGTATTTTACCTATATATATATATGGTGGACACTCTCCCTCACTGAAAGACACAAAGGAGCCGAAACATACCTAAAGTCAACCCGTTTCATATATCGAGCAATGACACAGAAATTTTTTCCAATGTTTTACCAGAATGACTTGCAAATCACAAATACATTTATAATGAACTTGAATATAATATCACTAATACATCATATTGAATAAGCCAGTTCAAAAATTACGGCACGCTTTGGATCCTAATGCGTGTGTGACTTTTGGTCCGTCGAGGCTTTCCTTAAATAACTCTGATATCTCATGGTTGTGTTGGTGCGCTCTCTCTCACACTGAGGTGGTGTATATATGTTGATGGGCAATCTCTCGCAGTAATAGTTCGACCGTCGGTGATGGACGCCCGACCTCTTCTCTTCTTGCGCATTATACCGACGAGTATATCGCAAAGAAGAGAAGAAAGACGAGGTGCCCCCCACGATAAGAGTCGGGATTTCTCCATCAAGAACATTAAAAGTCACACAAGGAGCAACGACGGACCGAAAGTCACACATGCATTATACCGATAAAATATCACAAATACATTAATATTTATAATGAACTCGAATATAATATCGGTAATACATCATCCCGAATAATCCAGTTCAAGAATTACGGCACGCTTTGGATCCTAATGCGTGTGTGACTTTTGCTCCGTCGAGGCTTTCCTTAAATAACTCTCATATCTCATGGTGTGTTGGTGCGCACTCTCTCACATTGATACGGTGGGTGTATATATGTTGGTGGACACTCTCTCACAGTAATAGTTCGACCGTCGGTGATGGATGCTCCACCTCTTCTCGTCTTCCGCATTATACCAACGAATATATCGCAAACAAGAGAAGAAAGATGAGGCGCCATCCACGACAACAGTCCGGAATCCTCCATCAAAAACACACATGAAAGCCACACAAGGAGCAATGACAGACCGAAAGTCACACACGCATCATACCGATAAAATATCACTAATACATTAATATTTATAATGACCTCGAATATAATATCACTAATACATCATCCCGAATAATCCAGTTAATGCATCATCAAATATGAACTAATACATCTCGAATATTATCATATAAGATCACTAATACAGATCGAATATCCTAGAATTGAAAGTGAAGGACGGTGAACTCGGTTCACTAGCGGTCTCTGAGTCGCCGGCGATGGACATCGAAAGATAAGGAACCATCATGGGATCATAACTCAAGTGAGATCCCTGAAGGATCTGCCAGGTATTGTCGAACCGGGCGTCCAACGCCCATGTAGCGACGGACGTGCTCGTCCTCGTCCCTGACACGGCGACGTACCACCTCCGCGGGTGCCCGCTCCCTCCGCACCGAAAGTGGCCCGCGTGACCGCCACCACAGAAGGTCCGGATCGATGACGATACCTGCATTCCTCACCAACCTCCGAGCCCAGGAAGGTATCACCTCCCAGTGCCAGCCCGGCGCAGCCCAGTGCCAGACATGGCGCCTATCAAGCAGGATCTAGCGGACTACTCGATAATGAGGATGCGGTCCGGGCATCGTCGACAAATTTCTATGAGAACGTTTTCTTATCGTTTAATCACTAATTTTTCATAAAACCCAAAATTTTTCTGTAATCTAACATACACATACTAATTTTTCCTAGTACTCCTAATAAATAAATAAAACATAAAACGTTGAAAAGGCCCTCGACTCCTTTTCCCCTCGATCCTCGACCCCTGACAATCTAAATTAACCTAAACAAAATATAGCGGGGGGGGGGGGGGGGGCTAAACTAAACCTAAACTAAACCTAAAACTAAACTAAACCTAAACTAAACCTAAAACTAGACCTAAACCTAAACCTAATTAAACAAAATCTAAATTAAACCTAATTTAATCATAATCTAAATTAAACAAAATCTAAATTAAACCTTAAAAAAAAGAGGGCAGACTCACCTTGGGCAGCGGCGGTAGGGGCGGGGGCGGCCGGCAGGGCGGCGGGCGACGTCGGGGCGGCGCGCGACATCAGGGCGGCGGGCTTGGATAGGCACGCGGCGTCGGGGCGGCGGGCGGCGGCGACGGCGGATTTCGGCAGCCTGGCGGCGCGCAAATGAGCTTCTCCCGGTGCGTGGCTCGCACAGGGATGAGGCCTTCACTATTTATAAGTGAAGGACCTTTAGTACCAGTGTGTGGCTCGCGCCGGTACTAAAGACCCTTTAGTACCGGTTCGAGCCACGCATCAGTACTAAAGGTCCACCCCAAAATTGCGTGGGGCCATGGACCTTTAGTACCGGTGCGTGGCTCGCACCGGTACTAAAGGTTTTTAATTCTTTATTTATTACTATTTTCAGAAAAACCCTTAAACTTTAAAAATCATAGAAAAAACTATAACTCCAATGGAAATAAATAATATATGAAAAATATCAGAAAAAATAAAGAATCTGTTTATGACATTTCCATGCATGTTTGAACAACTTAAACTGTTGTACAAGACAATTTGATTAAATGGTATTTGAAATGTCATATCTTGAGTTTGAAAAGCAGTATAAATGAACTCTGAAAAGGTTGTAACTTCCCATGACATCATAATTTCACCCACATAGCAACTTCTAAAGAATTGAGAGGGTTACGGCAAAAACTGGATGCATTTCGTATACAAATTGGACAATCTCTTTCAAAGTACGAGGGTTTCGCACGAAAACTCATCTATTACAAAGAGATTCCATTTTTAATAACTTATTTTAACTACATACTTTTTGTGTGTTCAATATGCACCATTGAAAGGGACATCATCAATTTTCAACCCTTTCTGACTTCATTTGATATTTTTCATGCATTTAATGATTCATTTTGAGCTAAATGACTCTAAATTTTAAAAGCAGTACAAATGGACTCTGAAAAGGTTGTAACTTGGCATGACATCATAATTTCAACCACATAGCAACTTCAAAAGAGTTGAGAGGGTTACTGTTACACTTCATGTACAAACTGGATGCACTTCGTGTACAAACTGTTACAAAGATACCATGCTAGAAAATGCATGCATGTCCTTCACATAGAAAGTGATGACGGTGAAGCCGATCACATCCCAGAGTGGGATCTCGTGGTGTAAGACTTTTTCTGCGTGTTTGTCCCTTGCTTATGATTGTGCCGTAACCATGGAGAATCTTCATCATTTAACAAGATGCTTGGGTCAGTCTTAACTCTGAAGGGAGGGATTTCATGAAACTTTTCATAATCTTGTGACATGTCTCTCTTGTCCTCCACTCCCACAATGTTTCTTTTTCCTAAAAGAACTATATGGCGCTTTGGCTCATCGTATGATGTATTGGCTTCCTTATCTTTTTCTCTCCTCGGTTTGCTAGATATGTCCTTCACATAGAAAACCTGAGCCACATCATTGGCTAGGACGAATGAGTCGTCTGTGTACCCAAGATTGTTGAGATCCACTCTTGTCATTCCATAATGCGGGTCTACCTGTACCACGCCTCCAGTATATTTGACCCATTTGCACCGAAACAAAGGGACCTTAAGATCAGGTCCATAGTCAAGTTCCCATATCTCCTCTATGTAACCATTGTACATCCATTGCCGGCTCATGTTCACTACACAACATCGAAGTGAGCAAATTAATACAACTTCATCATCACATTACAACCAAAGTAGAGCTAGCAGTGACCAAATGTTATTACTGCAAATAATAGATACTTATAGTTCATACATACATCTCACAAAACAACATATAACTATCTAAAACATGTAAATGCAACAACAAATGCGATCATAATCGTAACTAAGGTAACAATTGAGTCAACGGCATAATGATACCAAGCCTCTTTATCAATGGCATATTTTCTAATCTTTCTAAGCTTCAAGCGCATTCCAGCCATCTTGTTCTTGTGATCATCGACGATATCGGAAACATCAACTCCAATCCCATCTTCTCATCTTCAGTTCTTTTCAATTTTTCTTTCAAATGATCAATATCTTTTTCAATTTTTGTTAATTTCTCGAGCAGAATTGCATAGTCGATTGGAATTTCTGGTTCAACTAATTCCTATAGATAAAAACATCTACGTCAATTTGGTGGCATAATTAATTGTCATAGACATTAGATGATGTGTGAAATAGTTATAAAAGATAACGACATGCCACATCTGAATCATAGACTGGACGAGGGCCGACGTGGGCGGATACCATAACCATGACACTATAGAATAACTAACAATAATACAAGTAAGTAAATCGTACACGCAGCTATCTAAATCATACAAGTAATGTTTTAACAAAAAGGTTTTAAGAAGAACAAGAGGCTCACCAAGGTGGTCGGTGCCGCGACGAGACTGTGCGGACGATCGATGGTGGTTAGGACGGGGATGGGAAGGCACCAAATAAACCACACCTACACATATGCAACCTAACAAGTTAATTTGAGCTCAAATTGCATAAAAGTATTTAGTACCGGTTGGTGTCACCAACCGGTACTAAAGATGCATGCGGGGCCCAGGTCTGACCAAAAGCCTGCCACACCCCCTTTAGTACCGACTCGTGACACGAACCAGTACTAAAGATTGCTCACGAGCTGGTACTAAAGGTCGCCCTGCTCCTAGCCATTGGAGCCGGCACGAATCGGGACTAATACCATCTTTAGTATCGGCTCGTAACCAGACCGGGACTAATGCTCGGGACGAAAGGTCTGTTTTCTACTAGTGGACAATCTTCACAGGATCTACGGAGTTGCATGCAACCGACTGATCAGGTTAGTCGCATGACGCAGATGGAGTCGACTGTAGCGCGTGGTTGGTCGATCCAATCGCATGTGAGGTCGGGGGCGCTGCTCGGTGATGATGAAGGCGTCATGGACGGTGAAGTGGGGTGGTCGAGCAGACAGGGGCAATGTCGGCCTGTAAGGAGCGGCATGCCGAAGGAGGCCCACGATGGGCTGGTGAGCCCGAGGCAGCGAGCAGGCCCGTCGCACCGGGCGAGCCTGGAAACCGGTGACGCGGAGCACCCGACAATCGGCAAGCCTAAGGCAGCCGGTGAGCCGGCAACCGGCAAGCCCAAGGCAGCCGACGAGGGGTCCGGCAAGTGGAGGCAGCCGACGATCCCGAGGCGGTCTTTGATTGGCGACAGAGACGGTAGGTGGGTGATGCAGGTGTCTTGTTCGGCGTGGGGCGACGACGGCCGACGTAGGAAGATGGGCGGGCAGATCTGCGGACGACGGTCGTGATAGGATGTCACGGCGTGCGAGGCCACAGGGTCGGAGTAGAGGACGACTGGTCACATCGGTGTCGTAGTAGAGGCACGGGGTCGACGGCGGCGACGGGCGATGCAAACCGATCATAGATCAGAAAACCAAAAAAATACCGATCAAAGCGACCGACGAAAGAGAGAAAACCTGAATCAATAGATCGGGAAAAAGACTCTCTAGGGAAGCCGATCAACATGACCGGCGGAGGAACCCTAGGTACGGGCGGCGCGGCCCTCGGCGGCGGTCATGGAAGCCGACTGCCCCGAGGGCGGCGCGTGGTGCAGAAGTGACGGGCGGCGGTAGGTCTAGCTTGTGACAGATACCATGTTAAAAGGGAGAGAGGGATTATTGCGAAATATGATGGATGTTGTTTTGGAATTCGTGGGCGAGTATGTATCGGGTACAAGACTTGAAGGGCAAGAAGCCTCTCCTAGAGATAAGGTAGGAGATGGATTACAAATCCTAGAATACCAAATACATGGACTCCAAATATATATCTAACAACCATGATGAAAAATTGGGGACACCCACGAGATCTCCGTGTTGGAAATATGCCCTAGAGGCAATAATAAAATGGTTATTATTGTATTTCCTAGTTCATGATAATTGTCTATTGTTCATGCTATAATTGTGTTAACCGGAAACCGTAATACATGTGTGAATACATAGACCACAACATGTCCCTAGTGAGCCTCTAGTTGACTAGCTCGTTGATAACGAGATCACATCATTAGGAGAATGATGTGATGGACAAGACCCAATCCTAAGCATAGCACAAGATCGTGTAGTTCGTTTGCTAAAGCTTTTCAATGTCAAGTATCGTTTCCTTAGACCATGAGATTGTGCAACTCCCGGATACCGTAGGAATGCTTTGGGTGTGCCAAACGTCACAACGTAACTGGGTAGCTATAAAGGTGCACTACGGGTATCTCCAAAAGTGTTTGTTGGGTTGGCACGAATCGAGACTGGGATTTGTCACTCCGTGTGACGGAGAGGTATATTTGGGCCCACTCGGTAAGACATCATCATAATGAGCTCAATGTGACTAAGGAGTTAGTCACAGGATGATGTATTACAGAACGAGTAAAGAGACTTGCCGGTAACGAGATTGAACAAGGTCTAGAGATACCGACGATCGAATCTCGGGCAATTATCATACCGATAGACAAAGGGAATTGTATACAGGATTGATTGAATCCCCGACATCGTGGTTCATCCGATGAAATCATCATGGAGCATTGGGAGCCAACATGGGTATCCAGATCCCGCTGTTGGTTATTGACCGGAGAGGTGTCTCGGTCATGTCTACGTGTCTCCCGAACCCGTAGGGTCTACACACTTAAGGTTCGATGACGCTAGGGTTATAGGGAAATGGTATACGTAATTACCTAAGGTTGTTCGGTGTCCCGGATGAGATCCTGGACATCACGAGGAGCTCCGGAATGGTCCGGAGGTAAAGATTGATATATAGGAAGTCCAGTTTTGGTCACCGGAAAGTTTTCGGGCTCATCGGTAGTGTACCGGGAGTGCCCGGAGGGTGCCGGAGGACCCCCGGGAGGGGTGTGACGACCATAGGAGTTTGTGGGCCCTTAGAGGAGGTGTGCCAGCCCTTTTTGGGCTGGCCAAGACCTTCTAGAAAGGCCCATGCGGCTGGGATCAAGAGATAAAGGGCAAAAGGGTCTTAAAAGAGGAGATCCACCTCCCTTGTGGGAGGTGGACTCTATCCCACCTTCGGTCGAACCTCTCCTCCTTGGAGGAGGGGCCAAGGCAGCCCTCCCTCTCCCTCCTACTATATATATGCAAGGGTTTGGGCTGATTTGAGACACGACTTCTCTCTCTCTCTCGGTGCAGCCCTACCCTTCCTCTTCCTCGTTCTCCGTAGCGCTTGGCGAAGCCCTGCCGGAGTTCACGTAGCTCCACCGTCACCATGCCGTCGTACTGCCGGAGCTCTCCCTCAACCTCTCCTTCCTCCTTGCTGGATCGAGGCGTAGGAGACGCCATCGGGCTGCACGTGTGTTGAACGCGGAGGCGCCGTTGTTCGGCGCTGAGATCGGAATCCACCGCGATCTGAATCGCTGCGAGTACGACTCTACCAACCGCGTTCTTGTAACGCTTCCGCTTAGTGATCTTCAAAGGTATGAAGATGCAATCTCTCCCCACTCGTTGCTGGTTTCTCCATAGATAGATCTTGATGATCGTAGGATTTTTTTTGATTTACTACTACGTCTCCCGACACTCCGCACAAAGCATCCACCAGTGCAACACATCTCAGTCAGCCGTCAACTAGGTAGCAATCACTATTGAAATATTATGAGGGTAAGCCTAGGGCCCATCTAACAATTTCAATAAATCTCTAAAAACACATGTGGATTTTATAGCAATGGGTGTGGTGGAAAGTTCAGTCCCACATTACTAGTTGGAGAGGAGTTGGACCTCCTTATAAGGTATTCTGTACCACATACTATTGGAGCTTTAGAATAGAAGTTGTTCGTGTGCGCTCCACCTCTGCCGCCACGCGTCGTCATGATGCTCCGACGGATCATGGGTCGGGCGATTAGGTTTTTGGGAGCGTGTCCTACGTAACTACTCGCCTCCGTTCCTCTACTGCATCGTCTGTGTTCGCTTCGTTTTCATCGTCGCCATGTCCAACACCAACAAAGCCGACCGTGTCACCATGAGGAGACCGTTGCCGCTGTTGCTTCTACTTGGCCTATGTGAGGGTATACCTAGCTTTTCCCACTTCTGCTTATTATTATGTTAACCGTACTAGCGATTTGTGTAAATATTTTTACTAGCTTCCTAGTACGTCGTAATATGACCAGTTACCGGTATGTGCTTAGTACAGTTTATGTCATGCTCATGATTTATTGTTCAATTAATTTAATTAAAAAAATTCTTATATACTCAGCAGTCAAGGTAACTAAAATCAGATTAGCCTATACCGGAGGGGATAGAGGAGTTTACAATACTCCATGGACGATATCATTGCCATTGACAACCAGTGTGGGGTTAGTGGCGAAGGACGGTCAGAGGTGGGTGCCACATCTATTGGAGCCGACAAAGATGAAAAGAGTTTTTTTAGATGAGGAAGATGAAGGAGCTAGATCCCCACCGCATGCCTAGGACAATCGAAAGAAGGACATTTCGACAAGGGGTAGCCACACTAGATCCAGTGACATAGCCACCTGATCTGGCCCAGGCCGATCTAAGAGTGGAGTATCCTGGGCAAGGGTGGCCTGGCCCGAAGCCCTGTTTCCATGCTAGGCAAGCCCCTCTTTCTAGATTACACGCTAGCCCAAAGCCCGAAGAAACTTGATTTTAGGATTTTATATAAAAATAGATGCATTATTATAGCATCTACCCTCGAAAATAGTTATATCATTATTTTAAAACACGAAAATAGGCGTTTTTGTTAGGTTGTGGAACGGGCAGGCGGCCTGGCTTGGTATTTTGCGGTCGGACCCGAACAGGCCTGAAAGCCCGAGTTATAGTGGAGATAGGGAGGTTGGAGCTTAGAGGCATTCCAAAGTTCTTCTTGAGCAGAAGGAGAGGAATCACACATACCATTGCCAAAGAATACATTTTTTGGTCCACTCTTTTACAAAGTTACTTGCTGCGGCATAACCCAATGTGTATATTGATTTAAACTACAAATTTATCCATGATCTAAAACTCTATTCATGTGCTATTCCTCAGGCGCGTCCGAGGCGGGGATCCCGTCGCACAGACGGTGAGGACGAGGCAGGAACAAGACAGAGACGGTGATACCATGATGTTGGTTGCGAGTTCGCCGGTTGAGGCCAGTAAGAGGGCTGACATGTGCTGGGGCTGCACCGGAGAAGGAGAAAGGTTGGGGCTTAGGGGTAGATAAGGGTGGGGCGGCAGGAGATCGATGGACGGGGTGTCTAGGGCAGAACGAGGTAACGAGCTACGGTCTACGGCGAAGGAAAACGATGCATGGTAGAGAGAAGGAGAAGAATGGGAAATTTGAGTAAACTTGAAAATAGAACTGATGGACAGTCGGCCACAAACTTTATTCTCGTCACATAGGCAACACTGCAACGGTACATTCGTTGCACAGAAGTATGGAAACGAAAACGTGCATCGAGTACAAACGGACGTGGTGACGGCGCTGGACTTGCAACATCAGTGACACTCTTCTAATAAGAACTTCCCATGGTGAAGTTGAAGTTGCTGCAGGTGGTGCGGATGCCGAGGAGCAGCCCACTGAACGCGAACGTCTCCTTCACGAGGTCGAACATCAGCAGGTTGTTCTCCATCTGGTGCCCCCCGAGGATCACCGTCGGCAAGTCGAGCGCCGCGGGCATGGACGATGCAATCTGGACGAACGCAAAGCACACGGTGTTGTCGTTCACCTGCACGAGCGAGCTGGCGCCGGGCAGCGTCCAGTTCCGGCCGCCGCCCAGCATCAGGTCGATGTTGGCCACGCCGTAGCCCACCCGGGTCACGGTGAGCGCGGACGCCTGGTAGCACAAGTCGAACGGCGCCACCTTGTCCGCCCGCGCGATGCCGCTCGTGGCCGCGTCGAACGCGTTGCGGAGCGGCCAGTAGATGTCCCAGCGGAGCGCGGTGTAGGGCGTGACGGTGCTGAAGACGGCGCCTCCCATGCCGCTGCTGGCGTCGAGGTCGAAGACGCCGGGAGGCGTGGACACCAGCTGCTGGTTAACGGCGATGCTGGTGATGTTGAAGTAGTAGCCGCCGTTGTACGGGTGCTTGACGAGCGGGAGCGGGTTCTCGCGGAGGCGCTCGGCGAGCTCCACGGGCGGCGCGGCCAGGAGCTGGAACGGGCCGCCGCCGAAGACTGCCACGCCGTCGCCGCCGCTGGGCAGGCACAACGCGAACTCGTTCGCCACCTTGAGCAAGGATGCGAACTGGGTCGGTAGCGACAGCGGCAGCCTCGAGAAGCCCGCCACGCCGGCCGCTCCAGCCGGGAGCGACTCCAGCAGCTCCCCCGGCGCGCAGGACCCGACGGCACGGAAGGTGACCGGACCGAGCGGGTTCTGGCCGTCTGTGGTGTTGGCGGCGAGGGTGATGGTGGTGGCGTCGTCGGACCGGCAGCGCCCGTCGACCGGGTTGCGCGGGTAGGCGGGGCAGGCGCACTGCCCGTCTGATCGAGGGAGGGGCTTCGGGCATCCAGGCGGGCGGTACGTATCGGAGACCAGGTCGCAGAAGGGGGAGACACATGGAACGATGCGGTGCGGGGTGGGGCAGTTGGCGAGCCAGAGCATCGGGCCGGCGAGGTCGAGGAGGAGCGGCACCCCGCCGACCTTGATGGCGACGTTGTAGAGGGAGGTGGAGGCGTCCTTGCTGACCCGCGCCACGATGGGCTGGCCGCCATCGTCCGCGGCCGACGTGCCCAGCAGCACCGCCAGCGCCAGCAGCGCCGCGAGCGCAGCCGCCGAGCTGCGGTGCAGCGACATGGCCACTGACCGGAGCATGACTCGCTACAACGACTTGGTGAGCTAGTACCCTAGCTACTACCACTCTACTGATGCAAGGTTTTCATCACCGTCGGGTCACCGTGCTTGTTTATATAGTAGTATAGGTGCGACCGTGCGAGTGATTTGGCTTGGCTTCCGCCATTGGAGTGGGGGGCCAAGTTGAGCTCGGTGGAGCTTGGGAGTTCGGATAGGGCAACTTTCGACGAATTAATCACCATGATCAACGCCGTCGAGATTCGCGGCGTCGACCTCCAATTACGCCCCCTCGTGCGTTCACGTCCCCGATCGAGGTGGGCTTCGAAGCTGCCGTGCAGGTTCCTCAGCAGTCAGCACCCGATCCCCAAGTCTCGACTCCCAACTCTTGGTGGAGATCCAAGATCGCCTCGTGCTTGGCACTTGTCCCCTGCCGACTGCTATTCAATTCACTCCTTCACCAGCTTAAAAAAACAGAGCTGTGGAAGAACTGCCTCCCTCCACCAAAGAGCACAAAATAAAGGTTGATCGGAGCTAAAAAAAGTGAGTACCGGCAGAACACAACTACACAAGTCACACAGCAAGTCAGTTTGTCACGCGATTAGCCTGGTCTGTCCTGCTGGCTTTATTTTTTAAATGGAATATATTAATATGTATCAATTACATCTAACCTTTGCATCAACGAGATGTCAGAAGACATTCAGGATGCACACAATGAAGAACAAAAAAAAACAGAAATATAAACAATGATCCCGTAGTAGTGATGAAACACTCGCAACACGAACACTCTAACCGCCACCATAAACAACACTTGAACAACAAAAGAGGTTTTCCATAAGCGGCGTCTTTAAAAGGAAATAATGCACAAGCATTGTCGTTGGCCTATCAAGAATCTTGAGTTTTCATCCTGAAAAAAGTCCGAGATCCCAAAAAACAATACCTTTAGCAAGGCCATTGCCTGCTAGCTTCATCTATGAACAAAATTTGGGACGAACTTTAATTGTGCCCAGTAGTACAAGAAGATTTGCTTCGCAAACTTAAGATCGAACATTGCATGAAGCACCAATCCTTCAAATGTAAACAAAGCAGAGTAATAAGAGATATTCCAAACAATGCAACTGAAAACAGTGTAATGATGCAAGCACAAGAGAAATTCAGAGCTAATTCGGATCACAACTTGATATACCTCAACGCAGAAAAGAAGAAGCTATAACGGCTCATACTTTATCCAATTCAAACATATTGTAGCCTAGAGGATGCGATAACTAGGCAGTTAGGAAAAACCACCTCACAATCAGCAACCATCTACCAGATGAAAGGTGAAGTGTTCATAAGAGAACCTTGTACTGCCGTAAAGAAATTGTGTGGAACAAGAGAGATTGTTTGAGCCAAAATCCATACTCACAGAGGCCTCTGACACCACGATGAAAACTGTCCACCAATTTTCCATCACTGTCAATGTGAAACACCTACTGGCCCACACTTGCTAGTAAGAACACTCGACCATGCTCCAAAGCAACGTTCAAATACCATGATTCATCACAGCTTTCAAACCGCCCCATTACTTGCGCAACCGGCAGTTTGATTTGGTACTTTAAAACCCAAGCTTGGTCTTCATAGTTCTGCAACACCCATATATCAACAATTCCTTTCATGGCAGTGTTACGGGTATGCATTCCTAGCGTGCCATCCGCCTCAAAGATATGTGAGATGCGTTGTTGACTAATGGGAAAAGTTGGAGCACGCATCTGCTGAAATGACTCAGTTATGGTGTTAAATACTACTATGTGTTTGCTTTGCCACCTGACGTACCAATGCAGGCTATCACGCACTCGAGCAGGTACGTTGAAGTACGCCGACCCCATGTCTGGCCAACCGATGTACCTCGGTTGCTGGTCGGAGCCCAACGTGAAAACGTAGAAGCCAACTTGTCGGTCATCAGGCAAGTCCCTGTACCTACTCCACTGCAGTAACAACCGGTACTCGCCGGTAGGACGATGTCGGTACATTCCCACGATGCACAAGTCCAGGTCTACCATCTTCAGGGGCGCATACTGGCGAGTGGCCGGGTTACAACACATGAACCAGGTGCCAGGCAAGCCATACCTAAGCGTAAGGACGATGAGGAGTCCATCACAAGAGGCTTGGAGTAAGACGTACTTGTCAAGCCGGGCAATGCTACGGAGCTGGACGGCGGTGGAGGCCTGGTTGTTGAAGGCGAAGATGTCTTTGTGGCGGGAGCTGTAGAGGAGGTGGAGGGAGGGCTGACGGTCGTGGTGGGCGAGGAGAAAGTCACGGGCGGAGGAGACGCGGAGCCAGGCACGGCAGACGGCGCGGCAGCGGAGGAGCGCTTTGGGGGGCAGGCCGACGAGGATCTCCCAGGTAACGATCTCCTCCGGAAGGCCACGAAGGTTATGCGTCGCCCCTGCAATCGTGGACTGCGCCATGGTTCTCCTCGGTAGGGTTTCCGTCCCTCGATTCCAGGAACCAGACGAGTTCGTTTTTAGCGTAATGAACTCTATGAGGAGTTGAGAATAGACTCTGGGCTGGGCTTAGCAATGTACGTTTCGCAAGTTGTAAAGAACATAGAAAATACTGCCAAGCCCAGCCGGCCTCTTATATTAAACGTAAACCTTGCCTCAAAAACGAAAATAATATAAACCTAAACCTCAGTTTGGGGATAGAGCTTCTTAGTCGATGGCGCCAAGCACGTACGTCTGCACACGCCCAGTTTGGAACACACTGGGCAACAGAAGGTGCCCAGTAAAACATAAATTTTCTGCTGGCCAACGCAACATGTGTGGAGCTATTCCTCCGAAATCAATATTAGTCGGCGCATTCTGAGCTAACGGGAAGATGCTATGCAACTCCTTTTTAGCTGCGATGCGGCGTCAATGTTCTGGTAGTTCCCTCAGTCTGGCGGTTGTCATCGATGAAGCAAGAGGAATGCAGAATGCTCGGTTTGCGTCGGGTTCTGAGCAGCAGTGTGGTTGCGTGGCGTTGGTTTATGTACTGTGTGTGCGGTTGAACTTATCAACACAGCAAATGCCCTTCCAGTATGTGGTACCCTTCATGGCCTCCTAGAGGAGATCATCATGTTGAACAGTGATCATCGGTGTTACACTATCTCACATCATACATTCAAGTAAAGTTATGGTCACAAAATTGGCCCCGCGCTGTCTTGCTTAGAGACATGAGCACAATGTGGTACCCGAGCCAAATATCAACAGATCTTTCTTGTGCCCAGTACAACAAGAATATTTGCTTCCCAAACATATGTTAAGAGCGAACATCCATCACACAAAAAAAGAAAGACCGAACATCCATAATAGGATGTAAAGGTAAAGTAAACGACGCCCACAAAGTCCCATTTAGTTAGCTAGCTCGATAGTCTCGGAAAAGCTTTATTGAACTGTTAGACCATAACTGGGATTAAACGGGGCCGAGTTTACACCCCTGATTCCATAGATCATATACTAGTCCTTCAAATGTAAAGTAAACTAAAAAGAAAATGACAAGAGGACGAATGCACACATAATTTCAGGCTGTT
Source organism: Hordeum marinum (assembly GCA_022496015.1). Lineage (NCBI taxonomy): Eukaryota > Viridiplantae > Streptophyta > Magnoliopsida > Poales > Poaceae > Hordeum > Hordeum marinum. The sequence continues at coordinate 378,405 of JAAAWK010000567.1, forward strand.
GTGCTAATATTCTTCAAGAATACTACAACGCGGCACATTAAATTTGTAATGCCTAAATAGTTCATTGCCACTATCTTAATTCTCTCGACATGAAGCCTATCCACATCAACAACACTGCCATATCTGCGCTAAGTTAGAGGCTTACGTGCGGGACCCACCATAGTTGTAAACATCCAAGTTAGCTTTAAGATATTGCCGGTAGGACCGACGAGAGAGGTTGTACACTGATGTCTCTTTCTATCTCCATCTCTTGTGCCTCTAGAGCTACAACTGCAGCGCTGGAGCCCGTCTGTCCCCTCAATTACTTCCCCATTGGTTGATTTCATGGCCCTCTTCATCTTTGGCACCTTATCCTCTTCTTCCACTAATAACTAATGCAGGAGTAAAAGGGATGGATATGTTCTCCCCTTCAAACATCAGATTCTTTCTTTTCCCGTAGCCTCCACCCCGGGCCCTTGACAGCCGACTGACATGGCCGCCAGAACCACTGGTTCCTTCGCCACCTCCCTCCTGGCTCCACTCTCCCTCAACGATAAGGTAGGTATATAGTGATCTAATCTGGTTTGCCTTATCTACTCATATGAGGCAACGATCGTGGGAGGCAGGGTTGGTGGCAACCGAGAGGGGAGGGGGCGGGGGGGGGGGGGGGGGTTGCAAGGTGTGCTCAATCAGCCTCCACAAGATCCAAGGGTGGAGGCAAACAAGCGAATGAATTGCTTTGCTTTTGTGATCGGTTGATCGGTACGCATAGTCGTCGTCCTTCTTTATGCATTCTGCATTCCTTGCTCCACATCATGATTGCTATTTAGTACTACCTTCACCATCCCTCCTAGCTAGGAATCAGGCCTTGTAGAAAGTAGCCATATCCTCCTATCTCCTTCTATCCACTTACCAACTCAAAGAACAGATAGCAGGGTTCGGGGTCAATTTAGGGTAGAAAAAAAGAGGACAAAAGTACATCAAGGAGAACCATTGTCCTAGGGTTGTTAGTATAAGAGATGGATGGATCACGTGACTGTCTCAATATATCATTTGTTGATTCTAATTCTAATTATTGTTTCTGGAAGAAAACATATAAAAGCTCTGAGTAAGAAAAATTTGTAGTTAGTGTACTACCTACAACTATGCGCTAGGAATAGTATGTATATCATTATTTTGCCTTTTATGTTATGTTTTTGTACATTAATCCTTCTTTAAAGCCTTTGAGATCTACTAATACTTGTATGTTATTGATGTTGTGTTTGGGTATCTCGAACATATATCTGCCATTGGTTACGATTTTTTTTTTCAAAAAGAAAGATGACCCCTGGCCTATTTATCTGGAAGATGCATTCCACCATTTTATTAATTATTCACAAAGACCTTGCAAAGTAGTGCATCGGGAATTTTGAAGCCAACATCTGTCGCTACTCATATCCACTTAATGAAGGGATGCCGATAGTCCGAGCCTATTACCAAATAGACATCGCACAAATGCCTAACATCTAAAGCTAGATGCCCCCATTAAGCAAAATAGTGAGTTGGTTGCTAATGGCTTTTTTTTGACCTGTTGGTTGCTAATGGCTTGCATGATGACATGACGATTATCTTCAAGGTATGCTTTACGTCTCTCATGCATATATTTGAATTGGCTGCCCACGTCTTGCTTGATGACACGATAGCAATATTTCAGGTGTGCCTTATGTGTCTCATATGGCCATATTTATTATTGTGTCCACATTTTGTTTTCTTTCAGAAAAAAACTTGACTATGTGAATTTGAAAATTTGCACACACTTGAAAAGTGCAACTCTTGATGTAACTACAAGCCAACCGAGCTTACTACAATTATTATGGTGCTCTTGGAAGCCAAACTGACTACGGAATGTTTGTATGTTGGTGCTAAATCTCTGTATGTTTGTACAAAAATGTATTTGTTCAATATTTAAACTGTAAATTTTTCAATATTCCACTTGATTTGTAATTCATGCCCTACTTCATTTCCATATCAGATATTTACTTAACACATAGGTAAAAGCTAGAAAGTCTGCCTGCAATGCACGGGGTATATTGTAGTTCTTGCTATAATTTAAGGTGATTAGTGTCCGTAGGACCTACATAACCAGATGCTAACAATTGAGTATTAAGAAGAACTACTAGATAGATAGATAGATAAATAAATAAATGAAAGTTAATTCGTCAGCCCGAAAATAAATAGACACATGGTAGATGAGTTGGCAAATATTTGGAGTATGAGTTATTAATTTTTTTATCAACACACTGTAGACACTTCAACCAAATGGTACTGAAACAAACATATATGTCATGCAAACACACAACATTCAGAGCTTCTTTCTGATCGCAACTTCAATACATCAACGTAAAAAGAAGCTAGTAGACTTGTATACTTTGTAAGATATTCCATCCTACATGATACGACATCAGTTAAGAGGCACCACCTCACAGTCAACAGCCATCACATAAAAGGTGAAGTGTTGACAACGGAATCATCTAGTTCCTAAAGAAGGTATACGGAACAAGACTCTGTTTGAACCGAAATCCATATGCACAGAGGCGCCCGGCACCACTATGGAAAGTGTCAACCAATTTGCCATCACTGTTAATGTGAAGCACCCACTGGCCCACATTGACCAACAAAAACACACGACCTTCTCCCAAAGCAACGTTCACATAACAATATTCATGATAACCTTCAAACCGCCGCTTGATATCTGCAACCGGCAGTTTGATTCGATACTTTAAGTCCCAAATCTCGTCATCATAGTTCTGCATCACCCATATATTAATAGTTTCCGTGGCGCCGTCATGGTTGTGGAGGCCGAGCGTGCCATCCGTCTCAAAGATATGTGGGATGTGTCTGTTACATGAAATGGTTGGAACTTGCATCTGCCTAAACGACTCAGCTATGGTGTTGAATACCATTATCACTTGATTTTTGGTTTGATACCAATGCAAGCTATCATGGTACGTTGAAGGGCGCCGACGCTATATCCCGCCGCCCGATGTACCTAGGTTGCTGGTTAGAGCCCAAAGCATATACGTAGAAGCCCATTGGTTTTCCAGGTAAATCCGGGTATCTCCGTTGCAGTAACAGCCGGTATTCGTCTGTTGGGCGATGTGGACACGATGTACCCACATCGCCCTCTTGCTGAAAAGTCCATTCTAACCGCGGCAAATTGACACAGGACAGTGTGTTGGAGAGCTGAGATACCACCCGACAGTGGCACACAATACTTGAAAGTAACAAATTATGTAAGTGCTCTTGGTCAGTTATCACAATGGTCCTGGTAGTGCCCTGCTTTTAGACATAAGCATAGGGCCAGTTCTTTTCATGCAAGATTCTGGAGAAACAAGATTATGGAGAATTACCTCAGAATCTGCTTCCCCCAAAATCTTCCTTCTAGCTCTTTTCTAAGATTATACTTTCAGATTGTGAATTGAGTGGTGTGCCGAAATGTCTGTACTAGCCTTAGATAGAAAATGTCTGACAAACTGTTAACACCATTCATCCATCAATCAAGCAAGCTATTAACAGATAGCAGCAGCATCACAGTACGCTGGGAAGGAGAGTGGTGGCTGGCAGCGTCGGAGTTAGGACTTCGGGGGGGGGGGGGGTGCGGTGTTGGAAGATGGGCTAGAGGGGCGGCGAGCGGCGTAGAGGAAGAGAAGGAAGAGGGGCAGTGGCGATGACAGGGTTGCCGAGGCAGGTCCGGCGGCGGCAAGGATTGGTCCGACGAGGCGCGTCCAACGGCAGTGAGGATTGGGCCGGCGAGGCACCTCTCGTGCCGGTAAAGCTGCCTCTTGCAACCTTCGATGCGCTCGATTGGGGCGTGGGGGACGAACGCTGACCGTAACGATAGTCGTGCAGGCTTGGAGATGCTAGTAGCATCTGGCCATAATTAGCTGCTCTAATAGGGGTATTCTTTTACCTCGAAACGATTTCTTTTGAGGGACTTATCAGAATCCTAAGACTGTGGGAAAATTCATGTTTTTCAGAGATTTTGGATTGCACTTGGATTCTACACAATCCTGTCGAGATTTTGAAAGTCCAATCGAGTTCTTTTTGCTTAGGATTTTCGGGACTAAGATTCCCTAGAATTGCTCAAAAGAACTAGCCCATAGCGTGGGAGAGGAGCTGGACAATGACAAGCATTTTGTATGCCCATAAGTACAACAAAATTTGTTTCCAAAACTTATGTTAATATCGAACATCCCTTGAAGTAACAAGTAACCATAAGGTAAAAGGGAATTGCTAAGAGATATTTTCCAAGTAATGTAGCAGAAAATGGTGCGATAGATTCGTATATGACTCAACATATATAAGTTAACGAGTATTGATCTGTCCAAGGTTTCTCACCCAGCTACAACTGGCAAGAGAAATAAGAGGAAATAACCTCACCTCGTGAACATGTACAACAAAGGTTGGAGACATGGAACAAAGTCAAATATTGATTATTAGGAAGACCACTAGATAAAAGGTTAAGTCATTTCTTCGGTTCAAAGGAATAGAAACACGGGGCTTACATAGGTTGCTTTTAATTGAGTACGAGTAAGATGAATGGTTAAATAAAATATAGCAACAGTAAATCCCCCTCCGAGGAATGAAAAGAGAAGGATTCCAAAAGGAGAAAAATAGGCTAATCAGTTTTAGCATCAACACGCTCAACAGATTCTTGGCTCGAAAGGTACCAAAACAAGCATATATTTATACAACCACGCATACTAATGCCCAGGGATTTGGATAATAAATGTATACAGCAACGCATAAGGAAGAAGCTAACATGCTCATACTTGATCCAATTATATATATTGCAGCTCATGAGAATACAATATCACTTAAGAAGGACCGCCTTACCTTGAAGAACCATTAGATGAAAGGTGAATCGTTCACAACATAACCCTCTAGTGACGTAAAAAAGGTGTGTGAAACAAGAGTTTGTTTGAGCCGATCTCCAGATGGATGAAGGAACCCGCCACCATGATCGAAACTGTCAACCAATTTGCCATCACTATCAATGTGATTCACACATCGATGCAAACTGACCAGCAAGAGCACACGACTATCCTCTGGAACAACAGCCAAATGCCAATAGTCATGAGAACCTTCTAACCACCGCCTGATTTTTGCAATTGGCAATTTGATTTTGTACTTTAAGTCCCAAACCTCACCTTCGTAGTTTTGTAACATCCATATATCCACAATTTCGGTGTCATCGTTGCGAGTATAGATGCCGAGTGTATCATCCATCTCAAAGATATATGAGTTGTTGGGAACAAATGGAGCACGCATCCGCCGAACGACTCAGCTATGGGGTCGAATACCATTACGGATTGCTTTCAGTGGGATACCGTAGTGGATCGTTTTCACTATAATGCTTCACTGGATACCAATGCAGGCTATCACGCATCAGGGCATGTTCGTTGAAGTACGTCGATGACGTCTCCTGCCATCCGATGTACCTTGGTGGCTGATCGGTGCCCAACGCATGGACATAGAAGCCAACTTGGCCTTTGTACGACTTCATGTACCACCTCTGCAGTAATACCCGGTACTCGCTGGTGGGGCGATGTGGATACATCCCCAGGATTTTCATGTCCCGCGTTACCCTCAGTGGTGTATGTTCACGTGTAGCTGGATTACCACAGATGGGGCCTGCCTTGCCAACCCCGAAGAGGATGAGCATACCTTCGCAGGAGGCCGCGATGTTGTAGTTCCCTTTAAGCCGGGCAGCGGTATGGAGTTGGGCGGTGGTGGCGGCCTGATGGTCGAAGGCAAGGATGTTGCAGGGCCGCATTCATAATCGTAGAGGAGGTGGAGGGAGGGCTGGCGGCCGTGATGGGCCAGGAGGAAGTTGCGGGCGGAGGTCACTTGGCGCCAGGCGCGGCAGACGGCGCGGCAGCGGAGGAGGTCCTCTGGGGCCAGGCGGACGAGTATCTCCCAGACGAAAATCTCCTCCGGGAGGCCACCAAGGGGCGCTTCCATTGCGGTCTTCGCCATGCTCGTCCGTAGGGTTTCCATCGCAGGATTTCAGGAACGAGACTACGAGAGCATTTGAGGAGTCGCGGTGATCTTACCGCAAGCAATAAATATGGATGGATTTGGGCTGGGCTTAGCCCATTTACCTTTTGCGGATCGTGAAGAACTCAGAAAAACACGCCTCTCAGAAGAAGAGAATTCCAGGAGCCGAACGAGTTCTTTGACCTTTGTACATGCAGCATGACATGTCAAAAAAATAAGACATGCAGCATGAACGGACTTGGATTTATATAAGCCATGTACGTTTTGCAAGTTGTAAAAAGACATAGCCTAAAGGCTCTCCTATAAACCTAAATAAACGGAAGTTCTTAAAAATACTAATAAACCGATTGACGTACTTCATTTTTATAATTGTTTTTTTCTAAAGATACTTCATTTTTATAAGGGCCTTTGTCATTTATATCCCAGAGAAAGATCCTTGTCATTAGTCTACAACCGAAGCAATTTGTGAATAGTATCTGGGACTTCCCTCTATGGTCGGGGCTGGATAAAAGTGCTAGTTTTATTTGCTTGCTTTGCTTGGAAGGATCATTGAAAGACTGAAGGGATGGAAGGAGAAGTTACATTTCACAGCTGTAAAGGAAATTCTTTTGAAGGCAGTATTTCGGTCAATCCCAGTGTTTGTCACGGACGTTTAAGATCTCGAAAATCATGCAAAGAGATGAATGATGCCATGTCTGTCTTTTAAGGGACAAGTGTAGCGTGCACGAAGCCGCGAACGCGTGCAACGTTATCAATCGGGAGATGGCAATCATTTCCGATGCTTTTAGGGATTCAAACATGAGATGGAACTCCTTCAGATTGATTACTAAAATTATGGTGTGGGCTAAGCTTACACGAATTGTAATTCAATTCCTATATTTTAAGTGGGACGTAGCGGTGCTCCGCGTAAACACTACATACCACCTTTTTTTTTTTGCAAAAATACATACATTGATCTACTATAAAAAAAATCATCAAAAGTTCAAAGCACTACAAACATAATAAAAATTACATCAAGGTTCTTATACTATCGAACTACCACTACCACCGCCAGAACAAGCTGTCAATGTGTGGTTGTCGACGCTCCCACACCAGAGCTAGCCTGACCTTGTCGATACCAGTCGCGTAGTCATCCTACACATGCCCTTAAGGATCAATTATGTAAAGCTGCATTTGGTCGCGTAGTCATCCCCCCTTCTTTCCATTTTAATTTCCTCATTTATTTTATTTTAAACATTTTTCTATTTTTTCTTTGACATCCTATTTTATTTATTTATTTTCAAAAAAAAAATTAGTCATAACACATAATTTTTTATACTTTTGTGCATGGATCTATCTAATTTGTTTGCATTTTTTATTATAAAAAAGGTCAATTTAGAACAAAGTGGTTGTTTATAACCATTGTTAGTACCGCTCTAAGCGATTTAGTGAACATTCTTTCTTAAATAATGATCATATTTCATGAAAAAAATTCTAGATTATTTTATCAATCAAATGTATTTGAGAAGTTCGATTATAAATGTGTTTGCTGACATTAACAACTTAATTGACATGCATGAGCAATTGTTTTTCATATAAGGTGAAGACATATAAAAATGGTATTATTAGACATTTTTTCCATCGAAACATTTTCCAGTAGTTTATTTATTATTTTATTTTGCCCACAAGAACACTTTACTTGACACACATAGATATTTTATTTGACGCACATAAATCCAAGAAACAAATAAAAGGAAATAATGAAAAATACTATTTTAACTAAAGGTGAATTTATAAATTATTTACTATTTCCAGAAAGCAATAACGTAAACTCCAACAAACGTAATTGGTAACCAGCCATAAAACATCATTTCCACGCAAGTGTGGCAGGAGGGGAGGGGGGTGGTAGGAGATGTAGAATTCTTCTAACTGGTTGAAATTAACCTCAGCTCATTTTTTCCTGAAAGTATTTAGCTGAAGATTATGATACGTGATCATCAGGCAAGAAATACAAAGAAATATAGTACCATTCCGAGTTTCCCCGAAGCTCCAAAACACCGTCATCCGCCTCGCTGAGTGGACTGGCTGACTTTTCCCCAAGAGCAAGATCTAATTCCATGATGGAATGTTGGTCATTCTCCGCCTTGACATTGCACAAGAGAAAAAACAACTCTAAGCAGGATCTCTATGCAAGGCTTAAAATATGGTTGGTTAGTTTGGTGGTGGTTTAGCCCACTCGGATTGTATTGCATGATGGTGATGCAAACACCCAATGATTCCACACTCGTATCAATGCTCATAGATGGAAGAACCACATGCATCAGACTAAACACAATAATATATGGGTTAGAAACCATGATCACAAAGAGGACATCATCCTTGGACACTTGTTCGAGATTATGGGCAAGGCACCGGTGTGACAAATGGATTTTAACTGGCATGATCACGATCTCGACACTTGTTGCATGATCTTGATGCACCTTTTAAGGGGAGGAGGTGCGTGACGCCATCAACCACATGCCTGATGAAAAAGCACCCGGGCCAGAGATGTTCACTGGTGCTTTTTTCAAGCGATGTTAATTGGGGGATGATAAGAGAAGATTTCGTAAGAGCTATCAACCAGTTTGGCAACCTGCATGCCGCCAATGTCCCTAGGATCAACTCTGCCAACACTCTGCTATTGTCAAGGAAGGAGTTGTGGCCAACTATAGGCCCATTAGCCTCATTCATGCCATTACAAAATTATCGCCAAAATTCATACCACACGGCTCGACCCTCATATGAGCACACTCATATCTAGTTCCCAAAGCGCTTTCAAGAGGAGAAACATCCACAATAATGTCATGTACGTGTGCAATCTTGTGTGAAGGCTTCACACAAGAAAAAAAAACCTTCCAGTTGTTCAAGCTCGACATCTTCAGTGCATTTGAAATGATTCTGTAGGAGTATCTTGTTGATATTCTCCGATATGAGCCCCCCCACCCATGTTTCTTGATTTGATCACCACCTTACTTTGCACGCCATTGTCTCATGTGCTCCTCAATGGTGTGCAATATAATGGTGTGGCCGGCGTACCCATCAAGCATGGTCGTTGGCTAAGCCAAGGGGGTATGCTTTGCCTGCTTCTCTTTGTCATCACCATTGATCCTCTCCAACACACCTTTGACTTGGTAGCATCACAAGGATTCTTCTATAAGATTAGGGGGTGGGGACCCGTCATGATATCTTCATTTTATTCGGGTGACATGGCCATTTTTATGGTGCCCATAAAAATGACATGTACTTGCATCCTTCTTTCCTTTGGAGAGGTCACTGGTCTTTCCACCAACTTCCAAAAGAGCTCCATCGTCCCTATCTATCTTGCCGATATAAATTTGGATGTTATCCCTTATGATCCTCCTGGTCACACGTGACTCTTTCCCCATAAGGTACTTGGGCGCCCTTCCCCTCTAGGTCTGGCAATTATAGAAGTCTGACTATCAGTTAACGAGGACAACATTTCTAGAAGGCTCACCTATTGGACAGTAGGAACATCACCTCCATGGGTCGCAATGCTCTTGTCCAGTCTGTCCTAACCTCCCAAGTCATCTACCACATCACTCCACTCATTCTGCCTCTAAGCATGCTCCATATCATCAACAAGATTGATCGGGCTTTTATTTAGTCTGGTACGGAAAAGACTACTAGTGCACAATGTAAGGTCAATTGGGACACCGTCTATCGCACATATGGGGTTTGGAGGGCTAGGTGTGCTAAACCTTTTAAAATTTCCCCGTCTTCGCCAATTGTGTTGGCTTTGGTTCGAATGGAAAGAGCCGACCAAGATGTGGGTTGGTATAGGGAACCCATGCAACGACTTGGATTGTGACTTGTTCTATGCTTCCACCACTGTTGACATTGGGGAGTGTGCACCTTTTGGGGACTCCAAATGGCTTAATGGCATGCATCATTTAGAAATTGCACCCTTGATCCTTGAAGCCTCTCATCGCAAGCTTTGAACGATGGACGAGTCCATAAAGGATGATGCTTGGCTCTCTAAGATCAAGCTTCCCACCCTTTTGATGATGGACTATATTAGACAAAGTGTCTACCTTGAGTCAATTTGTGGGATTTTCAACTTCATGAAGGAATTAAAGATGGCATCATTTGGAAGCACACGGTTAGTGGGCACTACTCCATGGGACCCACTTATAAGGTGCAATTCCTATTCCTCACTTCGTCTGCCCTAGAGCATGCGGTTTGGAAAGCTTGGGCACTATCAAAGGTCAAATTCTTCATGTGGTTGGCCATCCAAAAAATGCATATGGACCGCGATAGATTGGCATGGCGTGGCTGGCTGAATTATGTATTTTGACCCCTTTGCAAAAGGGAGAATGAAACCATCGAGCATCACTTCTTCAGGTGCATATTTTTCGATGCAAATTGAATCGGCTCAAGACTACCTCGGGAGACAACTATGAGCCCAATGTGTCTTGTTGCGCCCACGTACAACCCATCATATACAACTGCGTCGCATAATTACGCATCACAGTGAGAAATGCCACAACAGCAACAATAAATCAGATCAAGAAGCACCTTCTGATGACCACGATGCCTTGCGTTGATCAACATAATACGAGATATATATTTAAAAATGAAATTATACCATTAGAACCTTCAAGTATTCTATTTTCCAATGGTATGACTTCCTGGTGCTGTGACAAGGCATTATTTTCTCTTATGATCATTGGTAATGGAAATGATCTAGTGCCATTATGCCATATAGTACTCGGCAGACTGCCTGGCGCTAGGAAAAAGCGTGGGTTCCAGTAGTTGGATGAAAATGAGCAAAGCACATGGCTGGCAACAAAAATGGCACAGGAGCAAAATGTGGGACACGAGCATTTGTTACATGCGGAATTGACATCATTGTTTAATCTATGTATGTAGCATGACCATGAAGTGGTTACCTGGTTTCCAGCTGAACTGAATATATAGGAAATGAGGCAACAGAAAAGACATGTAGACACAATCTGCTACAGTTTACATTTGCTAGAACAAAACAGAGAACATGAAGCACGTGTAGACTGCTATAGAAAAAGGCCAGCAATAACAACTCAGAAAAATAAGATCTAGATTAAAAGAACTCAATTCTTCAGTTCAATAAACAAACACATGAGGAAGGTATATTGCTATTACTAACTGGTAAGTAGTAAGAGGACACACCTTAGAGGCCTAGATAAAAAACAAAGACAATTGTCCAGTTATAGAAAATAGAGACATGGGGCAAATTAGCTAGCACATACGATATTTCAACCACCCACCAAAATGTCTTCATAATGTTGGCATCAACGCGCAAAATAAGTTCCCAAAGGGTATGGATAGATTGTATGCAACTATGTAACAGCCGGAGCTTCTTGATTAGATTTTTATATGCATCATCAACAAAGAAGCTAGTGTAGCCGCACAATGGATCCAATTCATACATATTGCCACTCAACAACCTTCAAACGAAAGGAAAATCATTGACAACATAATCCTCCAGTCTTGGAAAAAAGGTATGTGGAACAAGACTTTGTTTGATCTGATGATGAGTAAAACCAAGGCTTTCACGGTAGAAACTGCGGACCAACTTGCCAGCGACGTCGATCTGAAGTAGCCACTCGCCAAACTGGACCAGTACTAGCACATCGTCATCCCAAGACATGGCCACCACATACCAACTGCTGTGGTGGGTTCCACACTGCATGATGATCCCTTCAATCGGCAATTCAATCCGGCACTTGATAGTCCATTCCTCGCTTTCGTAGTACTTCAACACCCAAACATCTACATGTGTGACTTCATCATCAACGAAGTACATAGCAAGCATGCCATCCGTCTCAAACAGGCCATCAAGAACCGGAGACCGCATCTTCCGGAACGACTCGGTCGTGGTATCGAACACCATTATCATGGTGCTCCCATTCTCACGGTGGTCTAGGGGCCAATGCAGGCTACCACGAAATAGGACAGGTACGGGTACAATCGTGTATATCGGGTCCTTCTGCCACTCGTAGTGGATTTCCCTCGGGGGCTCGGGGGAGCCCAGTGCCAAGACGTGGTAGACATATTGGAAGCCAGGAGCTCCCAGTTGGCCATCAAGTGCATCTTCATCGTCATAGGCCAGTTCCTGTTCTAGGTACAGTAGTCGGTACTCACCTGTAGGGTTGTGCAGGTACATCCCCAGGAGAAGGAAGCCATGAAGCTGTGGGAGCGGAGCATACTCACGAGTTGCCGGGTTGCAGATCATGAAGCGCTTGTTATGGACGGACAGGACCAGGAGGCCGTCGCAGGAGGCCAACGGACGGAAGAAACGGTGGTGTACGAGTCGTGCGACAGACTTGAGCTGGTCGGCGCCGGCGTCAGCGACCCCTGCCCGGTGATCTAAGGGAACGATGTCTAGGGATAAGCTGGTGACGCCGTTACGATGGTCGTGACTATGGAGGAGGGGGAGGGTGGACTGGTGGACGTGGTGGGCGAGGAGAAAGTCGCTGGTGGAGGTGGCTACGCGCCAGGCGCGGCACACAGCGCGGCAGCGGAGGAGGGTTTCTGGGGGGACGCGGACGAGGATACCCCAGACGACGATCTCATCCGGGAGATCGCGGTGGAGAGGCGTCTCTCCTGTCCGTGCGGCCTTCGGCATGGTCGAGGGTTAGGGTTTCCGTCCCAGCTTCCCAGGAACGAGACGAGCTTTTCTCTTTCTCTTTTTAGCTAAGCGAAGGAAACAAAGCACCTTTTGGCAAACAAAAACGTGGACGGACTTGGGCTTAGCCCATGTATGTTTTGCAAGTTCTAAAAAGCATAGCAAATAATTCTAAACCAGCCCTCTCTTGATCTCATCAAAAAAGAAATACTCTTAAGCCCTCTCTTAAACCAAAACCTGAAATCATGAATGTACTTCAGTCTCATTAGGGACATGCTCCCTCCGTTTCGGTGTATTTGTTTTTGATAAGATTGCACAATGTAATGTGCATTTCTTCTAATTCTTCGTATTCTGTCGTTGACCCTTCAAAAAAAGAAAAATATCTCTCCTGTGATTGCATGCATCCTTTTTTGTAAAGAGAAAAAAAGAAAGTACCATGTTATCTTTATCATTAGTCAATCATACTTTCCTTAAAAAAATTATTTAGCCAGGTACTATCAATAACAAGAGCCATATTAATCAGAAGACAACGATCTACTCCTACAAAAAATATGTGTAAGTAATCTAGGATGGTTTTTTCCCATGTGGATGTGGTTACTATAGAGGTGTTTCAGTTTCATCATAAATTAATGAATTAAACGCTTGTTTTGCTACACAATAAATCAATCAAACATTATATCCTTTCTTTTTCAATGTATGATAAGGGGATACTAACAAAAGAAAGAAGAGAAATGTGTTTTTCTGCAATAAACGGTGTGTCGCCGGCGCTTATTGTGTAGGAAAACCGCCATTCAAAATCAAGTCAGAGATTACTTGAACCACATGTGGTTGCCTTGGATGGGTAGAAATTCAAGCAATCCAAACTATTCATGAAACTAGACTACATGACCGAATACCTGTACACTGATAATTCTTCTTTTCAAGAAATCTAAATGAACAATTCAGTGGATGAATATTTGTTTATTACAAGTTTTTTTCCTATCAATACATAAAGGCTTGCGTACCATTTCATTCATAAAAGGAGTTTAAAGTGAAGTACACGGTGTGTGTGTGTGTGGGGGGGGGGGGGGGGGGGATTCCAGAGCGTGTACACAAAAGGGCACATCCATAGATGCGCAAGAAGAGGAAGCCGGGGTGCTCAGCCCGGATAACCCTAGAGCCAAACTCTCCGAAATAACTACGTTGATCCCTTTGGCACCGGACTTAGACCATAGGAGTGCGTCATCCCGACTGTCATCCCCAAGGCAAGAAATTGAGGGCCGCATGGAGTCGAGCACACAGCCATTGCGGTGCTTTCAAGCCATGGGCCGTGAGGATTACAAGGTAGGAGAGACCTCGGCGCAGAGCAAGAGGAGACGTGTTGATGGAGGTGGCCTACCAATCCACGAAAGGAATTGTCGGGTTGGGCCTGATGGTGGTTGAAAGACACTACTACGAGGATATCATGCCAGATGGAGCACAAAAAGGGGCAACCAACCATATCGTGTCGCAGCTCCTCCACAGCTTGATCCCAAAGGATACATTGGTCATGGTGGGGAGATCGCGCCAAGCCAGACGATCGACGACAGGTTGTAATATGTTACGTAAATTTTTAGGTGATCAATAGCTATCATTTGGGCTATGATCACACAAAGAGGTATCCAAATTCCTACATTGAGTTGTTTTAGGAAAATTCTTGCATTAAGTTGTTTAGGGAAAACCCAAGTTTTATTCTTAAAGCTAGTCCAACAGTTGATGTGGTTGGTGTGGTTGGCCAAACCAGACGTGGTGCCCCTGACCTAGAAAAAGAGCAAACTTGGCTAGATTATGCGCTTCATAATTAATAGCACGGCTTTGAAAAGTAAAATTACATTGAAATAAAGCCGGTCTAAGAGAAATATCATTGATAATAGCTCAATATATACTTGCCCCAAATGTTGTTGTTTATGTCCCATTTTGACTTGCTTTGAACCCGAGGCCACCACAAACTGATGGGTGTGAAGATCCTCTGCGAGGGCCATCGCTTCCCTGTAAGCCATTGACTCCAAAGTTGCTGGATCGTCAACCCCACCAAGGACCAGTATGGAACTCCCATGAAAAAGGCCATCCCTATCTCTACATATTTCCGCTATTGCTCCTCTCCTTCTTGCTCGAACCGCAGCATCAACATGGATTTTAGAATTTCCTATTGGTGGTGCCTTTAGTCATTGGATGGTAGTTGCAACAGATCGAACTCGTCTAGGAACCGACTTACTCTCGTTGATCAAGTCCAGCTCAGCAATGAACCATGTGATGAAGAAGTGAATCTTTTGAGGACTTTGCCTTGATGAATAGCTTTGCAGTGTGCATCCCATGTCCATAGTGGTTGTAAGCTTCACAAAGAGAGCATGTGGTAATGATTCCATAAATATGAAAAGCCAGTTTTTTGTGTTTGGTTCTAACGTCGCCACAAAAGTTTGAGCTAACTCTTCATCAACAAGAGCCATGTCCATCTTGACACAATGCATTCAACAAGTGAATGTCTAAAATAATTAGCCACCCGCAAAAACCGCAGTTGTATCGGATATATGTATATATGAGCTCGAACATGTTTAGGTTGTATTGCATGCTTTGATAGTCTCCATAGAAACATGTATACTTTTGTTGAGACCTGAGTTTTCCACATGCTCTTTCATGAGCCCTCCTCTTTCGCTAGTAGAGAAATGGCTAGCCACAACTCTTTTTGGTGGCACGCCATCTTCACACAACGCCAGCATTATTTATTTTAAATAGTGCTGGCGTCAGTTAAATTGGTACGCCAGCTGTAAATGGTTAGTGTTGGCGTGATTTTTTTGCCACGCTAGAAATTTGTTGCCCCACCAGTACTTACCGTTCGGAACATAGTGGTGGCATTGAGTTTGCATGCACGCCGTAGCTAAATAAATAGTGCTGGCATGCCAAATTTGTTTACGCAAGGCATAATTATATTTACTCTTTCATTAAACTTAATTTGTCTTTTTTATTCGGCTTGTTATTAGCTATCGCGTTGCCTTTTAGGCCCACGCCAGCAGTGGCCCACCTGAGTCAACCACCAGGACATAGTAAAAGACCAAGTCGCCGCCATCCTTTCATTTCAACTCCCCCTCGACCAGCCACCACTCGCCGCCTCCCATTGCCTCACGTTGCCGCCTGTCGGGCCCCTTCGCCGTCCAGCAAGGTTCACTCCTATCTGTCTTCTGCATCTCCTTCCTCGGCACTCACACCTCCTCTGTTCATGCATAATAAATATTTTGGATTCATCCATAAGTTGATTTAGGATTGCTATGTGTAGAAATTTAAGTACATACATATAATGGATTGCTTTATGTGATGTAGAATCGAAATTTTATTTCATGAATTGCTTTGTGTAGAAATGATAGTCATAATATGATATAAAATCTGATTTATTAGTGTAGTTTAGTCTGCAATGCCAGAGGAATAAATATAATGAACTCCTAGAATAAAATTTTGAGTAGATTTTGTTTATTTGTTTTTCCCTCTGTGGATTTTGTTTACTTGTGTATATACATGTTACTAGTGTAGAATTATACACATGTTACTTTTCAATATGTTTAGAATCCGATTATATACTTAGTTTTCAATATGTTTTTTGTAGTATGGCACAACCAGCACAATGTCGAGTGTGCAAGTCAAGATGCGCAATCAGCCTTGCAACTGCCACCTTGTTCGGCATTTACTTCCAGCCGTGTTTTGTTCCTGCAGTGGTAACAAATTATATGACCCTTCTAATAGTTTGTTCTTTTGATTTTGTTGATATTTTCACTAATGCATTGTGTGTGTGTGTGTTTGTTTTTTCTTACACAGATCGTCTCTTGTAGTGTTAGATTGGATTTCAATGAGCTCATTACTGAAGACAATGTCATCTTCGACTGTCCTGGGGGGCCTACTCTATGGAGGTCAATAAGGGAAGGTACATAACCCAGATTGGAGGAGATGAATGGGATCATTTCATCGCCCACATGCATCTCACTAGGGGTGAATTGGCCAGCTTCTCATTCAGAAGAGAAACTCTAAGGTTGGTTGTTATCTATCTCAACTATGACGAACAAGATGATGACCCACTTGATGAAGCACTCTTTGCCCAAAGAATGACCATGCTGAGCAAGGATGAAACGTACACGCTCTGGGAAAAGCTTCCACCACGTGATGCCTACATCGGGGTGTCATCCATGACCCACCTGACACGGACGATGGTTAACCGCCATGTCATGATATGTTTCTTATTACTGTAGTAATATGATATGCTTAGTATATATAGTAATGTGATCTATGCTTATAATATAGTAATGTGATGATATGCTTAGTATATTAATGTGATGATATACTTAGTGTATAGTAATGCCATATGATTAGTAATGCGATATGCTTAGTAATGTGATATGCTTAGTATATTTAGTAATATGATCTATGCTTATAGTATAGTAATGCGATGATATGCTTAGTATATTAATGTGATGATATGATTATCATGTTTTTTCCAGATATTACTTAAGAGGCTATGTGTGAGATGTGGCATTGAGCTAGATGAAGAAGGCATTGGTGGACTACGCTTTATCATAAGGGACTCCGTCACCACTTGTACTTACAGAGTGGACACAGATACGACGGAGACGTATCAGCATCCCCAAGCTTAATTCCTGCTCGTCCTCGAGTAGGTAAATGATAAAAAAAATAATTTTTGACGTGGAATGCTACTTAGCATAATCTTGATCATATAATCTAATCATGGCATGAATATTAAGACACGGGTGATTCAAAGCAATAGTCTATCATTTGACATAAAGACAATAATATTTCAAGCATAAGTAATAAAGCAATCATGTCTTCTCAAAATAACATGGCCGAAGAAAGTTATCCCTACAAAATCATATGGTCTCGCTATGCTCCATCTTCATCACACAAGGTATTAAATCATGCACAACCCCGGTTTTAGCCAAGCAATTGTTTCATACTTTAGTATTCTCAAACTTTTTCAACTTTCACGCAATACATGAGCGTGAGCCATGGACATAGCACTATAGGTGGAAGAGAATATGGTGGTTGTGGAGAAGACAAAAAGGAGGAGATAGTCTCACATCAACTAGGCGTATCAACGGGCTATGGAGATGCCCATCAATAGATATCAATGTGAGTGAGTAGGGATTGCCATGCAACATATGCACTAGAGCTATAAGTGTATGAAAACTTAAAAAGAAAGTAAGTGGGTGTGCATCCAACTTGCTTGCTCACGAAGACCTAGGGTAATTTGAGGAAGCCCATCATTGGAATATACAAGCAAAGTTCTATAATGAAAATTTCTCACTAGTATATGAAAGTGATAATATAGGAGACTCACTATCATGAAGATCTTGGTGCTACTTTCAAGCACAAGTGTGGTAAAGGATAGTAGCATTGTCCCTTCTCTCTTTTCTCTCATTTTTTTTCTTTTTTTTTGGTGGACTTCTTTGGCCTTTTTTTATTTGGGCTTCATTGGCCTCTTTTATTACTTCCTCACATGGGATAATGCTCTAATAATGATGATCATCACACTTTTATTTACTTACAACTCGATATTTAGAACAAAATATGACTCTATATGAATGCCTCCAGCGGTGTATCGGGATGTACAATGATCTAGCGTAGCAATGACATCAAAAAATGGACAAGCCATGAAAACATCATGCTAGCTATCTTACGATCATGCAAAGCAATATGAAAATGATGGTGCGTGTCATAATAAACGGAACAATGGAAGTTGCATGGCAATATATCTCGGAATGCCTATGGAAATGCCATAATAGGTAGGTATGGTGGCTGTTTTGACGAAGGGTATATAGTGTGTGTAATGCACCGGCGAAAGCTGCGCGGTACTAGAAAGGCTAGCAATGGTGGAACGGTGAGAGTGCGTATAATCCATGGACTCCATATTAGTCATAAAAACTCACATACTTATTGCAAAAGTCTATTAGTCATCGAAACAAGGTACTACACGTATGCTCCTAGGGGATGGGTTGGTAGGAATTAACCATCGCGCGACCCCAACCTCCACACAAAGGATGACAATCAATAAATAAATCATGCTCCGACTTCGTCACATAACGGTTCACCATACGTGCATGCTACGGGAATCACAAACCTTAACACAAGTATTTCTACGAATACACAATTACTCACTAGCATGATTCTAATATCACATCGTCATGTCGCAAAACTATTGCAAGGAATCAAACATATCATATTTAGTGATCTACAAGTTTTATGTAGGATTTTATGACTAACCATGTGAATGACCAACTCCTGTTGACTCTCTAAATAGGTATAAGTAAAGCATGAGAGTTTAATTCTTTCTACAAAAAATATGCCCCGCTCTAACAAATATAAGTGAAGCAAAAGAGCATTCTACGAATGGCAGTTTTCTATGTGTAGGGAAACAGGCAATCCAAACTTCAAATGATATAAGTGAAGCACATGAAGCATTCTATAAAGCCATACTCAAAAGATATAAGTGAAGTGCAAAGAGCATTCTATAAATCAACCAAGGACTATCTCATACCAGCATGGTGCATAAAAGAAAAATTAAAAATAAACACAAAAGACGCTCCAAGCATTTGCACATATCATGTGACGAATAAAAATATAGCTCCAAGTAAAATTACTGATAGTAGACGAAAGAGGGGATGCCTTCCGGGGCATCCCCAAGCTTAGACGCTTGAGTCTTCCTTGAATATTACCTTGGGGTGCCTCGGGCACCCCCTATCTTAGGCTATTGCCTCTCCTTATTCCTTCATCCATCGTGGTCTCACCCAAAACTTGAAAACTTCAATCACACAAAACTCAACAAACCTTCGTGAGATCCGTTAGTATAATAAAGTAAATCACCACTTTAAGTACTGTTGTGAACTCATTCCAAATTCATATTAGCATTATATCT
Source organism: Hordeum marinum (assembly GCA_022496015.1). NCBI lineage: Eukaryota > Viridiplantae > Streptophyta > Magnoliopsida > Poales > Poaceae > Hordeum > Hordeum marinum. Next base: position 397,994 of record JAAAWK010000567.1, read on the forward strand.
ACTGTAATCCAACTTCACCATGGTTCATACCCCCGATACTACCCATAGATTCATCAAAATAAGAGAACCATGCATATAAAACAGAATCTGTCAAAAAACAGAACAGTCTGTAGTAATCTGAACATATACCATACTTATGATTCTCCAAAAATTCTGAAAAAATTATGGTAATTAATTCAATTTGTATATCAGTCATTAGAAAAAATAATCAACTCAATAGCACTCTCTTTATAGAAATAAGAAATGATTTCATCAGTGCAAAGTTTCTGTCCTTTTCAGCATGATCAAACAACTATCACCCAAACTAATCATAAAGGCTTTACTTGGCACATTATTTTTATAATCCAATGGAATTGTACAAGGGGATAATTATTTTTGCGAGAAACTTCCATGAAAAATTCTACATTGTTTCCATGAGCATGAACACAACTGTTCAAGGTCGACCCTCACTTCCGCAATGCATCACCTTTCAATCGGTTCTCTTTTTGAAAAAGTTTTAAGTTCCCCTCTATATTTTTTGTTTTTAAACTATATAAAAACACTCAACAGAAATAAATGACTCTCTAAAACTTCCGGGTTGTCTCCCAGGCAGCGCTTTCTTTAAAGCCGTTAAGCTAGGCATAAAGTGCTCAAGTAATGGATCCACCCGGATCCCAAGGTATATCAAAGCCAATTTTAATTAACAATGATTTGTAATTTTGTAGTGAGCACAAGGTAACATATATCATGCAATGATGAATTCTAACTCTCTTCCTATGCATTGGCATGTCATAAAAGAACAATTCATGCACATCAAGTAAAGGCCAATACATAGCATAAGCAGTTTCTTGTAATTTTAGCGTATTGGAAACATAGAGAGGTGGAGATGTAGTTCCTCTCTCATAATAATTGCAAGTAGGAGAAGCAAGCACATGCATATTATATTCATCAAAATCATCATGTGTAATAGTAGAAGGAAACCCATCAATGTAATCCCTAATAAGAGCAAACTTCTCCGATATAGTGTAGTTGGGAGAATTTAAAAAGATAATAGGACTATCATATGTGGGTGCAATAGCAACAAGTTCATGTTTAACATAAGGAACTATAGCAAGTTCATCTCCATAAGCATCATTCATATTGGCATCATGGCGACAAGCATAGAAAGCATCAAGTTCGTAAAAAAGGATATTTCAAACGAATCCAAGGGATCATAGCAATCAACATAGCATTCATCCTTCGGTAAGCACGAAGGGAAATTAAAAAATGTATGAGTTGAAGAGTTACTCTCATTAGAAGGTGGGCACGGGTAGCTAGTCTGCTCTTCCTCCTTTTGTTCTTCGCTCTCCTCGTCATCTTTTTCATCTAATGAGCTCACAGTTTCAGCATTTTCTTCTTCCAGAGTTTCCTGCAAAATATTAGTCTCTTCTTGGGCAGCGGAGAATTTCTCCATAAATCGATAAATATGGGATTATATTCCTAATTAGTATAACAATAATGAAGCATAACCAAATTTTCAGATCGGTAAAAAGCATCATCATTATCATCACACTTTTTAAACAGAGCTTCAATTTCATAAGCACCCATAAAAGCAACAAACTCTTCTATTTGTTCCACATCATAGTAATCATATATACCATTAGCATAAGAAGCCAAGGTTTCATTAGCATTAAATTTACAAGAAAAGGAAAGGTGTTTAGCCTTCATCCTAGAGCAACAAGTAATATCATATCTCAAGCATAGATCCCAAGCATACCATTTTAACATATAAATTTGATACCATAATAGTTTCCCTTTTTTAGTCAAGCGATAATCCCTAAAGTATTCACGTTGATCCAATGTGTCTCCCATTATATAATTGAATGGGGTTTTCTCAGGATTATTAAATAAGTGCATAATATTTTCAACATAACGAGCATCGAGGGTTTTAGGAGGTTCCTCATCTCCATGAGTAGCAAGTACACCTAATTTTTTTGGTATTTCGTGTTCCATATCCATAACTAAAGATAGAGAACAACTTAGAACAGCAAATAAATCTACTTAGTGATAACACTACTAGGAAAAGGCATGCTAGTGGCGCACCAGTTTTGCCTACTAATGGCGCACTGGTGGTGCGCCACTAGCACCACGCCATTAGAATTAAATACTAATGGCACACCCCTGGTGCGCCATTAGAATCTGGTGTACTAATGGCGCACCACGCCGTGCGCCATTAGTATGCCTCCCAGGGGGCCATATGTACCCATGTGCTTTGGCATACTAATGGCGCACTAGTGGCTGATGCGCCATTAGTGTCATTTTTATAGTGCGTCATTAGTGTCTTGAGTGGTGCGCCACTAGTATGAATATTAGGAATTTTTTTTTCTTTTCTGATATTTTCATAGGTTACAAAATATATTATTGGACGGAATTTAGACAACACCACATAGCAACAACAGATTCATCGAATACAATAGAAGATCAGTCTCCGAATACAAATCATCATATTAGTCTCCGAATTCAAAAGACCGAACGAAGATAGAACATTACAAGTCTCGAGACCGCGAGTAGCGAGTTTGTCTTCACATTACAACTCGATATCGATCATCTAAACTACCATCACATAGAAGAGAGCTGCAGTCATCACGATGAGCATAATCCCGATGAAACTGGTCTTCATTCGGTTCCTCCAACGCTCCCTCCTCTCTCCCGCTAGATAGCGCGCGTATCTAGATTCCGCCTCCACCCTAGTGGTGTACCCTTTGTAACTATTACCGTTGAAACGGTGAACCTGTCTCCGCCACTCCTCCCAGTCGTCGTAGACTCCGGGAACCTTACCCTTGTACACGACATAAGACGACATCTCTATGCACTAGCCAAACAAAACGTTAGTAGCAATTCACGGACAATACATAAGCAATATATAAGTATGCAACAAAAGGATCGGAAGAGAAAAGCAAGACATCAATAGCATCGATTACATCTAAGTTGAACGACTGTCCAAACCAAAGAGACATACAAGTTCATTAAAGTTTAATTACAACATGAGCCAATCGATGTTTCAGAACTACACATAGCATCACTACTTTGGACTCGACTCAAGGGACCGGAGCGTGGATGAAGCCGCCGTCTCTCGTGATGGTCATGAAATCGCGGGCGTTGTCAGCCTGCATTTGTAGCGTTGTGTCTATCTCATTGTTGGACAGTTGATTTTTGAGGTTGAACTACCCCGAGGTACGAAGGACATCTTGATGGATGATTTCCGCAAACTCCGACTAGATGCGAAAGAATTCTTGTCTGATGTCCGCGTCCTGGATTGCCGACAATTTCTCGGCCCAATCTTTGAGATTATTTGGTAGCAGAAGGTGATTATGGTCCCGTACGATCGCCCGCATGTGATGGAGGGCGTAGTAGGCATCCTTCTGACCGCCAGGCGGCTGCTTGACGCAGCAGAACGTCGTATTGTGGGCGAACACGTGCTTGCCGTACTTACGAACTGCCCTGGTGAAGGTGCCTCCAGATTTGGCGTAGCCGGGGAGAACATCATCAAGAACTTTCTTGACATTTGTGTAGTCTTTCCCCGACTGACGGTCCGAGTCGAAATACGTGGCCATGGAATATTTCGGGCTTAAGAGGATGAGTGTACAATGTGTGTCACTGCACAAAACACGGAATGTTAAAAAAACGATCGAAATCTAAGAAATCATATGTTACGGGGCGGTTGAGGAGACGACTTACTCGGGAAAGTAAGGCACGAGGAAGCTATCCTTATCTGGGTTTGCCAGAATGACGCCTTCGAGGTAAGAACTCGCGACTTGCCGGTCCCCAGCGCTGCCCAAGATCTTGGCACGCATGTAGAAGGGGTCGACTATCACGATGTCCGGGGTCTTGTCTCTAATGATCCGCATCTCCATACTCAGTGAAAATAGCCGAACAAAGGTGTAGTGCAGCGGATGAAGGTTAAACATAGCGAAGATGTCATCAAACCGCATGACGATCGTACCCCCGACGGAGTTATCCACAAAGCCCTTGCCCTCTGGTACCTTGGCCACGAAAACCGGGTATGCCACGTCATTCTCTCTGAGACGCCGCTTCTCCAAAGAAAGAACACTGTCATGGAGACTCCGCATAGCACCGGTTGCAGCATTGAGCATATTAGGTGGTAGCATCGGCCTACCCGCCACATGCACCCTCCTCGAGATATCCTTAGGTGAAGGTGGCCCGTCCTGAGCACGGATCGTACTCGGTGCCGGCTGGCTCGCACCCTTGTTGCTCTTTCTTTTTCGTCCCTTCTTCTTCTGCTGTAATGGGACCGAGTTCTGCTCACAGACCGCCTTCTTGAGTGTGTTGGGGCTGATAATATTTCTCACCTCGGCTATCTGAGGCTCGGTGAAGTCGGCAGCTGGAGGAGTCTCTTGAGAACTAAACGCCAGACGACGCCTGTTGCAATTGGGTTTCTCCGTGGTACCAGCTAGATCGCGATCGTCTTTTGTAGGGTTGGGTTCTTGAGAAGGAGGCCCCACGAATTCTTCATCGTACCCATGTTCGGCAAAGTACTTATCAACGTTAGTAAATGTACCATCGTCGTTGTCGTCGTCATCCGGATCCTGTGCCATATGCATGTTCGGATCCTGTGCCATAGAGATGTCTGGCATGTCCGGTAGTGTTGCGGTGGTCTTGCCATGGCTTGGCGCCGGCACGACTGGCGGTGTTGTCTTTGGGGTGGTGTCCCCCGTCCCCAAACGAATCTGGCTCTTCGGCCAAAGCAGGGGCCAGCTTAGGCAGGCGCTGAGGGTCATCAGATCATCTTTGTTGGCCCCGGCGGGTCGAATCGGAGGTAACAACTCGTCGCAGCCTGGCAGAACCCGAACCAGTTGAACCCTATACACGGTGGGTGGCGTCGGATTACCGTGGAACACGGGGTTGCCTGGTTGAACGATTTTGCCCTTGGCGACATCAACCAACTCGTCGTTCACGAAGTGCAGGAGAGTGCACGGAATGTCGACGGCGCCCTGCGAAAACATGTAGGGCATCAGGGATGCCCAGTCAAAGGCAAGGAGATGAAGTCCTCGGCCGAGAGGCTTAATTAGTTACCGTGATGATGTCGTCGAGCTCAGCTAATGTCGAGGCACCGCCAACGGCGGGTGTGCAATTGACGGAGGGGCCGCTTGTTGCCGAGGTGCCGACCGACGTACACCCGGGTGCATTAAGCTCCAATGCCCGTGCCGGTGTCGGAGACACCAATACCGCCGCCGCCGGAGACACCAATAATGCCGCCACCGGAGACACCAATGGCGCCGCCGCCGGAGACACCAATGGCACCGCCTGCACATTGTGCGAGTTGCTGGCCGTGAAGCTGGAAATCGGGGGCGGCCCCTGTTGGCCGCCCGCAATCCACCCCCGCAACCCCTCAACCAAGGTAGGCATAATGGCGGTGATCGTCGCTCCCAGTTGGTCTCGCACTTGCTCTGAGACTATCTACGGAATCCGCGCCACTTGTGCCTTGAGTTCTTGAACCTCGCACGACTGGCTTTCCGAGCTGGTCTTTCTCTCCTTTCGCCCACCAGAGTTATAGTATGACGACCATTTTGTGGACAAGCCTTTGCCGGCCACATGACCAGCTAACGACGGCTTAGTGAGCTTATCCTTGTTTTTCATTATGTTCAACGCCCTATTTAGAGTGCTGTCCCAAGGGGTGCTTTGAGACGACCCCGCGCTACTGCTTTCAGTCTCCTTCGCCAGAACAAGCTCAAGCGCCCTGGTCTTCGGATCCGTGGTAAGCTCCTTTGTTACCGGGTCCTTCTTGTACCGGGCCCTGACATAGTTCCTGGTCTGCTTGTCACTGTATTTCTCGAAGCGGGGCGGTAGGCCTTGCTCGGCACGCTCCGCGTCCTCCTTGTCCCATATAGGCTCCGCCACTCTGTAACCGCCGGGACCGAGTTTGTGTTCTCCTAAGTTCAACTCCCGCATTTCTTTCCCCCACTGACTTGATTCGGAGGTTGCGCTGCTCTCGCACTTGATCTTGAACTCCTTGTAGTCATCTTCGTTGATCGAAGGATTTTTCGCCTTGATCTTCTCATAACTATCACCTTTGTCAATCATTCTCTTCACCGCGCTTCTCCAAGTAGACAAGGCCTTGCTCATCCTCGTGAGGGCGGCACTGTTCACTTTATTCCCTGAGAGCCGTGTGTTTTCAAATTCAGCGGGGAACTTGTATCGTTCGTGCAGCTTCGTGAAGAGGAGGTTGTGCAAATTCCCTCGGTCCTTATGCGTTAGGTTCTCGGTGTTGATCGAGACGGTGCTCCGGAGAATGCACCCGAGCTGAACCGAGTACCCCTTGACTATATGTTTGGGCTCCGTTGGATGCCCATCGGAGTCCACTTGAGTAAATTCCTCCTTGACGGTGCGGAGCGCGTTCGGGCGCCGGTCCTTCCGTTGCCTCTTCGGTTGGCTGCCATCTGTGCGTGCGCTGCCATCATCAGTGGTGGCATCCTCGGCGGCACCATCAGTGGTGGCATCCTCGGCGGCACCATCAGTGGTGTCATCCCCGACGCCACTATGGGTTGTGTAGTCAGGATCGGTGTCTTCCGCGGCGATCTCATAGAGGTGAGGTTGTTCCACCATCTCCTGTTGCTCCCAGAATTGCTTGCCGCCCAAACCGCCGGCCTCATCGTTGTGGGCCATGTTTTTCTCTAAATAGGAAAAAAAATTGGTCAAAAAGTTGGTTATTGTCAAGGAACAAGATCATGGTCTCATCATTTAGGGTTTGTCGACACCGAGGCATCCTAAAAGCTAAGCTTTTATCATTTAGGGTTTGTCGATGCCGAGGCACCCTAAAAGCCTAAGCTTTCATCATTTAGGTTCTTATCGACACCGAGGCACCCTAAAAGCCAAGGTTTTATCATTTAGGGTTTGTCGACGCCGAGGCACCCTAAAAGCCTAAGCTTTCATCATTTAGGTTCTTATCGACACCGAGGCACCCTAAAAGCCAAGGTTTTATCATTTAGGGTTTGTCGACGCCAAGGCCCATGCATAACACAAGAGGCAGTTGATCCTACTTAATTAAGTACTAAGATACCCCGGCCCATGCATTTGTAGCAAGTACCCCATATGTCCGATTTTTAGCAAAGTCATGCTAAAATTCACGGAAAATTTCAGCATGACCTTTGCTGAAAATAGGACATATGGAGTACCCGAATTTGCCGGAACAGAAGTTAATCGAGATTCCGACAAACTCAAGGGCCTCTCGGGGTACCTGCAAAATCATCACGACATGATGGTCGGAGACAAAACCCAGCAAACTAGCACCACAATGTGCCTCTACTTTTATATGGATGAAAAGGCCACAGACCATATGGTCCTCTGCTTTCATATGGACAAAAATCAGCTCAACTTATGTGAGCTTCCATTCCAGATCTAATAGGTCACCCAACACAAAATAATCAATAGTTAGCTGAAAAAAATTCACGGATTGCTGTTAACTGAAAATTAGTGAAAGAAACTGTTGCTGATCATGGATTACTGTTCATAGTTAACCTATACTCTGTTAATAGTTAACTGAAAATTCATTGACAGGTGAGTCAACTACAGTTTTTAGCTAACAAATAGTTAACCTATACTCTTCCTGTACTTGTCTAAGAACTTTGGACTAGGGTTATAAAATCCCCAGGACTTGTGTGGTTTACTTGACTTGAAGCAAGTTTACTATAGAGACATGATAGAATAAGCATGCAATACAAAACTGAATAAGCATGCATATACCAGTAGTTCTTGTTTGGTTCCTCTCTGGTCAAACATCTAATTTTTTGTCTCAACTGAATATAATTAGCAGCAATACAAGAGGTTCATCATTAAATGGTACTTAGAGGTAGAGTATAGTGTCACTCATATTAGCTTTAGGCAATCTGGTTGAAGCATATTTAGTAAAAACTAGTACAGGTTCAGGTCTGAAGCTGAATTCTACCTAAGAGCCTCAAATTTATAGGCCATGAGTGTATATGCATGACTAATCTACATGTGCATCTCACCATATTACCATGATATCAATCAAGCTATAATTTTAAAAAGAATCCCTTGACTTGACCATTGGTGCACCTAAGGGCCAGCCAGGAACACTAGCAGCCAGGGTTTGTTGGTGAAGCCGATGGAAGGGGATTTGTAAGGGTAACATCACAATGTTATGGTCATCCACATCACAATGGCCTCCAGTATTATTATATGATATGATGTGATATGATATGGGACGGTGTCCAGTATTAACTTGTCCGAAAACAAATAGACAGATTTGACCAAAAAATAATGAAATGCCCTTTGGCTGTCACTCATGCTTTCACTCATCTACTGGATGGACAACTAGTGCTTGTTTGGTCAGCTGTCAATTCTTCTTCTTCTTCTTCATCCCCACTGGAGTAGTACCAGTTAGTGGAAGGGACTACATTCTACCACAAGTATCCTCTGGCTGAAAATTCCATGAATGGATGTGTTGGACAGAGATACGGGCAGGTGACGTAGGCTGCGTTGTTTTGCTGGTGTGTATTAAACGTTTTTAGACTGCAGGTTAACTTTCAGATTCAGATTTTAAGGGGCTCTAAGTGTAGATTTACTTTTAAAAATCTCAGCCATTAATCCTTATGATTAACATAAAATTAACGGATATGACGGGAGTGACGTATGGAGAACTAAGAAAGCATCCGTCTTTTAAAATTAGGTAAAGATTAGTTAACAAAGAAAATGATCAAAACTTATTTACACGCTAGGGCAAACTTCGGCTAACACGGAGCCTATCAGTGAATTATGGGTTTTGTACAGAAACTGGACTAACAAGTACTTTTGTTGGATAGGGCATCATCCTCGTTGCCATGTTTTCCCCAGACTTTGTTATTGAACCTTCAGCCAAAATATTACAGTATACGCAGTTTTTACATGAGGCGAAGATAGACAGAGTTTTAGACGTTTTCTTCGATAGGATACCTTGATTGACAACATGGCAGAAGCCGGAAGCAATTACGCAGCCAGGTGAGCCTGTAAAGTGAACCTGATAGGTTCAAGTGGCTTTGAACTAAATCGGGACAACACTCTGAATGTTTTTTGTGCGGGTGACAAGGTATTATTTGAAACGAGGGTGTGGAAGGATGCAGACTTATGCGGGTTTTGTGATGATCATGAGACTTTTTTTTGAGAGAGAATGGCAGGTGCTCTGCCTTTGCTATATAGATAAAGAATTTACAAGAGTGCTGCTGTTAGGCAGTGGTGATGATCATGAGACTATGGAACATTTGTTCTTCCAGTGCCCTCTGAGCTGGCTAGATATATTTGGCTAGACATGCAGAGTTCAGATCCTACCAATGTACAGTAGTCAGTTCTTTTTTCCTCCGTCGCATCTTAAAACAATGTACCGTAGTTCATAAGGGGCAAAACTTCAGAAAACATGGCAATGAGGCAAGGGAGCAGAGAGGAGGGAGGGAGGAAGGGAGGAGAGAGGAGGGAGGGAGGAAGGGAGGAGGGAGGGAGGGAGGAAGGGAGGAGAGAGGAGAGAGGAGGGAGGAAGGAGGCAAGGGAGGAGAGAGGAGGCAAGGGAGGAGGGAGGGAGGGCCCGTACCTTGCAGCGAACAGGGTGGCGGCGATGGCGACCAGGGAGGAGGAGGCGACGAAGATGGCGACCAGGGAGGAGGAGGCAGCGAACAGGGTGGCGGCGATGGTCACCGGAGACGGGAGGAGGTGGATCTGGCAAGAGGGAGGGACGAAGGGGTCGGGGGAGTTAGTTAGAGCTAGGGGAAGATTTCTAATGGCGCACCCCCGAGCGGTGCGCCATTAGAATGTTTTTTTTCACATTCTAATGGCGCACCGCTCGGGGGTGCGCCATTAGAATGTTTTTTTTCACATTCTAATAACGCACCGCCAAGAGGTGCGCCATTAGAATGCTATTTTTTAATAATTTTTTATAAGAACAGTAATAATTTTTTATAAGAACAGTAATAATTGTTTTATAAAAACAGTAATAATTTTTTTATGAATATGAAAAAATATCATCAAATTTGTTATTTGAAAATGGGGGGGCTCGGCGGCGATGGAGCGGGGGAGGGTGCGGGGGGTGCTCGGCGGCGGTGGGTCGTCGACGGCGGTGGAGCGGGGGAGGGTGCGGGGGGTGCTCGGTGGCGGTGGAGCGGGCTGGGGAGGGTGCGGTGGGTCGTCGGCGGCGGTGGGTCGTCGGCGGCGGTGGAGAGCTAGCGGGGGAGGGTGCGGGGGGTGCTCGGCAGCGGTGGAGCGGGCCGGGGAGGGTGCGGTGGGTCGTCGGCTGCGGTGGGTCGTCGGCGGCGGTGGAGAGCTAGTGAGGGAGGGTGCGGGGGTGCTCGACGGCGGTGGAGCGGGCCGGGGAGGGTGCGGTGGGTCGTCGTCGGCGGTGGAGCTAGCGGGGGAGGGTGCGGAGAGCTATCTGTTCACAATCTTCTTGCCCTTCTTTTTCGCAAACGGAGTTCTTCTGTGGAACGAACGTCCTTTAGGTAGGGTGGTCCTGCTTCTTCTTGTAGTGTATGCTGCTACTTCATTGTTGTCATCATGTTCCATCTTTGGGTCGCCGTACTTGTCGAAGTCTTCCTCATTGGCGACTCCATCCATTCCGATGATCTTCCTTTTGCCTCTCCTCACGACAACACGACTAGGCTTTGACGGGTCGGTAATGAAGAAGCATTGGTCCACTTGGGAAGCCAGTACCCATGGCTCATTTTTCGCGGTGACGTTTGCGCCCGTGGTCTTGGATTTGGCTTCGGGTATAACCATGGTGGTGAAATACCGGTCTTCTTTTAGGACGCTCTTGGCCCATCTGACACGGAACATCGGAACCTTCTCTCCAGCGTAGCTCAGCTCCCAGATCTCCTCGATCCTTCCCTAGTATCTGTCCTTGTCGTTACCGGTATAGGATTCCATCTTTACCCCGGAGTTCTGATAACCATCGCTCTTCATGTCCTTGTCCTCGGTGTAGAATGTGTAGCCATTGATATCGTATGCCTCATAGGTTATCAGGTTGGACTCGGCGCCCTGTGACAAGGCGAATATGAGTTGTTCTTCCGCGGAAGAATCCTCATGTAAAGGGTACGACAGAAGCTTCTGCTTGAACCAACGCGTGAAACATGAGTTGTGCTCTTTGATTATATCTCCGTCCGTCCTCTGTTGGCCTTGATCATTGTACGTCTTCTCAATAAAGGTTTTGTGCTCTACCACCCAAGGATCGACCACGTCTATGTGTTGTAGCGCGACTAGGTTTGCTCTTTCAAAGTCGGCGAGTCGACCCTCGAAGTCGACATGCATTTCGCTGCGCCCCTCACGGTGACCAAATCCAGCAAGCCTGTCGAGGTGCCTGTTGACGGGCAGACCAACGGGGTTCTCGATGCCTAGATAATTTGTGCAGTAGGAGATGCACTCTTCGGTCAGAAAGCCCCTGGCTATGCTTCCCTCTGGATGTGACATGTTGCGAACGTATCCTTTGATGACACCATTCATCCTTTCGAGCGGCATCATGCTGTGCAGGAACGTCAGCCCGAGTTGGATGACATCCTCCACGATATGGACCAGCAGATGCACCATAATGTCACAGAATGCGGGCGGGAAATACATTTCAAGCTCGCATAGTATCACCACGATCTCTTCCTGTAGCCTTCTGAGTTGCCTCACGCCAACCGACTTCCGAGAGATGACGTGGAAAAAGTTGCATAGGCCAAATAGCGTTTCACAGACGTGCGCGTCCATGATCCCACGGATTGCAACTGGAAGTATCTGCGTCATCAGCACGTGACAGTCGTGAGACTTCATCCCGCTGAACTTCTGCTTCGCTGGGTCTAGGTATCTGCTTATCTTCCCCGCGTAACCGTAAGGAAGTTTTACTCCTACGAGGCAGGTGAAAAACTGCTTGATCTCCTCCTGACTTAGAGCGAAGCATGAGGGAGGGTAGTCATTTCCGGTCTTCTTGGCCTTTTTGCCTTTGCGACGACTTTCTGTGTCCTGCTTCGCCTCATCATCATCATCATTAGCGTGAAGCTTCTCCCTGATGCCCATTGATTTCAAGTCTGCCCTTGCTTTCGGCCCATCTTTGGTCCTCTCTGGCATGTTGAGCAGGGTACCAAGCAGACTCTCGCACACGTTCTTCGTGATATGCATGACATCAAGGCTGTGAGGCACAGGGTGGATCTTCTAGTACGGCAAGTCCCAAAAAACAGACCTCGTTTTCCATACCTTCAGCAGCGGCTCTGGCGCCTTTCGCTTCTTTCCCGGCTCTGGCGCCTTTTGCTTCTTTCCCGGCAGTGGGCAATCTTTCCAATTTTTCAACAGCTCGTCTATTTCCTCGCCGCTCCTCATACGCGGGCGTCTTCGGGGTTCGGTTTCACCATCGAAAGAAACCTTGCGTTTTCTCCATGAGTCATCGTCGCGAAGCCACCTTCGATGTCCCATGAACACGGTTTTCGAAGACCCGGGATCTCTATCTAGCTGGCGATACATTGTGTCATCCATGCACCTGACGCATCCAGAAAATCCGTGGACCACCTGCCCCGCGACATATCCGTAACCGAGATAGTCGTGCATCGTCATGAGCAGTGCGACTCTCATAGGGAAATATTCTTTCTCTGCGACGTCCCACGTATTGGCTGGCGTTTTCCACAGCGTATCTAGCTCCTCTTTCAGCAGCCCCAGATACAGATTGATGTCGTTCCCTGGTTGTTTTGGCGCTTCAATTAGCATACTCATGTGAATGTACTTCCTCTTCATGCACAACTAGGGGGGAAGGTTGTACATCCACACAAACACAGGCCAGGTGCTATGTGTGCTTCTCTGACTGCCAAACGGATTGACTCCATCGGTGCTCGCACCCAGCACGATGTTCCTTGGATCGTTCCCAAATTCTGGGTGTTCGAAGTTCAACGCTTGCCACTGGCTCGCATCCTTTGGGTGACTCAGCATCTTGTCTTTTTTATTTATCTCCAGATCATTTGCGTCATCTTCTTGCTTCTTCCCCTCCCTATCCACGTGCCAACGCAGAAGCTTTGCTACCTTAGGGTCCGCGAAATACCGCTGCAGACGAGGAGTGATCGGAAAGTACCACACCACTTTTCGAGGAGCTTTCTTCCTCTTCTTGTATCGAGTGACGCCGCACACCGGACATATGGTAGACTCCGCGTGCTCGTCCCGATAAATGATGCAATTGTTCATGCACACATGGTATTTCACATGCGGTAAATCCAGAGGACACACGATTTTCTTGGCCTCCTCGAAACTGGTCGGGCACTTGTTCCCCATGGGAAGACGTTCGTGCCAGAATGACATGATCTCGTCGAAGCATGCGTCGGTCATTTTGTATTTTACCTTCATCTCCAGAGCCGTGAGCGTTACTTTCAGGCGGGTATCATCGGGCCTGCATCCTTCATACAATGGAGTAACCGCGTCTATCTCCAGTTGATCCAGCTTGGCTTTCTCTCGGGCGGCAGCTCTTGCGTTATCCGTCTGCTTGAGAAGCAGCTCTTGAATATGAGGGTCCTGCACCCAGCCTCCATCGTCGTCTGCTCCGGCATCTTCATCTTCATGATCATGCCCTTCGTCTTGATCTTCCTCATCATCATGTCCGGCATCTTCTACATGATGACTGCGTACAGCATCACCGTCGTGATCATGTCCTGGAGATTCTTAGTCTTCTCGCCCATCCTCGCCACGGTGGTTGTCTTGCTTCCCTTCCTCATTTCTTGCCCGGCCCCCATGGACGACTTCATAGTCATCTTCATCACCTTGCCACCGATAGCCATCCAGGAAACCACGCAAGAGCAGGTGGTCCCGCACCTGCCCGGAATCCGGGTCCGCAATAAGGCTCTTTAGCTTGCATCTTCGACACGGACATCTTATCTCCGTCTCGTTCTTTTGAAGCATCTCGGCCTTCGCGGAGCTCAAAAACCTATTCACGATGCCTTCGGTCATCGTGCGGACCATGGTCGCCTGCGGGGTAGAGAAAAACGATATTTTAGAACCAAGAAAAAATTTGGCATGACTTTTCCTAAAAATAGGACCAAAAATAATGCATAGTGCCAAAATTCTCGCTGAAACGGAAATGAATCAACATTCCGGCAAAATATTGGCAACTATCGCATTTCAAATACCGGTACCTGCAAACACAAACATATATGCAACACCACAAACATATGCAACACCACAAACATACATAGATCTAGCAAGGCCATAAAAAGTGCATGTGCACGTTGTTGGAGCGAGCTAGGGAGAAAAAAAGTAGATCTACAACATAAAGATAGCTTTTCCCTTACTTACCTATAAAAAAAAGGTAATTTAACCACTTAATTTTGATGAATCTATGGTGCAAATGAGGTGAGGAGGAGGAGGCAACCGACACAAGCTTGGAGGAGGAGGTGGAGAGAATGAAGTGGGGAAAGTGAGTGTGTAGGTATGGCTGTCCAAAATATCTAGCTGGTCCCAGGTTACTAATGGCGCACCATAGAAAGATGCGCCATTAGTAACCATCGTTACTAATGGCGCACCAGCTTGCGGTGCGCCATTAGTAGTTTTGCAAAAAAAATAGTACTGGCGCACTAGGCTGGCGGTGCGCCATTACTAGTTATACTAGTAATGACGCACTCTTCCTTGGTGCGCCATTAGAATTTTTTTTCTTTTTGGAAAAAAATAAAATAAAAATTGTTACTAATGGCGCACCATGGGCCTGGTGCGCCATTAGTGTCTACCACACTAATGGCGCACCGACTCATGGTGCGCCATTACTATATAGTAGTGGCGCACCACATGTGTGGTGCGCCATTAGTGGCCATATCATCTATAGCCCTTTTTCAAGTAGTGTAAAGCAAACAAGCACACATGAGAATATTCACCCCACGCTATTGCTCCCCGGTAACGGCGCCAGAAAAAAGTCTTGATAACCCACAAGTATAGGGGATCAATTGTAGTCTTTCTCGATAAGTAAGAGTGTCGAACCCAACGAGGAGCTAAAGGTAGGAAAAAAATATTCCCTCAAGTTTTATCGACCACTGATACAACTCTACGCACACATTACGTTCGCTTTACCTAGAACAAGTATGAAACTAGAAGTACTTTGTAGGTGTGATAGGATAGATTTGCAAGGTAATAAAGAACACGTAAATAAAAACTAGGGACTGTTTAGATAAAGAAACAATTACATTAGTTTAACGAGTGTGGAAAAGTGGTGGTAGGAGTTGCAGAATTGTCCCTAAGCAATTGACTATGTTACTAGACCGATAGCAAGTTTTATGTGGGAGAGGCCACTGCTAGCATGTCATCCCTTACTTGGAATTCTATGCACTTATGATTGGAACTATTAGTAAGCATCCGCAACTACTAACGTTCATTAAGGTAAAACCCAACCATTGCAATAAGATATATTGGTCCCCCTTCAATCCCGCATGCATCAATTTCTATGCTAGGCTGAAGCTTCTGTCACCCTTGCCCTCCAATACATAGTCCTATCAACATACAACTAACCCTATGGTGTGATCCACGAGCGCGCTCATATGATGGGTACCACAGGACAGCAACATAACCACAAGCAATTTAAACCTATCATAGCAATTCATCAATCACCGATAGGACAACGAAAATCTACTCAGACATCATAGGATGGCAACACATCATTGGATAATAATATGAAGCATAAAGCACCATGTTCAAGAAGAGGGTACAACGGGTTGCGGGAGAGTGGACCGCTGAATATAGATGGGGGAAGGTGATGGAGGTGTTGGTGAAGATGACGGAGGTGTTGGTGTAGATCGTCATCACATGATGATGTCCCGGGCGGCGTTCCGGCACGCCGGGAGAGAGGGGGAGAGAGCCCCCCTTCTTCTTCTTCTTTCTTGACCTCCTCCCTAGATGGGAGAAGGGTTTCCCCTCTGGTCCATGGTCTCCATGGCGACGGAGGGGCAAGAGCCCCTCCGAGATTAGATCTCTCTCTCTCTCTCTGTGGCCCTCTGTTTCTGCGCTCCTAGATTCTGGCCTTTCATCGTTTCTTGAATTCCCGGGGATCCGTAACTCCGATTAAGGTGTCCTTTTAACACGATTTTTATCCAGGTATTAGATTTCTTGCGGCGAAAGAAGGGCCCCAACCGCCTTAAGGGTTGGTCACGAGCCTGCCAGGCGCGCCTGGGGGGGGGGGGTAGGGGGCGCGTCCTGGGCTCGTGACCCCCTCGGGCATCGTTTCGCGTTGATTCTTCTTCCCAAAAATCATCAATATTCCATAAAATCCCCATAGGTTTTTTTATTGCGTTTGGACTTCGTTTGGTATGAATATTCAGCGAAACAAAAAATATGCAACAAACAGGAACTTGCACTAGGCACTCAATCAATATGTTAGTCCCATAAATAGTATAAAAAGTTTCCAAAAGTATATAAAGGTTGTAATATATTGGCATGAAACAATCAAAAATTATAGATACGACGGAGAGTATCAGACACGGACGGGCGCATAATCTTCAGTGCGGCTGAGTGGAGCAACTTCCTCACTGGCAAGAATCTCTAGGTTGGACAGGCCGTCTTATTCACTATCTCAGGAACACCCCTTTGTTGGAAATATGCCCTAGAGGAAATAATAAATTATTTATTATCATATTTCTTTGTTCATGATAATCGTTTACTATCCATGCTATAATTGTGTTGATCTGAGACTTAAATGCATGTGTGGATACATAGACAAAACCATGTCCCTAGTATGCCTCTAATAGACTAGCTCGTTGATCAAAAGATGGTTAAGGTTTCCTAGCCATGGACATGAGATGTCATTTGATAACGGGATCACATCATTGGGAGAATGATGTGATGGACAAGACCCAAACTACAAACGTAGCATTTGATCATGTCAGTTTATTGCTACTGTTTTCTGCATGTCAAGTATGTGTTCCTATGACCATGAGATCATGCAACTCACAGACATCGGAGGAGTGCCTTGTGTGTATCAAACGTCGCAACGTAACTAGGTGACTATAAAGGTGCTCTATAGGTATCTCCGAGGGTGTCAGTTGAGTTGGCATGGATCGAGACTGGGAATTGTGACTCCGTGTGACGGAGAGGTATCTCAGGGCCCACTTGGTAATACAACATCACAATGAGCCTTGCAAGCAATGTGACTAATTGTTAGTTGCGGGATCTTGTATTACGGAACGAGTAAAGAGGCTTGCCGGTAATGAGGTTGAACTAGGTATGGAGATACCGACGATCGAATCTCGGGCAAGTAACATACCGAAGAACAAAGGGAACATCGTACGGGATTACCAGAATCCTTGACATAGAGGTTCGACCGATAAAGATCTTCATAGAATATGTAGGAACCAATGTGGACATCCAGGTCCCGCCATTGGTTATTGACCGTAGAGGTGTCTCGGTCATGTCTACATAGTTCTCGAACCCGCAGGGTCTGCACACTTCAGGTTTGGTGACGTTTCGGTAGTGTAGAGTTATGTATGGTGGTGACCGAAGTTTGTTTGGAGTCCTGGATGAGATCCCGGACGTCACGAGGATCTCTGTAATGGTCCGGAGGTAAAGATTCATATATAGGAAGTCCCAGTTTGGTTGCCGGAAAAGTTTCGGGGTCATCGGTAGTGTACCGGGAGTGCCGGTAGTGTACCGGGAGACCTCCGGGAGGGGTATTTCGACCCAAGAGGATTCATGGGCTGTGGGAGAGTATTAACCAGCCCTTAGTGGGCTGGTGGAATAGCCACAACAGGCCCATGTGGCTGAGGGAAGAGTCCCAAAGGAAGAAGAGTGGAAAAAAGGCAAAAAGGGAGAGTCCTACTCCTACTAGGAGTGGAGGAGGAGTCCTACTCCTCCCCCTTGGCTTCGGCCGACTCCAAGAGGGGCTCAGCCCTGCGCCAGCCCTCCTCCTCCTCTCCTCCTATATATACTGGTGGAATAGAAGGGTTTTGCATAGTTTTTACGGCCACGTGCTACTCGTTCCACCGGTGCTCCTCTAGATTGGATTTCTGCAGCGCTTAGGCGATCCCTGTCGGAATTGCTCCACCACCATCACCGGAGCACCGTCACGCTGCCGGTGAACTCTTCTACCTCTACGCTCTCTCTTGCTGGATCAAGACGACAGAGATCGTCATCAAGCTGCACGTGTGCTGAATGCGGAGGTGCCGTCCGTTCGGCGCTAGACTGGAAGGACCGTGATCGAGATCGCGAGACGGTTCATGATGAGATGGCGGAACGGATCGTGATGAGTTCACGGGACAGGTCGTGATCAAGGTCGTGAGACGGATCGTGATGAGATCGTGGGACGGATCGTGATGAGTTCATGGGACGGATCGTGATTGGATCGCGGGACGGATCGTGATGAGATCGCGGGACGCTCGGCGATTTGGATCGCGAAGATGTTCGACTACACCAACCGCCTTTCTTAATGCTTCCCGCTTAGCGATCTACAAGGGTATGTAGATCCAATCTCCCTCTCGTAGATGCTCATCACCATGGATAGATCTGCTTGTGCATAGGGAATTTTTTGTTTCCCATGCGGTGTTCCCCAACAGTGGCATCAGGAGCTAGGTCTATGTGTAGATGAGATCTCGAGTAGAACACAAAAGGTTTGTGGGCGTTGATGCTTAGATTTCTTCCTCCCTTGGTCGGATTTTGGTTTAGCGGTATTGTGAGATGTAGCGGCCCGGACCAACATTACTCGTACGCTTACGAGAGACCGGTTCCCTCAACCGCAACTTGTTGCATAGATGGCTTGCGGGTGCCAGTTTCTCTCACTTTAGTTGGATCGGATTCGACAAAGGCGGTCGTTGAGAAGGTTGAAAAGCAACTAGTGTATCACCGTTGTGGTTTTTGCGTAGGTGAGAATTGTTCTTGCTAGATACCCGTAGCAGCCACATAAAACATGCAACAACAATTAGAGGACGTCTAACTTGTTTTTGCAGGGTATGTTGTGATGTGATATGGCCAATTACATGATGCGATATATGTGATGTATGAGATGATCATGTGATGTATAGATTATCACGACTTGCATGTCGATGAATACGGCAACCGGAAGGAACCATAGGGTTGTCTTTAATTATTGTATGACCTGCGTGTCAATCATTAAACGCTATGTAATGCTTTACTTTATCGCTAAACGGTACCAAAGTAGTAGATGTTGGGAGACGTAGTAGTAAATCAAAATTTTCCTACGCGTTCACCAAGATCCATCTATGGAGAAACCAGCAACGAGCAAGGGGAGAGTGGATCTTCATACCTTTGAAGATCGCTAAGCGGAAGCGTTACAAGAACGCGGTTGATGGAGTCGTACTCGCAGCGATTCAGATCGCGGTAGATCCGATCAAGTGCCGAACGGACGGCACCTCCGCGTTCAACACACGTGCAGCCCGGTGACGTCTCCAACACCTTGATCCAGCAAGGAGGAAGGAGAGGTTGGGGAAGGGCTCCAACAGCAGCACGACGGCGTGGTGGTGGTGGAGTAGCAAGGTATTCCGACAGGGCTTCGCCTAAGCGCTGCGGAGGAGGAAGAAGAGAGGTAGGGCTTCGCCGTGAGAGAGAGAGATCAAATCTTGTCTCAAAACATCCAAAACCTCAAGTATATATAGGAGGAGGGACGTGGAGGGCTGGCTTGGCCTCTACTCCAAAGAGGAGATGGCCGGCCGAATTAAAGGGAGAGTCCACCTCCCACAAGGGAGGTGGATCTCCTCCTTTTAAATCCTTTTTGCCTTATCTCCTTATCTCCAGCCGCATGGGCCTTTAGCAAAAGTCTTGCCCAGCCCAATAAGGGCTGGCACACTTTATCTAACAGCCCATGTGGTCCTTTGGTCGTCACACCCCTCCCGGGGGTCATCCGGCACCCTCCCGGCACTCCCGGTACACTACCGATGAGCCCGAAAACTTTCCGGTGACCAAAACTGGACTTCCTATATATCAATCTTTACCTCCGGACCATTCCGGAGCTCCTCGTGACGTCCGGGATCTCATCCGGGACTCCGAACAACCTTCGGTAATCACGTATACCTTTTCCCTATAACCCTAGCGTCATCGAACCTTAAGTGTGTAGACCCTACGGGTTCGGGAGACACGTAGACATGACCGAGACACCTCTCCGGTCAATAACCAACAGCGGGATCTGGATACCCATGTTGGCTCCCACGTACTCCATGATGATCTCATCGGATGAACCACGATGTCAAGGATTCAATCAATCCCGTATACAATTCCCTTTGTCTATCGGTATGATACTTGCCCGAGATTCGATCGTCGGTATCCCCATACCTTGTTCAATCTCGTTACCGGCAAGTCTCTTTACTCGTTCCGTAATACATCATCCCGTGACTAACTCCTTAGTCACATTGAGCTCATAATGATGATGTCTTACCGAGTGGGCCCAGAGATACCTCTCCGTCACACGGAGTGACAAATCCCAGTCTCGATTCATGCCAACCCAACAGATACTTTCGGAGATACCCGTAGTGCACCTTTATAGCCACCCAGTTACGTTGTGACGTTTGGCACACCCAAAGCATTCCTACGGTATCCGGGAGTTGCACAATCTCATGGTCTAAGGAAACGATACTTGACATTGAAAAGCTTTAGCAAACGAACTACACGATCTTGTGCTATGCTTAGAATTGGGTCTTGTCCATCACATCATTCTCCTAATGATGTGATCCCGTTATCAATGACATCCAATGTCCATGGCCATGAAACCGTGACCATCTATTGATCAACGAGCTAGTCAACTAGAGGCTCACTAGGGACATGTTGTGGTCTATGTATTCACACATGTATTATGGTTTCCGGTTAACACAATTATAGCATGAACAATAGACAATTATCATGAACAAGGAAATACAATAATAACCATTTTATTATTGCCTCTAGGGCATATTTCCAACAGTCTCCCACTTGCACTAGAGTCAATAATCTAGTTCACATCACCATGTGATTAACACTTACATCACCATGTGATCATATCATCATGTGATTAACACCCAATAAGTTCTGGGGTTTGTTCATGTTCTGCTCGTGAAAGAGGTTTTTAGTCAGCGGGTCTGCGACATTCAGATCCGTGTGTACCTTTGCAAACTTTCCATTTCATATTTGTAGATACTGCTCCCACGCTCCACTTGGAGCTATTCCAAATGGCTGCTCCACTATACGTAGCTGGATTTCTACTAAGAGTCATCCGGATTGGTTTTAAAGCTTGCATCATCGTAACACTTTACGATGAACTCTTTATCACCTCCATAATCGAGAAATATTTCCTTAGTTCTCAAGTTACTAAGGCTAACTTTGACCGCTGTCTAGTGATCCACTCTTGGATTACTCTTGTACCCCTTGACAGACTCATGGCAAGGCACACACAGGTGCGGTACACAGCATGGCATACTATATAGAGCCTATGGCTAAAGCATAGGAGATGACACTCATCTCTTCTTTATCTTCTGCCGTGGTCGGGTATTGAGTCTTACTCAATTTCACACCTTACAATACAGTCAAGAACTCCTTCTTTGACCCATCTATTTTGAACTCCTTCAAAAACTTGTCAAGGTATGTCTTCGTCGAAAAAACTTATCAAGCGAATAGATCTATCCCTATAGATCTTGATGCTCAATAAAATAGTAGCTTTATCTGGGTCTTCCTTTGAAAAACAAAACTTTTCAAACAACCCTTCATGCTCTTCCAGAAATTCTACATCATTTCCGATCAATAATATGTCAACTACATATTCTTATAAGAAATTCCATAGTGCTCCCACTCACTTTCTTGCAAATACAAGTTTCTCATAAACTTTGTATAAACTTAAACACTTTGATCACCTCATCAAAGCATATATTCCAACTCCGAGATGCTTGCTCCAGTCCATAGAAGGATCGCTGGAGTTTGCATATTATTAGCATCCTTAGGATTGACAAAACCTTCTGGTTGTATCACATACAACTCTTCCTCACAGAAACCATTACGGAAACCTTGTTTTGTCATCC
Organism: Hordeum marinum; assembly: GCA_022496015.1. Classification (NCBI taxonomy): domain Eukaryota; kingdom Viridiplantae; phylum Streptophyta; class Magnoliopsida; order Poales; family Poaceae; genus Hordeum; species Hordeum marinum. The sequence continues at coordinate 419,923 of JAAAWK010000567.1, forward strand.
ATCTGCCAGATTTCATAATCGAAAAATGCAGCAACTGCTAACAAAATTTTAATAGACTTTTAGCATCGCTACAGATGAGACAATCTCATTGCAGTCAACTCCTTGAACTTGGCGGAAACTTCTTTGCGACAAGTCGAGCTTTATAAACGGTGACATTTCACCATTAGCGTCTATGTTTATCTCAAAGGTCCATTTGTACTCAATGACCCGCCATTCAACAGGCAAGTCTACCAAAGTCCATACTTGGTTTTCATACATGGATCCTTTCTCGGATTTCATGGCTCCTAGCCATTTGTTGGAATCCGGGCCCACCATCGCTTCTCCATAGTTCGTAGGTTCATCGTTGTCCAACAACATGATTTCCAAGACAGGGTTGTCGTACTACTCAGGAGCAGTACGCGTCCTTGTCGACCTACGAGGTTCGATAGTGACTTGATCCGAAGCTTCATGATCATCATCATTAACTTCCTTTTCAACTAAGTAGGCTCTACAGAAACATCTTTCTGTGTTGCGCTATTCTCTGGTTGAAACAAAGGTTCAACAACCTTATCAAGTTCTATCTTCCTCCCACTCAATTCTTTCGAGAGAAACTCTTTCTCAAGAAAGGACCCGTTCTTAGCAACAAACACCTTTTGCGCTTGGATCTGAGATAGAAGGTATACCCAATGTCTCATTAGGGTATTCTATGAAGATGCATTTGTCTGCTTTGGGTTCGAGCTCGCTAGGTGAAAAACCCATTTTCACATAAGCGTCGCAGCCCCAAACATTAAGAAATGACAGCTTAGGCTTCTGTCAAACCATAATTCTCACGGTGTCATCTCAACAGACTTAGATGGTGCCCTGTTAAAGTGAATGGATTTGTCTTTAATGCATAACCCCATAACGATAGTGGTAAAACGATAAGAGACATCATAGTACTCACTATATCCAATAGAGCACGACTACGACGTTCGAACACACCATCACACTATGGTGTTCCAGGAGGCGTGAGCTGTGAAATAATTTCCACATTGTCTAAAATTGCATACCAAACTCGTAACTTAGATATTCACCTCCATGATCATATCATAGACATTTATCTTCTTGTCACGATGATCTTTAACTTCACTCTGAAACTCCTTGAACCTTTCAAACATTTCAGATTCGTGTTTCATTAAGTAAATATCCCCATATTTACTCAAATCATCAGTGAAGGTAAAGAAAAACAACGATATCCACTGTGTGTTTCAACACTCATTGGACCACATACATCAACATGTATTAATTCCAATAAGCCACTTGCCCGCTCCATCATATTGGATGACGGGGTCTCAGTCATCTTGCCCAAGAGGCATGGCTCGCATGTCTCAACCGATTCGAAATCGAGTGAGTCAAAAAACATCCATCATCATGGAGTTTCTTCATGCGATTTATACCAATATGACATTACGTGGCAGTGCCACAAGCATGTGGTACTATCATTATTAACTTTGTATCTTTTGGTACCAATGTTATGAATATGTGTACTAGTACGATCATGATTCGATAAACCATTTCGAGTGGGTGCATGACCATTGAAGGCATTATCCATGTAAACAGAATAACCATTATTCTCTAACTTATATGAATAACCGTATCGCACTAATCATGATCTAATCACGTTTATGCTCAACGCAAACACCAAATAACATTTATTTAGGTTTATCACAAATCCTGAAGGTAGAGAGAGCGTGCGATGGTGATCACATCAATCTTGGAAATACTTCCAACACACATCGTCACCTTTCACCTAGCTAGTCTCCATTTACTCCGTAGCTTTTATTTCGAGTTGCTAACACTTAGCAACCGAACCGGTATCTAATACCCAGGTGCTACTAGGAGTACCAGCAAGGTACACATCACTAACACGTATATCAAATATACTTCCATTGACATTACCAGCCTTCTTATCTACCAATCATCTAGGGTTTTTCCGCTTCAGCGAACATTCTCCTCATAACAGAAGCACTTAGTCTCGGGTTCGGGCTCAACCTTGGGTTTCTTCACTAGAGCAACAACTGGCTTGCCATTCCTGAAGTTTTTCCCTTCTTGCCCTTGCCCCTTTTGAAACTAGTGGTTTTCACTTAACCATCAACACTTGATGCTCCTTATTGATTTCTACCTTCATGGTGTCAAACATCACGAACAACTCAGGGATCATCTTATCCATCCCTGGCATGTTATAGTTCATCACGAAGCTCTAGTAGCTTGGTGGCAGTGACTTGGAGAACTGCATTAATCACTATCTCATCTGGAAGATTAACTCCCACTTGATTCAAGTGATTGTAGCACCCAGACAATCTGAGAACACGCTCACCGATTAAGCTATTCTCCTTTATCTTGCAGGCAAAGAATCTTGTTGGAGGTCTCATACCTCTCAACATAGGCACGAGCTTGAGATCACAATCTCAGCTCCTAGAACATCTCATATGTTCTGTGACGTTCAAAACATTTTGAAGCCTCAATTCTAAGCCGTAATGCATGACGCACTGAACTATCACGTAGTCATCAAAAAGTGCCTGTCATATGTTCACAACATCTACAGACAACGCTTGAGGGAGTGATGCAGTTAGCGGTACATCAAAAACATAAGCTTTCTGTGCAGCAATGAGGACAATCCTCAGATCACGGACCCAGTCCGCATTATTGCTACCATCAACTTTCAACTTACTTTTCTCTAGGATTGTATCAATAAAACTGGGGAGCTACAGCGCGAGCTATCTACGACATAATTTGCAAGGACATTTTTAGACTAAGTTCATGATAATTAAGTTCATTTAATCAAATTATTAATGAACTCCCACTTAGATAGACATCTCTCTAGTCTTCCAAGTGATACATGATCCATGTCAACTAGCCCGTGTCCGATCATCACGTGAGACGGACTAGTCATCCATGATGAACATCTCTATGTTGATCGTATCTTCTATACGACTCATGTTCGACCTTTCGGTCTTCCGTGTTCCGAGGCCATGTCTGTACATGCTAGGCTCGTCAAGTCAACCTAAGTGTTTCGCATGTGTAAATCTGGCTTACACCCGTTGTATGCGAACGTTAGAACCTATCACACCCGATCATCACGTGGTGCTTCGGAACGACGATCCTTAGCAACGGTGCACAGTTAGGGTGAACACCTTTCTTGAAATTTTATTGAGAGATCATCTTATTTACTACCGTCGTTCTATGCAAATAAGATGTAAACATGATAAACATCACATGCAATCAATATAGTGACATGATATGGCCAATATCATTTTGCTCCTATGATCTCCATCTTCGGGGCACCATGATCATCACTGTCACCGGCACGACACCATGATCTCCATCATCATGATCTCCATCATTGTGTCTTCACGAAGTTGTCTCGCCAACTATTACTTCTACTACTATGGCTAACGCTTAGCAATAAAGTAAAGTAATTACATGGCGTTTATGATTGACACGCAGGTCATACAATAAATAAGACAACTCCTATGGCTCCTGCCGGTTGTCATAATCATCGACATGCAAGTCGTGAATCCTATTACAAGAACATGATCAATTCATACATCACAATGCATCACATCACATCCTTTGGCCATATCACATCACAAGGCACATGCTGCAAAAACAAGTTAGACGTCCTCTAATTTGTAGTTGCAAGTTTTTACGTGGCTGCTATAGGTTACTAGCAAGAACGTTTCTTACCTACGTCAACACCACAATGTGATTTGCCAATTGCTATTTACCCTTCATAAGGACCCTTTTCATCGAATCCGATCCGACTAAGGTAGGAGAGACAGACACCCGCTAGCCACCTTATGCATCTAGTGCATGTCAGGCGGTGGAACCGGTCTCACGTAAGCGTACGTGTAAAGTTGGTCCGGGCCGCTTCATCCCACAATACCGCCGAATCAAGATAAGACTAGTAGCGGCAAGCAAGTTAACAAACTCGACGCCCACAACTGCTTTGTGTTCTACTCGTGCATAGATTCTACGCATAGACCTAGCTCATGATGCCACTGTTGGGAGACGTAGTAGTAAATCAAAATTTTCCTACGCGTTCACCAAGATCCATCTATGGAGAAACCAGCAACGAGCAAGGGGAGAGTGGATCTTCATACCTTTGAAGATCGCTAAGCGGAAGCGTTACAAGAACGCGGTTGATGGAGTCGTACTCGCAGCGATTCAGATCGCGGTAGATCCGATCAAGTGCCGAACGGACGGCACCTCCGCGTTCAACACACGTGCAGCCCGGTGACGTCTCCAACACCTTGATCCAGCAAGGAGGAAGGAGAGGTTGGGGAAGGGCTCCAACAGCAGCACGACGGCGTGGTGGTGGTGGAGTAGCAAGGTATTCCGACAGGGCTTCGCCTAAGCGCTGCGGAGGAGGAAGAAGAGAGGTAGGGCTTCGCCGTGAGAGAGAGAGAGATCAAATCTTGTCTCAAAACATCCAAAACCTCAAGTATATATAGGAGGAGGGACGTGGAGGGCTGTCTTGGCCTCTACTCCAAAGAGGAGATGGCCGGCCGAATTAAAGGGAGAGTCCACCTCCCACAAGGGAGGTGGATCTCCTCCTTTTAAATCCTTTTTGCCTTATCTCCTTATCTCCAGCCGCATGGGCCTTTAGCAAAAGTCTTGCCCAGCCCAATAAGGGCTGGCACACTTTATCTAACAGCCCATGTGGTCCTTTGGTCGTCACACCCCTCCCGGGGGTCATCCGGCACCCTCCCGGCACTCCCGGTACACTACCGATGAGCCCGAAAACTTTCCGGTGACCAAAACTGGACTTCCTATATATCAATCTTTACCTCCGGACCATTCCGGAGCTCCTCGTGACGTCCGGGATCTCATCCGGGACTCCGAACAACCTTCGGTAATCACGTATACCTTTTCCCTATAACCCTAGCGTCATCGAACCTTAAGTGTGTAGACCCTACGGGTTCGGGAGACACGTAGACATGACCGAGACACCTCTCCGGTCAATAACCAACAGCGGGATCTGGATACCCATGTTGGCTCCCACGTACTCCACGATGATCTCATCGGATGAACCACGATGTCAAGGATTCAATCAATCCCGTATACAATTCCCTTTGTCTATCGGTATGATACTTGCCCGAGATTCGATCGTCGGTATCCCCATACCTTGTTCAATCTCGTTACCGGCAAGTCTCTTTACTCGTTCCGTAATACATCATCCCGTGACTAACTCCTTAGTCACATTGAGCTCATAATGATGATGTCTTACCGAGTGGGCCCAGAGATACCTCTCCGTCACACGGAGTGACAAATCCCAGTCTCGATTCATGCCAACCCAACAGATACTTTCGGAGATACCCGTAGTGCACCTTTATAGCCACCCAGTTACGTTGTGACGTTTGGCACACCCAAAGCATTCCTACGGTATCCGGGAGTTGCACAATCTCATGGTCTAAGGAAACGATACTTGACATTGAAAAGCTTTAGCAAACGAACTACACGATCTTGTGCTATGCTTAGAATTGGGTCTTGTCCATCACATCATTCTCCTAATGATGTGATCCCGTTATCAATGACATCCAATGTCCATGGCCATGAAACCGTGACCATCTATTGATCAACGAGCTAGTCAACTAGAGGCTCACTAGGGACATGTTGTGGTCTATGTATTCACACATGTATTATGGTTTCCGGTTAACACAATTATAGCATGAACAATAGACAATTATCATGAACAAGGAAATACAATAATAACCATTTTATTATTGCCTCTAGGGCATATTTCCAACAGTAGAAGCATGTAGGGCGTGACAACCCCGATGGCGACACGTTGATGGAGATCAAGATGATGGAGATCATGGTGTCATGTCGGTGATGATGGAGATCATGCCAGTGCTTTCTAGATGGAGATCTAAAGCACAAGTTCATGGCCATATCATGTCACTTATGATTTGCATGTGATGTTAATCCTTTTTATGCACCTTGTTTTGCTTAGGATGGCGGTAGCATTATAAGGTGATCCCTCACTTAATTTCAAGATAAATTGTCTTCTCCCCGAGTGTGCACCGTTGCGAAAGTTCGTCGTGTTGAGACACCACGTGATGATCGGGTGTGATAGACTCTACGTTCACATACAACGGGTGCAAGCCAGTGTTGCACATGCAGAAAACTCGGGTTAAACTTGATGAGCCTAGCATGTATAGACATGGCCTCGGAACACAAGAGACCGAAAGGTCGAACATGAGTCATATAGTAGATATGATCAACATGATGATGTTCACCATTGCAGCCACCTCAACTCACGTGATGATCGGACTTGAGTTGGTGAATTTGGATCATGTATCACTCGAATGACCGGAGGGATGTCAATTTGAGTGGGAGTTCTTAGGTAATATGATTAATTAAACTCATTATCATGAACATAGTCAAAGTGTCTTTGCAAATTATGTTGTAGATTACTAGCTCACGCTGTAGCTCCCTTGTATTTTTTATATGTTCCTAGAGACAAAGAATTGAAAGATGATGGTAGCAATATTGTGGACTGGATCCGTGATCTGAGGATTGTCCTCGTTGCTGCACAGAAGGCTTATGTCCTTAATGCACCGCACGGTGCGCCACCCCCCCTAGTGTCGTCTATAGATGTTGTGAACATCTGACAGGCACGTTCCGATGACTACTTGATAGTTTAGTGCGTCATGCATTACGGCTTAGAATTGAGGCTCCGAAACGTTTTGAACGTCACAAAACATATGAGATGTTCTAAGAGCTGAGATTGTGATCTCAGGCTCGTGCCCGTGTTGCAAGATATGAGATCTCCAACAAGATTCTTTGCCTGCAAGATGAAGGAGAATAGCTCAATCGTTAAGCATGTGCTCAGATTGTCTGGGTGCTACAGTCGCTTGAATCAATTGGGAGTTGATCTTCCAGATAAGATAGTGATTGATATAGTTCTCCAAGTCATTGTCACTAAAGCTACTAGAACTTAGTGATGAACTATAAAACGCCAGGGATAGAAATATTGATCCCTGAGCTGTTCACGATGTTTGACACCGCGAAGGTAGAAATCAAGAAGGAGCGTCAAGTGTTGATGGTTAATCAAACCACTAGTTTCGGGAAGGGCAAGAGCAAGGAGGGAAACTTCATGGATAGCAAGTCAGTTGCAGCTCCAGTGAAGCAACCCAAAGTTGAACTCAAACCCGAGACTAAGTGCTTCTGTTATGAGGTGAGCAATCGCTGAAGCGGAACAACCCTAGATACTTGGTAGATAAGAAGGCTAGCAACATCGATAGAAGTATATTTGATATACGAGTTATTGATGTGTACCTTGCTAGTACTCCTAGTAGCACCTGGGTATTGGATACCTGTTCGGTTGCCAAATGTTAGTAACTCGAAATAAAAGCTACGGAATAAACGGAGAACTAGCCAAGGGTGAGGTGACGATATGTGTTGTAAATGTTTCCAAGGTTGATGTGATCAACATCGCACGCTCTCTCTACCTTTAGGATTAGTGAGGAACCTAAATAAATGTTATTTGGTGTTTTGCGTTGAGCATGAACATGATTAGATCATCTATATTGCAAAACGGTTATTCATTTAAGTTAGAGAATAATGGTTATTCTGTTTACATGAATAATACCTTCAATGGTCATGCACCCAGTGAGAATGGTTTGTTGAAATCTTGATCATAGTAATAAACATGTTCATAACATTGATGTCAAAAGATACAAAGTTAATAATGATAGTACCACATACTTGTGGCACTGCCGCTAAATGTCATATTGGTATAAAGCGCATGAAGAAACTCCATGCTGATGGATCTTTGGACTCATTCGATTTCGAATCAGTTGAGACATGCGAACCATGCATCTTGGGCAAGATGACTAAAGGACCCCGTTGGATGGACGGGCAAGTGATTCATTGGAAATGATACCTGTTGATGTATGCAATCCAATGAGTCTTGTAGCGTGCATTGGATATCATTATTTTCTTACCTTCACTGATGATTTGAGTAGATATAGTGTATATTTACTTAATGAAACACAAGTCTGAATCGTTTGAAAGGTTCAAGAAAAATCAGAGTGAAGTTTAAGATCATCGTGATGAGAAGATAAAAGTGACTGCGATATGATCGTGGAGGTGAATATCTGAGTTACGAGTTTGGCTGACAACTTAAGGCAATCTGAAAGTTGTTTCACAAACTAACGCCACTTGGAACACCATAGCGTGATGGTATGTCCGAACGTCATAGTCATGTCTCTTATCGTTTTACTATTATAATTTTGGGATTATGCATTAGAGACAACTACATTCACTTTAGATAGAGCACCATCTAAATCCGTTGAGATGACAACGTGTGAATTATGGTTTGATAGAAACCTAAGCTGTCATTTCTTAATGTTTGGGGCTGTGACGCTTATGTGGAAAATGTTTTCACCTAATGAGCTCTAACCCAAAGAGGAAAAATGCATCTTCATAGAATACCCTAAGAGCAGTTGGGTATACCTTCTATCTTAGATCCGAGTGCAAAGTGTTGGTTACTAAATTGGGTCCTTTCCGAGAAAAAGTTTCTCTCGAAAGAATTGAGTGAGAGGAAGATAGAACTTGATAAGGTTGTTAAACCTTTGTTCAACCAGAGAGTAGCGCAGCGCAGGAAGATGTTTCTGTGAAGCCTACGTTAGTTGAAAAGGAAGTTAATGATGATGATCATGAAGCTTCAGGATCAAGTTACTATCGAACTTCGTAGGTCGACAAGGATGTGTACTGTTCCTGAGCGGTACGACAACCCTGTCTTGGAGGTCATGTTTTTGGACAACGATGAACCTATGAACTATGGAGAAGCGATGATGGGCCCGGATTCTGACAAATGGTTAGAGGCCATGAAATCCGAGAAAGGATCCATGTATGAAAACCAAGTATAGACTTTGGTGGACTTGCTCATTGGACAGCAAGTCGTTGAGTACAAATGGATCTTTAAAATGAAAACTGACGCTGATGGTAAATGTCACCATTTGTAAAGCTCGACTTGTTGCAAAGATGTTTGTGACAAGTTCAAGGAGTTGACTGCGATGAGACTTTCTCACTCGTAACGAGGCTAAAGTCTGTTGGAATTATGTTAGCAGTTCTTGCATTTTCAATTATGAAATCTGGCAGATGGATGTCAAAACATCGTTTCCTTAATGGTTTACTTGAGGAAAGGTTGTATGTGATACAACCAGAAGGTTTTCGTCAGTCCTAAGGATGCTAAAAGGTGTGCAAGCTTCAGTGATCCTTCTATAGACTGAAGCAAGCATCTCGGAGTTGGAATATATACTTTGATGAGGTGATCAAAGTTTTTGAGCCTATACAAAGTTAATGAGAAACTTGTATTTGCAATAAAGTGAGTGGGAGCACTATAGAATTTCTGATAAGTATATGTGGATGACATATTGTTGATCGGAAATAATGTAGAATTTCTGGAAAGCATAAACGGTTATTTGGAAAGTGATTTTCAAAGTAAGACCTGAATAAAGCTGCCTAATTGTTGAGCATCAAAATCTATAGAGATACATCAAGATGCTTGATGAGACTTTCAATGAGTGCATACCTTGACAAGATTTTGAAAGAGTTCAAAATGGATCAGTCAGAGAAAGAGTTCTTGCCTGATTTGTAAGGTGTGAAAGTTGAGTGAGACTCAAAGCTTGACAACGGCAGAAGAAAGAGAAAGGACGAACGTCGTCCCCTATGCCTTAGCCATAGGCTCTATATTATGCCATGCTGTGTACCGCACCTGTGTGTGCCTTGCCATGAGTCTGTCAAGGGGTACAAGAGTGGTCCAGGAGTGGACCACTGGACAGCGGTCAAAATTATCCTTAGTAACCAGAGGACTAAGGAAATGTTTCTTGATTATGGAGGTGATAAAGGGTTCATCGTAAAGAGTTATGTCGATGCAAGCTTTAACACCAATCTGGATGACTAGTAGTAGCAATCTGGCTACGTATAGTGGAGCAGCCATTTGGAAATAGTACCAAGTGGAGTATGGTAGCAATGTTTACAGTTTGACATAGGGATTTGCAAAGTACACACGGATCTGAATTTTGCAGACCCGTTGACTATAAGACCTCTCTCACATGCAAAGCATGATCGAGCCCCAAAACTCATTGGGTGTTAGATTCATAACAATGCTAATCACATGGTGATGTGAACTAGATTATTGACTCTAGTGCAAGTGGGAGACTGTTGGAAATATGCCCTAGAGGCAATAATAAATTAGTTATTATCATATTTCTTTGTTCATGATAATCGTTTTTTATCCATGCTATAATTGGGTTGATCTGAGACTTAAATGCATGTGTGGATACATAGACAAAACCATGTCCCTTGTATGCCTCTAATAGACTAGCTCGTTGATCAAGAGATGGTTAATGTTTCCTAGCCATGGACATGAGATGTCATTTGATAATGGGATCACATCATTGGGAGAATGATGTGATGGACAAGACCCAAACTACAAACGTAGCATTTTATCGTGTCAGTTTATTGCTACTGTTTTCTGCATGTCAAGTATGTGTTCCTATGACCATGAGACCATGCAACTCACGGACATCGTAGGAGTGCCTTGTGTGTATCAAACGTCGCAACGTAAATGGGTGACTATAAAGGTGCTCTACAAGTATCTCCGAGGGTGTCAGTTGAGTTGGCATGGATCGAGACTGGGATTTGTTACTCCGTGTGACGGAGAGGTATCTCAAGGCCCACTCGGTAATACAACATCACAACGAGCCTTGCAAGCAATGTGAGTAATTGTTAGTTGCAGGATCTTGTATTACGGAACGAGTAAAGAAACTTGCCGTTAACAAGGTTGAACTAGGTATGGAGATACCGACGATCGAATCTCGGGCAAGTAACATACTGAAGGACAAAGGGACATTGTATGGGATTAACTGAATCCTTGACATAGAGGTTCGACCGATAAAGATCTTCATAGAATATGTAGGAACAAATGTGGACATCCAGGTCCTGCCATTGGTTATTGACCGTAGAGGTGTCTCGGTCATGTCTACATAGTTCTCGAACCCGCAGGGTCTGCACACTTAAGGTTTGGTGACGTTTCGGTACTGTAGGGTTATGTATGGTGGTGACCGCAGTTTGTTCGGAGTCCCGGATGAGATCCCAGACATCATGAGGAGCTCCAGAATGGTCCGGAGGTAAAGATTCATATATAGGAAGTCCCCGTTTGGTCGCCGGAAAAGTTTCGGACTCATCGGTAGTGTACCGGGAGTGTCGGTAGTGTACCGGGAGACCTCCGGGAGGGGTATTTCAACCCAAGAGGCTTCATGGGCTGTGGGAGAGTATTAACCAGCCCTTAGTGGGCTGGTGGAATAGCCACAATAGGCCCATGCGGCTGAGGGAGGAGTCCCAAAGGAAAAAGAGTGGAAAAAGGCAAAAAGGAAGAGTCCTACTCCTACTAGGAGTGCAGGAGGAGTAGGACTCCTCCCCCTTGGCTTCGGCCGACTCCAAGAGGGACTCCAAGAGGAGGAGTAGGACTCCTCAGCCCCGCGCCAGCCCTCCTCCTCCTCTCCTCCTATATATACTGGTGGAATAGAAGGGTTTTGCATAGTTTTTACGGCCACTTGCTACCCGTTCCACCGGTGCTCCTCTAGATTGGATTTCTGCAGCACTTAGGCGAAGCCCTGCCGGAATTTCTCCACCACCATCACCGGAGCGCCGTCACGCTGCCGGTGAACTCTTCTACCTCTTTGTTCTCTCTTGCTCGATCAAGACGGCGGAGATCGTCATCAAGCTGCACGTGTGCTGAACGCGGAGGTGCCGTCCGTTCGGCGCTAGATCGGAAGGACCATGATCGAGATCGCGAGACGGTTCATGATGAGATCGCGGAACGTATCGTGATGAGTTCACGGGACAGATCGTGAGACGGACCATGATGAGATCGCGGGACGGATCGTGATGAGTTCACGGGACGGATCGTGATTGGATCGCGGGACGGATCGTGATTGGATCGCGCGACGGATCGTGATGAGATCGCGGGACGCTCGGCGATTTGGATCGCGAAGATGTTCGACTACACCAACCGCGTTTCTTAACACTTCCCGCTTAGCGATCTACAAGGGTATGTAGATCCACTATCCCTCTCGTAGATGCCCATCACCATGGATAGATCTGCGTGTGCGTAGGAATTTTTTTGTTTCCCATGCGACATATCCCAACACCCTTGCCATGACTTGAGAATGATGATCGTTTTCGACATCCTTTAACTATGCTATAGCTAGTTTGTCGTGTTTGTGAGGATTGTATAATAGGAACTTATTAGCTCTAGCTAATACTGCTTGTGAGATTGACACTTATTATTAACTGGAATGCATTATTCTATTGGGCTAATTCCTCGTGTCATATGTAAAATGCTAAATGTGATGTGATGTGATTTTTATATTATTTTTGGCTGCAGAAAATGTTCTTGGCGTGTAATGTACATTGCACGCCGCTAGCTGGTTGGTTTTAGACCACTAGATCAGATCAAACGTACGTGTATGTGCTAAGCTAGCACACAGCCAGGCAGCTGGATGGATTTTTCTACCACGCGTACGTGCATTTGTGTACGTGGAGCAGGCTTGCTTCGACCGGCGACTTGCACAGCGTATCGATGCGATCTTTGCCGAACGAGCGACTTCTTTGGACGGAACACACGTGTAACAAGTCGATGAATTGCAACAGGGGCGTGTCCCTCCTGGTTCTGTATTTTGCTCTTTTCGTTGTGTTTACAAGGGGTAACAGTACAAGTATATATATATATAGCCTACCAGCAAACCTACTCGGAAACCTATACCTGTACGACTCGGACATTGGGTTTAATCCCTACAATCACCCCCTAAATAGGATGTCCTTACTTCATAGTTTGGACACCGATCGTTTCTTGCATCTTCAAGAACTTCTGTCGTCCAAGAGACTTCGTGAGAATATCGGCGAGCTGGTCTTTTGTGTTGACGTGTTGAACTTCGATCATCCCTTCCTCAATGCACTCTCGGATGTGGTGGAACCGAGTGTCTATGTGCTTGCTCCTTTCGTGATGAACCGGATTTTTGCACAATGAGATTGCAACTTGGTTGTCAATCTTCAGTGACACCTTCTGCACCTCCCGCTTCGCAAGAATAGCCAGGAGTCTTCTCAGCCACACTGCTTGACAAGCAGCCGTGCTTGCCGCTATGTATTCTGCCTCGCATGAAGAAAGTGCCATCACCTTTTGCTTCTGAGAAGTCCAGCTAATCGAATTCGGACCAAGGTAGAATACCATGCCCGTTGTGCTCTTCCGGTCATCCACATCACCTGCCATGTCACTATCTGAATATCCATGAAGGATCAATCTGTCCTTTCCCTTTCTGTACGTGCAACCAAGATTAATAGTGCCTTTCACATAGCGCAAGATTTGATTGACCGCGCTCATGTGTTCGGCTGTCGGATTCTCCATGAAACGACTCACGATCCCAACTGAATAAGCCAAGTTAGGTCGGGTATGCACCAAGTATCTTAGGCTGCCCATAACGCTTCGATACATTGTGGTGTCCACCGGCGGATTTGAGCTACGCTTGCTCAACTTGTGACATTGGTCCATTGGAACTTGTATCTCGTAGCAATCTGACATGCCACACTTTTCCAATAACTTGACCGCATAAGCCGATTGACATAGGGAAATCTCACCAGAGCTTTGCTTCACTTCGATGCCCAAGTAATAGCTGAGTAATCCCAGATCGCTCATGCTAAACTTGTTCTTCATTTGCGCCTTGAAACGTTCAATTTCTTGTACGCTATCTCCGGTGATAATCAGATCGTTGACATAAACTCCCACTAGCAGGTTTGAGCCTTTGGAGTTCTTTGTACAGACTGCGTGCTCGAGGGCACATCTCTTTAACCCGAGCGAGACCAAACTTCGGTCTAACTTTGAGTTCCAAGCTCTTGGCGCTTGCTTCAACCCGTAAAGTGTCATCTTGAGCTTGTAAACTTTTCCTTCTTCGCCTTTCTTCTCGTAGCCGAGGGGTTGTTCTACGTACACTTCTTCTGTGAGATCACCATTGAGAAAAGTGAATTTAACATCCATATGATGAACCTTCCAATCCTCTTGTGCTGCCAAAGCTAGGAGCACTCTCACAGTCTCGAGTCGAGCAACCGGTGCAAACACCTCATCGTAGTCAACTCCTTGACGTTGTACATAGCCCTTCGCGACGAGTCTTGGTCTGTACTTCACAATAGCACCCTGCATGTCCTTCTTTAACTTGTAAACCCACTTCAAACCTATGGCTTTTTGGTTCGGCGGTCAGGTTACCAAAGTCCACGTGCCATTGCTCTCAATCGCCTTCATCTCCTCATCCATGGCGTGCATCCATCTAGGACTTTTCCTTGCCTCTACAAAGTTCGACGGCTCCTCAACTCCGAGCAGACATAGTCCGGAGTATTCAAGCGTAACTGGCTTTGTGTACTTGTAGACTTACTTGAGGGTCTTGTAGCGACGAGGCCCGGAGGAGTCCGTTGTGGCTTGCGAAGGAGGCGACACAAATTATGTCGGTGTTGATGCACTTGAGGAAGACGGTTGAGTCTCGGCTGTGTCATCGACATCCGCGTCGTCGCCGTAGTCGTCTTGACCGTGACCATCATCTTGATTGTTGTTGTCACTATGTGCCTCGTTGTCGATGTCATCGCCGAGATCTCCGCTTGTGTCGTGCACGTCGTTGTCGCTATCACTTTGCGACCCATGTGCGCCGTCGTCGGTGTCGGCACCGTGATGATCACTACCATTGTGGTCACCTTGGTTGGGCGTCTTGCAAACCACCTGGACGTCTTCCCCTGCATCATCATCAGGAAACTCAACTGTGAATATGTTACCGTTTGGAGCATCGTTGGCTGATGTGCTCCAATTCCACGCTTTGTTTTCTTCAAACACGACGTCGTGTGAAATCCATAGACGCTTGGTTTGTGGATCATAGAAGCGGTATGCCTTGGTACCGGAACTGCTCTCGTATCCGATGAATACCATCTTGGTGCTACGATCGGCAAGCTTTGAGAGATGCGGCTCCACCGTCTTCACATGCGCCATGCACCCGAACGTCCGTAGATGAGATACATTCGTCTTATGTCCATAAATTGCTTCATACCGAGTCTTGCCAATCACCTCCTTCGTTGGAGCCCGATTGAGAAGATAGACCGCCGTCGAGAAAGCTTCTCCCCAAAAAGTCCCCGACAGGTTCTTGCTCTTGAGTAAACTCCTTGCCATGTCAACGACGGTTTGATTGCGTCTTTCAACAACCCTGTTCTGCTGCGGTGTATAAGGTGACGTGAGGAACCTTTTTATGCCAATCTTCTCGTAGTAGTCGTTGAAGTCGTTCGACGTAAACTCTCTGTCGTGGTCTGTCCGTAGAGCGTGAACCTTCAACTTGTGTTCCATCTCCGTTGCAGCCTTTAGCTTCTTGAATGCTTCAAACGCCTCATCTTTAGATCGTAGGAGAACGACCCACATATATCTCGAGTAGTCATCTACCACAAGGAAGAAGTACTTCTTTCCTACGTGAGTTGCCGGGGTGATAGGGCCACATAGATCGCCATGGAGCAGCTCGAGTGCATCACTTGCACGATAGGTAGACTGAGCAGGGAACGGCCTGCGGTGCTATTTTCCAACCAAGCACCCGTCACATACTCGATCAACATGGTCGATAAATGGCATCCCGGATACCATCTCCATCTTTGACATCTTCTTCAAGGCGTAGAAGTTAACGTGTCCAAATCTAGCATGCCATAACCACGAATCATCATCACTCTTGGCGAGCCAACACTCTGGTTGAGATTGATCAAGGTTGAGGATATAGAGCCTGTTCCGTGTGCGATTAACACGAGCCAACACATTTCGGAGGTTGTCGAAGATCGTCATCACTCCGTTCTCGATATTCACCTTGCATCCATTCTCGTCAAGCTTCCTGATAGAGATGATGTTGTTGCGAAGCCGTGGGATGTAGTACACTCCGGTGAGTATGCGATGTTCACCTGTGAGACCCTCGAAGAGGACAGATCCTTGCCCACAAATCTGCACACCTGAGCCATCACCGAACTTGACCGAGCCTTCAACATCGTATTCCATCTTGAGGAATTTCTCCTTGCACCCCGTCATGTGGTTACTGGCACCCGTGTCGAGATACCACGACACGTTCTAATCCCCGGATAGCTTTGGTGTCACTTTCTTCTCATGAAGTACCACCTTCCGGGTTGGTTTCACAACCACCGTTTCATCGAGATCACAAACTTCGGCCATCAGAAGACCTGGACCTTCGCCTTTTTGCTTCGCCAAATTTGCCTTGATCTCCCGCTTGTTAGGCTTCGGACAATCCTTTGCAAAGTGACCCATCTCGTTGCAGTTATAGCACTTGACCTCGGATAAATCCAAGTTCCATGGCTTCCGCCCTTTAGATTGGTCCGCCTTACCATGACCTTGTGGCTTGCCTTTTCCTTTGCCTTTTCCTTTGCTACTTGGGGCCTCCCAATCTATGCGCAAGTACATGAGTTAGTCACTACCTCCTCCTTTGCATTTCCGACAGCCACGAGCATTCTCTTCCCACGTTCGCAGGCGTCCGATCGCCTCCGTTATGGTCATGTCGTCAATGTCGTAAAGTTGCTCAAGTGTGCCGATGGTGTACGTGAATTTTTCAGTCACCGAACTGAAAAATTTCTCCACAATCTCGGTCTCGTCGAGCTTTGCACCAAGCACGCGGTTCTCTCTCACCAATGTAGTAAGACGCATGGCATAGTCGTTCACCGATTCAGTTTTCTCCATCTACAACTTGTGAAATTGGCGCTTCAGCACTTGTGCCCGAGCCTTGGTGACGTGATCTTCTCCGATCCTCATCTCCTTGAGTGCGTTCCACGCCTCTCTTGCCATCTCGAACTCCGCCAATGTCATCAGCACGGAATCCGGCACATACTGGGCTATGGCGGCCATGGCACCTTCGTCGCACTCGTCGACGTCGTCGTCCGTGATTGCCTGCCACACTCGAAGAGTTCGGAGAATAATCTTTATCTTCACCGCCCACACGCCATAGTTGGCGTCGGTGAGCATCGGGTACTGGATGGGGATGTTGCGATGCGCCTAGACGTTGGCGCCGCCCGTTCCTCCACCACTGGTCGCTGACTTGCCATTTTTCTTCACATTGTCGCCGTTCTTGTTCGCCTTGGAACCGCCGTTGCCGGACTTGACCGACTCAGCATCGATGTCCGTCATCGTAGATCATAGATCATCGAGGCTCTAGATACTAATTGTTGGTTTTAGACCACTAGATCAAATCAAACGTACGTGTATGTGCTAAGCTAGCACACAGCCAGGCAGCTGGATGGATTTTTCTACCACACGTCCACTTGTGTACGTGGGCAGGCTTGCTTCGACCGGCGACTTGCACAACGTATCGATGCGATCTTTGCCGAACGCAGCGACTTCTTTGGACGGAACACATGCGTAACAAGTCGATGAATTGCAACAGGGGCGTGTCGTTCCTGGTTCTGTATTTCTTCTCTTTTCGTTGTGTTTACAAGGGGTAACAATACAAGTATATATATACAATGTCCGAGTATATATATATATATATATATATATATATATATATATATATATATATATATATATATATATGCGCAGGAGAGCCTACCAGCAAACCTACTCGGAAACCTATACCTGTACGACTCGGACATTGGGTTTAATCCCTACATAGCTGAGCGATTATAGTGGTGGTGTAGCCTACGTGGCACGCAATCATCGCGTAGAATACTGTTAACGTGTGACCCAATGGCACCTTTATTTTTTAACAATGGCGCCATATTAGTGGCGTCGGTCTACCATGCTAGCACAACTTTTTTCGCCACGCCATAGCTAGGCTTCCCTGCACTAGTGTTTGGTTGTGCTAGAAGATCTCGAGGAGCCCTCTAACCACACCTCTCTCCTCTGCCTCGTGGTGACAAGCATCTTGTAGGACGATTTCACTGGGAAATTACCATGTCTCTTGAAGTTGTAGCTCCAAAACTCATCAATATGACGCCAAGAATAAAACATACGTCCATGGGCATGAAAACCTCCTCAACTCTCTATTTATTCCATGACGCCACGACAGCATCAGTCAATTTTGTAAGGAAGTTAGGTGGATTTGTGATTTTACAACCATACTCATTGCATATATTTGTTGTGCCATTATCATTGCACTCCTATTTGTGATTTTACAACTCATCACGGAGCCAGTTATCATTGCATATATTTGTTGTGCCATTGTTGCCTATGCGCATCATTGCATATATTTGTTGTGGCATTGTTGCCTATGTGCCTTATCAAGCCCTGCGCAAGTGTGTCTCTCCCTTCATCAATAGCCATTCAGTCTTTGGCTAGAAAGGCCTACAAGTGAAGCATCCATGATAGAATTGTTTGGGTAATATATGTTTTTCAATAGGCGAGGACTACTCCGGATATTAAAGAATGTGTCATGCCTGCCTCCCCAACATTGTCATGTTAAACAACTCAAAGTCTTTGAAACCTACCACTGCTAGAGAAAACCCTAGTAGTAGCACTGGATTTTTTTCCTAGCCGTAGTGAGAGTGGCGGCGTTACTCCTACTACGCTACATGTACCATGTAGCAGTAGCGCTTGTTTGACTGGCGCTACTGTGCTACTGCTAACAGGCTTATCAGTAGCGCATGTTCAGGAGGTGCTACTGATAATTAGTAGCAGCGCTCCATGCAACCCCGCGCTACCACTATGCTTTCAAATTTCATTTCTTATGTTTTTAACTGTATTTATACACCGTTGTACAAATTTTGATACAGTGGCAATTAAGAGATTGTTACATCATTATGATCATGATGAGTTATTATGTCAGTGGATGGAAGAAGCGCTGATTAGATTCAAGTGGATGGATCCATAGTGACCAAGTTGGATTAGTGGTGGATGAAATACGGATTAGATTCAAGTGGATGGATCCAAAATGACTATGTTGGATTAGTTAGATTCAAGCGGACGGATCCAAAGTGACCAAGTTGAATTACCACTAATCCAACGTGGTCATTTTGGATCCATCCGCCTGAATCTAATACATATTTCTTCCACCCATTGATAGGACCACTAATCCAACTTGGTCACTTTGGATCCATCCACTTGAATTTAATCTGCATTTCTTCCATCACTGATATAATAACTCATCATGATCCATCCACTAAGTATCGAATGATAGGCACACTTGTGTGTCAGCCCAACATCATTATCATTATTCATCATCATATTATCGTAACTCATCATCTAGCATCTCACAATTTACCAACACTAATTGATTATTATCATACTATTTAAATAACTCATCGTCATTCTAGCACATGATGACTAGAATCTAGAACCAACTGCTCTTTCCTAGGTAAAATAGCATAAAAAAAGGTAAACTCCTGCATCTCCCCATTGAAATATAAAGATTAACCTACCTCCAACTTATGAGCTGCGCAAATCCTTATAGTCTCTACCAAGTGATTGCTTGCTTGCTTCTTTTTTTGCATTCCTCCATCCTTTGATTTTTCATGGTTTCCTCCCTTCAAGATATCAAGTATCTACATGGGTAACGCATTGGCATTGGCCGTAAGCTAACCATATGAAAATCACCTTTGGTAAACATCACCTTAGGTACGGTCTCTGGCGAAAGTACCTGTTGAAGAACATAATTAATAATAACATAGTTAGCTAACTAGTTTTGCTTAAGAAGAATTATGCAAAAGTTAGACTAGTGACACAATAGTAAAAAAATCTTCCAAAGATGTCTGAAGTGATGTTAAAATGATTCAATTCGTGCACTAGTGGCACGTATCCAGCATAACGGTCGCCGATCATGTCATTTTTCTTAAAATGCTCAACATCATGAATAAATGAGATCAGATGATTTTTTTTCCAACCAAGTAAGCTCGGAGCCATAACTTTAGTAGGTCCGGTCTACTATCCGCCATGTATTTTTTTTGAGAAGAGAGATAAGTTGACAATTAAAAATAAACAAGTTTAGTCCGTATAAGTACCAATTATTTTTCAATAAAGAATAAATTACCTAACAAATTTGTTGACAGAATCATATGAAGGTAGAACTGGAATCAAGTCATCCACATGCACCCAAATTTTGATATTATTTTCACGATCATCTTCATGACCAAGGTCAAAGGTTATTTGCAAGTCGTCCTGAAACCCGCATGCCTTGCATAATGCTCTCCAAGTGAAACAACCAAAATATATGTGATCTTTTGCATTTTTTTAACTTAACATCAAAAGTGAACTACTATCTGTTCCGCGCGTATGAAGCGGTAACTATTCAGGTTTTTGAATAAAGGACACAATTCTTAACATGGGACATATTTATAGTAAGGATGAGATTAAGAACAGTGGAAATGAGGAAAACGTTGGGAGGCAGAAAGTAGCATTTTGCTCACAATTAACAAACTGTAGTGGAGGAGGATGTACCAAACCTGTACCGTAAGGCATCAGGCTAGAAGTAAAACTATATCAGTGATAGTACCAGATCAAGCCTAAGAAGGCAATCCAAACAGCCCCTAAAACACTATGCTGGAGATACGACTAAAGGACAACATGAAGATTACAGGAATGCATAATATATTTACTGTCAAAACCCAGTTACTAATTTATCCATGGAGAATTTGCTTCTACAATAATGCTCCAAGGTTTTCCAAAAAATCATTCTAAGTTGCCACATTTCATCATTACATAGAAGATAGAACAAAACAAAGAAATATGGCGTATATTGCTAAATAATGATTACCACCGCCAAATTAATATGGTCCGTCCATTAGAACAAAACTGATGGATATGATTCTTCTGTACTCCAGCTCAACACTATGGAGTACCACCGCCATAACTTGAGGAGTACCAAATTTTAAGGGGTAAGATCGGAATCATAAACCTTTAACCTCACACCAAAACAGGTGCAACAAATCTGCCATTAATGGTGGAACGTCAAGACTTTGACCCTTTTTGTGTAGATCCAATAGGCTCGAACTGATGATCTCACGTCAGCGATTAGCATTTGTAGTGATGTTTTTTTCTTTGTTCCAATCTTTTTCTTTTCTGAAGTTCTTTCCATTAATGGGCGGTTGTCAGGTGTGTGATGCTCCTTAAATTAACATTTGATCCTAAGGTGTTGGCACTCCATAATCATCCATGAGATCATGAACATGGACGTTCAAAGGTGATGTACGAGAGATTCAGATAATTCTTTCCGTTTAACGTGTGATTGGTGACCGTGGAGTTCGTTGTGTCCTCCGGCGATTGTGGAGGGCACAAGAAGGACCATGCTGCAGCGACGGCGGCGCTTACGTGAGGAGGGAAACCACACGACTATGGACTGCAGTCTTGGCACCGGTCCGTCGGAGCTGCTGATGCATCAGCTGCGGCGGATCTGATCTTACCGATCTAATCAACTAATCCTGTTCTTCGTGTCCTTTTTCTGCCAATGATCTTGCTCGTACAAAAAAACAATCCAAGATCCAGTTATTATATGTGATATACCCAAAATACCCCTTAAAAATCAATGGCCAGATATATCAGGTACTCCATTTGACTTCTTGGAGTACGAGGGTACCGTAAAAAAGCTTTAATGATTATTAAGAAGACCACTAAATTATCTATCAGCGAAGAAGACCTGAATAAAGTAAATTATTCAGTTCCATATACAGAGATGCTTGGGAGATAGACTGCGGACTAATAGTACAGTGAAGATCATGATAAAATTAGGAAAATATCTCCAGTTCCATAACATAGAAAGATGAAGGAGATTAGTTAGGGCATATTTCTAACACACAATAAAACGGCTAAGAGTTTCTAGATCAAGACTTTATATGCATCAATAAATAAGCCAACGTCCGCATACTCCCTCCATTCCATAATATAGTGCGTTCGATTTTCGAGCTTTAAGTTTGACCACAAAATCTAACCAACGAGACCGATTGCGGCGGGAGTAAAAATTATACCATCAAAAATTTCATTCGAATACGAATTCAATGATATAATTTTTGCTCCCGCCGCAATCGAACTCGTTGGTTAAATTTATGGTCAAATTTAGATTTTAAAAAACATGGACACACTACGTTGTGGAATAGAGGGAGTACTTGTTATCACGGCTCATGAGGCCAGCTCACTCAAAAGTTGTCAGATGAAAGGCAAAGCATTTACAGCATAAGCTTCTAGTGTCAGGAAAAAAATATGTGGAACTAAAGTTTGTTTGAGCCGAAGTTGACTAAAACCAAGGCCTCTGCAATCGAATCTAGCAAGCAACTTGCCATGAATGTCAACCTGAAGTAGCCTGTCCTCAAATTTGGCCAGCACGAGCACTTCACAATCCGAAGACGTGGCCACAACATTCCAGTATTCGATAAATATTTCGAAGTGCAAGCCGAGATTTGCAACCAGCAATTCAACCCGATGTTTCAAGGCCCAGACCTCACTTTCGTAGTCTTGCGTCATCCAGATATCAAGGGTTGCCGCTACATGATTAAAACTGGACATGGCTAGCGTTCCATCCATCTCAAACAGGTTAGCGCCATAAAAACAAACGGTGTGCGCATCTCTCCGAATGACTCGGCAATGGTGTTGAATACCATTATCATGTTGCTCCTGCTCCCGTCATCCATTGGGTTCCAATGCAGGCTACCACGGAAAAAGACAGGTCCAGTGTCCCACGTTATGAACTTCTCTGCATCCATGTCTCCTATGTTCCTCGGCGGCTGGCCGGAACCTAATGTGAAGGCGTAGGAGCCCTCATCATACAATAACCTCGTGGCCTTGTACAACAATAGCCGGTACTCGCCGGTTGGTGTGTGCGTATACATCCTCAACAAATTGAAACGAGAACGCATCACTAGTACAAAACATGGCTTTGGTCCAGGCCGGGCCAGCCCATTCACGAACCGGGACCTATGGCGGCATTGGTCACGGTTCGTGAGGCTAGGGCGTTGGCCGGGTCTCGTGGGCCATTGGTCCTGATTCATCTGACCCTTTGGTCCCGATTTCAGGCACCAACCGGGACTAATGGGTTTCGCTCCTGGCCCACAAACATTGGTCCCGGTTTTTTGCTGGAACCGGGACCAAATGGAGTCCTGTAATCCCGGTTCCAGCCACGAAGCGGGACCAATGAGATGCCTATATATACCACCTCGTCAGCGAGCAGAGCACTCCACATTGCTCTGTTTTTCTGGCCGGCGAGGGGAGAGCTTTGTGGTGCTCTAGCTCACCTCCTATGCACATGAGGTGTTCGATGAAATGCCCAAGCCACACTTAAGTTTTCTCCTCTCGAAGCTCGTTGTCCAAACTTCATTTTCCTCAAGATTTGTTAAGGTTTGTCGGTCCGTCTTGTCCCGTCCCTGTCCTCACCGCCGTCGATCGCCCGCGCCCATCTCGGTGCCGGCACCACCATGGTTAGCCTCTTCTTCTTATCTTCTTTCTAAAAGGAAAAAAAGTACTTGTATGATTTAGATAGATACTTGTGTAATTTTCTTACTTTTATTATTGTTTGTTATTATATAGTGTGATGGTTTTCGTATCCGCCTCTGTCGGCCCTCATCTTGTCTATGATTCAGATGTGGTATATATTATCTTTTATAACTATTTGTTTTATTTAGTGTTTATGAAAATTGTGCCGACCAACGTGACATATATTTTTTAATCTAGGAGGAGGTAGTTGAACCGGAAATTCCAACCCACATAGCAATTCTTGTCAAGAAGTTAAATTTGGTTGAAAAAGAAAACAATGACTTGAAAGAAAAATTACAAAGAGTTGAAGAGGAGAAGTTAAAGTTGCACGTTGTCGATGTCGTCGACGATCACAAGACCAAGATGGATGCAATGCCCTTGAAGATTAGAAAGATTAGAAAATATGTCATTCATACTGAGGCTTGGTATTATTATGTCGTTGGATCAATTGGTACCTTAGTAGCGGTTATGATCGCTTGTTGTTGCATTTAATTTTTTTTACATAGTTTCGATGTATGTTTAATTAGATGCTCTAGAGAGGTATATATTGTTCAATAATGAGAACTATGTATGAACTGTATGTATTTATTTTGGTCACTATTGTACTTTGGCTTTAATGTGATGATGGATTTCTATTAATTTGGTCACTTCTCTATTCATGGTATATTGTAATGTTTTTAATACACTTTATTATATACCGCACGCAGATGAACCAACAATGGATGTATGGTGACCGACGCACCATCGAGTATATTAAGGGCCTGCATAATTTTCTCGAAGCGGCTGAGGCAAACAAGCAAAATGGTTTTATTCATTGTCCATGCATTGTTTGTGAGAATACGAATGCTTTCTCCAACTCTAAAACCCTTCACTTCCACCTGCTTGAGAAGGGTTTTATTCCACACTATAATGTTTGGACCAAGCACGGAAAAAGAGGGGTTATGATGGAAGACAACAAAGAAGAAGAGGATGATGACAACTATGTGCCTCCTGAATACGGTGATGCTGCAACGGGAGAAGATGAAGATCAAGAGGAACCAGACGATGTGTCCAATGATGATCTTCGCCGGGTCATTGTTGATGCAAAGAGACAATGCGAAAATGAAAAGGAGAAGTTGAAGTTCGATCGCATGCTAGAGGATCACAAAAAAGGGTTGTACCCCAATTGCGAAGATGGCAATACAAAGCTCGGTACCATACTGGAATTGCTGCAGTGGAAGGCAGAGAATGGTGTACCTGACAAAGGATTTGAGAAGCTAGTAAAAATATTGAAGAAGAAGCTTCCAAAGGATAACAAATTGCCTGAGAGTACGTACGCAGCAAAAAAGGTTGTATGCCCTCTAGGATTGGAAGTGCAGAAGATACATACAATCCCTAATGACTGCATCCTCTACAGCGGTGCGTACGAGGATTTCAACGCGTGCTCGGTATGTGGTGTGTTGTGTTATAAGATCAGACGAGATGACCCTTGTGATGTTGATGGCGAGCGCCCTAGGAAGAGGGTTCCTGCCAAGGTGATGTGGTATGCTCCTATAATACCACGGTTGAAACGTCTGTTTAGAAACAAAGAGCATGCCAAGTCGATGCGATGGCACAAAGAGGACCATAAGAAAGACGGGAAGTTAAGAGCACCCGCTGATGGGTCGAAGTGGAGAAAGATCGAGAGAAAGTGGAGCGACTTTACAGGTGACCCAAGGAACGTATGGTTTGGTTTAAGTGCAGATGGCGTTAATCCTTTTGGGGATCAGAGCACCAAGCATAGCACATGACATGTGACTCTATGTATGTATAACCTTCCTCCTTGGTTGTGGATGAAGTGGAAGTTCATTATGATGCCAGTGCTCATCCAAGGCCCTAAGCAAACCGACACTGACATTGATGTGTACCTAAGGACATTAGTTGATGAACTTTTATAGCTATGGAAGGGAAGAGGTATACGTGTGTGGGATGAGAACGAATAGGAGGAATTTGACCAACATGTGTTGTTGTTTGTAACTATCAACGATTGGCCTGCTCTCAATAACCTTTCAGGACAGACAAACAAGTGATACCACGCATGCACACATTGTTTAGATGACACCGACAGTATATATTTGGACAAATGCAGGAAGAATGTGTACCTGGGGCATCGTCGATTTATTCCGACCAACCATCAACGTTGAAAGAAAGGAAAGCATTTCAAAGGTGAGGCAGATCACCGGAAGAAGCCTGCCCCCCGTACTGGTGATCACATACTTGCTATGGTCAATCATTTACAAGTAATCTTTGGAAAGGGTCCCGGCGGACTATCTGTTCCGAATGACGTTGAGGGACGAGCACCCATGTGGAAGAAGAAATCTATATTTTGGGACCTACCCTATTGGAAAGACCTATAGGTCCGCTCTGTAATCGACGTGATGCACGTGACGAAGAATCTTTGCGTGAACCTGCTAGGCTTCTTGGGGGTGTATGGGAACACAAAAGGTATACCGGAGGCACGCGAGGAACAGCAACGTGTGCATGAAAAAGACGGCATGTATCCAGAGCAGTATGAAGGTCCTGCCAGCTACACTCTTACCAAATAAGAGAAGGAAATCTTCTTTGAATTCCTGCTCAGTATGAAGGTCCCGTCTAGGAAAGGAAGAGAAGGTTCGGCAAGGAAGAAAGGTTCACGATCACAGCACTCGTGGGCGATGGCCTACCGATTGAACCAAAGCGGACCAAGGATGCATTTGCTACTCAGTGCGGAGTTATTGTTAGGGACAACATTCTGATCAAAATAAACCAATGGAATAAGCCTAAGGAAAACAACTCTGAAATTTCTTATGTCACCGATAGACAGAAAGATGATCTTTGGACCTCGCTGAAGGCAAATTTCACCCTACCACCAGAGGAGGATCCGAATAACCCAGTTATAGAGCCACTGGTCAAGGCGTGTGCTCTTAATTAGATGGCAGATCTATTCAGGAGGTGGAATAATGATTTGAAATCAAAGTTTGTCGACAAAGGGAAGACTCCAGAACCTCACTTTCAAGGCAGCTCTCGGCTCTGTTGCACCTCCTCAACCCAACGTAACTTTTCACTATATTCCGATTCCACATGGCTATGCTGTTGTGATGGTGGATGAAGTAATGGAGGGATTTGATGATCTCAAGCTTGACCATCAAACTGGTGAAGGGGAGAAGAAGCTGGTTCATGCTCTGAGGAGTACATGTCTATGGTCGAAGGAGCACATCAAGCTTCCAAACTAGATGCCTCCATCTCCTCCTCCTCCTCCGACGCGTCAAGGCAATCCGCCTCCTCCTCCTCCGACATGTCAGGGCAATCCGCCTCCTTCTCCTCCTCCTCCTCCTTCGGCGAGTGATCAGGGCACTCCGCCTCCTTCTTCGGCTCCTTCGGCACGTGACGGCACTCCAACTCCTCCTTTGCCTACTCTGGCATGTCCGAGCAGTCCGCCTCCTCCTCCGCCTCGTCGGCCACGGTGATAGACAGACACCACCGCTCTGGCTCCTCCGGCGCGTTGGAGCTCTCCGCCTCCTTCTCCTCCTCATCAGCAAGGACGGAAGAGAGACGTCGCCGCTCCGGCGGCTAGCAGTACAAGCAGAGGCGGGAGGCAATTCAGATACGGTCCATCTCTCAAGCCTCTGGAAAAGTTACCATATGAGAGGACCGAGCAGAAAACCGAGGACATATGTCGTGCCCAAGTGAGGGACCATTTTGCAAAAAAAAAATCCACCTGCGAAGGAGAAGCCAGATCCGGTGAAAGTGAAGCGCACTATCAATGCCCTGAAGCGACCAGCACCGCCTCCGCAGGATTCCAACTATGTCCGCTGTCTTAAAAAGACATATCAAGATGCGCGGCTTCCGGGAAGTACTTCCAGTGATGCAAGGTTAGCAAAATGAAGAAGTGGGAAAAAATTCCCCAGCTCGGCGAACAGGAGAACCAATAGTGCCCCCCGCTCAAGGTGTCTAGCGATATCGCCGCTGATCATCCGAGGATGGTGCCCGGTACCAATCCTGCGGATTACATGAGCGATGATGTACTATTTGAGCCGTTGAAGGTAGACAAATTCATATACCGGTATGGGAAGCCTCTAGTCAAACCTGATCATCCTCCTCTAACAACGATGATGCGAAGATTCCATGATTGGTACCTGAAAACCTGCAGCGAATCTGGGCCGGTTACTGTGACAATGAGAATTAAAGAGCAGCTCGACCTCGTTGGAATGGATATGTTGAATATTGAATTTGAGGAGAGATTCCAATTATACAATCATCGATAAAACAATTGTGACTTGCTACTGTCTGTAAGTACTACTTCTGTAATTAAGTCTCTCTATGTATATAACTCAGCTCTTTCATTGCATGTATATATAATTATCTTCACTACTATATTATGCAGATTGAAGATCGTCGAATGCAGAAAAGCACAAATGTATGACATTGGGTTCATTAACCCAAATGTCATACATGAGTATAATTTTCAAAAGTATCCCACACAAACCGAGGAGAACTTGCTAGAATCGTTGCGTAGAAATCAAAATCACGGGACAATACTCTTTCCTTACAACTTCAAGTGAGTGTTACTGTCTTGTGCATATTTGGTTTCCCTTCTTACTCGAGGTTTATAGTAATGTAATTGATGAGTTATGCATACGTGCGCAGTTTCCATTTTATTCTGCTAGAGATTCAGGTTGAGCAGGGAGTAGTAATCGTCTTAGACTCGAAACGAAAAGAGCCCCGGGAATATGCGGACATGACTAAAATTCTCCAGAAGTAAGTTCAATCGATCATTATCGCATCATATCGACAACTTTAATTTGTTCATTTTCTGATATCAAGTAATTATTTTCTTTGTCTGGCAGGGTTTGGAAAGAGTTCACAGCAATTGTTCCGGCACTGCCGAGGAAGCTACGATTTACACACCCGAAAGTAAGTACTGCTAGCAAGTTCCGTGCATCTCCCATTGATTCTAGTTTCATCAATACCATTTATCATACTTAATTATCAGTTTGATTGAACTCTATTTCTCGTAAAGTGCTTGTGGCAGGAAAAAGGGAATAATTCATGTGGATACTATGTTTGCGAGTTCATCTACAACATGACGACCCCTAAGCGAGGCTACTCTCAAAAACAATTTGAAGTGCGTAAACAATAATATTCACAATTTTATTTTATTACCATATATATGTATTGACCCCCTTCTTTAAATTAGATGTGGAAGATGCGGGATGAACTCCTACCACTTGATCGCATACGAGCAATTCAAGAAGAATTGACGGGATTCTTTCTTGAACACGTAATAAATAAAACCGGAGAATACCATCTGGAAGTTACCATTAAATGTTAGGGATTGTAAGAGGTCTTATATTGTATATATGTAGCTAGTAGCGTCGGATATATATACGAAAACTTGTTATACGACCATTCTCTCAGAGAAAGAGAGGTCGATCACTTCTATCTCTATATGTTCATGACGATCTTCTGTACTTAATGGTTCCTTCATTTGCTTACTAGATAGCGTGTCGAGTTCTCTCTATAGTAGCTAGCGTCGACCAAGCACGGAGAAAGAGAGGACACTTCTCTCTATCAATTAGCTAGCTATAACAATATAAAATCCCTAAATTAACCGTCCAAAATCCCCTAACCCCCTCCCCTACCTTTCAAAAAAAACAAGCAATTGCCAGATGCTGATGCGTGGATGCCTTTTGGTCCCGGTTGGTGTTACAAACCGGGACTAAAGGTCCTCCTGCCTGGGCTCCCCGCAGAGGCCACGTGGAGCCCCTTCTATCCCGGTTTGTAAGAGAATCGGGACTAAAGGTTTTGGGCTTTAGTCCCGATCCTTTAGTCCCGGTTCCGGAACTGGGACAAATAGGCCTTACGAACCGGGACAAATGGGCCTTTTTCTACTAGTGAAGGCCTCGATATCTTAGGGTTTATAATACATGTGACCGACTAGTAAGATAATCGGGTAAGATATAGGCATACCTATGGACGAAAATCTTATTCATGCCATACCCACTAGTCGGGTAGTATTCATGCACTACCCATGGACCCAATAATGTTCCCATACCCTACCCATGCGGGTTGGTACCCTTGCCCATGGGTAAAATTGTCATCCTTAGGTGCAGAAGACGACACGGGGGGTAGTTTGGGGCAGATCGGGAGGGGGTGTCTTGCGAATCCATTCCGACAGCAGCAACGACCATCAGCGGTTTGCAACATGTTTTTATATATGTTCGAATTTAACGATTTTGGCGTTTGGAGTTCAAATATAAAGAAGTTTCAAAAAATATATGGTTTAAAAGATATGACTGTTTTAAATTAGCTAGGTCAAAAAAATGATTGAATGTATTACGGGAGAAGAGAGAGAGAGAGGGGGGAGATGGGGGTCTACCATATTCTATCGCTGCATGTATGTACAGTACAATTGTGTGTGGGGGTGGGGTGGGGGGGGGCTAGCTGTTGAAAAAATAAGACCCACGTACTGTGTGTGTGCATCGATAGAGTGTATTGTTATGTATTTTATCTGAGCAATAATTCACTTACTATAGAACAATCTTAACCGAGGATAAGACCCACGTACCTAGACGTTTAGCTTGCTTGTTGTAGATCCTGGGCTCCACGGCTGCCATTTTTTGTTTAAATTTCACTCTCACCTAACTGGCGGGGCCCTTTGGTCTTAGAGGTTAAAAAAATACCACCTATCCCACATCAACAGGGGCTATTCTGTGAACATATACAGGCCGCCGCGCCCCTGTGTGTATATGTTTTTTTTTTAAGTAAGAGAAGGAGTGGGAGTGGTATTGGAGTCAAGCTGGCTGCGAAGAAATCTTTTTGACAAATTCAGGAAATTATCATTGAACATTGGTGGACCATGAAAATGCAATCAGAATCTGGAGTCAGATGTTTATTATTTGACACTTCTAACTTATTTGTAGCTATCAGTTGTTTATTATTTGATACTTCCAACTTATGTCTAGATATCAAAATCTGATGCATCATTAATATAAATTTGATGCATAGTCTCCGTGAGAAGTTAACTTTGTAACCATTGCAAGTTCAGAATCAAAGTATCTTACTATTAGCCTAGGAAGTCTGCAGCGTGATCATCATAAGAAAAGCTGTACTACAAAGAATGCCATCTACTTGAATGAATATATTTCAAGATGGAAGCATATAATGTTGGAGGATGGATATCTCATTAGAAATGCACAACAATTAGCTACAATCAGTGTGTTTCTCTTCTCTACCAATTGAGTAAGGCCAAAAAGATTTCAAAAAATAAGTAAGGCCAAAAGAGCTAAAGGAGCACAATTACCCCACAACCTAATTACTCGGCTGCCGAATTATGCTTGAATGCTTTAGTTTTTCCATCAAGAACATGTACTTCTAAAACAAAAACTTAGAACATTTGAAATTAAAGACAGAGACACTAAGAGATTGATAAATAAGAAGACCAGATAAACCAACTTTAAGCAACTATATTGCTTCAGTGCAAGGTGGTAAATCATGTAGCAAGCAAAATTAGCATTAGATTTTTGTCTGTATTGAAACAGGCGTTGAGGTTGCATCGTTAAAGCAAAATGATGTCCATAACATATAGTATTATTCATGATTCGCTGAACTAAAGTGGCAGAAAAGAAACAGAGATATGAGTAGCACATTGTAGAATATATTTTAAGGGGAAAGACTACTATATTATAAGTGTCCTTCAGTACACAAATTTGATTTAGGTGTTAGGCTTGTATCAATTCTTGCTTTCTTCACTATGCACCATCCATAAGGAAAACTACATAGTGCCCCTTTGTTGTAATAGTCTAGCCTAAATAATCGGTGATTACCCCAACGTAAAAGCACATTACGGGATGCACTACAACAGAGGTTATTAAATTGATAAAGAATTGTAGAACATGAAGTAGGGTTATCAAACTGAAATTGCTTAGTTTGATGACCTAATTTTTGTATGCTAACATGTTAGCCATGGAACAATATGGTAGTGGCACACGAAGTTGACAGGTCAAATAGAGTTGTTCCATGGTAAATGGATATTGTCGCATTGCACATGATCTTGTATGATGCAGCATGTCGCCCGAGAATACATTCTTGAGGTACTGATTATTGGGTTCCATTATGATTCTGGGGAACTGTCACAACATATATGAATGAACATCACGCATTAATTAGTAATCGAGGTATCGTAGCTAATATACATGAAAAGTGGGTCTTTTTGTCAGTCGCATTATTATTTTGCTTACTGTTGACATTTAACTTAAAGTGTTCATATGGTTGTCCATAGTTTTCTATTGATATGATCAAAAGAAGAGAAGTATGAGCATGTATCTATGACAAAATTTATTTGCTGCTCCTCTCTTGTCCTATCTACTGTCGTTACTTGATCCAAAAAGTTTGCATGATCGCTGATGCTTTCCAAATTGGATGAGCAAGAAAAGGAAAAAAATAAGTATTGAAACAGTAACATAAATTGGTATGTATAGTTATCAATAGAAACACTTAACAGGCATGCAAAATGTACCAAAATTACAGAGAATGTGTATGGAAAAGCTTGACACAGCATTTCCAGGGTACTTTTAGGCCTATGTGGTCATATATTACCTTGTAGCCATGGGTGCAGTCTTTCTTATTTGATCCAAAGATTGTATGTTGTTGCTTACAATCTAAGAACTGCATGGAAAAAACAAAGACGAAGACACATTCAGCGCGCATATAAGTTAATTATTTGCTACCGTCTGGCATCAAAGTGGAAGAACAGAACGATGCAAGAAAATGCAGACGCAAAGGAGTTCTGTGGCGATCAGTTTGTAAGCCCAGAACCAAATGAAGTAAGCAGACAAATCAGATTCATAGTTAACAAACTCATGTAACCAAGGATCTGAAAAACAGTGCCTTTGATCCGGTGTACTGTTGATTGCGCCTACTTGGAGCGCAGCACAGGGTGCTCTGATTGATAGCAGATACCAATGGAAGAGCTAAAACGACCTAAAACAATTTGGCTGATCATTATATATACAGATAGCAAGGTAGTAATAAACTAATAACTGTGTAGAAGGATAAGTGTAGACACGTATGTATATCTGTATATTTGACAGGTGTAAACACATGTTATGCAGGAGTAGATGGTAGTGGAGGCAGTACATGAAACACTGGCAACGTGGCATGTATGCAAAATTCTTGCTTGTTATTTATATATGTACCTTAATTCTCATCCATATAAGAATCTGAGTTCCTAAATGAATTTAGAGCGCAGCTGAACCTAGCAGATTAGGTCTCTTAGATCTTCTTTCTGTAAAGATTGCCATTCTATTGAAGAATACTGATATATGTCAGAGCTTATTATTTGTGATTCTCAGAGGAGAAGAAAAAAGAAGAGAAGAAGTAGGAACATTACTTGGCCAATCTGTTAGCATGGAAGATAAACTATAGTGGGCTATCTCTGTTTCTAGCCTGTTGGCTTTGATGCATCACGTGTGCACCCAAATACATCAAATCAAGGCTAATACAGTTTCGGATTTAATCTACCAACCCTGATAATTCAGAACAACCAAATGTCCAAATCATTTATTCAGATCATTTCTTCAGAAGCTAGCTCAAATAAGGCAAATTATAATTGAAACCCGGCATTTTATATATGCACCAGCATACAGCAATAGGAGGCAGGTGAAATTCAGCTCGAACTTACCAGTATTTCTTCCCAACTCCCGGTTCAGACTATTGATGGGGTTCAACATTTCAAAGTAAGAAGTATATAAAATTGTGTTCCTAAATACAAAGCCTTCATGTGGCTCCAGTGTAAAGTCACTTCAAATATTGTATGGGTGCTTCTGCTCAACTGCAACAAATCACCGTCCGGAAGATGAAAGAAGAACACCATAAGATTCAAGTTTTCATGTGAACTGAATTTCACGAAAACCTAAGAGTAATGGAATTAAAACATCAATCAGATCATAGAGTATATACATGTTCGGTATCTACATTGAATATTCAGGGTGCAGGGGACTATACATGTTCAGTTATCTACTGACACCATTGAGCAGCAAATCATCTATCCATCAGATCCTAGAGTATGTACATAAATATGAATTATACTATTTAGAAACTGAGACATAAAAGCTAGATGGAACTACATGAAATTAACCTGAAGCATTACAATAGAATTTCTCTCATGATCAGCACCAAAAGGGGTAAAATAAAAGGAATATGGCAGATGCATTTTTTTAAAAGAAAAAGATTGAGAATATAAAAGCAAGCCAGGTTGAATGGTTTGCAAGAGAATCAATCAATCATCTAATTTGAAGAGGGCAAATTTGGTGCTGCGGCAAGCCGTCGTGGATCAACGGAATGAGTACCGACGACGAAGAGGACGACGATGGGATGGGGTGGAGCCTGACCCAGCATGGCCACGGAAGGAAACCATACACCATGTGCCATCGCCGATGCTGCTACCCAAGCAGCGTGCATCATCAGTTAGTCACAATTAAAAAATCACTATTTGATTTAATCAATATTCCTGTACTAAATTCAATAAAACATTCCCTGATGAGTTTAACTCAATACATTGGTTGACATAAAAACATAAGATGAGTTAAATTGATCGGCCAGGGAGAGAGGCAACACCTGAGCTACATGATTTTCAAAGAGTGTGTGGATTACTAATAGGTCCTACTAATCGCATATGTATTATAGGCATACCAAAAAATAACATGAACAAAGCTTCTGCAACAACTATACATGAATGAACGATAAAATCTAATAGAGAATCTTTGCTAATTTGTTTTGCTAAATATTACAAAACGCCATAGCAACATGACAGTAAGGATATTCAATTTTTTATTTGAAAAGGCGGTTAAGACCCCCGGCCTCTGCATCAATCAATGCATGCATACAACTATGTGTTGGAAATATGCCCTAGAGGCAATAAATAAAGTGTTTATTATTATATTTCCTTGTTCATGATAATCATTTATTATCCATGCTATAATTGTATTAATTGGAAACACATTACATGTGTGGGTAAATAGACAAACACACTCTCCCTAGTATGGCTCTTGTGAACTAGCTCGTTGATCAAAGATGGTCAAGGTTTCCTAGCCATTGGCATGAGATGTTATTTGATGACGGGATCACATCATTAAAAGAATGATGTGATGGACAAGACCCAAACTACAAACGTAGCATATGATCGTGTCAGTTTATTGCTATTATTTTCAGCATGTCAAGTATGTGTTCCTATGACCATGAGATCATGCAACTCACGGACATTGGAAGAGTGCCTTGTGTGTATCAAACATCAGAACGTAACTGGGTGACTATAAAGGTGCTCTACAGGTATCTTCGAGGGTGTCTGTTGAGTTGGCATGGATCAAGACTGGGATTTGTTACTCCGTGTGACGGAGAGGTATCTCAGGACCCACTCGGTAATATAACATCACAACAAGCCTTGCAAGCAATGTGGCCAAGTGTTAGTCACGAGATCTTGTATTACGGAACGAGTAAAGAGACTTGCCAATAACGAGGTTGAACTAGGTATGGAGATACCGACGATCGAATCTCGGGCAAGTAACATACCGAAGAACAAAGGGAACATCATACGGGATTAACTGAATCCTTGACATAGAGGTTCAACCGATAAAGATTTTCGTAGAATATGTAGGAACCAATATGAACATCCAGGTCCCGCCATTGTTTATTGACCGTAGAGGTGTCTCGGTCATGTCTACATAGTTCTCGAAATCGCAGGGTCTGCACACTTAAGGTTTGGTGACGTTTTGGTAGTATAGAATTATGTATGGTGGTGACCGAAGTTTGTTCGGAGTCCCGAATGAGATCCTGGACGTCACGAGGAGCTCTGGAATGGTCCGGAGGTAAAGATTCATATATAGGAACTCTTGTTTTGGTCGCGGAAAAGTTCCGGGTTTATCGACAGTGTACCGGGAGTGCCGGTAGTGTACCGGGAGACCTCCGGGAGGGGTATTTTGACCCAAGAGGATTCATGGACTGTGGGAGAGTGAATACCAGACCTTAGTGGGCTGGTGGAAGTCCCACACAAGGCCCATGTGACTGGGAAGAAAAGCCCAAAAGGAAAAAGGTGGAAAAAGGCAAAAAGGGACCAAATAAGGAAGGAGTCCTAATCCTACTAGGAGTGGAGGAGGAGGACTCCTCCCTCCTTGGTTCGGCCGAACCATAGGGCTGGCCCCTTGAGGGCCAAGCCTCCTCCTCCCCTCCTCCTATATATACTAGTGGTTTTGAGGGTTTTGGCACAAGATTTCCAGCCACGTGCAACCCTACCCTCTAGTCCATAGTTTCTCCTCTAGATCGGATTTCTGCAGTGCTTAGGCGAAGCCCTGCCGGAATAGCTCCACCACCATCGCCGGAGCGCCGTCACACTGCCAGAGAACTCTCCTACCTCTCCTCTCCATCTTGCTGGATCAAGAAGGCAGAGATCGTCATCAAGCTGTACGTGTGTTGAACGCGGAGGTGCGGTCCATTCGGTGCTTGATCGGGACGGATCGTGAGGACGATCAGCGATTTGGATCGCGAAGACGTTCGACTACACCAACCGCGTTTCTTAATGCTTCCCGCTTAGCGATCTACAAGGGTACGTAGATCCACTCTCCCTCTCGTAGATGCTCATCACCATGGATAGATCTGCGTGTGCATAGGAATTTTTTTGTTTCCCATGCAACGTTCCCCAATAGTGGCATCATGAGCTAGGTGTATGTGTAGATGAGATCTCGAGTAGAACACAAAGAGTTTGTGGGAGTTGATCCTTAGATTGCTTCCTCCCTCTGTCGTGTTTTGGATCAGTGGTATTGTAGGATGAAGCGGCCCGGACCAACCTTACTCGTACGCTTACGAGAGACCGGTTCCATCGACTGATGTGTAACTTTGTTGCACAAAGATGGCTGGCGGGTGTCTGTTTCTCCTACTTTAGTTGGATCGTATTCAACTAAGGTGGTCCTTGAGAAGGTTGAAAAGCAACTTATGTATCACCGTTGTGGTTATGCGTAGGTGAGAATTGTTCTTGCTAGCAACCCGTAGCAGCAACATAGAACATGCAACAACAATTAGAGGACGTCTAACTTGTTTTTGCAGGGTATGTTGTGATGTGATATGGCCAATTACATGATGTAATATATGTGATGTATGAGATGATCATGTGATGTATAGATTATAACGACTTGCATGTCGATGATTACGGCAACCGGCAGGAGCCATAGGGTTGTCTTTAATTATTGTATGACCTGCGTGTCAATCATTAAACACTATGTAACGCTTTACTTTATCTCTACGGTAGCAATAGTAGTAGAAGCATGTTGGGCGCGACAACCCCGACGGCGACACGTTGATGGAGATCAAGATGATGGAGATCATGGTGTCCTGCCGGTGACGATGGAGATCATGCCGGTGCTTTCATGAAGGAGATCAAAAGCACAAGTTCATCGCCATATCATGTCACTTATGATTTGCATGTGATGTTAATCCTTTTATGCGCCTTGTTTTGCTTAGGACGTCGGTACCATTATAAGGTGACCCCTCACTTAATTTCAAGATAAATTGTGTTCTCCCTGAGTGTGCACCGTTGCGAAAGTTCGTCGTGTCGAGACACCACGTGATGATCGGGTGTGATAGACTATACGTTCACATACAATGGGTGCGAGCCAGTTTTGCAGGTGCAGAACACTCGGGTTAAACTTGACGAGCCTAGCATGTACAGACATGGCCTCGGAACACAAAAGACTGAAAGGTCGAACATGAGTCATATAGTAGATATGATCAACATGATGATGTTCACCATTGAAGCCACCTCAACTCACGTGAGGATCAAACTTGAGTTAGTGAATTTGGATCATGTGACACTCAGATGACCTGATTGATGTCAATTTGAGGGGGAGCTTTAGGAATTTGGTTAACTAAACTCATTATATTGAACAATATTCTAAGTAACCTTTGCATATTTATGTTGTAGAAAATGGCTCATGCAGTAGCACCCCTGAATTTTAATATGTTCCTAGAGAAAGCTAAGTTGAAAGATGATGGAAGTAACTTTGTTGACTGGGCCCGTAATCTGACGATTATCCTCACGACTTCCCACAAATCATATGTCCTTGATGCACCGCTTGGTAACCAATCATAAGACATGACCTCCTAAGACGTTAAGAACGCTTGGGAGGCACGTTCTGGAGATTACTCAATAGTTCAGTGTGCAATATTGTATGGCTTAGAACCAGGACTTCGAAGACGTTTTGAAAGTCATGGAGCATACGAGATGTTCTAGGAGTTGAAGTTTATCTTTCAGAAGAATGCCCGAATCGAGAGGTATGATACCTCCGATAAGTTCTATGCTTGCAAGATGGAGGAGAACAGGTCTATCAGTGAACATATACTCAGAATGTCTGGGTATTCGACTCGTCTAGCGGAGTTGGGAATTGCCCTTCCGCCAGAGGCGATCACTTACAAAGTTCTTCAATCACTGTCACCTAGTTACAAGAGCTTTGTGATGAACTATAACATGCACGTGATGAACAAGTCAGTCACCGAGCTGTTTGCGATGCTAAAAGTCGCTGAGTCTGAAATCCAGAAAGAACATCAAGTGCCGATGGTCAATAAAACCACCAGGTTCAAGAAAAATGGCAAGGGCAAGGGCAAGAAGGGTAAAACCAAGAAGGATGGAAAAGCAGTTTAAACTTCTGTAAAGAAGCCCAAGCGTGGACCCAAGCCAGAAACTGAGTGCTTTCATTGCAAGGGATCTGGTCACTGGAAGCGGAACTGCCCCAAGTACCTGGCTGACAAGAAGGCGGCCAATGACAAACAAGGTATATATGATATACATGTTATTGATGTGTACCTTACTAGCTCTCGTTGTAGTGCCTAGGCATTTGATACCGGTTCGGTTGCTCATATTTGCAACTCAAAACAGGAACTACGGAATAGACGAAGGCTGGCAAAGGATGAAGTGACGATGCGCGTGGGAAATGGTTCCAAGGTTGATGTGATCGCCGTCGGCACGCTCTCTCTTCGATTACCATTGGGATTAGTGATGAACCTAAATAATTGTTATTTAGTGCCTGCGTTAAGCATGAACATTATATCTGGATCTTGTTTATTGCGAGACGGTTACTCATTTAAATCAGAGAATAAAGGTTGTTCTATTTATATGAGTAATATCTTTTATGGTCATGCACCCAATGTGAGGGGTTTATTCATATTGAATCTTGATAGTGATGACACACATGTTCATAACATTGATGCCAAAAGACGTAGAGTTGATAATGATAGTACCACTTTCTTGTGGCACTGCCTTTTAGGTCATATTGGTGTAAAACGCATGAGGAAGCTACATGCTGATGGACTTTTGGGGTCACTTGATTTTGAATCACTTGACACATGCGAACCATGCCTCATGGGCAAGATGACTAAAACGCCGTTCTCTGGAACAATGGAACGGGCGAGTGAATTGTTGGAAATCATACATACTGATGTGTGCGGTCCAATGAATGTTACAATGCGTGGTGGATATCGTTATTTTCTCACCTTCACGGATGACTTAAGTAGATATTAGTATATTTACTTAATAAAACACAAGTCTGAAACATTGAAAAGTTCAAGCAATTTCAGAGTGAAGTGGAGAATCATCGTAACAAGAAGATTAAATTCCTGCAATTTTATCGAGGAGGTGAATATCTGAGTTATGAGTTTGGCAGACACTTAAGACAATGTGAAATTGTTTCACAGTTCACACCGCCCGGCACACGACACCGTAATGGTGTGTCCGAACGTCGTAATCGAACCTTAATAGATATGGTGCGTTCTATGATGTCTCTTGCTGATTTGCCACTATCGTTTTGGGGTTATGCATTAGAGACAGCTGCATTCACTTTAAATAGGGCACCATCAAAATCTGTTGAGCCGACGCCATATGAACTATGGTTTGGCAAGAAGTCAAAGTTGTCGTTTCTTAAAGTTTGGGGATGTGATGCTTATGTCAAAAAGCTTCAGCCTGAAAAGTTGGAACCCAAAGCGGAGAAATGCGTCTTCATAGGATACCCGAAAGAGGCAGTCGGCTATACCTTCTATCTCAGATCCAAAGGAAAAGTATTTGTCGCTAAGAACGGAACATTTCTTGTGAAAGAGTTTCTCTCGAAAGAATTGAGTGGGAGGAAGATAGAGCTTGATGAGGTTATTGAACCTTTACTTCAACCAAAAAGTAGCACGGTGCAGAAAGTTGTTTCTATGGAACCTACGATGGTAGAAGAGGAAGTTAATGATGATGATCATGAAGCTTCGGATCAAGCTACTATTGAACCTCATAGGTCGACAAGGGCACGTACTACTCCTGAGTGGTACGACAACCCTGTCTTAGAGGTCATGTTGTTGGACAACAATGAACCTACGAGCTATGGAGGAGCAGTGATGGGCCTGGATTCCGAGAAATGGTTAGAGGCCATGAAATCCGAGATGGGATCCATGTATGAAAACAAAGTATGGACTTTGGAAGAATTACCTGAAGGGAGAAAGGCCATTCGGAACAAATGGATCTTTAAGAAGAAGACAGACACGGATGGTAATATCACTGTCTATAAAGCTCGACTTTTGGCAAAGGGTTTTTCACAAGTTCAAGGAGTTTACTACGATGAGACATTCTCAACCGTAGCGATTCTTAAGTCTGACAGAATCATGTTGGCAATAGCTGCTTATTTCAACTATGAAATTTGGCAGATGGATGTCAAAACGGCGTTCCTCAACGGTTTCCTTGAGGAAGAGTTGTATATGATGCAACCCGAAGGTTTTGTCGATCCAGAGAATGCTGACAAAGTTTGCAAACTCCAGCGATCCATTTATGGACTGGTGCAAGCATCTCGGAGTTGGAATAAGTGCGTTGATGAGGTGATCAAAGCGTTTGAGTTTATACAAGTTGATGGAGAAGCTTGTATTTACAAGAAAGTGAGTGGGAGCTCTATAGAGTTTCTAATATTATATGTGGATGACATATTGCTGATTGGAAACAATATAGAAATGCTGGAAAGCGTGAAGGAATATTTGAACAAGAGTTTTCAATGAAGGACCTAGGAGAAGTTGCTTTCATATTAGGCATTAAGATCTATAGAGATAGATCGAGACGCTTAATAGCACTTTCATAGAGAACATACCTTGATAAAGTTTTGAAGAAGTTCAAAATGGATCAGTCCAAGAAGGGGTTCTTGCCTGTGTTGCAAGGTGTGAAGTTGAGTAAGACTCAATGCCCACTGACTGCAGAAGATAGAGAAAAGATGAGTGTCATCCCCTATGCTTCAGCCATAGGCTCTATCATGTATGCAATGCTATGCACAAGACCCGATGTCAGCCTTGCCATAAGTATGGCTGGAAGGTTTCAAAGTGATCCTGGAATGGAGCACTGGCAAGCGGTCAGGAATATCCTTAAGTACCTGAAAAGGACTAAGGAAATGTTTCTCGTTTATGTAGGTGATGAAGAGCTCGTTGTAAAGGGTTATGTCGATGCAAGCTTTGACGCTGATCCAGACAACTCTAAGTCGCAAATCGGATACGTATTTATTCTTAACGGGGGAGCGGTAAGCTGGTGCAGTTCCAAGCAAAGCGTGGTAGCTGATTCTACGTCCGAAGCGGAGTACATTGCAGCCTCGGAGGCGGCGAAGGAAGGTGTCTGGATGAAGCAGTTCATGACAGATATTGGGGTAGTGCCCAGTGCACTGAATCTAATGAACATGTTCTGTGACAACACTGGTGCCATTGCTCTAGCCAAGGAACCAAGGTTTCACAAGAGGACCAGACACAGAAAGCGATGCTTCAACTCCATACGGTATTACATCGAGGAGAAGGACATAAATATTTGCAAAGTGCACACGGATCTGAATGTTGCAGACCCGTTGACTAAACCTCTTCCAAGGGCTAAACATGATCAACACCAGAACTGCATGGGTGTTCGATTCATTACCATGTAAATCACATAGTGCAAGTGGGAGACAGTTGGAAATATGCCCTAGAGGCAATAAATAGAGTGTTTATTATTATATTTCCTTGTTCATGATAATCATTTATTATGCATGCTATAATTGTATTAATTGGAAACACATTACATGTGTGGGTAAATAGACAAACACACTGTCCCTAGTATGCCTCTAGTGAACTAGCTCGTTGATCAAAGATGGTCAAGGTTTCCTAGCCATTGACATGAGATGTCATTTGATGATGGGATCACATCATTAGGAGAATGATGTGATGGACAAGACCCAAACTACAAATGTAGCATATGATCGTGTCGGTTTATTGCTACTATTTTCTGCATGTCAAGTATGTGTACCTATGGTCATGAGATCATGCAACTCACAGACATCGGAAGAGCGCCTTGTGTGTATCCAATGTCACAACATAACTGGGTGACTATAAAGGTGATCTACAGGTATCTCCGAGGGTGTCTGTTGAGTTGGTATGGATCAAGAGTGGGATTTGTTACTCCGTGTGACGGAGAGGTATCTCAAGGCCCACTCGGTAATACAACATCACAATAAGCCTTGCAAGCAATGTGGCCAAGTGTTAGCCACGGGATCTTCTATTACGGAACGAGTAAAGAGACTTGCCAGTAACGAGGTTGAACTAGGTATGGAGATACCGACGATCGAATCTCGGGCAAGTAACATACCGAAGAACAAAGGGAACATCATATGGGATTAACTGAATCCTTGACATAGAGGTTCAACCGATAAATATTTTCGTAGAATATGTAGGAATCAATGTGGACATGCAGTTCCCGCTATTGGTTATTGACCATAGAGGTGTCTCGGTCATGTCTACATAGTTCTTGAACCTGCAGGGTCTGCACACTTAAGGTTTGGTGATGTTTCGGTAGTATAGAGTTATGTATGGTGGTGACCGAAGTTTGTTCGAAGTCCTAGATGAGATCTTGTACGTCACGAGGAGCTCTGGAATGGTCCGGAGGTAAAGATTCATATATAGGAAGTCCTGTTTTGGTCGCCGGAAAAGTTCCGGGCTTATCGGTAGTGTACCGGGAGACCTCCGGGAGGGGTATTTCGACCCAAGAGGCTTCATGGGCTGTGGGATAGTGAATACCAGACCTTAGAGGGATGGTGGAAGTCCAACACAAGGCCCACGTGTCTGGGAAGAAAAGACCAAAAGGAAAAAGGTGTTAAAAGGCAAAAAGGGACCAAATAAGGAAGGAGTCCTAATCCTACTAGGAGTGGACGAGGAGGACTCCTTCCTCCATGGTTCGGATGAACCATAGGGCTGGCCCCTTGAGGGACAAGCCTCCTCCTCTCCTCCTCATATATATAATAGTGGTTTTGAGGGTTTTGGCACAAGATTTTCAGCCACGTGCAACCCTACCCTCTAGTCCATAGTTTCTCCTCTAGATCGGATTTCTGCAGTGCTTAGGCGAAGCCCTGCCGGAATAGCTCCACCACCATCGCCGGAGTGTCATCACGCTGCCGGAGAACTATCCTACCTCTCCGCTCCATCTTGCTGGATCAAGAAGGCAGAGATCGTCATCAAGCTGTACGTATGCTGAACGCGGAGGTGCCGTTCGTTCGGTGCTTGATCGGGACAAATTGTGAGGACGCTCAACGATTTGGATCGCGAAGACCTTCGACTACACCAACCGCGTTTATTAACTCTTCCCGCTTAGCGATCTACAAGGGTACATAGATCCACTCTCCCTCTCGTAGATGCTCATCACCATGGATAGATCTGTGTGTGCGTAGGAAGTTTTTTTTGTTTCCCATGCAACGTTCCCCAACAGTGGCATCATGAGCTAGGTCTATGTGTAGATGAGATCTCGAGTAGAACACAAAGAGTTTGTGGGTGTTGATGCTTAGATTACTTCCTCCCTCTGTCGTGTTTTGGTTCAGCGGTATTGTAGGATGAAGTGGCCCGGACCAACCTTACTCGTAAGCTTACGAGAGACCGGTTCCATCGACTGACGGGTAACTTCGTTGCACAAAGATGGCTGGCGGGTGTCTGTTTCTCCTACTTTAGTTGGATAGAATTCTACTAAGGCGGTCCTTAAGAAGGTTGAAAAGCAACTTATGTATCACCGTTGTCGTTATGCGTAGGTGAGAATTGTTCTTGCTAGAAACCCGTAGCAGCCACGTAAAACATGCAACAACAATTCGAGGACGTCTAACTTGTTTTTGCAGGGTATGTTGTGATGTGATATGGCCAATTACATGATGTGATATATGTGATGTATGAGATGATCATGTGATGTATAGATTATCACGACTTGCATGTCGATGAGTACGGCAACCCGCAGGAGCCATAGGGTTGTCTTTAATTATTGTATGACCTGCGTGTCAATCATTAAGCGATATGTAATGCTTTACTTTGTCGCTACGGTAGCAATAGTAGTAGAAGCATGTTGGGTGCGACAACCCCGATGGTGACACGTTGATGGAGATCATGGTGTCCTGCCGGTGACGATGGAGATCAT
Organism: Hordeum marinum; assembly: GCA_022496015.1. Classification (NCBI taxonomy): domain Eukaryota; kingdom Viridiplantae; phylum Streptophyta; class Magnoliopsida; order Poales; family Poaceae; genus Hordeum; species Hordeum marinum. The sequence continues at coordinate 463,872 of JAAAWK010000567.1, forward strand.
GCCGGTGCTTTCATGATGGAGATCAAAAGCACAAGTTCATGGCCATATCATGTCACTTATGATTTGCATGTGATGTTAATCCTTTTATGCACCTTGTTTTCCTTAGGACTACGGTAGCATTATAAGGTGATCCCTCACATAATTTCAAGATAAAATGTGTTCTCCCCGAGTGTTCACCGTTGCAAAAGTTCGTCGTATCGACACACCACGTGATGATCGGGTGTGATAGACTCTACGTTCACATACAACGGGTGCAAGCCAGTGTTGCTCGTGCAGAACACTCGGGTTAACCTTGACGAGCCTAGCATGTACAGACATGGCCTCGGAACACAAAAGACTGAAAGGTCGAACATGAGTCATATAGTAGATATGATCAACATGATGATGTTCACCATTGAAGCCACCTCAACTCACGTGATGATCGGACTTGAGTTAGTGAATTTGGATCGTGTGACACTCAGATGTCCCGAGGGATGTCAATTTGAGTGGGAGCTTTAGTAATTTGATTAACTAAACTCATTATCATGAACAATAGTCTAAGTAACCTTTGCATATTTATGTTGTAGATCAATGGCTCGCGCAATAGCACCCCTGAATTTTAATACGTTCCTAGAGAAAGCTAAGTTGAAAGATGATGGAAGTAACTATGTGGACTGGGCCTGTAATCTGAGGATTATCCTCATGGCTTCCCAGAAATCATATGTCCTTGATGCACCGCTTGGTAACCAACCAGAAGACATGACCTCCTAAGACGGTAAGAACGCTTGGGAGGCACGTTCTGGAGATTACTCAATAGTTCAGTGTGCAATATTGTATGGATTAGAACCGGGACTTCAAAGATGTTTTGAACGTCATGGAGCATACGAGATGTTCCAGGAGTTGAAGTTTATCTTTCAGAAGAATGCCCGAATCGAGAGGTATGAGACCTCCGATAAGTTCTATGCTTGCAAGATGGAGGAGAACGGGTCTATGAGTGAACATATACTCAGAATGTCTGGGTATTCTACTCGTCTACCGGAGTTGGGAATTGCCCTTCTGCCAGAGGCGATCACTGACAAAGTTCTTCAATCACTGCCACCTAGTTACAAGAGCTTTGTGATGAACTATAACATGCACGGGATGAACAAGTCAGTCGCCGAGCTGTTTGCGATGCTAAAGTTCGTTGAGTCTAAAATCCAGAAAGAACATCAAGTGTTGATGGTCAATAAAACCACCAGTTTCAAGAAAAATGGCAAGGGAAAGGGCAAGAAGGGTAAAACCAAGAAGGATGGCAAAGCAGTTGCCACTCCTGTAAAGAAGCCCAAGCGTGGACCCAAGCAAGCAACTGAGTGCTTTCATTGCAAGGGATCTGGTCACTGGAAGCGGAACTGCCCCAAGTACCTAGCTGACAAGAAGGCGGCCAACGACAAACAAGGTATATATGATATACATGTTATTGATGTGTACCTTACTAGCTCTCGTTGTAGTGCCTGGGTATTTGATACCGGTTCGGTTGCTCATATTTGCAACTCAAAACAGGAACTGCAGAATAGACGAAGGCTGGCAAAGGATGAAGTGACGATGAGCATGGGAAATGGTTCCAAGGTTGATGTGATCGTCGTTGGCACGCTCTCTCTTCGATTACTATCGGGATTAGTGTTGAACCTGAATAATTGTTATTTACTGCCTACGTTAAGCATGAACATTATGTCTGGCTCTTGTTTAATGCGAGACGGTTACTCATTTAAATCAGAGAATAAAGGTTGGTCTATTTATATGAGTTATATCTTTTATGGTCATGCACCCAATGTGAGGGGTTTATTCATATTGAATCTTGATAGTGATGACACACATGTTCATAACATTGATGCCAAAAGATCTAGAGTTGATAATGATAGTACCACTTTCTTGTGGCACTGCCGTTTAGCTAATATTGGTGTAAAACGCATGAGGAAGCTCCATGCTGATGGACTTTTGCAGTCACTTGATTTTGAATCACTTGACACATGCGAACCATGCCTCATGGGCAAAATCACTAAAACGCCGTTCTTTGGAACAATGAAACGGGCGAGTGAATTGTTGGAAATCATACATACTGATGTGTGCGGTCCAATGAATGTTACAGCGCGTGGTGGATATTGTTATTTTCTCACCTTCACTGATGACTTAAGTAGATATGGGTATATTTACTTAATGAAACACAAGTCTGAAACATTTGAAAAGTTCAAGCAATTTCAGAGTGAAGTTGAGAATCATCGTAACAAGAAGATTAAATTCCTGCGATCTCATCGAGGAGGTGAATATCTGAGTTATGAGTTTGGCAGTCACTTAAGACAATGTGCAATTGTTTCACAGTTGACACCGCCCGGAACACCACAGCGTAATGGTGTGTCCGAATGTCGTAATCGAACCTTATTAGATATGGTGCGTTCTATGATATCTCTTGCTAATTTGCCACTATCGTTTTGGGGTTATGCATTATGTTGGAAATATGCCCTAGAGGCAATAAATAAAGTGTTTATTATTATATTTCCTTGTTCATGATAATCGTTTATTATCCATGCTATAATTGTATTGATTGGAAACACATTACATGTGTGGGTAAGTAGACAACACATTGTCCCTACTATGCCTCTAGTGAACTAGCTCGTTGATCAAAGATGGTCAAGGTTTCCTAGACATTGACATGAGATGTCATTTGATAACGGGATCACATCATTAGGAGAATGATGTGATGGACAAGACCCAAACTACAAACGTAGCATATGATCGTGTCAGTTTATTGCTACTGTTTTCTGCATGTCAAGTATGTGTTCCTATGACCATGAGATCATGCAACTCACGGACATCGGAGGAGTGCCTTGTGTGTATCAAATGTCGCAACGTAACTGGGTGACTATAAAGGTGCTCTACAGGTATCTCCGAGGGTGTCTGTTAAGTTGGCATGGATCAAGACTGCGATTTGTTACTCCGTGTAACGGAGAGGTATCTCGGGGCCCATTCGGTAATACAACATCACAATGAGCCTTGCAAGCAATGTGACTAAGTGTTACTTGCAGGATCTTGTATTACTAAATGAGTAAAGAGACTTTCCGGTAATGAGGTTGAACTAGGTATGGAGATACCGACGAACGAATCTCGGGCAAGTAACATACCGAAGAACAAAGGAAACATCATACGGGATTAACTGAATCCTTGACGTAGAGGTTCGACTGATAAAGATCTTCATAGAATATGTAGGAACCAATGTGAACATCCAGGTCCCTCCCTTGTTTATTGACCGTAGAGGTGCCTCGGTCATGTCTACATAGTTCTCGAACCCACAGGGTCTGCACACTTAAGGTTTAGTGACGTTTCGGTAGTATAGAGTTATGTATGATGGTGACCAAAGTTTGTTCGGAGTCCCAGATGAGATTCTGGACATCACGAGGTGCTACGGAATGGTCTGGAGGTAAAGACTCATATATAGGAAGTCCTGTTTTGGTCGCCGAAAAAGTTCCGGGCTTATCGGTAGTGTACCGGGAGTGCCGGTAGTGTACCGGGAGACATCCGGGAGGGGTATTTCGACCCAAGAGGCTTCATGGGCTGTGGGAGAGTGAATATCAGCCCTTAGTTGGCTGGTGGAAATCCCACACAAGGCCCATGAGGCTGGGAAGAAAAGCCCAAAGAGAAAAAGGTGGAAAAATGCATAAAATAGGGTGAATCCTAGTCCTACTAGGATTGGTGGTAGATTCCACCTCCCCCACTTGATTTGGTCGACCCAATTGATGGTGCTTTGAGGGACAAGCCTTCTCCTCTCTTTCTCTTATATATACTAGAGGTTTTAGGGTTTTTTGGCACCAGATTTTAGCCACGTGCTACCCGTTCCTCCAGTGCATAGTTTCTCCTCTAGATCGGATTTCTGCAGTGCTTAGGCGAAACCCTACCGGAATTGCACCACCACCGTCGCCGGAGCACCGTCACACTGCCGGCGAACTCTTCTACCTATCCGCTCTCTCTGGCTAGATCAAGACGGCGGAGATCCTCATCAAGCTGTATGTGTGTTGAACGCGGAGGTGTTGTCCGTTCGGCGCTAGATCGGAAGGATCGTGATCAAGTTCGTGGGACGGATCGTGATCAAGTTCGCGAGACGGATCGTGATTAGATCGCGGGACGGATCATGATTGGATCGCGGGACGCACGGCGATTTGGATTGCGAAGACGTTCGACTACACCAACCGCGTTACTTAACGCTTCCCGCTTACCGATCTACAAGGGTACGTAGATCCACTCTCCCTCTCGTAGATGCTCATCACCATGGATATATCTGCGTGTGCATAGGGAGTTTTTTGGTTCCCATGCAACGTTCGCCTACAGTGGCATCATGATCTAGGTCTATGTGTAGATGAGATCTCGAGTAGAACACAATTGCTTTGTGGGCGTTGATGCTTAGATTGCTGCCTCCCTTGGTCGGATTTTGGTTCAGCGGTATTGTGAGATGAAGCGGCCCAGACCAACATTACTCGTACGCTTACGAGAGATTGGTTCCCTCGACCGCAACTTGTTGCTTAGATGGCTTGCGGGTGCCAGTTTCTATCACTTTAGTTGGATCGAATTCGAGAAAGGCGGTCCTTGAGAAGGTTGAAAAGCAACTAGTGTATCACCGTTGTGGTTTTTGCGTAGATGAGAATTGTTCTTGCTAGATACTCGTAGCAGCCACGTAAAACATGCAACATCAATTAGAGGACGTCTAACTTGTTTTTGCAGGGTATGTTGTGATATGATATGGCCAATTACATGATGTGATATATGTGATGTATGCGATGATCATGTGATGTATAGATTATCACGACTTGCACGTCGATGAGTACGGCAACCGGCAGGAGGCATAGGGTTGTCTTTAATTATTTTATGACCTGCGTGTCAATCATTAAGCGCTATGTAATGCTTTACTTTATCGCTACGGTAGCAATAGTAGTAGAAGCATGTTGGGCGCGACAACCCCGATGGCAACACGTTGATGGAGATCAAGATGATGGAGATCATGGTGTTGTGCTGGTGACGATGGAGATCATGCCGGTGCTTTCATGATGGAGATCAAAAGCACAAGATCATGGCCATATCATGTCACTTATGATTTGCATGTGATGTTAATCCTTTTATGCACCTTGTTTTGCTTAGAACGACGGTAGCATTATAAGGTGATCCCTCACTTAATTTCAAGATAAATTGTGTTCTCCTTGAGTGTGCACCATTGCGAAAGTTCGTCGTGTCGAGACACCACGTGATGATCGGGTGTGATAGACTTTATGTTCACATACAATGGGTGCAAGCCAGTTTTGTACGTGTAGAACACTTGGGTTAAACTTGACGAGCCTAGCATGTACAAACATGGCCTCGGAACACAAGAGATCGAAAGGTCGAACATGAGTCATATAGTAGATATGATCAACATAATGATGTTCACCATCGATGCCACCTTAACTCACGTGATGATCGGACTTGAGTTGGTGAATTTGGATCATGTGACACTCAGATGACCTGAGGGATGTCAATTTGAGTGGAAGCTTTAGTAATTTGATTAACTAAACTCATTATCTTGAACAATAGTCTAAGTTACCTTTGCATATTTATGTTGTAGATAAATGGCTCGCATAGTAGCACCCCTGAATTTTAATGCGTTCCTAGAGAAAGCTAAGTTGAAAGATGATGGAAGTAACTTTGTGGACTGGGCCCGTAATCTGAGGATTATCCTCACGGCTTCCCAGAAAAAATATGTCCTTGATGCACCGCTTGGTAACCAACCAGAAGACATGACCTCTGGAGACGTTAAGAACGCTTGGGAGGCTCGTGCTGGAGACTACTCAATAGTTCAGTGTGCAATATTGTATGGCTTAGAACTGGGCCTTCAAAGATGTTTTGAACATCATGGAGCATATGAGATGTTCCAGGAGTTGAAGTTTATCTTTCAGAAGAATGACCGGATCCAGAGGTGTGAGACCTCCAATAAATTCTATTCTTGCAAGATGGAGGAGAACGGGTCTATCAGTGAGTAAATACTCAGAATGTCTGGGTATTCAAATCGTCTAGCGGAGTTGGGAATTACCTTCCCGCCAGATGCAATCACTGACAGAGTTCTTCAATCACTGCCACCTAGTTACAAGAGCTTTGTAATGAACTATAACATGCACGGGATGAACAAGTCAGTCGTCGAGCTGTTTGCGATGCTGAAATCGTTGAGTCTGAAATCCAGAAAGAACATCAAGTGTTGATGGTCAATAAAACCACCAGTTTCAAGAAAAATGGCAAGGGCAAAGGTAAGAAGGGTAAAACCAAGAAGGATGGCAAAGCAGTTGCTACTCCGACAAAGAAGCCTAAGCACGGACCTAAGCCAGAAACTAAGTGCTTTCATTGCAAAGGAACTGGTCACAGGAAGCGGAACTGCCCCAAGTACCTGGCTGACAAGAAGGAGGCCAACGATAAACAAGGTATATATGATATACATGTTATTGATGTGTACCTTACTAGCTCTCGTAGTAGTGCGTGGGTATTTGATACCGGTTCGGTTGCTCACATTTGCAACTCAAAGCAGGAACTACGGAGTAAAGAAAGGCTAGCAAAGGACGAAGTGACGATGCATGTGGGAAATGGTTCCAAGGTTGATGTGATTGCCGTCGGCATGCTCTCTCTTCGATTACCATCGGGATTAGTGATGAACCTGAATAATTGTTATTTAGTGCCTGCGTTAAGCATGGACATTATATCTGGATCTTGTTTATTGCGAGACGGTTACTCATTTAAATCAGAGAATAAAGGTTGTTCTATTTATATGAGCAATATCTTTTATGGTCATGCACCCAATGTGAGGGGTTTATTCATATTGAATCTTGATAGTGATGACACACATGTTCATAACATTGATGTCGAAAGATGTAGAGTTGATAATGATAGTACCACTTTCTTGTGGCACTGCCGTTTAGGTCATATTGGTGTAAAACGCATGAGGAAGCTACATGCTGATGGACTTTTGGAGTCACTTGACACATGTGAACCATGCCTCATGGGCAAGATGACTTAAACGCCGTTCTTTGGAACAATGGAACGGGCAAGTGACTTATTGGAAATCATACATATTGATGTGTGCGGTCCAATGAATGTTGCAGCGTGCGGTGGATATCGTTATTTTCTCACCTTCACTGATGACTTAAGTAGATATGGGTATATTTACTTAATGAAACACAAGTCTGAAACGTTTGAAAGTTCAAGCAATTTCAGAGTGAAGTTGAGAATCATCGTAACAAGAAGATTAAGTTCCTGCGATCTGATCGAGGAGGTTAATATCTGAGTTATGAGTTTGGCAGTCACTTAAGACAATGTGGAATTCTTTCACAGTTGACACCGCCCGGAACACCACAGCGTAATGGTGTGTCCGAATGTCGTAATCGAACCTTATTAGATATGGTGCGTTCCATGATGTCTCTTGGTGATTTGCCACTATAGTTTTGGGGTGATGCATTAGAGACAGTTGCATTCACTTTAAATAGGGCACCATCGAAATCCGTTGAGACGACGCGATATGAACTATGGTTTGGCAAAAGTCCAAAGTTGTTCTTTCTTAAAGTTTGGGGATGTGATGCTTATGTCAAAAAGCTTCAGCCTGAAAAGCTGGAACCCAAAGCGGAGAAATGCGTCTTCATAGGATACCCGAAAGTGACAGTCGGTTCTACCTTCAATCTCAGATCCGAAGGCAAAGTGTTTGTCGCTAAGAACGGAACATTTCTTGAGAAAGAGTTTCTCTCGAAAGAATTGAGTGAGAGGAAGATAGAGCTTGATGAGGTTATTGAACCTTTACTTCAACCAGAAAGTAGCGCAGCGCAGAAAGTTGTTTCCGTGGAAACTACGATGGTAGAAGAGGAAGTTAATGATGATGATCATGAAGCTTCAGATAATGCTACTATTGAACCTCGTAGGTCGACAAGGGCGCATACTACTCCTGAGTGGTACGGCAACCCTGTCTTAGAGGTCATGTTGTTGGACAACAATGAACCTACGAGCTATGGAGGAGCAGTGATGGGCCCGGATTCCGAGAAATGGTTAGAGGCCATGAAATCCGAGATGGAATCCATATATGAAAATAAAGTATGGACTTTGGAAGTATTACCTGAAGGGCGAAAGGCCATTCAGAACAAATGGATCTTTAAGAAGAAGACATACACAGACGGTAATATCACTGTCTATAAAGCTCGACTTGTGGCAAAGGGTTTTTCACAAGTTCAAGGAGTTGACTACGATGAGACATTCTCACCCGTAGCGATGCTTAAGTCTGTCTGAATCATGTTGCCAATAGCTGCTCATTTCGACTATGAAATTTGGCACATGGATGTCAAAACGGCATTCCTCAACGGTTTCCTTGAGGAAGAGTTGTATATGATGCAACCCGAAGGTTTTGTCGATCCAGAGAGTGCTCACAAAGTTTGCAAACTCCAGCAATCCATTTATGGACTGGTGCAAGCATCTCGGTGTTAGAATAAGCGCTTTGATGAGGTGATCAAAGCGTTTGAGTTTATACAAGTTGATGGAGAGTTTGTATTTACAAGAAAGTGAGTGGGAGATCTATAGCGTTTCTAATATTATATGTGGATGACATATTGCTAATTGGAAACAATATAGAAATGCTGGAAAGCGTGAAGGAATATTTGAACAAGAGTTTTTCAATAAAGGACCTAGGAGAAGCTGCTTTCATATTAGGCTTTAAGATCTATAGACATAGATCGAGATGCTTAATAGCACTTTCACAAAGCACATACCTTGATACAGTTTTAAAGAAGTTCAAAATGGATCAGTCCAAGAAGGGGTTCTTGCCTGTGTTACAAGGTGTGAAGTTGAGTAAGACTCAATGCCCAGTGATTGCACAAGATAGGGAAAAGATGAGTGTCATCCCCTATGCTTCAGCCATAGGCTCTATCATGTATGCAATGCTGTGCACAAGACCCGAGGTCAGCCTTGCCATAAGTATGGCCGGAAGGTTTCAAAGTGATCCTAGAATGGAGCACTCGCAAGCGGTCAAGAATATCCTGAAGTACCTGAAAAGGACTAAGGAAGTGTTTCTCGTTTATGGAGGTGATGAAGAGCTCGTCGTAAAGGGTTACGTCGATGCAAGCTTTGACACTGATCCGGACGACTCAAAGTCGTAAACCGGATATGTATTGATTCTTAACAGGGGAGCGGTAAGCTGGTGCAGTTCCAAGGATAGCGTGGTAGCTGATTCTACGTGCGAAGCAGAGTACATTACAACCTCGGAGGCGGCGAAGGAAGGTGTCTGGATGAAGCAGTTCATGACAGATCTTGGAGTAGTGCCCAGTGCACTGTATCCAATGAACCTGATGTGAGACAACACTGGTGCCATTGCTCTAGCCAAGGAACCAAGGTTTCACAAGAGGACTAGACACATAAAGCGACGCTTAAACTCCATCCGATATTACAACGAGGAGAAGGACATAAATATTTGCAAAGTGCACAGGGATCTGAATGTTGCAGACCAGTTGGTAAACCTCTTCCAAGGGCTAAATATGATCAACACCAGAACTGCATGGGTGTCTGATTCATTACCATGTAAATCACATAGTGATGTGAACTAGATTATTGACTCTAGTGCAAGTGGGAGACAGTTGGAAATATGCCCTAGAGGCAGTAAATAAAGTGTTTATTATTATATTTCTTTTTTCATGATAATCGTTTATTATCCATGCTATAATTGTATTAATTGGAAACACATTACATGTGTGGGTAAATAGACAAACACATTGTCCCTAGTATGCCTCTAGTGAACTAGCTCGTTGATCAAAGATGGTCAAGGTTTCCTAGCCATTGACATGAGATGTCATTTGATGACGGGATCACATCATTAGGAGAATGATGTGATGGACAAGACCCAAACTACAAACGTAGCATACGATCGTGTTAGTTTATTGCTACTGTTTTCTGCATGTCAAGTATGTGTACCTGTGATCATGAGATCATGCAACTCACGGACATCGGAAGAGTGCCTTGTGTGTATCAAACGTCACAGCGTAACTGGGTGACTATAAAGGTGCTCTACAGGTATCTCCGAGGGTGTCTGTCTAGTTCGCATGGATCAAGAGTGGGATTTGTTACTCCGTGTGACGGAGAGGTATCTCAGCGCCCACTCGGTAATACAACATCACAACAAGCCTTGCAAGCAATGTGGCCAATTGTTAGCCACGGGATCTTGTATTACAGAACGAGTAAAGAGACTTGCCAGTAACGAGGTTGAACTAGGTATGGAGATACCGACGATCGAATCTCGGGCAAGTAACATACGGAAGAACAAAGGGAACATCATACGGGATTAACTGAATCCTTGACATAGAGGTTCAACCGATAAAGATTTTCGTAGAATATGTAGGAACAAATGTGGACATCCAGGTCCCGCCATTGGTTATTGACCGTAGAGGTGCCTCGGTCATGTCTACATAGTTCTCGAACCCACAGGGTCTGCACACTTAAGGTTTGGTGACATTTCGGTAGTATAGAGTTATGTATGATGGTGACCGAAGTTTGTTCGGAGTCCTGGATGTGATCCTAGACATCACGAGGAGCTCCGGAATGGTCTGGAGGTAAAGATTCATATATAGGAAGTCCTGTTTTGGTCACAGGAAAAGTTCCGGGCTTATCGGTAGTGTATCGGGAGTGCCGGTAGTGTACCGGGAGACCTCCAGGAGGGGTATTTCGACCCAAGAGGCTTCATGGGCTGTGGGAGAGTGAATACCAGCCCTCAGTGGGCTGGTGGAAGTCCCACACAAGGCCCATGTGGCTGGGAAGAAGGGCCCAAAAGGAAAAAGGTGGAAAAAGGCAAAAAGGGACCAAATAAGGAAGGAGTCCTAATCCTACTAGGAGTGGAGGAGGAGGACTCCTCCCTCCTTGGTTCAGCCGAACCATAGGGCTGGCCCCTTGAGGGCCAAGCCTCCTCCTCCCCTCCTCCTATATATACTATTGGTTTTGAGGGTTTTGGCACAAGATTTTCAGCCACGTGCAACCCTACCTCTAGTCCATAGTTTCTCCTCTAGATCGGATTTCTGCAGTGCTTAGGCGAAGCCCTGCCGGATAGCTCCACCACCATCGCCGGAGCGCCATCATGCAGCCGCAGAACTCTCCTACCTCTCCACTCCATCTTGCTAGATCAAGAAGGCAGACATCGTCAGCAAGCTGTACGTGTGCTGAACCCGGAGGTGCCGTCCGTTCGGTGCTGGATTGGGACGAATCGTGAGGACGCTCGGCGATTTGGATCGCAAAGACATTCGACTACACCAACCGTGTTTCTTAACGCTTCCCTCTTAGCGATCTACAAGGGTATGTAGATCCACTCTCCCTCTCGTAGGTGCTCATCACCATGGATAGATGTGCGTGTGCGTAGGAATTTTTTTTGTTTCCCATGCAACGTTCCCCGACACTATCTTTATTACTTATTCAACAAAGGTTTGACAAGAATATACATCAAGCCACCCAAAGCCTCCACTCACACCTACAAAACGCGATAATGTGGAGTGCTCTCACTTTCCATATCTAAAACCGGTGTCGTCGCCGATCCATCCACATAACGTATCGGAACTAACAACCGGTGCAGCAGACCTAAAGCGTACACCACATGCACACGTTTTAGAAGCCGCCATCATCATCGAACCGCTGACCCCTCGTCAGGAGAGAGATCTGCATCATCCTTGCCAGTTCGGCCATCCGTCTATGCCACCACGGCGCCCAACGGTGCCACCTCCCTGCGCTCTTCCATCCAGACGTGAAGACTCTAGAAGATCAGTCGTGCGTAGCACCTGCCGAATAGGCATGACAAAGCGTAGCACCTGTCGGCCATGCATGACCTGACATCACTACCAAAAGCTCCATGCAGGACGAAGACGCTCCACCTCCTGCCTCTGTCTTCTAGCGCTGCTCCACAAACGATGCTCCCAAGAGAGGAACGACACCGCAGTGCCGCCATCGTCCAATCTGGAAAACCAGATCCTAGGGTTTCCCTCGGAGCAGCACGAGTGAATCGACAATAGTTACAGGACGAAGCCTTCATCAAGGTAAAGGCGCAGAACGCCGCCATCGTCCGCTGTCGGCTCGGTTTTCATCGTCAACTATGTCTCCCCGACTCGCAGCCAGGATTAGATGACAGATCTGGAGATCCGATCACCCAGCCTCAGGCCGACCACCTCCGATGTAGGAGATGACCACCACCACCATAATCCTCGTGATGCGATGCAAACCCGGAGTGCCTCCGTGAGCCGTCGCCGAAGCCGACGAGATGTAGTAGATTGAAGACGAGATGCAGCCGCCCGCCTGGACCCGAAGGTCGTAGATCGAGCCCGGGACGCATCCCGGCCGCCGCTGCCGTCTTCTCCTACTGACCCCACCGGCTAGAGTAGAGTCCCCCCGATGCACCCCGGCCGCCGCTGCCCGCCATCCTCGTCGTAAGGGGTCCAGGTCTGGCCGCCGCCGCCTTAGATCCTGGGATGTGAGAGGAAGTCCGCCGCTGCCGCGCCATAGGGCCTTCGCCTGACAACGTTGTTGGCGGCGGCGGAGGGAGGGAAATGCACGAGGATCGAGGGGAGTTGGGTGGAGACTGCCGTGTGCAGCCCAGTGGTAGCCGCACGCGGAGGGGGAGGGAAACCTAACTAAGAAGTCTTCATTATGGAAGAGCGAAGGGAATCTGCATGTATTTGTCTAGCAGGCAAAAGGGCTGAAAGTTCCATGACTACGACGTTCTATGGGCAACTGCAGCAGGCTTGTCTAACTTAGATTTTCTTGCAGGTGATTGAGGATAGAGGTTATGATGGTGCATGGACCAATATCATGTCGTGAGGGCTAATCCATTTTATTCTGCTTGTCGGGGTTTTAACTTTCAAGGATGAAAACAACATTGCCCTTTATAAAAATATAATAGCAATGTTTTTCAAAAGATGCATAAATGTGAAAACCATCTCAGAGGCTTCTTTTCCAGGGAATATCTAAGATGATATCGATGCCTATTATTTCTTTTTACTCTGTTTTGGAATAAGTTACCTCAGAAGCTCAATTTACTATGCCCCTCTTGGTTTTCTACTGGAGCTAAGAAGTTGATTACCATAATTGTGGACCCTGGTCCTACAAGCATACAACTTTTGAATATGGTTGTTGAAATCACAAAAAAAATCCTTTCAAAAGAGAGTCAGATTTATGAGCAGTATTATAAATGAAACACCAATAGTGCTTAATTTGACTTGTGCTAGTGTGGTCTTACTTTTTCAGTACTGGAAAAGAGCTATGAAATCCTCTCACCTATCATGTTTTTGTTGTTGAATGTTGAATAGAGTATCACCATTCCTCAGATACTGGAGGATCCTTGTGACAGCCCAAGTGTTGTCCCTATCTTTTATGGCATGTAATCTCTTGTATGAACCTTGTGTCATGAGAGTAATAAATGATTTGCACCTTGTCATACCATGTCTTGTCTTGCATTCATGCATCATGCATCATAGCATTCATCTTGCCATGCTTGATTCTTATGTGACCTTATTTGTGAGTGTGGCTTGTGTTGTGTGATGTGGTTGGATCATGTGTGGTGCACCTCCTTCTCTTCCCCTCTCTCTTGCTTTTTAGCAAAATCCAACCTAATGCCTTTATTTCTCATGTTACTTTATAAACAGATTTAACTTGCTTTGCAATTGTTTAAAAATGTTCAACTGTTAGCCTAAATTGTTTTGAGCATGCGAGTGTTGGTATTTTGTTGTTTTGAGCTTTCATGCATTTGGGGTATTTAAATAACACGGGCTGCTATATAAAAAAATATTTAAATTAATTTCCTAAAAATCATTTGATATTTTTAGTGAGTAGTGCATTTTATTTTCATTGCAAAAGTATTTTTGTTCTGCACCAAAAATTCCTTTTTTTTATTTGTTTTTTTCTTTTCTTGTGATGATGTGATTTGAAAAAGATAAAACATCTCTATTTTATTTGTTTTGGGGAGAGAGAGCCAGAGTGGGCCTTGTCTTCCCCGCAGCCCAGCCCGCTCGGGGAACGAGCACCTGCCCCTTCCGTCATCTCCGCCAGGTGCAGACATTGAGAGCGCTCCACCGTCTTCTTTTCCGTCGGTCGTCGCTGCCAGCCTCGGGGGTATTTAAACCCCTCGGCGTGTGTGCCTCCTTTGCTAGGTTTCCTCTCTCCCCTCGCGCCGCCGCAGCTCCCATCTCCCTCTCAATTCCTCTCCCTCCCCTCTTCTCCTCCCTGTCAGGTAAGCTTCCATGAGCGTTAGGGAGGTTCAGTGTAGTTCGCCGGCGACCCGCTCGTCGTCTTAGTTGGCCTCATCATCGATCATGGCGTCCAGGAGCTCGGGGTTCCTCCCCACGTTCAATTACCACCGCTAGGAGCCCCGGAAAGGCTCTGCAGCGACGGCCCCGTCGTCGTCTTCGCCGAAGGGTTCCGCTCTGCCGTCTTCTTCCCCTGCTTCGACTCCGGCGCGCGTCTCCGACCCTCCTCGTCGTCTTCTTCTCCTCCGGCAGCCCCGTGGTCAGCAGCTGGTCCTCCGCCGTGCCCCCCTCTATCCCGTTGCATGCGCGAGCTCGTCGTGCCCGACGAGCCCGTGCTCGTTTCCGCCGAAGCTTCGCCATAGTTTTAGGTGCCGTTGCCTTGGGTGCTTGTCGGAGTTAGATGTGGGGATGCGCCCCCCGTAGATGCAGGTTCCTCTGCTCCGTTTTCCCTCGCTGCTAGTGTCGTGTGTTCGCCGGAATTGCCGCCACCGTGCTCTGTCACCGTGGTGTTCTACGGTTCAGTTTCGTCGGTGTAGTGTGTGTGTGCGTGTATTAGAGGGCCTGAGCCCCTCCTCTCTTAAGATCCGCGCGTGCAGCAGAGTGGTGTGGCTCGAGGGGAATGACCAGGTGGTCGTGGGTTCGATCCCGAACCCTCCCCCTTTTTGTTTTGTTTTTCTTCTTTTGATTTTATTTTTCTTTCCCTTTTGTTTTATGTATGTATGTGTATAGATGCAATTCTTCATGTCTGGTTGTTTTTCTTTTCTGTTCATATGTGTATGTATATATGTATATGTGCAAGTGTGTATGTCAGGTGTGTGTAGGTGCATGTATGTGTTTTGAGTGGTGTAAGTGTGTATACATATGTTGTATATATGCATGTGTATTTGAGTGTGTGTGTGTGGCTGATTGCACTCATCTGGTGTGAGTGCATATGTGTGTGTGACTGTGGTGAGAGTGCATGTGTGTGTGCACTTATGCTTGTGTGTAGGTGAGTGAGAGTGTGTGTGAGTGTGTATCATTGCATATGCATATGCATATATGCCTTGTGCATATATGTGTGCATATGTGTGGATGAACACCCACACACACATGAGCATGTGTGTATGTGAGTGTATGTGTCATGTGCAATTGTGAGTGTGAGTGGTGTGAGTGCCTTATGCATTGTGCATATATGGTGCTTGTGTGTGTGTGTGGATGAACACCCCCCCCTCATGGGTGGTATGTTCTTGAGTGAGCTTGTGCTCATATGCCCTTAGGCATATGGAGCATGTGTGTGTATGCTATGTAGTGTGTGTGTTTAGAGAGTGTGTGTGTGAGTGTGACAAGTGGGTCCTTCCCCCACTTGCCATACCCTTTGTTGTTTATGAATGCTTGTAGGTTTGTTAGACCACTTCCATGTTAAACTAAGTTTCCAAATCTGCTTATGTACATTTAGAGTAAGTTTTAACTTATAAGAGTAGGTGGTAGTTTTGCTAGTTTAGTTGTGCCATGATGCTTCACATGAACATATGAGTATGACACATGTTTTTGGGGTAGTAAGAGCCAATGAGTCCATTGGTGCAATCAGACTTCACTTTTGAGCAAGTTTATAAAACTGTCATTTTCTGCTATGATACTACTTTGTCATTTTGGCATGATTTAATCCATGCTTGCTTTGGGTCATCTACCAACATGGAAGTGCTAGTGTTTTATGTCTATTATGCCACGGTATTTTTGTTTAACATGAGAATAACCCATATAAGTGGGAAAAATGCTGCAAAGTAGCTAGCTTGATGTTTCTGTTTTCACCATGCTAAATATTTCTAAGTCTGAGAATCTACTGTTAATTTTATGCCATGTAGAGTGGTTGACATCTTGTGATCTGTTGAGAATTTGCTCATGCTCAGTGCTAGTATTTTGGAGTAGATTTTGTCCACTATCATCCTCTCAATTTTCATGCCAAGTGGTGGTCTCTAACACCTTTAACTTCTGCTGTCAACATGCTACCAGATTAACTCAGATTCTAGAAAACTGTTATTTTCACCAAGTCCCAGAAAACTGTTTCATCATGCCAACTTGACAGCTTCATGCTTATTGATGTGTGCCTTCCTTGTAGTTTGTGTAGTTGGATAATTTGATAAGCATGTTATGTAGTTTATGTGAATACCTTGTTTGTGGCTGTAGGATTCCTGTAGCTCAAGTTGTGGGCTGTGTAATTTGCTATGTTGCTGTTTTGTGGCAGATTATTTGTTTTATTGTTTTGTGACTTGTGAGAGCTATACTCCATGGAATTGCTTCATCTTTGGGTCTATTGTGGTTGGTTTTTCATTTCCTAATCAGTGGCTACCTTGGAATGCCAAGAATTAGCCCATTGCCTTGTTGACTTGTGTTTTGTCTTCGTACCTTATCGTGAGCGTATCGTGAGAACCGTAACTCCGTTTATTACGTTCTTCATATGCATTTCCATTGTTTTCTCATGATTCATCCATATTTGCCATGTTCATGCATGTCTAAATAACTTAACATAAGGTTATGTCCAGATTCACTAATATCCAATTCTTGCATGTGAAACATGACTAGTTAGGATTGTCATGTTAAAAACTCTTAACCTAAGCATGCATCATTCTTGCTTGTGCCTTGCACCTTGGTTGTTTATTTATTCTTGATGTTTATTTTGCGTAGACATGAACATTGAACCTGAGTATGAAGAGCCAAGCGAGTACAACTACGAGGATCCCGCTACTTGTTCCGCTGAAGAACCAACAGACAAGATGATCGTACCCGGATACCGATACTATTTTCGCTTGCTAGTTGCTCGCTCTTATCGTTACAATTGCGCTACCTACCACTTGAATATCAGACTCCTAATTGCCATGATAGCCTTTAACCTCCACATCCTAGCAAACCTTTGATTGGCTAAGTTACCGCTGCGCAGCCCCTCTTATAGCGTTCTTAGTTGCAGGTTCAGTTTGTTCCATGTGATAAAATGGATTTGGATATCACCATATTATCTGTTATTTAATTTAATGCACATATATATCTTGGTATTGGTGGAAGGCTTGGCCTTTTGCTAGGTGTTTTGTTCCGCTGCTACCGCCATAGTTTCTTGTTACCGGTGTTATGTTTTCCATACTTTGCGCTCCTAATATGCTCGGGGTTGTTATGGGGATCCCCTTGTTTATTCGGTTGAGATTAAAACTTGTCTGGCAAGACCCAACTTTGGTACTACATTTGTTTAATCACTTAATAAAATTTGCATAGCACTTTGCAACCCCGTGGATAATTAATCACCCCCGGGCCAGTGCTCCTCATGAGTGTTGGTACAAACTAGAGCACTGTGCGGGGCCAACCCAAGGCAATTTGGGAGATTTCTATCAGGCCACCGTATACTAGCTTATCTGTCGTCTCTTGAGAACGAGCACTAGTAGAAAACAGACCTTTCGTCCCGAGCATTAGTCCTGGTCTGGTCACGAGCTGGTACTAAAGACGGTATTAGTCCCGGTTCGTGCCGGCTCCAACGGCTAGGAGCAGGGCGACCTTTAGTACCGGCTCGTGAGGAACCTTTAGTACCGGTTCATGTCACGAGCCGGTACTAAATGGGGCGTGGCAGGCTGTTGGTCAGACTTGGGCCCCGCTTGCACCTTTAGTACCGGCTGGTGACACCAACCGGTACTAAAGGGCAACCTTTAGTACCAGTTGGTGTCACCAGCCGGTACTAAAGGCTTCCTACATATACGCTTCATCCGCTAGCGGATCGAAAGGGCTCTCATTTCTCTGTTTTCTCCCCTGTTCTTCTTCTTGCTCGAAGCTCATCCTCCATTTTGCCAAGGTTTTGTCAAGATTTAAAGGCACCCCATCTATCCAAGTGTACATAAAGGTTAGCAACTTTGCTCCTTCATCTCTCATTTCTAGATTATCTTGTGGTATGCTCAAAGATATGTGATATGTGATTTGTGGGAGTTTATTTGATTTATATGCAATTTGAGCTCAAATTAACTTGTTAGGTTGCATATGTGTAGGTGTGGTTTATTTTGTGCCTTCCCATGTTCTTCTTCTTGCTCGAAGCTCATCCTCCATTTTGCCAAGGATTTGTCAAGATTTAAAGGCACCCCATCTATCCAAGTGTTCATAAAGGTTAGCAACTTTGCTCCTTCATCTCTCATTGTTAGATTAGCTTGTAGTATGCTCAAAGATATATGATATGTGATTTGTGGGAGTTTATTTGATTTATATGCAATTTGAGATCAAATTAACTTGTTAGGTTGCATATGTGTAGGTGTGGTTTATTTGGTTCCTTCCCATCCCCGGTCGTCCTAACCACCGTCGATCATTCGCACCGTCTCGTCGCGGCACCGGCCACCTTGGTGACCCTCCTGTTCTTCTTAAAATCATTTAAAAAAATTACTTGTATGATTTAGATAGCTGCGTGTATGATTTACTTACTTGTATTATTGTTAGTTATTCTATAGTGTCATGGTTATGGTATCCGCCCACGTCGGCCCTCGTCCAGTCTATGATTCAGATGTGGTATGTCATTATCTTCTATAACTATTTCACACATCATCTAATGTCTATGACAATTAATTATGCCACCAAATTGACGTAGATATTTTTATCTATAGGAAGTAGTTGAACCAGAAATTCCAACCCGCTATGCAATTCTGCTTGAGAAATTAACACAAGCTGAAAAAGAAATTGATCATTTGAAAGAAAAATTGAAAAGAACTGAAGATGAGAAGATGGGATTGGAGTTGCATGTTGCCGATATCGTCGATGATCACAAGAACAAGATGGCTGGAATGCGCTTGAATCTTAGAAAGATTAGAAAATATGCCATTGATAAAGAGGCTTGGTATCATTATGTTGTTGGCTCAATTGTTACTTTAGTTGCGATTATGATCGCAATTGTTGTTGTATTTACATGTTTTCGATAGTTGGTGTTGTTTTATGAGATGTATGTATGAACTATAAGTATCCATTATTTGCAGTAATAACATTTGGTCACTGCTAGCTCTACTTTTGGTTGTAATGTGATGATGAAGTTGTATTAATTTGGTCACTTCCATGTTGTGTAGTGAACCTGAGCCGGCAATGGATGTACGATGACCGACTAAGTCCAGGGTTTCTTAATGGCCTGCATGATTTTATTCGTGTGGCTGAGGCAAACAAGCAGTATGGTTTCATGTGTTGTCCATGTCGTGACTGTAAGAATGATAGGAATTACTCTACCTCAAAAACCCTTCACTACCACCTGCTGAAGTCCAGTTTCATGTCCGGCTATAGATGTTGGACCAAGGACGGAGAAAGAGGGGTTATAATGGAAGACAATGAAGAAGAAGAGGATGATGACAACTATCCTTTTTCTAATACAACAATGGGGGAAGCTGAAGAAGAGGCATCAGATGAGCCCGCTGATGATTTGGGTTGGGTCATTGCTGATGCAAAGAGAAACTGCGAAATGACAAGGAGAGGTTGAAGTTGAAACGCATGTTAGAGGATCACAAGAAATTATTGTATCCAAATTGTGAAGATGGCCAGAAAAAGCTGGGTACCACGCTGGAATTGCTGCAATGGAAGGCGAAGAATGGTGTAACTGACAAGGGATTTTAAGAATTGTTGATAATGATAAAGAAGATGCTTCCAAAGTATAACGAATTGCCTGAAAGTACGTACGAAGCAAAGAAGGTTGTCTGCCCTCTACGATTAGAGGTGCAGAAGATACATGCATGCCCTAATGAATGCATCCTCTACCGGGGTGAGGAGTACGAGAATTTAGATGCATGCCCGATATGCGGTGCACTGCACTATAAGATCCCCCGCGATGACGCTGGTGATGTGGAGGGTGAACGCCACAGGAAGAGGGTTCCTGCCAAGGTGATGTGGTATGATCCTATAATACCACGGTTGAAAGTTTGTTCCAAAACAAAGAGCATGCCAATTTGTTGCGATGGAACAGAGAAGAACGTAAGAAAGACGGGATGTTGAGAGCACCCGCTGATGGGTCGCAGTGGAGAAAAATCGAGAGGGAGTTCGAGGACTTGCAGCTGACGCAACGAACTTATTGTTTGGTCTTAGTACATACGGCATGAATCATTTTGGGGAGCAGAGCTCCAGTCACAGCACCTGGCCCGTGACTCTATGTGTCTACAACCTTCCTCCTTGGTTGTGCATGAAGCAGAAGTTCCTTATGATGCCAGTGCTCATCCAAGGCCCTAAGCAACCCGGCCACGACATTGATGTCTACCTAAGGCCACTAGTTGATGAACTTCTATAGTTGTGGAAAAAACCAGGTGCACGTGTGTGGGATGCGCACACACAGAAGGAAATTGACCTACGAGGCTCTTTGTAACCATCAATGATTGGCCTGCTCTTAGTAACCTTTCAGGACATACAAACAAGGGATACAAGGCATGCACGCACTGTTTAGATGATACTAAAAGTATATATTTGGATAAATGTAAGAAGAATGTGTACCTGCGACATTATCGATTTCTACCGATCAAGCATATCTTAAGAAAGGTAGGCAACCATTTCAAAGGTGAGCGAGATAACCGGAAGAAGCCTGGCCTCCGTACTGGTGAATATATATTTGATATGGTCAAGGATTTACAGGTAATCTTTGGAAAGGGTCCTGGCGGACAATCTGTTCCGAATGACGCCGACGGACACATACCCATGTGGAAGAAGAAATCTATATTTTGGGAACTTGAATATTGGAAAGCCCTAGAGGTCCGCAATGCAATCGACGTGATGCACGTGACGAAGAATCTTAGTGTGAACCTGCTAGGCTTCTTGGGCGTGTATGGAAAGACAAAAGATACACCGGAGGCACGGGAGGACAAGCAAAGAATTAACAAAAAAGACGGCATGCCTCCAAAGCAGTATCAAGGTCCTGCCAGCTACGCTCTTATGAACGAAGAGAAGGAAATCTTTTTTGAATGCCTGCTCAGTATCAAGGTCCCGTCTGGCTTCTCGTCGAATATAAAGGGAATAATAAATATGGCAGAGAAAAAATTTCAAAATCTAAAGTCTCATGACTGCCACGTGATTATGACGCAATTACTTCCGGTTGCACTTAGGGAGCTTCTACCGAAAAATGTTCGATTAGCCATTGTGAAGCTATGCGCATTCGTCAATGCAATTTCTGAGAAGGTAATCGATCCAGACATCCTACCAAGGTTACAGAATGACCTGGTGCAATGTCTTGTCAGTTTTGAGTTGGTGTTCCCTCCATCCTTGTTCAATATTATGACGCACGTTCTAGTTCACCTAGTCGAAGAGATTAACATTCTGGGTCCTGTATTTCTACACAATATGTTCCCCTTCGAGAGGTTCATGGGAGTCCTAAAGAAATATGTTCATAACCGTGCTAGGCCAAAAGGAAGCATCGCCAAGGGATATGGAACAGAGGAGGTTATTGAGTTTTGTGTTGACTTTGTTCCTGACATTAAGCCGATTGGTCTTCCTGAATCGCGCCATGAGGGGAGACGCACATTAGAAAAGAAAGAAGCAATAAATATGGATGGGCATTCTTTCACTCAAGCACACTACACGGTTCTACAAAATTCCACCTTGGTGACTCCATATATGGAGGAACACAAGGATATTGTACGGTCCAAGAACCTGGAGCAGTCTGACCCCTGGATTGAACGTAAACATATGGAGACTTTTGCCGGTTGGTTGCAAACAATGCTCATCAATGACAATGATGTTCCAGATGAACTATACTGGTTGGCCAAGACACCAAGTTCGACTGTAACGACTTTCACAGGGTACGAGATAAATGGGAATACATTTTACACGGTCGTCCAAGATAAAAAGAGCACCAACCAAAACAGTGGTGTCCGCTATGATGCAACCAACTTTGAAGACACATATTATGGTTACATAGAGGAGATATGGGAACTTGACTATGGACCTGATCTTAAGGTCCGTTTGTTTCGGTGCAAATGGGTCAAATATACTGGAGGCAGGGTACAGGTAGACCCGCAGTATGGAATGACAACAGTGGATCTCAACAATCTTGGATACACAAACGACTCATTCGTCCTAGCCAATGATGTGGCTCAGGTTTTCTATGTGAAGGACATGTCTAGCAAACCGAGGAGAAAAAAAGATAAGGAAGCGAATACATTATACGATGAGCCAAAGCACCACATAGTTCTTTCAGGGAAAAGAAACATTGTGAGAGTGGAGGACAAGACAGACATGTTAGAAGATTATGAAAAGTTTCATGAAATCCCTCCCTTCAGAGTGAAGACTGACCCAAGCATCATGTTAAATGATGAAGATTATCCATGGTTACGGAGCAATCATAAGAAAGGGACAAACACGCAGAAAAATTCTTACAACGTGAGATCCCACTCTGGGATGTGACCGGCTTCACCGTCATCACTTTCTATATATGTGAAGGACATGCATGCATTTCCTAGCATGGTATCTTTGTAACAGTTTGTACACAAAGTGCATCTAGTTTGTACATCTACTCAACTCTTTAGAAGTTGCTATGTAGGTGAAATTATGATGTCATGCCAAGTTACAACCTTTTCAGAGTTCATTTGTACTGCTTTTCAAACTCAGGGTCATTTAGCTCAAAATAAATAATTAAATGCATAAAAATATCAAATGAAGTCAGAAAGGGTTGAAAATTGATGATGTGCCTTTGAATGGTGCATATTGAACACACAAAAAGTATGGAGTTAAAATAAGTTATTAAAAATGAAATCCCTTTGTAATAGATGAGTTTTCGTCCGAAACCCTCATACTTCTTATGAGATTGTCCAATTTGTACACGAAGTGCATCCAGTTTTTACCGTAACCCTCTCAACTCTTTATAAGTTGCTATGTGGGTGAAATTATGATGTCATGCCAAGTTACAACCTTTTCAGAGTTCATTTGTACTGCTTTTCAAACTCAGGGTCATTTAGCTCAAAATAAATCATTAAATGCATGAAAAATATCAAATGAAGTCTGAAAGGGTTGAAAATTGATGATGTGCCTTTGAATGGTGCATATTGAACACACAAAAAGTATGGAGTTAAAATAAGATATTGAAAAATGATATCCGTTTGTAATAGATGAGTTTTCGTCCGAAACCCTCATACTTCTTATGAGATTGTCCAGTTTATACACGAAGTGCATCCAGTTTTTGCCGTAACCCTCTCAACTCTTTAGAAGTTGCTATGTGGGTGAAATTATGATGTCATGCCAAGTTAAAACCTTTTCAGAGTTCATTTGTACTGCTTTTCAAACTCAGGGTCATTTAGCTCAAAATAAATTATTAAATGCATGAAAAATATCAAATGAAGTCAGAAAGGGTTGAAAATTGATGATGTGCCTTTGAATGGTGCATATTGAACACACAAAAAGTATGAAGTTAAAATAAGTTATTAAAAATTAAATCCCTTTGTAATAGATGAGTTTTCGTCCGAAACCCTCATACTTCTTATGAGATTGTCCAATTTGTATACGAAGTGCATCCAGTTTTGGCTGTAACCATCTCAACTCTTTAGAAGTTGCTATGTCGGTGAAATTATGATGTCATGCCAAGTTACAACCTTTTTAGAGTTCATTTGTACTGCTTTTCAAACTCGAGATATGACATTTCAAATGCCATTTAATCAAATTGTCTTATATAGCAGTTTAAGTTGTTCAAACATGCGTGGAAACGTCATAAACAGATTCTTTATATTTTTCTGATATTTTTTCATATATTATTTATTTCCATTGGAGTCATAGTTTTTTTTCTATGATTTTTTAAAGTTTATGGTTTTTTCTAAAAACAATAACTAATAATGAATTAAAAATACCTTTAGTACTGGTGCTAGCCACGCACTGGTACTAAAGGTCCACTGCCCCGCGCGATTTTGGGGAGGACCATTAGTACCGGTGCGTGGCTGGCACTGGTACTAAACGGTCTTTAGTACCGGTGCGAGCCACGCACTGGTACTATAGGGGTGCGTGGTATAAATAGGAACTTCCTCGTCCTGGGCCGAGCCACGCACCGGGAGAGCTCAAATTTGCGTCGCCAGGCTGCCGAAATTAGCCCCCGCGCCCTTGCCATCGCCCTCGCCGTTGTCGCCCTCGCCGCCATCGCACCACCACCGCCGCTCACGCCCCTCGCCACTGTCGCACCACTGCCGCCCATGCCCCTCGCCTCCCCTGACGCCGCCCCTCGTCGCCGCCCCCGTCGCCGCCCCGAGCCCGTCGCCGACGCCACCTCCGGGTCAGGAGGCTAGGTGAGATCTCCCCGGCCCTCTCCCCTCTGTACATGCACACGATGATCGCCCCGATGATCATCGGACTAGTGTAGATGCTAATTTTGCTAAGTGTAGAGATGGATGTATGAGGATGATGATGAATAGATGTTAACATTGTTAGTTAGTTAGGTTATCAGTTTAGTTTAGTTAGTTTAGTCAGTTAGTTAGTTAGGTTCTTAGATTATTAGGGTATGTGTTAGTTTAGGTTTAATTTAGATTAGGTTTAGTTTAGTTTAAGGTTTAATTTAGTTTGGATCCTAATGCGTGTGTGATTTTCGGTCTATGGTTGCTCCTTGTGTGACTTTCATGTGTGTTCTTGATGGAAGAATCCCGACTGTTGTCATGGGGGCGCCTCTTCTTTTTTCTCTTCTCTGCGATATACTCGTCGATATATTGCGCGAGAAGAGGAGAGGAGAGGCGTCCATCACCGGCGGTCGAACTATTACTGTGAGAGAGTGTCCACCAACATTTATACACCACCATGTTAGTGTGAGAGAGAGCGCACCAACACACCATGAGATATGAGAGTTATTTAAAGAAAGCATCGACAGACCGATAGTCACACACGCATTAGGATCCAAAGCGTGCCACAATTCTTGATTTTGCTAGATGCTAAGTGTTTATTTTGCTAGGTGTTAATTTTGCTAAGTGTTAATTTTGCTAAGTTTTATTTAATTTTTTTTCATAATTAAGTGTTTCTTCTCGACGTCGACGATGCCGATCCCGCATCCTCGTCGTCGAGTCGCCGGAGGAGGTCACTTGCTTGAGCCGAGGGGCCCTGTCAGGGACTGGGCTCCGCCGGGCTGGTACTGGGAGGTGCTGCTTTCCGGGCGGCGCAGCTTGGTGAGGAGCCAGCCCGTCGTTGACCCGGAGGTTCCGTGGTGGCGGCCGCATGGGCCACGGATGATTCAGAGGCTTGAGTCCCCCATGGAGGTGGTACAGTACCATGTCAGCAAGTAGAACGAGCACGTCCATCACTACATGGCAGCTTTGGAGGCCAGGTCCGACAATACCTGGCAGATTCTTCAGGGATCTCACTAGAGCTATGTTCCTGTGATGGTTCCTTCTCTTTGGGTGTCCACCGCCTGCCCCGATATTCACCGGGCGCTAGGGTTCTAGCTAGATCGATATATTAGCTACTATATATGTATTATTATGATGTATTAGCTAGATCGATGGATTAGCCGATGTATTGAAAATTATCCAAGATTATGAGATGAGATCTTTTCTAAGAACTACTATATATGTATTCGATGATGCATTATTAATTAACTATCAGTTATTTTGCTTCTTGAATGCATGCTAATTTGAATACTAATTTGTTTTATCTATATTATTATGGATTAGTTATTAAGCTACGGACAATACCGGTAGAGCTCATGAAGAGGACATCTTCGACATGATATGCTCCTCCAAAAACCTAGCGGACCTTCGAGGTGAATCACATGATGATGATGGCTCACAATATCTGAACGATTACGGTGATGGATATGAGGCCGAGGAAGAACAACTTATGTTCCAAAATCCGGAATAACCAACAATGTTCGGCGAGGTATATACACATATTAGCCTCTAGTGATCATTACATGTGTATTAATTGATTTGTATATATATATATATATATATTGACAAATCTTTCTTATTTTAATTATCAGCCCTCGAGATCGAGCGAATCTAGTAGAAATGTACGAGGCGGTGCCAAAATATTGGACGGCAACGTAAAGCTCAATCTTGATGCTTTCAAACATAATGACGAACCGACTAACCCTGAAGCCAATGCCAAGACATTTATGCATCAATGCGGAGTGGTTGTTAGGGACGGAGTCCCGATCACAATGCATGAATGGATTCAGCCAAACGAACCAAAACTAGGAGTGAATTATCTCGATACAAGAATTAAAGATGCCCTTTGGCGAGAGCTCATGGAGCATTTCACCCTACCAGATTCTCTCTCGGAGCATCAAAGGAACAAAGTCAAGGAGTTTTCTCTCCATAAGATGGCCATCGCGTTCCAGACTTGGAAGAAAAGATTATGGACGGAGTACAACTCTAAAGGCAAGAACGCGCCCGAATTCAAAGGAATATACGAGAAGGTAAGGAATCACTGGGACGCATTTATCAAGTACAAGACATCGATAGTTGCTATGGAGAAGTCGGCAAAGAATACGATAAATGCTGAGAAAAAAAGTATCACCATAAACTAGGGACAGGTGGATACAAGTCAGCCATTGCTAAGTGGGATGCATTAGAGAATAAGATGCTTGCTGAAGGGATCACTCCAGTAACCTTCAACTGGCCCAAGAGGTGCAGGAATTGGTTTTTTGTGCATGGGGGAAAGTTGGACCCAGCAACAGGGAAGATTATTGCACTGGCCGGTCTGAAGCATGCATCAGATGAGTTGATTCAAGCAATAAAAGATGCCCAAGAAGGACGGTTTCACCCCAATAGAGAGAACGACGAGCTTACACGCGCCCTCGGAAATGCCGAACATTGAGGACGAACACGAGGCATGGGCGTTGTTTCGTGGTACGAGGGGTTTGCGGGATGGTAGGACAGTTATAAAAGCCATTCGAGAAAAAAGAAGGTGGAAGAAAACCGACTTTCAAATTTGGAACAGAAGTACGAGCAGCAGCTGCTGCAGATACAGGTGCTGACCCAGCAAAGGGAAACTCCGCAGCAGGAGGCAGGGGAACCCGTCCCATCTACACTGCCGAAAAGCCGCATGGGTTCCACGGGGGCACCGCTGGGTCACACCCCCGTGGATGATATCACCGAGAAGACATCTTGTGAGCTAATCCAGAAAATGAAGAACATACCCGTGCGAGTCGCGACGGGCTATGCTTTACCAAATACACCTGATGTTCTCTGGCATTGCAATCCGGTTCTAGCTGGGTATGCTCGTGTCGTGGTGGACGCAATAGAGCCAGGATATGATGAACTATTGCTTGACATCCCTGGAGGTGAGGGGGAGTCCACACTGGCAAAAGCCGACTGTGGTCTCATTCTATGGAGTAAGGACTGCATCGTCTTTCCACACTCGGCGCTAAGGCCACCGGCTCCTCCGAGTATCGATGCGCAGCGCGAGGGATCCCAGCCAGAGGCATCGCAGCGCCAGCAGTCCTTCCCACCTCGCCAGCAGTCCTCGCCACCTCGCCAGCAGTCACCTCTCCAGCAGTCCTTCCCACCTCGAGCTCCCCCACAGTCGTCCCCACCCCGACAGGCATCCCACCTCGCCAGCAGTCCTCCCCACCTCGCCATGAGCAGTCCTCCCAACCTCGGGACGAAGCACGACGCGAGTCCATATCATCGATATCAATCTCCCCGTATAAGCCGACTCCACCCCGACAGCGGTCCAGCCAGCAGGGCTCCCAAAAGAGGAAGGCCACCACCAGTCCTCTTCGGAAGAAAGCAAAGAAGAAACCCGAGCCTCCGGCCAAAAGGAAGCTGCCTTATGACATGACACCAGAGGAAAACAAAATTGAATGCGATCTCCAAGTGAAAGCCTTTTTTGCGAAGAAGACCATGCCACCAAAGAACATAATACCCAAGGAAGTCCAAGAGCACTTTATGGAACACTTTATTGATCGACCCCCGGCATATGTTGAGCGTATGCCGACAGACTATGACCGACAGATTCAGAAGGCAAGTGAGCAGAGAAGTCAGCCCAGCCCAAGGAACAAGTCGGGAAGTACGGGGAAACAGTTCCCCAGCTCGGAGAACAATCCAAGCAATCGATATCTCCGCTCAAGGTGAGTACCAATCCAAGCAAGCAACCGATTCAACCAGTCGACGTGCAAGGCAACCCAATCGACCTCGAAGTACTAAAGGCTGCAGGTCTCACTGTTGACCAAATCCTTGGCACCGAGGAAATCCGCGGGTACGGTGCAACTAAGTACGCAATGCAATATGCCGTCGGAAAACCACTTGTCACACCCGAGTAGTACAAGGAACTACCAACTGCGATGCGAGCTTTCAACCTGCTTCTACAACAGCATTACCCACATACCTTGTGCTGTCCTCTGCTTGAGAAAAGGCAATTTTGCTTTCAGTTATTGTCAATCGTAATGGTCTAGCGTCACTTACAGATGCAAAAGAACATGGCTCATGGATAGCAACAGTGCAGTGCCTCAAGAGGAGCCCTTTAATTTGAGGAGTAGTGCTCAAAATTTTCTTAAAACCAGGTGCAGCTTGCATGTTTTAGAGAACTATCTGACTCCTTTCACCATTAGCAAAAACAACAATGAAACATGAAACACATATACGGAGGTCACAAAATACTCTCTCAGGAAAAGAAGACATAGATACAAAGGGGAGCAGAGGCATGAAGCAGGTATATTGCTGACTATCAGTAAGTACTGGGAAGATCTACATACAAACCAAAGTCAATTTTCTAGTTCAAGGAAAGAGACATGGGGCAGATTAGTTAGCACATACAGTATTTCAAACACACACCAATATAACTTGGTAATTTTGGCATCAACATGCACAATAATCCATCAACTCTGACAAGATCAACACAAGCATAGATTTCACAGTACTACGTAACAGCCAGAGATTCTTGATTAGAATTTTACATGCATCAATAGAAGAAGCTAGTAGACTCAGCTCAGTCAACAGGCTTCAGATGAAAGGCAAACTATTCACGACATAACCACCCAGTCCTGAAAGAAGGCATGCTGAACAAGAGTTTCTTTGAACAAAAATAGAGTAGGACCGACTTCTTTGCGATGAAAAGTGTTAACCAGCATGCCATCCATGTCCACCTGAACAAGCCACTCGGAGAATTTGAGCAACACGAGAAACTTGCCATCCCCAGGAACGACCACCACACCACAATGATCATCATGATTTTCAAACCGCGCCTTGATCTCTGTGACCGGCAATTCAATCTGACATTTGAAGGTCCAAGCTTCATCCAGATATCAATGACCGTTGCTGAATCATTGAATCTTGACATGCCCGAGCAGTGGCGAGCTAGCACCGGATCATTGGGGGGGAGGCAATGGCAAAATATGGACTCATGAAGGGGCAAAAATCACTATTGTTCTCAATATATGCAACCACAAAAGAATTCATCACGAAAGATTATAGGCTTGTGCCCCCCCCTCCCACACATACACATAGCTCCGCCAGTGATGCCGAGCATGCCCTCCATCTCAAATAAGTCAGCTCTGCCAGGAAATACTAGAGCGCGTACGTACCGGAACGACTCATCCATTGTGTCGAACACCACTATAATGCTCCTTTCGCTTCCAATGCGCAGTCGGTACCAATGCAAGCGACCATGGAATAGCAGAGCTCTGTCGGACATCAGCTTCACTCCGTAAGCCCATTGTATGTTCCTTGGTGGCGGCAAAAAACACATATTTGACCTAGTAGCGGAACTAATTCACGATGTGAACTCGAACGAAAAATATTTTACAAACTGACCGTTTTGAGGACGCTGCACTACGGTCCAGTGTGGCAGCCACTAGCCAGGCGCGGCCCCACAGTCGGCAGTGCAGCGCCTGAGTCCTAGGCGCTGCACTGTGTCATGTGCAGCGCCCGACCCTTAGGCGCTGCACTGGGACTTAAGGCGCATTGGGCCGGTTCCTTCCTGGCAGTTCTTCCCTCTCCCCCATCCTCTTCCTCTGAGTTAGAAACAGCAGCCCGGCGCCCCCTTCGATTCCCTCCCCCCACCCCTCTCAGATCTGACCATTTAAGCCATGGATTCGATCCCTAATCCCTTCTACTAGGTAAACTCCTCCGTCCCCCTTTCTTTTTGTCCGTAGATTTGTTGCCATTGAAGAGATTTGTTCAAGATTTGGTGGAACCCTTGATTTACTTGGATTGGATCTTTAGATATATGTGAGATGCCTAGTTTTGTAGATACTTATGATTTAGGATGTGTAGGATGTGTAGTTAGTTCATAATATATGATTCTTGTGTAGGATGTGTAGTTAGTTTATTTGAAATATTAGATGTTGAGATGAACTCATATATGTGTATTGTTTAAATTTTGTAAGGATGGTTTGGCTTTTGGACAATGCGTATGACACATGACACCGGGCCTACATGATGCGCGAGAAGGAGATGGTAATAATGAGTATTGTAAATATTTTGCGAATTTTCCTTTAGTTCAAATTCACGTGCCTTAAGATTTGTCATTACTTGTTTTTTGCAGAAGATTGAACCTCTGAAGATTCGGTATCACGGCGTCTCTGGTGCTGCCATGCCCTACAATCCGCGGTACACACCATACATCCAGCAGGCAGGACTCCTACCGTGGATTCAGTTGGTCAGCCGGTCCACGCCGAGCCTCAACGCTCCACTGGTGTCCTCTCTTGTTGATCGATGGAGGCCGGAGATGCACGGTTTCCATCTTTGGACTGGGGAGATGACCGTGACCCTCCAGGATGTGTCCTTGATCACCGATCTTCCTATCGACGGAAGGCCTCTCTGTATGAGCACCGATTCTGATGGGTGGCCCGAACAGATGATTGCTCTTATCGGTATGGCTCCTACCGAGGCTGAGGCTGATGTAGAGGAGGGACAAGAGAAGAAGAAGAAGGAAAGGAAAGCAGCCGGAGCTCCTTTCACGTGGATTCAAGCAAACTTCGCGCATTGCCCTGAAGATGCCACTAATGATGTGATCCACACACATGCTCGTGTCTATATGTGGTACATTATCTCGAGGACTTTGTTTCCTGATGCCACTGGGAAGAACGCTCCATGGATGTGGCTAAAGGCATTGACCGTCTTCGATAGCAAATGCAGCTGGGGTTCGGCTACTCTGGCCTACTTGTACCGATAGGTAATTTGTTTGTTTTGTTATAATTTCACTTATTCATTAGCAATGCAACCTTGTTATCAAGTTAACATTGTTGTCTTTGATATCCAGCTGGACGATGCGTGTTGCAGGATCACTGATAGTGCAGGCATTGGTTGTAACATGCTTCTACTTTCTGTATGGAGCTGGGAGTGTCTGCCTGTTGGACGCCCCAAGAGCGTCAAGTTTAATCCTTGGGATGAGGACGACGATTTACGGCTCCCCACTTGGGCCTACAAGTGGGATGTGGTATTCGAGATGACGAACGATGTCAATCTCATGTACCAAAAGTACATCGCCGAGTTGGACACAATTACGCCTGAGCAGGTAACAAGGACATTACATCGATCATTTCTCATGCTTGGCTGAAAACATTTTATCAATATTGCCTTGTTCATAGGTGCAATGGCAGCCATATGGCGAGAAAGACAGATTAGGGGTCAACCACGAGTTTGCCCTCAACCCGATGTGCTTGTGGGATAGGAATCTTTGGCTTATGAGGTGCCCACTGATATGCAACTGGGCGGTTGAGTTTCATTTGCCACACCGCGTGTATCGTCAGTTTGGTCTGTTCCAGGCTCACCCGCCGGAATGGGTGGACACGGACAAAGCACTTCATAGGTAAGAGAGCATGAACCGTATTGACTTAGCATCGCCACTTCTTTTGTATTGTGCTAATCTTTGGTTTTGTACCATGAAGGTTGGACAGGAAAAGACAGCGGATGATAAAAGACTGGGACAAGCATCATTCATCCTATGTTACCCATTTCAACCTTAGTGTGGAGCAAGCTCGAAATGGTGCAGGCCCCCAGCTACGTGAGCATAACTCACTTGCTTTCGATAACTACCTGCGTTGGTTTCTTCAGAATGCTAGAGTTGAGTTATGCCCACCGGCATACAATGAGGATATTCTTGAAGATCCCGCAAGGAAGGTCGAGGAGTCCCTGCTACTCCGGTGATTAACTATGTGGTAAAGTCTTCCCTTCTTTAGTTTGACCGTATCCGTATTACACATGTTTGAATGGCTAACATGTTACTTCATTCTACACGGCGCAACTAGATCAAGAAAGCAGCTGATGAAAGCCAGTCTATTCTGGAGAAGACACTGGTTGGAGAACGCAATGATGAAGGTCCACTACGAAAATTCCTGAAGGTACATATCGCACTCAGGTGTCCATGTTGCATATGTTGCGGAGTTTGGTATATTATACACTTGTTCATGTTACAGAGTCAGGCCAAGAAGTTAAGGCGGTTATCAAACCTTCTCGGTTGCCGTGACCCAGAATATTATGAACCATCTGCCTCTAGGTCTGCTACACCATCAGACCCCTTATCAAACCTTCAGGGGCACGATGTGAGTTCTTCATACGCTTATTTGGATGATGAGGGTGTGGTCACCCAACAGGTATGACTAATCTATTAGATGTAATTCTTACTTTACTATGACTTGGTCTTTACCATAATGTTTGATTGTGTGATAGGTCGACGAACTTGATGATGACATGACTTTAGCGGACGCTCAAGTTCGGTCGGCATACATGTTGAAGCCTAGGAAGCCCACACGCCGGTTCACGCCCTATGACTATGACAACAGAGGCAACCCAAAGGTGCCCGTAGAGAGATCGCACATGGAGAGCTTGGATGATGAGGCAGAGGAGGAAGAGGAGGAAGAGGAGGCTCCTCCTCTCAGGAGGAAGAAGATAGCCTCCAGGCGTGGCAGCAGGAACACGCGTGGGAGGCATTAGTCGTTGTCGTTTTTTATTATGAAACTGAACTTGTGAGGGTATGTGATGGTTAGAGAACTCTTAGTAGTGTGCTATGTTATCTTAATTGATGGTTGGTGAACTTGTGAGGTTATGTAATGTTTGGTGAACTCTTAGTAGTGTGCTACTTTATCTTAAATGATGGTTGGTGAACTTCTGAGGTTATGTGATTGTTGCTGTGAATTTGAAGTTATGTGATGTTCATATTAATTGGAATTGATGCTAACAAGTTCTGCTGTTTGCTGTCAGGTTTTAGTAGTGCAGCGCCTAGGAGTAAGGCACTGCATAGCATGACGCCTGACGATTGGGCGCTGCACAATACAGTGCAGCGCCTCCCTCTTAGGCGCTGCATTACTGAAAACAGATAAATGGAAAACACAGACAACTGGAAACTGAAAAACACACAAAACTGAAAACTCAAAAACACAGAAAACTGAAAAACTGTAAACAACTGAAATTAGTTCCATGACAAATTCATTAGAAATTACAAATTAGGTCCACAAGGTAGTCCACGACACATTCATTCGAAATGACAAACTAAGGTCTACTACGAGAGTTCATGATAAATCCGGTTCCATGGCGAGTGCAACGAAGCTAAGTCCCTACTGAGTCGAGCGAGGCCATTTCCCCTTCTTGTCACGTGCCTCATCCTCCCGTTGCGCCTCACGAGCCTTCACAAGCTTTCTTGCCCTATCGTCCTCAAGAGCAAGTTTCGCTTGATATGCCTTCTCCTCCTCTCGTTTCTTCCGCTCCATCCTCTCCTTCTGACGACGCTCTTCCTCCAAGCCTCTTCGAAGCGATTCTTCAAACCGCTGCCGGTGCCAAAGACAATCTCTATATTGGTCCTTCTGGACTTCTTCTGGCACTTCATGATCTATCCAGGTGAAGTAGTTGCATAGAGGAGGTGGTGACTACATACAATTTTTTTGTTAGTGTGGACACACACTTGAGAGTAACATGTTACTGTTGGAAATATGCCCTAGAGGCAATAATAAATTAGTTATTATCATATTTCCTTGTTCATGATAATCGTTTATTATCCATGCTATAATTGGGTTGATCGGAAACTCAGATACATGTGTGGATACATAGACAACACCATGTCCCTAGTATGCCTTTAGTAGACTAGCTCGTTGATCAAAAGATGGTTAAGGTTTCCTAGCCATGGACATGAGATGTCATTTGATAACGGGATCACATCATTAGGAGAATGATGTGATGGACAAGACCCAAACTACAAACGTAGCATATGATCGTGTCAGTTTATTGCTACTGTTTTCTGCATGTCAAGTATATGTTCCTATGACCATGAGGTCATGCAACTCACTATTACTTACCGCCGCCTCAATAATGCCGGGTTTTGGGCCTTAAGTTATTAGTCCAGAATATATATGGATGCATAATTCCATTTGTATATATACTGTGTATGAGATATTGTATATTCTATTATGTACACACACACACACACACACACACACACACATATATATATATATATGCATCAACTTGTGTAATTAATGTTTACAGTATGTAGCACCGTAAAATAAATTTCAAATAATGGAAAACACAATAAATAGAGAGGAAAACTAAAACCTAATTAAAAGCGAAACAAAACAGAACACTTAGTACCGGTTGGTATCACCAACCGGTACTAAAGGTCCTCCACCACCAGCCCACGCAGGCAGCCACGTGGTGGGCCTTTAGTACCGGTCCGTGGTCCAACCGGTACTAAAGGTCTGGACCTTTAGTCCCGACCCTTTAGTACCGGTTGGGGGAACCGGTACTAAAGGCCCATCCGGACCAGGACTACAGATCGACATTCTACTAGTGGAGATACGCAGCTCTTATCGGGTTCGTCGACACGTCGGGTGGTCTTGCTGGATTTGTTTTACCTTTATCGAGTGTCTTGCGTGTGGACTTTGACTTTCTTCTGGTTATCTCGAGGTGTTGGAAATCCTTTGAAGTTACCTATGATGATCACGAGATCCGTGGTCGAGGCTATTCCCGCGGAGTGTGGTTATTTGTGATGGACTAGTTAGAACACCTCTGTAGGGTTAAATCTTTTCGAGAAGCCGTGCCCGCGGTTATGTGGCAACTTGGATATTTGTTTAACACCCGGTTATAGTAAACTTGAAGGAAATTCTAATAAAATATGCCAACTGTTTGAGTAACTGTGATCATCTCTGCTCGTGAACATGATCCGAGAGAGAACACGGTAGGGTTATGATTGACGTAAGTAAGTGTTCAGGATCTCATAGAGATCTTTCTAGTTTTCGATCGTTCATCGTAGGCCACTCATATTTATTTTCATGTTGCGTAAGATAGCCACCATAAATGCTTAGTGCTGCTGCAAACTAAACACATACCCCCAACCATACCTTTAAGCTTGAATAGTCTCGGTACCCGGGCGCTTGATTGCTGAGTCCTTGTGGCTCACAGATTACTACAACACTCCAGGTACAGGTACAGATGAGTTCGTGCAGGACGATCTGACCCAGCTCCAGTGGGAATATGATGAGGAAAGAGGAGGGATGTACGTGACTTATCCAGACGAGTAGGGGTCCATGGTCGTGATCTTTGGGATAGCGAGATAGTGTCATTTGCATCTGTTTTATCGTTTGATTTCGTCCGTAGTCGGACCCTGTCTTCATCTTGATGATTTGAACTCTGTGTGGAATTGTAATTTAGTATGTGGCGAGTGTAAGCCAAACTTGTATACTCTTCTCTTCTGTAATGTATGATGCAATGATATTATACTTAAGAACGGCAAGATGTGCATCTATCCCTTGCGAGGCTTTCGTACCTTAAAATGGATAGACGCACATCTTGAACGTGACAATCCTTCTTTAAAAAAACTACCAAGCATGCCATGTCGGGCGTCCGAGCCTTCCTGACCGCATCCTCCACCCCTCCTTTTAGTTAACACCATAACCATGATCTGCATAGCAAGCCAGAAACAATAACTAAAATAAACCAGATCAATCTATTAGCCAATCCGTAAGGATAGGATGATGACAGTATGAACTGTTATAATTCAGATTAGGCATGTACCTTGTGTGTCAGGTGGAAGAGATGCCCCGTAGCTTCCTAATGATGTTGGTGCCCTACCTTCTTGAAGAAGAAGCCGGTGGGCGTGGTGGCCGCCGCAATGAAACCGCCCCCTCGAAGAGAATAAAGGAAGAGAGCCACCGCCGCACGACGAAGGCCCCGACGACATGCACCTCGTTCAGGGCGTCTAGGGTGTGGCTCGTGTGCCAATTTGGTTGTCACCAGAATTTGGGCATTTCATTATGTTCTACTAGTAACTTTAATTCTATTTGTACTTTGTAGGTTATTCAACCATGTTATGCAATGATGTATTTTGGGATTTGGAAATGCGAGACACCCTTATCAAGTAATTTTGCCCCTTCTTTTATCTTTATAGTAAGCATTTCGATGGCTATATTTTGTTTTAGAATTTGCCTTCTATATATCCGATAATGTGTAGTACAAGCTGCGAAACATTTTTTCTTGAATTTTTTATGCATTGTTAAAGTGATGCATTGGGTAACATTTGCTTCAGCTCCGCCCTGGGAGGCCGCCGGCCAGCCGCGGCAGGGAGCAAGACACCCCGCTCCCCTTTTCTCTCTCGCTGCCCTTCTCTCTCGTTCTCTCCGGAATAAAAAAGAGGAAGTGGTGAGGACATGAACCTGATCCAGTCAAAGCGGTGGACCGCTAGCCAGCCCGATCGATGTGTTGTGTTACATAAGAGAATCGGCGGTGGACAAAAAAAAACTCAAAACATGTGGCAATCACCGAATCATCAACTCTTATATCTGGGATTGCACGACGTGAGCAATAGCTTAGTAGCTTTAATTCTTTTATAAAATATAGGGTCGCGCTATTCGTTATGGAATAGTTATTCTTCACCCCCTCTATTTTGACATCAATGCACCGTAATTTTATGTTACGTATTTTTTTCTTATTCCATACGTAAAAGGAGACCGTAAGAAAATATATAATCATCGTAAAAAATATTTTTGTTACGTAAAATTACAAATATAAAAACATAGTGTAAAATATAAATAAAATACAATTTTTCTTGTCTTATGGCCTGTATTTTAACTTTCTTATGCCAAATTTTACATAATGGGTCAATATAAATGTAACCATTTGTATTTCAAATGTAATTTATTTATGAAAAGCTCGTAAGATTACATCGGGTGAAAAATAACCTATTCTACATCCTGGATGATGAATAGAGTTTTTATACATATATGTGTGTACGTGTGTGTGGGGAGGGGGGGGCGGGCTTTCGGACAACCAGGCCAGACGGCACATGCCCCTTTCTTCCTGTTCTAGTGGTTGATAGCGGGCTCCTACACGCCTAGTCAGCGTCGATTCAGTATACAAATGAGCTAAGCATCCTATTTGCACGTTCAAGTTAATTTTTTTGCATCATTATGATGTGCTCCATCACAACTTCTACTATTAAATCTGTCATTTATATAAAACTCTAGCATCACCAATGTAATGACTCAATATTATTGTTTGCATGCCCGTAGGCCGTAGCCATACAGATACACGTTCTGACTGACTCCACCATATACTCTGACTCACAGGGACAGTATGTGATCTACCAACTTGTCAACCGCCTGCTGAGTTGACCCGGCGTTGCTCAAAGCCTCCATTGCTTTGATCCGAAGCTCCTTTGCTCTCCCCCTCATGGCCGCGCCATCTTCCCCTTCCATGAACCTCGCGATCGCCTCCTCAATCTTCCCCCGTTCCAGCTTGCCCGCCAGCAAGGCTCCCGTCCGCCACACCTCCTCCACGTACCTCCCGTTGGCCAGCTGGTCGCCGAAGAGCGGCCGGCACAGCATCGGCACCCCCTCGCAGATGCCCTCCAGCGTCGAGTTCCAGCCACTGTGCGTCCAGAACCCACCCACCGCACGGTGGGCGAGCACCTCCTGCTGCGGCGCCCACCTGACCACCTTCCCCCTGCCCTCCGCCGCCCGCTCGAACCCCTCCGGCAGCTCGGTGTCCTCGGAGCCGGAGCCGACGACAAGGCCGCGCCGGACGACCCACAGGAAGGGCCTGCCGCTGTTGGCGAGGCCCCACGCGACCTCCTCGAAGTCTGCCCGGTG
The DNA here is from genome assembly GCA_022496015.1 of Hordeum marinum. Taxonomy (NCBI): domain Eukaryota; kingdom Viridiplantae; phylum Streptophyta; class Magnoliopsida; order Poales; family Poaceae; genus Hordeum; species Hordeum marinum. Next base: position 502,065 of record JAAAWK010000567.1, read on the forward strand.
CACCGGGGCCACGCTTCCGAAGCTCACGTAGAGCACGGAGCCGGCGGCCTTCGCGTCCAGCCACTCGATGCAGCTCCGGTCCGCCTCGAGCAGGCTGCTGCCGGCGCCGCCGATGGTGGAGAGCTTGTGGAGCGGGCCGATGGCGAACACCCCGACGCCGCTGGCAGCGAGCTCGGATCGGATCGCCTCCAGCTCGGGGGTTTCGAGCGCTTCGAGCGTGTTGATCACGATCCCCGATGAGTTGTTTGTGGTGACGGTGGCCATGTCCAGGAGCCTGTTCGCCATTTCGCGGTTGGGGTATTTGCTGGGGTCGAACAGGTCCGACACCCGTATCGGCGCCAGCTCTCTCACCGGCTTGTCCAGCTCGTGCTCTGAGCAGAGTATTATTCCATCGAGAGATCTCAGCAACTACCTTTGTTTACGATTAACAACGCACGCAAAATTAGCACTGACCGTAGCTTACCTTGCGCTGGCAGGTATCCCTTGTCGTGGAGCATGGCATAGGACCGGAACAGGCGGACGGTGGCCGCGCTGCCGGTGTGCAGCACGACCGTCGGCAGGCCCAGCTCGGCCGCCGCCTTCTGCGCGGCGGGGAGGGTGCTGTCGATGACGAGGCACGCCGGGCGGGGCTCCAGGGCCGCGAGCGCTTCGCGGACGCACCCTGACACCTCCATGGCATCGTTCAAGGCGAGGATCTTGCCGATGCCATCCTTGGCGTCCGGCATGCCGCCGTCGGCCACGGCGACGAAGCCGAACCCCGGGTGGGCGGCCGGGTCGGGGGCGTTGAAGGTGGTGTGGAGCATGGTGATGGCGAGGCCTCGGCCGCGGAGCACGTCGGCGAGCTGCAGCATCGGGCTGAGGTGGCCCTGGAACGGCAGCGGGAACAGCACGACGTGTCCCCTGGCCATCGTTGCGGAGCAGCTGAGTCAGATTCTTTCGCCTGTAAGAAGAGTACGACTACTTATATATCCTGTGCTCACCAAGTCACCATACTGTATCAGTGCACGAAGCTTCCAGGAAATTTAGCAGTTTTTTTTTTTTGTTCCCAAGAAGACGATACTTGGTTTACAATCACTTTGTGAAATGGCAGAGTAGCTTCCAAGTCTGTGGACTGACATTAGAAGATTCTTTACAAGATTGAGTTTCTTGCGCGGCAAGGATTGACGTTGGGGAGCGTTGACTTGTCAGCGCAATTAAGTCACGACTAAATGGTGAGAATGGACAGCACATAACTGAGTAGCCACACGGCAAGGATGGGGATCCCGTGGTCTGAACTCTGAAGAGGCCGACAGCGTGCTCGTTGACGGTGGTGATGTGCTCACTTCACTGGCGTAGTTGAAACGGACAAACGGTTGAGCTCCTCAATGTAACCATGCATCACGGGAAGCGACCGGTAGCTACTCAGGGTTCTGTGTATCAAAGGATGGATCAGTAAATTTTCTAAACTAGAAAGACATACATAATTCTTACCATGGGAAGGAATGCAATCTAGATTATTGCTTAGGTTCTTACTTGTGTTTATTTGAGTATATCTACTATATCAAGGATGAGATTAAACAAGAGTGGAAGTGAGAAGAAATTAAGCATGGAAGCCCCCACAAAAAAAAACGCATGGAAGCTACAGAAGTACTCCCTCTGTTTTTATTTACTCTGTATATTATTACTTGGATTCTTACTTGTGTTTATTTATAAGTATATCTATCAAGGATGAGATTAAACAAGAGTGGACGCGAGAAGAATGCATATTATACATTTATAGAAAGTTCCTGTGGAAGAAAGAAAAAACATCTTCAAGTTGGATTTTCACTGCACATGTAACTTTCTACGGCTGTGTTTTGCCATACTCCACCAAAATCCATGGCATCAAGGATAGATTGTGGTGCACTTCAGGAAACGTTCAAAAGGCCGACTTCAAGTACTTTGAGCTCAGATCCATATACATGCAGGAGAATTTTGCTTTGCAATCGGTGCCGGCTGCAGGACATTCAGGTGGTTTACTCGTGGGCATCAACAAAAACCAGTACTTTGTCTTAAATCAAAGTTTTGGCCGTTTTTCTCCTCGACGCCTCTATCCTAACAGTTGCCACGCAAACTACTTGGGAGTTGTGTGTTGTTTATGGCCCTGATCATGCCCTTTCCGCTGATTTTCTCGACAATACAAGGTCTAAGATTGCCACTATTTCCTCCCTTGTTATAGTTGGAGGTGATTTCAACCTCATTCATGAAGTTCGCGACAAGTCATCGGGTAACATTTGCTGGAGCTGAGTCAATTTGTTTAATGATGCACTCAACGATGTGGCGCTGGGTGAAAGCACTTGAGTAGGAGTTCAATTTACTTGGACTAACAAACAACTTCCTCATATATGTTTTGTGTTGGACCGTGTCTTTCTTTGTGACGACTGGGAACTAGCCTACCCCATGGCTGCTCTCAAAGCTGAAACCAGGATGGGCTCAAACCGCACTCTCCTCTTCTTCACTTCCGGTGAGCAGTTACTTAAATGCAACCATAGATTCTTCTTTGAATTAGGGCGGTTCGAAGAAGAGGGCTTCCTGACAAAATCATCACCAAGTTTGATGCTTGGAGAGTCGGCCTCCCATTCCCTGGGCAGGGGGGGGGCATTGATTCCTGGCATAGCCTTTCATCTAGGTCACGCCTGTTCTTGAGAGGTTGAGGTGTGAAACTGTGGGAAGGACGCGTTTATATTAAAGCTAATACTCTTCAAAAGATTGTCTGGCTTCACGGGCAAACAAATTCGATTGGGCTCTCAAACGGTGAATGGCAACGAAGTTACGTTATTAAAAACAAGATCATTAATCTCTATCGAGAAGTGGACATATGTTGGAGCCAACGGGGGCGGTTCTTAAGACTGAATAAAGGGGACACCAATACTAGTTTCTTCCATGCTATAACTAATTGTCACATACGTTGAATAGTGATTCCTCGCCTTATTACGGACCCGTAGGAAATCTCCTCAGCTAACGAGCTATCAAGACACATATATAAATATATGTTGAGTTCATAGCGCTGGAGTAGCTCAGAAGGGTTGGGTTGGCTCCAATTTTCTAGACTACACATTCAGTTTCTGAGGTCTCCACTCTCTTTCTCTAGGGAGGAAATTGACGTTACGGTTTTTGCTATGATGAAAACTAGCACAATGTCGTGGTTGGATGGTTTTCCGGTTACTTTCTTTAAACGCAGCTAGGGTTTCCTCAAACCTTTGGTGTTGGAGATTATTAATAGGTTTTTGTTAGGCACGGTTGAAATTAAACTCAATAACTTCGCTATCCTTGTCCTTATCCCTAAAATCTTTGTGTGGAATGAAGTTGTCGTAAAGTCGGAGGTTGTCGTAGTGACCAAAGATGAATGCGAGAGTGCCAGAGAAGATGGTGCAAACAGGGGCAGGCGGTGGGTTGATGTTGAGACGTCTTGTCCCATCCTCGACGAACATCAGGGAGCCAAAAGTGGAGCTTTTGCCTGGCGTGAAATCGACATGCATGATGGAAGATCTGATCTGGAGTCAACCTCTGGCCAATGCAACCCCTGACCCGTGTGCCAACTAAATGTGCAAAGAATCGCCAATGCCCTTGATAGGGTGGAGATTATGGCCAGAAGCACCAAAGGGGAGTTCGCACGGGTTTTTTACCCAAGTTTGTGCCCTCCTGGTTGAGGTAATAATACCCTACACCTGCTTTGTTTTGGACTGATATGTGGGAATACCTCGTGAGGGGTTACAAGTGGAGGGTGATGAATACTTCTGAGGTCTGTGTCATGGGACAGATGCCTCGAGCTACCGCTATACTCGCCTTATAAAGGGAATGAGGCCTAGGGTTTATAGAGATCCTAACCGATCTCTCGTTGAGGCCTTCTTGGCTTGCACGCCAAGATCACGCTTCAACTTCAAGCCTGACCCTTAGACCGATTGCTAGGATAAAGGCATAAAGCTACCGCCAGATCTCATAGGCCTTGAGGCTGGCCCAGTGTCAAACTTCCCAGTTGATGGGCCACCCCCAGTATACTCCATCACCGGCCCATGTGCTGATCTTGCTCACCCATATCTAGTTGTGAAATGCACTACCTGGAATATTTACATTAGTAGTGTAGGATAGGATAGTAGCAAAGGAACGAGATTTATTCTGCGATCCAACCCTTCGGCCAATCAAATTTTCATAAATGCCCCCTCAGCTAGTTTCCATATGAAAGTTTGAAGAATAAGATGCATTCTGAGATAGTACAATCAACGATACACACTAAATGGAGGAACTAAGATACTACAACTGAAATTAACATGCAATTGAATGCTTGAATAAATATACTATGATTGAAATACTGAGTAGCATGTTACAGAGGTAGAACATTTTGCATATCAACAGAAGTACAACTCCATCGTTTACTCTAAACAGCAAGGTTCACATGCACATGGACCACCCAAAAGGCAAGCTCCACACAAGTTGAACATAGTACAAAATATCAACATGAGTACAACTCCGTCATCTAGTCTAAACAACAAGGTTCACGTGCACATGGACCACCCAAAAGGCAACCTCCACACAAGCTGAACATAGTACAGTAAGGTCTAGCCACATGACAAGGTGAACATCCATAGCAAGGTTCATGCATGGTGCTGCACAAAATAACACACAGTTGCATCAGCTACACAACTACACAGCAAGGTTCCATGTGCATAGTGCTCGACAAAATAACATGTATTTGCACAGGAAGGTTCACAACTTCTTTTTGCTTCTTGTGCTCTTCGATGGAGGACATTGTTTATTTGTTGTATTCTTTGCTGGATTATCATGTGTAGCAGAAGCCTTCTTAGATGCTTCAGAAACTGGGCTAGGCTTTGCCCTTTTACCACCTCCTTTTCTCTTGTTTTTAGGACTGAGAATGAATGAAAATAAGAGTGTTGAAATGCAAAATTACAATACAAAAAATAGACAATTATGGATTGTTTGAAGCAAAACAAGAGTGTTTACCTACTAGTGCCCATAGTTTCAGCATCTATGGCATTGGCTTCTATGTCTTCTATGTCTTGAGGATCAACATTTTTTCTTTTCCTAGAAGTTTTCAGATAAAGAATTAAGTTAGACAATAAATTTTCCTAGCAGTTTTCAGCAAGCTTCACGAGCATATGGATAAATCAGAATCTAAACAACAAGTTCACATATACAATTCTTTGCTAGCAATTACCTGTTTCGCTTGTGTTCAGGATGAAGTATTGGACATGTCTTCATCATATGCCCAAATTCTTTGCATTCTTTGCACTTGTGTTTTCTCTAAGATATGCTCTCAAAGGCTGACTTTATCCTTTGTGTCCTAGGTCTACCAGCAACATTTTTCAACACGGGAGGGTGCAATTTGCACCCAACATCGACCACTGGCCATTGTTTCTTATCGGTCATTGTGGGCACATTTTTCGCATACACATTGCTGAATGATTTCACAGAGGAGTACTCATGCACATAGTCATCTATCTCTCGACCTCCTCTAATGCTTGTGATGAATGCAATGGCATGTAGGGAAGGTGGCCCCGTTACTTGCCAATGTCTACAAGAGCATTCCCACTTCTCCAAGTCTACACAATGCTTCCAATTATAGCCATGTATCTTTATAGTGACCTTAGCTTTCCAGTCATCACTTCTAGAGATCCCATCTAACACTATTCACCTTGATCTATTGTTCATCATGTTGGTGATCCTTGGCAGAATTTTTAGAAGTCCACGTACAAATCTCCTTGCTATTTTAGCTCTTATTTCAAATCTAACCATTAGCCATTCTCTCAAAGAGTCCAACGAGTCAAGAACAGGGAACCCCTTCAATTTCTTAATCATGGAATTAAATGACTCGGCTATGTTGTGGAATTAGGCTAGGTAGCTAAGCCATCACTAGTAGAAAACGGGCATTTTGTCCCGGTTCGTAAGGGCCTTTAGTCCCGGTTGTAGAACCGGGAGAACGGGACTAAAGGGTTGGGACTAAAGGCCTCCACTTTTAGTCCCGGTTGGGTTACGAACCGGAACTAAAGGGGCTCTGTGTGGCAGGTTTCTAGAGCGGGACCTTTAGTACCGGTTGGTGTTACGAACCAGTACTAAAGGTATTTTTCAAAATAATTTCTTATTTTATTTTTTCAAAATTTTTATTTTTCTGATTTTCAAATCTTTGAATTATTTGATAATTTAATCTCTAATCATCCCTCCTCACTGCTCTAGATTTATTTGACAATTTAATCTCTAATCACCCCTCATTTCAAATCATCTAACTTCCCGACCGGTCACCCATCCTCTCACTGCTCCAACCCCAGCACGCTTAACTTTCGAGTTTTATCACCCCTAGCTTCCAAGTCTGCACTTATTGTTTTCTTGACAATAGTAAGCTATCAATCCTATTAACCCTTAAGTCTTGATGTAACATGATTTAATTTTTTCAACCAAAATAATAAAAAATTCAAAATAAAATAAGTAATAAGAATATTGAATTAAAATGAAATTAGAATAAGTAATAATACTATTTTATTCATTTTTTGCAATTTATTCATTTAATATGGCATAATTAATATCTTTAAATCTGTAAATCGAAATTCGACAAAACAATATATCCATTATTATTAGAAATACGTGAGGAATCCAAATATGACATCATTTATTTAAAAATAATAATTTTTCATAACACTTTTTTCCGACAACGTATGCAAAAGTTATAGCCGTTTTATTATTTCATAATACTTTTAAAAAAAATTCAACTCCAGAATTTTTGTGCGTTCAACATGCACCATCCAAAGCCACGTCATCAATTTTCAACTCTTTCCCACTTCATTCGCTATTTTGCATGCATTTTTTTTCTAGTTAAATGACCCTGAATTTGAAAGCACTACAAATGAACTCTAAAAAGGTTGAAACTTGGCATGATATCATCATTTCACCCACATAGCATGTGCTAAAAAGTTGAGAGGGTTACGGTAAAAACTAGATGCACTTCGTGTACAAACTGGACAATCCCTTTCGAAGTTTCAGGATTTTGAACGAAAAATATCTATTACAAAGGCATTTCATTTTTTAAAACTTATTTCAACTCTAGAATTTTTGTGCATTCAACATGCACCATCTAACATGTGCCTATGAGCAAAAAAAATTAAATTTTATACTATTTTTAAACTCAAGTTATTCGCAATTTAGGGTTTGAAGAAAATTTGAACAAATTCAAATTTAAATCATTCAAATTTGAAAACTAATTTGACAAACACAAACTAGATAAAATTTTGAATCTAATGCAAAAAGAATCACTCAAAAACATCAAATATCCTAAAAGATATAAGAAATTTAAAACAAAAACTAAAAATAGAAAACAAATAGAAAAACAAAAAAAAATTCAAAAACCTTTAGTGTCGGTTTGTATCTGCAACCGGGACTAAAGGTCTAGCCTTTAGTCCCGGTTGGAGACACCAACCGGGACTAAAGCCCCAACCCTATTAGTCCCGGTTCGTGTCTCCAACCGGGACTAAAGGCTTCACTTTTAGTAGGGTATCGTCCCCTTTAGTCCCGGTTGGTGTCTCCAACCGGGACTAAAGGCTTCACTTTTAGTCCCGGTTGGAGACACAAACCGGGACTAAAGGGTATCGGCCCCTTTAGTCCCGGTTGGTGTCTCCAACCGGAACTAAAGGTCCTGAACCGTGACTAATGCCCGACCGACGCCCTAGCCGCTCGAACCGGGACTAATGCTCACATTAGTCTCGGTTCGTAATGTAACCGGGACTAATGTGTAGATCGAGCTGTGACGAAAGCCCCGTTTTCTACTAGTGCGTCAACATATGTGACATGGAAAATATTGACCAAAACAAACTTTTTTCTGCACTAGTGCTACATTATGCAATCAGCATGTATGTATGACATGTATGTACCAATTCCATGAGTTTTTACAATAAAGAAATGCAAATGAGATAACAGGTTACTCTGTTGATCTAACTAGTAGTGGAATGAACCATCTGCTAGCATCTCACAGGAATTATTGAACTAGTTGCTTCACCATCAGATCTCACGAATCCCTAATTGTTATTGTTATGCACTCACGAATGAGGTCATGTGTACAACTAGACACACCAATACCCCCATGAATAGATCAAACTCCAATGAACTAGCAGGAGCATAAAAAGAAATTTACTCTAACAGATCAGTGATTGAATTGAATACTTGCCCATCAGAGAGAGGAACCCGCTGGTTTGAGATCTTCCGGGCCGCCCCTCCCACCATGGCCGGTGGTGCAACTCCCTCCATCCCGTGTGATCTGCTCAAGGGGGAGGAAGGGCCGCTGCTGGTATAGACTGCATCAAGGCGGGAGGCCGATGAAGGGAGCCACAAAGGGGAGGTCGCAGATGCGTGAAGCATCAGCGCGTCCAGAGCAGGGAGCCGCGGAGGGGAGACCGGAGACATGGGTCGCGTCAGCGAGGCAAGATCAGGGCGCTGCGGAGGGGAGGTTGGAGGGGACGTGGATGCGGCAGCGGACGGCGAGGTGTGGATGCAGCGATGGCGCGCCGAGGCATTAGGACGCGGCGGCATGGATGGTTGCGGCTAGGTCATTTCTCTGGGTTGGGGGGAGCCAGGATGGGGACGGGTGTGTGGTTGGATTGGAGCTCGTGTGTGTGTATTGGTGTTTGTATGGGTCACTTACAGAGTGGCCCCACAAGTCAGTAGGGGCCACTAATGTCATATTTGCAAATACTGACAGTTCTTTTTCTGGTCCACTGGCAAGAATAAACGGTAAACTACAGATGTGTAACAAAATGGCATTTGTGATATGTTGCCGAAAACTAAGAATGGCAAAAGTGAGCTGTCGAATTCTAAAGTGGCATAAGTAAAATGGACAAAAACTAGAATGGCAAAAACAAAGTTTTCCCATTTTTATTTGCCGTCACCAACTTCTGTTGACTTTGCCTGACGCACCCTCTCTCTCTCTCTTCCCGTCCCTCTGCCTCACGGACTCCTAGTGATGTTCCCCTTGCATCCTTCAAAAGTTGGCACTCGGCAGGCATATCTTTCAAAGTCTTCCAATGTTCATCCTCGTAATAGCCCTCCCACACAGCACGAGCTGTGTCACGGCGCCCCGGGGGGAGGACTGCATGGGATATTGGTCAGACTGGGCGTTCGGTCTAACCTAAGTCAATTGGTTCAGTTCTTCAAATAATAAAGAAATTATGTTCCTCCATATATATGATGACTGCTCGATTACCCTAGAAATGCAAAACCGTGTTTTTTGCTCCCAAAACTCCGTTAGGTCCTCGGTCCTGACCGAAGAGGACCGATATTTTTTGGAAGGAACAAATCAGGAGTCAAATCTTGAGAAATGAAGGATAGAACATATGAGGAGGAATCAATCATGGGAAGAAATGGTGGGTCGAAAGGAATTGTTACCAGAAATCATTGCAGGCAGGCTGGCGGCCGCTATGCTAGTGCTACGAATGCCATGTAGGTCATGGAGGGGCCATGGTGAAAACCGTGCGAGCGATTGGCTGGTGAGTGTCAGGAAATACGGGCACAACCTTCGGGCATGAAGGATCCATGGCAGGGCGTTGGTGGTTGTTGGGACTATGTGTGGTAGATGAGCGGAGGCAGCGACACCGCTGTGAAAACATGGAACACATTAGGGTTGGGGGCTGGCTGCGTACGTTTGAGCTGGGGTAAGGCTAGGCTATTGCATATTCAGCTCAGTTTGCTCGGCCTTGCTGCAATATCTCAACCCAACGAGCTCAGTTCGGTTTTGAACATTTGTTGCCCTTTTCGATTTCGGTCCCGACCGGGGTTTTTTCGACCCAGTTTTTGGTTCATGGTTTGTCTGCCCACCCCTACCAGTCATGACGCTTATTACACCTAGCCCGGTCTAATGTCATCGTGTCACCTAGTTGCCCTTTTCAAAGGTGCGTGTCGGCTTCACACGCGTTGCTTAGTTGGGGTCCTATATATAGAGACGATAAGGGTCGCTTTGCTAGTTCTATGAATTCAACTAGAGACACCTATGAATTCGACTAGATACTGCGGTGTCGGTTCATTCGATGGCTGTGTCGATGCGCCCTGCTCTATCTTTCTGTTACTGGTGTTTGCCCTCCCGACAGCGGCGAAGCAAGCCACAAAATGGTGCTCTAGCTGCATTTCAAGTCCGTGCTCTGCCATGCCTATTGCATCAACAAAGATTGGGCAGAGTGCAGACGTCGTCCGCTGCTCTGTGCCGCACCTCGATTGTTTCGGGAAGGCCTTCAAGCTCGTACGCATACATGTCGAGTAGCCTATGGACTGTTTCACCTTGGCAAACATGACTGCACCGGTATAATGGAACTTGCACCCTCGGGGGGGAGAGAGGGGGAACCATAGCTATGTCGATTCATTTTCCCAAAACCTCAGAGATTTCATGCATGGATAATGGCTGTTTTCCAGCAGAAAACAAAAATAACTTCAGCATCGTTGATCTCCGGTACATTCATAGCTTTATTTTTCAAAAAAGGGTTAACCTCGGCCTCTGCATGAGCTAAAGATGAAGTGGCAGAAAATATAAATGTAACTCATAGGATGGGAGCAGCAGATTAGGCACATTTCCCTTATACCAATCTTACTTCTATTCGTATTTATTGAAGTAAGGAGTACTTTGTAAGTAAACACAGGTCCTTGGAATTTAGAGGATACTTTACCATCAACCATCTCACACTTCAAACTCACTCCTTGACAAGATCTTTGGCATTTTAATTGCTATAATTCAGAAGTTCAATTATTGAAAGAGACACCAGTAGAACAATGCTTTGGACAATTTAAGGCTCAAAATGGAGAGGACCTGCCAGGGTATCTGAAATACAAAAATGATGCGCTATACTCAGATTGTAAGCCTAATAGCCTATGAAGAGTTTTCTGTTTACCTGTAGATTCAACTTGTTCTAAATAGCAGAACTTAAGGTGAGTGCTAGACTATATTTGAGCATTATAGAAAATGCAAAGATGCTTGATGAGTCACAACCTAATAACTAATTGTAAAATTTCTGTAGGTCAACCTTGAAAGGTGTAATGGCACCCTGAATTCTCTGAAGAGAACTATCCTATATTCTGCCAGCTGACGGTCCACTTCTACTATCTCCTCTAGTTTTCATTCAAATATTTGCACTACATCACTTCATTCAGTCACAATATTTAAGAGAGACCTATAGTTAAGAGAACATTCTCACAGTTTTCGATAGACAACGCACCTGGCATATCTGATTTGCTTGAAGGAGAACCGAGTGATTAACAAGCCTGATGAACATGGCATCTATTAATGCACTTTAAATGGCACTGGAGAATATCAGTGCGATTGGCAGGAAAATGTCAACACCATCAGGAGAAAAGTTCTAATACAAAGATGAATGTTGTTACCGTCCTTCATTTTCAGTACAGAATACCAGACCTTCCGACATACTCAACCTACAATTCTCATGTAAACAAAATGGTAAAAATTGTTAAGCTTGTCCGAGGCTAGGTACTGGCTCAACACCCAACACGATCCAAGAGCAAGCAACCAAGCATGAGAGAAAGAAATTCTAGATGTGCACACATGCCATGATGTGGAAGAAACACCGTGGCAGAAGCGAGTATGCATGCACAGTCATCTTCGGAGCTCACCTTCTGGTAACTGGATTACCTTAAGCAGGGGAGGAATCTGTTCACAACCTCCGGATTATCCTTTATAAATAAGAGGAATGGTGAGTAGAAATGTTTTGTACTATACCCGGGAACATCAGTACTGTAACTGCAGAGAATAACTTCTATTTGGCCAGTACCGAATACATAATATAGACATGAAGATTCCAAGAAGATGAAGTGAGCTGCAGATAAAGTGAGCCTACCTGTGAAGCAACTTGGCGAGCTTTCAACCTGCTTCTACAATAGCATTACCCACATACCTTGTGCTGTCCTCTGCTTGAGAAAAGGCAATTTTGCTTTCAGTTATTGTCAATCGTAATGGTCTAGCGTCACTTACAGATGCAAAAGAACATGGCTCATGGATAGCAACAGTGCAGTGCCTCAAGAGGAGCCCTTTAATTTGAGGAGTAGTGCTCAAAATTTTCTTAAAACCAGGTGCAGCTTGCATGTTTTAGAGAACTATCTGACTCCTTTCACCATTAGCAAAAACAACAATGAAACATGAAACACATATACGGAGGTCACAAAATACTCTCTCAGGAAAATAAGACATAGATACAAAGGGGAGCAGAGGCATGAAGCAGGTATATTGCTGACTATCAGTAAGTACTGGGAAGATCTACATAAAAACCAAAGTCAATTTTCTAGTTCAAGGAAAGAGACATGGGGCAGATTAGTTAGCACATACAGTATTTCAAACACACACCAATATAACTTGGTAATTTTGGCATCAACATGCACAATAATCCATCAACTCTGACAAGATCAACACAAGCATAGATTTCACAGTACTACGTAACAGCCAGAGATTCTTGATTAGAATTTTACATGCATCAATAGAAGAAGCTAGTAGACTCAGCTCAGTCAACAGGCTTCAGATGAAAGGCAAACTATTCACAACATAACCACCCAGTCCTGAAAGAAGGCATGCTGAACAAGAGTTTCTTTGAACAAAAATAGAGTAGGACCGACTTCTTTGCGATGAAAAGTGTTAACCAGCATGCCATCCATGTCCACCTGAACAAGCCACTCGGAGAATTTGAGCAACACGAGAAACTTGCCATCCCCAGGAACGACCACCACACCACAATGATCATCATGATTTTCAAACCGCGCCTTGATCTCTGTGACCGACAATTCAATCTGACATTTGAAGGTCCAAGCTTCATCCAGATATCAATGACCGTTGCTAAATCATTCAATCTTGACATGCCCGAGCAGTGGCGGATCTAGCACCGGATCATTGGGGGGGGAGGCAATGGCAAAATATGGACTCATGAAGGGGCAAAAATCACTATTGTTCTCAATATATGCAACCACAAAAGAATTCATCACGAAAGATTATAGGCTTGTGCCCCCCCCCTCCCACACATACACATAGCTCCGCCAGTGATGCCGAGCATGCCCTCCATCTCAAATAAGTCAGCTCTGCCAGGAAATACTAGAGCGCGTACGTACCGGAACGACTCATCCATTGTGTCGAACACCACTATAATGCTCCTTTCGCTTCCAATGCGCAGTCGGTACCAATGCAAGCGACCATGGAATAGCAGGGCTCTGTCGGACATCAGCTTCACTCCGTAAGCCCACTGTATGTTCCTTGGTGGCGGCAAAAAACACATATTTGACCTAGTAGCGGAACTAATTCACGATGTGAACTCGAACGAAAAATATTTTACAAACTGACCGTTTTGAGGACGCTGCACTACGGTCCAGTGTGGCAGCCACTAGCCAGGCGCGGCCCCACAGTCGGCAGTGCAGCGCCTGAGTCCTAGGCGCTGCACTGTGTAATGTGCAGCGCCCGACCCTTAGGCGCTGCACTGCGACTTAAGGCGCATTGGGCCGGTTCCTTCCTAGCAGTTCTTCCCTCTCCCCCATCCTCTTCCTCTCAGTTAGAAACAGCAGCCCGATGCCCCCTTCGATCCCCTCCCCCCACCCCTCTCAGATCTGACCATTTAAGCCGTGGATTCGATCCCTAATCCCTTCTACAAGGTAAACTCCTCCGTCCCCCTTTCTTTTTGTCCGTAGATTTGTTGCCATTGAAGAGATTTGTTCAAGATTTGGTGGAACCCTTGATTTACTTGGATTGGATCTTTAGATATATGTGAGATGCCTAGTTTTGTAGATACTTATGATTTCGGATGTGTAGGATGTGTAGTTAGTTCATAATATATGATTCTTGTGTAGGATGTGTAGTTAGTTTATTTGAAATATTATATGTTGAGATGAACTCATATATGTGTATTGTTTAAATTTTGTAAGGATGGTTTGGCTTCTGGACAATGCGTATGACACACGACACCGGGCCTACATGATGCGCGAGAAGGAGATGGTAATAATGAGTATTGTAAATATTTTGCGAATTTTCCTTTAGTTCAAATTCACGTGCCTTAATATTTGTCATTACTTGTTTTTTGCAGAAGATTGAACCTCTGAAGATTCGGTATCACGGCGTCTTTGGTGCTGCCATGCCCTACGATCCGCGGTACACACCATACATCCAGCAGGCAGGACTCCTACCGTGGATTCAGTTGGTCAGCCGGTCCACGCCGAGCCTCAACGCTCCACTGGTGTCCTCTCTTGTTGATCGATGGAGGCCGGAGATGCACAGTTTCCATCTTTCGACTGGGGAGATGACCGTGACCCTCCAGGATGTGTCCTTGATCACCGATCTTCCTATCGACCGAAGGCCTCTCTGTATGAGCACCGATTCTGATGGGTGGCCCGAACAGATGACTGCTCTTATCGGTATGGCTCCTACCGAGGCTGAGGCTGATGTAGAGGAGGGACAAGAGAAGAAGAAGAAGGAAAGGAAAGCAGCCGGAGCTCCTTTCACGTGGATTCAAGCAAACTTCGCGCATTACCCTGAAGATGCCACTGATGATGTGATCCACACACATGCTCGTGTCTATATGTGGTACATTATCTCGAGGACTTTGTTTCCTGATGCCACTGGGAAGAACGCTCCATGGATGTGGCTGAAGGCATTGACCGTCTTTGATAGCAAATGGAGCTGGGGTTCGGCTACTCTGGCCTACTTGTACCGATAGGTAATTTGTTTGTTTTGTTATAATTTCACTTATTCATTAGCAATGCAACCTTGTTATCAAGTTAACATTGTTGTCTTGGATATCCAGCTAGACGATGCGTGTTGCAGGATCACTGATATTGCAGGCATTGGTGGTAACATGCTTCTACTTTCTGTATGGAGCTGGGAGCGTCTGCCTATTGGACGCCCCAAGAGCGTCAAGTTTAATCCTTGGGATGAGGACGACAATTTACGGCTCCCCACTTGGGCTTACAAGTGGGATGTGGTATCCGAGATGACGAACGATGTCAATCTCATGTACCAAAAGTACATCGCCGAGTTGGACACAATTACGCCTAAGCAGGTAACAAGGACATTACATCGATCATTTCTCATGCTTGGCTGAAAACTTTTTATCAATATTGCCTTGTTCGTAGGTGCAATGGCAGCCATATGGCGAGAAAGACAGATTAGGGGTCAACCACGAGTTGTCCAGGCTCACCCGCCGGAATGGGTGGACACGGACAAAGCACTTCATAGGTAAGAGAGCATGAACCGTATTGACTTAGCATCGCCACTTCTTTTGTGTTGTGCTAATCTTTGGTTTTGTACCATGAAGGTTGGACAGGAAAAGACAGCGGATGATAAAAGACTGGGACAAGCATCATTCATCCTATGTTACCCATTTCAACCTTAGTGTGGAGCAAGCTCGAAATGGTGCAGGCCCCCAGCTACGTGAGCATAACTCACTTGCTTTCGATAACTACCTGCGTCGGTTTCTTCAGAATGCTAGAGTTGAGTTATGCCCACCGGGATACAATGAGGATATTCTTGAAGATCTCGCAAGGAAGGTCTAGGAGTCCCTGCTACTCCGGTGATTAACTATGTGGCAAAGTCTTCCCTTCTTTAGTTTGACCGTATCCGTATTACACATGTTTGAATGGCTAACGTGTTACTTCATTCTACACAGCGCAACTAGATCAAGAAAGCAGTTGATGAAAGCCAGTCTATTCTGGAGAAGACACCGGTTGGAGAACGCAATGATGAAGGTCCACTACGAAAATTCCTGAAGGTACATATTGCACTCAGGTGTCCATGTTGCATATTTTGCGGAGTTTGGTATATTATACACTTGTTCATGTTACAGAGTCAGGCCAAGAAGTTAAGGCGGTTATCAAACCTTCTCGGTTGCCGTGACCCAGAATATTATGAACCATCTGCCTCTAGGTCTGCTACACCATCAGACCCCTTATCAAACCTTCAGGGGGACGATGTGAGTTCTTCATACGCTTATTTGGATGATGAGGGTGTGGTCACCCAACAGGTATGACTAATCTATTAGATGTAATTCTTACTTTACTATGACTTGGTCTTTACCATAATGTTTGATTGTGTGATAGGTCGACGAACTTGATGATGACATGACTTTAGCGGACGCTCAAGTTCGGTCGGCATACATGTTGAAGCCTAGGAAGCCCACACACTGGTTCACGCCCTATGACTATGACAACAGAGGCAACCCAAAGGTGCTCGTAGAGAGCTCGCACATGGCGAGCTTGGATGATGAGGCGGAGGAGGAAGAGGAGGAAGAGGAGGCTCCTCCTCTCAGGAGGAAGAAGATAGCCTCCAGGCGTGGCAGCAGGAACACGCGTGGGAGGCATTAGTCGTTGTCGTTTTTTATTATGAAACTGAACTTGTGAGGGTATGTGATGGTTAGAGAACTCTTAGTAGTGTGCTATGTTATCTTAATTGATGGTTGGTGAACTTGTGAGGTTATGTAATGTTTGGTGAACTCTTAGTAGTGTGCTACTTTATCTTAAATGATGGTTGGTGAACTTCTGAGGTTATGTGATTGTTGCTGTGAATTTGAAGTTATGTGATGTTCATATTAATTGGAATTGATGCTAACAAGTTCTGTTGTTTGCTGTCAGGTTTTAGTAGTGCCGCGCCTAGGAGTAAGACGCTGCATAGCATGACGCCTGACGATTGGGCGCTGCACAATACAGTGCAGCGCCTCCCTCTTAGGCGCTGCATTACTGAAAACAGATAAATGGCAAACACAGACAACTGAAAACTGAAAAACACACAAAACTCAAAACTCAAAAACACAGAAAACTGAAAAACTGTAAACAACTGAAATTAGGTCGATGACAAATTCATTAGAAATTACAAATTAGGTCCACAAGGTAGTCCACGACACATTCATTCGAAATGACAAACTAAGGTCTACTACGAGAGTTCATGATAAATCCGGTTCCATGACGAGTACAACGAAGCTAAGTCCCTTCTGAGTCGAGCGAGGCCATTTCCCCTGCTTGTCACGTGCCTCATCCTCCCGTTGCGCCTCACGAGCCTTCACAAGCTTTCTTGCCCTATCGTCCTCAAGAGCAAGTTTCGCTTGACGTGCCCTCTCCTCCTCTCATTTCTTCCGCTCCATCCTCTCCTTCTGAGATGCTCTTCCTCCAAGCCTCTTCGAAGCGATTCTTCAAACCTCTACCGGTGCCAAAGACAATCTCTATATTGGTCCTTCTGGACTTCTTCTGACACTTCATGATCTATCCAGGTGAAGTAGTTGCATAGAGGAGGTGGTGACTACATACAATTTTTTTGTTAGTGTGGACACACACTTGAGAGTAACATGTTACTGTTGGAAATATGCCCTAGAGGCAATAATAAATTAGTTATTATAATATTTCCTTGTTCATGATAATCGTTTATTATCCATGCTATAATTGGGTTGATCGGAAACTCAGATACATGTGTGGATACATAGACAACACCATGTCCCTAGTATGCCTTTAGTAGACTAGCTCGTTGATCAAAAGATGGTTAAGGTTTCCTAGCCATGGACATGAGATGTCATTTGATAACGGGATCACATCATTAGGAGAATGATGTGATGGACAAGACCCAAACTACAAACGTAGCATATGATCGTGTCAGTTTATTGCTACTGTTTTCTATATGTCAAGTATATGTTCCTATGACCATGAGGTCATGCAACTCACGGATATCGGGGGAGTGCCTTGTGTGTATCAAACGTCACAACGTAACTGGGTGACTATAAAGGTGCTCTACAGGTATCTCCGAGGGTGTCTGTTGAGTTGGCATGGATCGAGACTGGGATTGGTTACTCCGTGTGACAGAGAGGTATCTCAGAACCCACTCGGTAATACAGCATCACAATGAGCCTTGCAAGCAATGTGACTAAGTGTTAGTTGCGGGATCTTGTATTATGGCACGAGTAAAGAGACTTTCCGGTAACGAGGTTGAACTAGGTATGGGGATACCGACGATAGAATCCCGGGCAAGTAACATACCGAAGAACAAAGGGAACATCATACGAGATTAACTGAATCCTTGACATAGTGGTTTGACCGATAAAGATCTTCGTAGAATATGTAGGAAACAATGTGGATATCTAGGTCTTGCCATTGGTTATTGACCGTAGAGGTGTCTCGGTCATGTCTACATAGTTCTCGAACCCGCAGGGTCTGCACACTTAAGGTTTGGTGACGTTTCGGTAGTATAGAGTTATGTATGGTGGTGACCGAAGTTTGTTCGGAGTCCCGGATGAGATCCCGGACATCACGAGGAGTTCCGTAATGGTTCAGAAATGAAGATTGATATATAGGAAGGTGGTATTTGGACTCCGGAAAGATTTTGGGCACTTTCGGTAGTGTACCGGGAGTGACGAATGGGTCCCGGGGGTCCACTAGTGGGGCCAACCCACCCCATGGGCCAAAGTGGCGACCCACCAGCCCCTAGTGGGCTGGTGGGGTCGGCCAAGATGGCCTAGACGCAGGGAAGAGAGGCCCAAACCGAATTAGGGTGGAGTCCTCCCCAAGTTCCACCTCTCGTGTGAGAGGTGGACTCCCAAGTGGAGGAGGACTCTCGCTCCACTAGGTTCAGCCAAACCAAAGGAGAGCCCTCCTTTTGGGCGCAGACTCCTCTCCCCTCCTCCTATATATATGAGTGGTTTAAGGGTTTTTTGCACAAGGATTTTCAGCCAGGTCTAAACCCTACCTCTAGATCAAGTTCCTCTAAACTAGACTAGTTCGGCAGTGCTTAGGCGAAGCCCTGCCGAAATAGCTACACCACCATCTCCGGAGCGCCGTCACGCTGATGGAGAACTCTTCTACCTCTCTGCTCTCTCTTGCTGGATCAAGACGGCGGAGATCGTCATCAAGCTGTACGTGTGCTGAACGCGGAGGTGCCGTCCGTTCGGCGCTAGATCGAAAGGACCGTGATCGAGATCGCGAGACGGTTCGTGATGAGATCGCGGAACGGATCGTGATGAGTTCGCGGGACAGATCGTGATCAAGATCATGAGACGGATCGTGATGAGATCGCAGGACGGATCGTGATGTGTTCACGATATGGATCGTGATTGGATCGCGGGACGGATCGTGATGAGATCGCGGGACGCTCGGCGATTTGGATAGCGAAGATGTTCGACTACACCAACGTGTTTCTTAACGCTTCCCGCTTAGCGATCTACAAGGGTATGTAGATTCACTCTCCCTCTCATAGATGCTCATCACCATGGATAGATCTTGCGTGTGCATAGGAATTTTTTTGTTTCCCATGCGACGTTCCCCAACAGTGGTATCAGAGCTAGGTCTATCTGTAGATGAGATCTCGAGTAGAACACAAAAGGTTTGTGGGCATTGATGCTTAGATTGCTTCCTCCCTTGTTAGGATTTTGGTTCAACGGTATTGTGAGATGAAGCGGCCCGGACCAACATTACTCGTACACTTACGAGAGACCGGTTCCCTCAACCGCAACTTGTTGCATAGATGGCTTGCGGGTGACAGTTTCTCTCACTTTAGTTGGATCGGATTCGACAAAGGCGGTCCTTGAGAAGGTTGAAAAGCAACTAGTGTATCACCGTTGTGGTTTTTGCGTAGATGAGATTTGTTCTTGCTAGATACCCGTAGCAGCCACGTAAAACATGTAACAACAATTTGAGGACGTCTAACTTGTTTTTGCAGGGCATGTTGTGATATGATATGGACAATTACATGATGTGATATATGTGATGTATGAGATGATCATGTGATGTATAGATTATCACGACTTGCATGTCGATGAGTACGGCAACCGGCAGGAGCCATAGGGTTGTCTTTAATTATTGTATGACCTGCGTGTCAATCATTAAGCGCTATGTAATGCTTTACTTTATCGCTACGGTAGCAATAGTAGTAGAAGCATGTTGGGCGCGACAACCCCGATGGCGACACGTTGATGGAGATCAAGATGATGGAGATCATGGTGTCGTGCCAGTGACGATGGAGATCATGCTGGTGCTTTCATGATGGAGATCAAAAGCACAAGATCATGGCCATATCATGTCACTTATGATTTGCATGTGATGTTAATCCCTTTATGCACCTTGTTCTGCTTAGGACGATGGTAGCATTATAAGGTGATCCCTCACTTAATTTCAAGATAAATTGTGTTCTCCTCGAGTGTGCACCGTTGCGAAAGTTCGTCGTGTTGAGACACCACGTGATGATCGGGTGTGATAGACTCTACGTTCACATACAACGGGTGCAAGGCAGTGTTGCACATGCAGAACACTCGGGTTAAACTTGACGAGCCTAGCATGTATAAACATGTCCTCGAAACACAAGAGACCGAAAGGTCAAACATGAGTCATATAGTAGATATGATCAACATGATGATGTTCACCATTGCAGCCACCTCAACTCACGTGATGATCGGACTTGACTTGGTGAATTTGGATCATGTATCACTCAAATGACCGTAGGGATGTCAATTTGAGTGGGAGTTCTTAAGTAATATGATTAATTGAACACATTATCATGAACATAGTCAATAGTGTCTTTGCAAATTATGCTGTAGATTACTAGCTCGCGTTGTAGCTCCCTTAATTTTTATATGTTCCTAGAGAAATAGAGTTGAAAGATGATGGTAGCAATATTGCGGACTAGGTCCGTGATCTGAGGAGTGTCCTCATTGCTGCACAGAAGGCTTATGTCCTTAATGCACCACTCGGTGCGCCAACCCCTCTAGCGTCATCTGTAGATGTTGTGAACATCTGACAGGCACATTCTGATGACTACTTGATAGTTTAATGTGTCTTGCATTACGGCTTAGAATTGAGGCTCCAAAACGTTTTGAACGTCACGGTACTATGAGATTTTTCTAAGAGCTGAAATTAGGATCTCAGGCTCGTGCCCGTGTTGCGAGATATGAGATCTCCAACCAGATTCTTTTCCTGCAAGATGAAAGAGAATAGCTCAATCGTTGAGCATGTGCTCAGATTGTCTGGGTGCTACAGTCGCTTGAATCAAGTGGGAGTTGATCTTCCAGATAAGATAGTGATTGATATAGTTCTCCAAGTCACTGTCACTAAAGCTACTAGAACTTAGTGATGAACTATAAAACGCTAGGGATAGAAATATTGATCCCTGAGGTGTTCGCGATGTTTGACGCCGCGAAGGTAGAAATCAAGAAGGAGCATCAATTGTTGATGGTTAGTAAAACCACTAGTTTCGAGAAGGGCAAGGACAAGGAGGGAAACTTCATGGATGGCAAGTCAGGTGCTGCTCCAGTGAGGCAACCCAAAGTTGAACCCAAACCCGAGACTAAGTGCTTCGATTATGAGGATAGCGGTCGCTGAAGCAGAACAACCCTAGATACTTGGTAGATAAGAAGGCTGGCAACGTCGACAAAAGTATGTTTGATATACGTGTTATTGATGTGTACCTTGCTAGTGCTCCTAGTAGCACCTGAGTATTGGATACTGGTTCAGTTGCTAAATGTTAGTAACTCGAAGTAAAAACTACGGAATAAATGGAGAACTAACTAAGGGTGAGGTGACGATGTGTGTTGGAAATGTTTCCTAGGTTGATGTGATCAACATCGCACGCTCTCTCTACCTTCAAGATTAGTGACGAACCTAAATAAATGTTATTTGGTGTTTTGCGTTGAGCATGAACATGATTAGATCATGTTTATTGCAATACGGTTATTCATTTAAGTTAGAGAATAATTGTTATTCTGTTTACGTAAATAATACCTTCAATGGTCATGCACCCAGTGAGAATGGTTTGTTGAAATCTTGATCATAGTAATACACATGTTCATAACATTGATGTCAAAAGATAAAAAGTTAATAATGATAGTACCACATACTTGTGGTATTGCCTCCAAATGTCATAATTGTATAAAACGCATGAAGAAACTCCATTCTGATGGATCTTTGGACTCATTCGATTTCGAATCAGTTGAGACATGCGAACCATGCCTCTTGGGCAAGATGACTAAAGGACCCCATTGGATGGAGCGGGCGAGTGATTCATTGGAAATGATACATGTTGATGTATGCAATCCAATGAGTCTTGTAGCGTGCATTGAATATTGTTATTTTGTTACCTTCACTGATGATTTGAGTAGATATAGTGTATATTTACTTAATGAATCAGAAGTCTGAATCGTTTGAAAGGTTCAAGAAAATTCAGAGTGAAGTTTAAGATCATCATGACAAGAAGATAAAAATGACTGCGATATGATCGTGGAGGTGAATATCTGAGTTATGAGTTTGGCATACAACTTAAGACAATGTGAAAGTTGTTTCACAACAAACGCCACCTGGAACGCCATAGTGTGATGGTGTGTCCGAACGTCATAGTCATGCTCTATTGGATATGGTGCGTGCTATGATGTCTCTTATCGTTTTCCTACTATAATTTTGGGGTTATGCACTGGAGACAACTACATTCACTTTAAATAGGGCACCATCTAAATCCGTTGAGATGACACCATGTGAATTATGGTTTGATAGAAACCTAAGCTGTCATTTCTTAATGTTTGGGGCTGCGATGCTTGTGTGGAAAATGTTTTCACCTAATAAGCTCGAACCCAAAGCGGAAAAATGCATCTTCATAGAATACCCTAAGAGCAGTTGGGTATACCTTCTATCTCAGATCCGAGTGCAAAGTGTTTGTTACTAAAATGGGTCCTTTCCGAGAAAATGTTTCTCTCGAAAGAATTGAGTGGGAGGAAGATAGAACTTGATGAGTTTGTTAAACCTTTGTTCAACCAGAGTGTAGCGCAGCGCAGGAAGATGTTTCTGTGAAGCCTACGTTAGTTGAAAAGGAAGTTAATGATGATGATCATGAAGCTTCAGGTTCAAGTTACTATCAAACTTCGTAGGTCGACAAGGATGTGTACTGCTCCTGAGCGGTACGACAAGCTTGGCTTGGAGGTCATGTTGTTGGACAACGATGAACCTACGAACTATGGAGAAGCGATGATGGGCCCGAATTCCGACAAATGGTTAGAGGCCATGAAATCCGAGAAAGGATCCATGTATGAATACCAAGTATAGACTTTGGTGGACTTTCTCATTGGACAGCAGGTCGTTGAGTACAAATGGATCTTTAAGATGAAGACAGACGCTGATGGTAAATGTCACCATTTATAAAGCTTGACTTGTTGCAAAGAAGTTTACAACAAGTTCAAGGAGTTGACTACGATGAGACTTTCTCACTCGTAGCAATGCTAAAGTCTGTTGGAATTATGTTAGCAGTTGTTGCATTTTTCAATTATGAAATCTGGCAGATGGATGTCAAAACATCGTTTCCTTAACGGTTTACTTGAGGAAAGGTTGTATGTGATGCAACCAGAAGGTTTTGTCAGATCTAAGGATGCTAAAAGGTGTGCAAGCTTCAGTGGCCCTTCTATGAACTAAAGCAAGCATCTCGGAGTTGGAATATACACTTTGATGAGGTGATCAAAGTTTTTTGAGTCTATACAAAGTTTATGAGAAACTTGTATATGCAATAAAGTGAGTGGGAGCACTATAGAGTTTCTGGTAAGCATATGTAGTTGACATATTGTTGATCGGAAATGATGTAGAATTTTTGAAAAGCATAAATGGTTGTTTAAAAGCAGGTTTTTCAAAGGAAGACCTGGATAAAGCTACCTAATTGTTGAGCATCAAGATCTATAGAGATAAATCAAGAGGCTTGATGAGACTTTCAATGAGTACATACCTTCACAAGATTTTGGAAGAGTTCAAAATGGATCAGTCAGAGAAAGAGTGCTCGCCTGATTTGTAAGGTGTGAAGTTGAGTGAGACTCAAAGCTGGACAACGGCAGAAGAAAGAGAAAGGACGAATGTCGTCCCCTATGCCTTAGCCATAGGCTCTAAATTATGCCATGCTGTGTACCGCACCTGTGTGTGCCTTGCCATGAGTCTGTCAAGGGGTACAAGAAGTGGTCCAGAAGTAGGATCACTGGACAGCGGTCAAAATTACCCTTAGTAACTAGAGGACTAAGGAGATGTTTGTCGATTATGGAGGTGATAAAGAGTTCGTCGTAAAGAGTTACGTCGATGGAAGCTTTAACACCAATCCGGATGACTCATAATAGCAATTTTGGATACATATAGTGGAGTAGCCATTTGGAATAGTACCAAGTGGAGTGTGGTAGCGGTGTTTACAGTTTGACATAAGGATTTGCAAAGTACACACGGATCTGAATTTTGCAGACCCGTTAACTATAAGACCTCTCTCACATGCAAAGCATGATCGAGCCCCAGAACTCATTGGGTATTAGATTCATAACAATGCGAATCACATAGTGATGTGAACTAGATTATTAACTCTAGTGCAAGTGGGAGACTCTTGGAAATATGCCCTAGAGGCAATAATAAATTAGTTATTATCATATTTCCTTGTTCATGATAATCGTTTATTATCCATGCTATAATTGGGTTGATCGGAAACTCAGATACATGTGTGGATACATAGACAACACCATGTCCCTAGTATGCCTCTAGTAGACTAGCTCGTTGATCAAAAGATGGTTAAGGTTTCCTAGCCATGGACATGAGATGTCATTTGATAACGGGATTACATAATTAGGAGAATGATGTGATGGACAAGACCCAAACTACAAACGTAGCATATGATCATGTCACTTTATTGCTACTGTTTTCTGCATGTCAAGTATATGTTCCTATGACCATGAGGTCATGCAACTCACGGATATCGGAGGAGTGCCTTGTGTGTATCAAACATCGCAACGTAACTGGGTGACTATAAAGGTGCTCTACAGGTATCTCCAAGGGTGTCTGTTGAGTTGGCATGGATCGAGACTAGGATTTGTTACTCCGTGTGACAGAGAGGTATCTCAGGGCCCACTCGGTAATACAGCATCACAATGAGCCTTGCAAGCATTGTGACTAAGTGTTAGTTGCGGGATCTTGTATTACGGAACGAGTAAAGAGACTTGCCGGTAACAAGGTTGAACTAGGTATGGGGATACCGACGATCGAATCTCGGGCAAGTAACATACCGAAGAACAAAGGGAACATCATACGGGATTAACTGAATCCTTGACATAGAGGTTCAACCGATAAAGATCTTCGTAGAATATGTAGGAACCAATGTGGACATCCAGGTCCCGCCATTGGTTATTGACCGTAGAGGTGTCTCGGTCATGTCTACATAGTTCTCGAACCCGCAGGGTCTGCACACTTAAGGTTTGGTGACGTTTCGGTAGTATAGTGTTATGTATGGTGGTGACCGAAGTTTGTTAGGAGTCCCGGATGAGATCCCGGACATCACGAGGAGTTCTGGAATGGTTTAGAAACGAAGATTGATATATAGGAAGGTGGTACTGACTCCAAAAAGATTTCGGGCACTTTCGGTAGTGTATCGGGAGTGACGAATGGGTCCCGGGGGTCCACCAGTGGGGCCAACCCACCCCATGGGCCAAAGTGGAGACCCACCAGCCCCTATTGGGCCGGTGGGGTCGGCCAAGATGGCCTAGACGCAGGGAAGAGAGGCCCAAACCGAATTGGGGTGGAGTCCTCCCCAAGTTCCACCTCTCGTGTGAGAGGTGGACTCCCAGGTGGAGGAGGACTCTCCCTCCACTAGGTTCGGCCGAACCAAAGGAGAGCCCTCCTTTTGGGCGCAGCCTCCTCTCCCCTCCTCCTATATATATGAGTGGTTTTAGGGTTTTTTGGACAAGGATTTTCAGCCACGTCTAAACCCTACCTCTAGATCAAGTTCCTCTAAACTAGACTAGTTCGGCAGTGCTGAGGCGAAGCCCTGCCGGAATAGCTACACCACCATCTCCGGAGCGCCGTCACGCTGCCGGAGAACTCTTCTACCTCTTTGCTCTCTCTTGCTGGATCAAGATGGCGGAGATCGTCATCAAGCTGTACGTGTGCTGAACGTGGAGGTGCCGTCCGTTCGGCGCTAGATCGGAAGGACCGTGATCGAGATCGCGAGACGGTTCGTGATGAGATCACGGAACGGATCGTGATGAGTTCGTGGGACAGATCGTGATCAATATCATGAGACGGATCGTGATGAGATCGCGGGACGGATCGTGATGTGTTCACGAGATGGATCGTGATTGGATCGCGGGATGGATCATGATGATATCGCGGGACGCTCGGCGATTTGGATTGCGAAGATGTTCGACTACACCAACCGCGTTTCTTAACGCTTCCCGCTTAGCGATCTACAAGGGTATGTAGATCCACTCTCGCTCTCGTAGATGCTCATCACCATGGATAGATCTTGCGTGTGCGTAGGAAAATTTTTGTTTCCCATGCGACGTTCCCCAACAGTTACTTATGTAGTATACCGGTGGTAGGTCATAGGCATTAGTTGGACGTGCACGATCATAAGCATAGTTGGTGGCCATCGTTTGTGGTTCCTCCTGGCTCTTTCACTTCATACATCCACGTTGTCATCATATAGTACAGCTTCTTGGGAGTCTGCCTTTCGTGATTGAAATTCCAACCATTCTTCAACCTTTGGTGGGAAATTATACTTGTGCTTTTTCTTGTTCTCACCAGCAATATGCTTATCCGTCTCCATTGAGTACTTCAAAAAATATGCATTCGTCTTGTCAAATGTGTATTGAACTATTGTTGTCACGGGTAATGCACGTATGCCCTTGAGCACCTTATTGAAGCATTCTGCCATGTTGCTTGTCATTTGACCGTACCTACGGCCATCTTCATCGAAAGCACGTGCCCACTTATGCCTTTCTGCAATGTTTCTATTGAGAAAGTCAAGACCTCCTGCATCAAGTTTCTTGTGTACAAGCAATGCATTGTACAAGTTGGCGAACCGCTTGTCGGAGAAAGCGAGACAACAATCTTGAAGATCGTCGGCCAACTCCTTGATGCCACATGCCCTATAAAAGTTTGCACAAAAGTGCCTCATGCACCATCGATGATGCAATTTTGCATGTCCAGGAATGTCAATCACCACCGCGTTCAGAATTCCTTGATGGCGGTCTGATATGACACAAATTTCCCTTTCAGCCGGTATTACCTTTGTTCTCAAATGACGCAAGAACCTCTCCCAATTATCATTGTTCTCCACCTCAACCAAAGCAAAAGCCAAAGGCAACACCCGGTTATTGGCATCACTTGCTATTGCAACCAATATAGTGCCGTTATATTGTCCGGTCAAGAACGTGCCATCAATGGCGATGACGGGTCGACAATGCTCAAAATCCCTCATACATTGCTCAAAGGCCCAAAATGCACGGCCAAATACTCGGACGATCCTCCCGTTGTGAATCAATGTCTGGTGCCCATGAGGCTCGACCACGTGAACCATGCCTGGGTTTGTGGCGGCCATAGCTAACAACAACCTAGGGAGTCGGTTGTATGCTTCCTCCCAATTGCCATACAACATCTTGAATGCAGCTTGCTTCGCCTTCCATGCCTTGCCGTACTTCACCTTGTAATGAAAGATGGCTTTCACAAGGTAAATGACACTCTTAATGCTCATTGTTGGAAGTGTGGATATTTGGTTGGAAAACCTGTAAGCGATGAACTGGGAAGTGAGTTGTCCGTGTTCTTCGGCCACAAGCTTGCCATCCGCATTCTTGTGTCGACACATGTGACTTGGTACACAATCTTGGACATGTTGGCACAATCTTGGACATGTGACTTGGTACACAATCTTGTGTCGACATATGCGCCAAGTGGGACCTCCTTTCCATGGCCTTGCACGCACAATCCATGGACATGTTGGCACTTCACATTTAACCGTGTAACGCACATTGGTGTCTGAGTTGGCCACTTTATGTGGACGATAATGCGTAACCGAGTAGTTGTCGAGCCACATCTTCAATTCCAAGAAGGATCCAAACTCACAACTGGGATATAACCCGTTCTTGCTGTCTCCCAAATCACGATGAGAACTTGGCCTAGCTCCAAGAGATATAAATTTGCCACCATCTACAACGGCTTCATCCGCAAGACTAAGATCCTTGAACAATGGTGTCTTGTGATCCCGTCGGAATACCTTCTTAAATGCTTCGGCCTCCTTCACCGTGAACCCCTCCTCATCAACTTCTTCATCGGGACCATCATCATCCGAGTCCGATGCATATGAATGGGAAAAGGGGATGGATTGGTCCATTGTCTCTTGCACATTATATTTGTCGAGGTCACCCACATTGTTGTCCTGGAGATCAACTTCGTTGTCATCCTCCTTGTACTCACCATTGTCCCCTTCAAAAACTTCATTTGGGTTGTTTGAAATCGGGCTCAATGTTGGCCAAACTTGTTGCGTCAACTGAGGTTCACTCGTTTGCTCTTGGTTGATGGGTGGAGGTGGAGGAGTACTAGCAACCAATGGGGAGGGGTTCCTGTTCAAGTCCAAATGCAAACTAGACTCAGCCTTCTTGGAGGCAAATAACTCAAGAGCCTTGTCTAAAGATTCGGCAACCGTCTCCTTATATGCAACCAAACGTTGCTCAGAGTTCACACGCATTGTCTTCTAACGGATGTGCATTCCGAAACCAACATTATGCCTTCCCTCCAACTCAACAACGTCACTTGGGTCCATCCAATTCAAATCGTGCCTCACTTGTTCCAAGACATTCGCATAGCTAGGACTGCTCTCAAACACCATGTCAAGCTCATCCGGGTCCAGCTCAACATTGCCTTTCAAAAAGGCCTCTTTATCCACATGATGAACATAAACACATGTTCTTCCCATCCCTATATAAATCAAAAACAAACACATATCCCATAAGTACTTAACCAAACATTTGCACAAAATACATAAGCCCTAACATAAATATGAAACAATAACCCTAACCCCCACTTAACAATAATCACAACCCTAACCATAGCATAACCCTAACCCTAACCCTAACCCCAACAAAACAACACACATAACCCTAACCCTAACATAGTTGGAAGCCTAACCCTATCAAATGGGGAAAGATACATAACATGTTTCCACACAAATTTCCAAATCCAAGAAATAACTAGGGTTTCCCCAACCTACCAAGATATGAGCTAATGTGACAATTCCTTTGGATGAAAATGAGAGGATCAGAGGAGATTACCTTAAGGGAGGGGTTGGCTTCGAAATCCAAGGACAAATACTTCGGATTTGCAAGATTTGAGAAGGATTTGAGAGGGGTGAGAGGGAGAGTCTAAGGTGGTGGGGTGGGGGAGGGTGGGGTTGTGTGGGGTGGGGGAGGGTGGGGGTAGGTAGGGACACACAGGCAGTGCAGCGCCTAAGGGTCGGGCGCTGCACATTACACAGTGCAGCGCCTAGGACTCAGGCGTTGCACTGCCGACTGTGGGGCCGCGCTTGGCTAGTGGCTGCCACGCTGGGCCGTAGTGCAGCGCCTAACGCCTAGGCGCTGCACAGTGTAGTGCAGTGCCCTACTGTTGGGCGTTACTCAAAACGGTCAGTTTGTAAAATATTTTTCGTTCAAGTTCACATCGTGAATTAGTTCCGCTACTAGGTCAAATATGTGTTTTTTGCCCTTGGTGGCAGGCCAATGCCCAATGCGAAAATATAGCGGCCATTTTGACGGCCAACTGTTGAATCACGATGCTGATAGATTAGCCTGTACTGGACAGGAGCATGCATGTGGGTAGAAACCCATGAGCATAAAGCTTAAAAGCCCCCAGAGGGGAGCATACTGCCGAGTCATCGGGTTGCATATGCCGAAATGCTCATTGCGGAAGGAGACGACGAGAAGGTCATCACAGGAGGCTTTGAGGTAGAAGTAGATGTGGCCAAGTCACGCGACGGACTGGAGTCGGCTGTCGGTGGTCGAAGTAGATGACCTCTAGGGACTTGGTGTTCTCGCCGTCGCCATCGCAGTAGTAGAGGAGGGGGAGGGTGGGCTGGTGGGCGAAGAGGAAGTCGCGAGTTGAGGTAGCGTTGCGCCAGGCACGACAAACGGCACGGTAGCGGAGGAGGATTTTCGGAGTAGGTAGTAATTTCATACTACTGCTCATGTCCATAATAAGTAAACTCAAGAAGCAATAATAGTACTCGAGTAATCACTGATTTCCTTAATCTTGCCTGCAGTGATTTGTCACACTAGATTATACTGGTATTACTTCCTCTGATCCATAATATATGAACTACCAAACTTATTATGATATTTACTACTCACTTCGTCTCATAATATAATGTTAAAAATGCTCTTATATTATGGGACACATGGACTAGTCTTTAGTGACCGGTATGGTCTAGTCATTCGTTCATGGTGCCGGCTATGCCGAGCATCTACGTGACTTTCTCTCATGACTTGTTCTTTGGTGACTTGCTAAAAAGCTATTATTGATGGGTAACACAATAATTATCCAATATTTTCTGTCGACATCGATTTCTTCATGTTTTGTGACAGTTAGCTTTCGATTTCTTCCAGAGGTAATTAACTGGGTCGATTCAGAAGTAACAATCACAGAGGTACTTCCAATACAATCTTAGTCGCACATGCGGAAACGTAAGGGGTAAACGTAGGAGCCATGCAACTGAGATTTTGACCCATATCACAAGTCACAAAATCAATGCAGAGTGGTCTGAGGTTCGCGGAAGTGATCGGTCATTGTTCGTGGCGTCACGATATCAAGAATTCAGGTTGCATCACAACCCCCGCTGTGTTCGGTGGGGTTATTGTTCTAGCACTCATGAGTGCGCAAACCAAAATGATAGGTTGTTTTGTTGATCATGGTGCAGCTGTAGGACAAACATATATAAGAAACGCCGAATTGGGGGCCTACATTTTTATTCAATCCGTGTTTATAGAAATAAAAACCTAACAATCGAGCTAAAAAATAAAAAAGAAAAAAATAGATAGGTGGAGAGAGTGATGTAGAGGAGTTGGCATTTAGGGGTTCATCATTTCCAGGGTTGTTGCGTCATTCCGCATGCTCTGCTTCTTCTCCAGACTCTCGTTCATCCGATGGTGCTTACGGGTTCCCGCAGTGCCCTTATCGTCGTCCACCCGAGGAGTGTTGTGGTCGCAACTGATAGGCCTTGACCGCAATCCCTACAGCAAAGGGTACGAAAGTGGTGTGAGTTTGGCCATATAGGACCATGGCCAGCCCCCGGCCAGGCTTTGATGGTTGATGCTGGTGATACCCGAGGTACGCATCCAAAGAACTGAGGAGATAGTGACTGGCTTCAAGCGCAGACTCCGGGCTGTTGCCCCCACCGAGGTTTTGATCCTATTCGGTGTGCCATGACATTGGGGTACATTGTCTTGCAATTGCAACCAATGCAAGCCAAGGCATGGTTTGACACCTCATATGGTGCGTTGTTGTACCCAAAGCGTGACGCTTTGCTTCCGAGATAGAGGAAATTTTTGGGTTACCCAGCCACATGCATATAGCCTGGTTAGTTAGAACAACTCCAGGTGACCCATTTCATCCGCCAACGTACTTTTGGGTTGCCGCAAATAAAAATGATGGTCCAACGCAGAGACCTATTTTTAATTTGTGTCCGGTTTGTGTCCACGCGGACCTTTTTGTCCAAAATTTGGTTCACATTTGGGTCGAAGGCGAACACAAAGCGAACGTTTTCTGCGTCCTCTTCGTCCGGCTCTGTTCGCTGCATGCGAGTGGTGACGCACTAATCAGCGACACCGCAAGTCTCTTTCACCAGAACCACCACGACGAGGTCACATGTGCAAGGTGCCGCCATGCTGACTGGTGCTGAGCTGAGCCAAGCAGGCCACCGACGTAGGCTTGACCTCCTCCTCCGCCTCCTTTTCTGCCATACTCGATGGTGAGGCCTCTGCCAAGCGTTGCCGCAAGCTGCAACCCACGCGACTACGTGCCCCCATCGGCGGCTAGGAGTGACACGAAGGCATACATCCGGTCGGCCGCAAGATGGGGTGCACGGCCACAGAGTCCTCGATGTCCGCAATGAGGCAGAGTGGGTAGGGCGGAGTCCCCGTCGTCCATGGCGTGGCGACGCGGGGAGCGCGCAACCGTGACGAGGAGAGCACGTGAACGCTGCGAGGGGAGCATGCAAGCTCGGTTGGGCATGAGCGCTGAGGCGCGCGGGGAGAGGGGGGGTGGGGGGGGCGAGCATGGGGGGAGAGAGAGCCGGCGCAAGCACGACCGGGAGAAGGGAGAGCATGGGTGTCGGGGATATAATCCCGCGGTATAACCTGGCGTTTAGACCGGGTTAGACCATGGGTGGCTTAAGGAGCATATGCTTGATGGGCCGTAGAGGTGACAGAAAGGCAAGCAGGGAGACTTACCGAGTAGGCCGCCTCGCTGCCCAGTATAGGAAGAGGGCGGCTCAAGGCCTATGAGGAGGAAGACGCCAGAATCTTTCCAAGCTTGGAAGATAAAATAAGGTAGAATTACAATAGGTTACGCATCATAACATGGCCTGGACTCTTGTAAAACCCGGGGACTCGACCTGTATATAAACGCGAGCCCCTAAGGCCAGTAGGTTAGGTGAGGAACTCTTGAAAGCTAGGTCAGAGATTCCGCACCATTGTAATCGAGATCACCATTAATATAAACACTAGAGCAAGACGTAGGCTTTTACCTTCATCGGAGGGGCCGAACCTGGGTAATACCATCTCTCGTTCCCGATCAACCCCTTCGAGTCGCCACACAACGACGATGGCCTTAAACCTAAGTTCTCTTATGAGAACATATGTCGTGCCAAAACCACGAGAGTTAGCGCCCACCATGGGGCCTTCACGCGGTGGAGTTGAGTTCTCAGAGGGATCTCTTCCAGGGTTCGAGAGCTACGTCATGGCTCAGATGAGAAAGAGCTGCCATGGCAATCTCTGCATTGACAATTCATGTTGCGGTCCCGAGGCCGACTCAATCGAGTTCGGGTGCCGGGTCCCCTTCGGCAAGATCCATATCTTCATCGGCAATATCGGTGCATTGGAGCCCGAGCCGGATGTCTGCACCAATGTCATCAAGCCGTCTCGGCGTGCTCGTGTCGGCCGACGTCAGGCCGGTCGAAGCCGCGTCTCCATAGAGAAAGCTACGGCGAGGAAGGGATGAGACTGCGTCGGTATTTCCCCAAAGAGGAAGGGATGATGCAACACAGCGAGGGTAAGCATTTTTCTCAATTATGAAACCAAGGTTATCGAACCAGTAGGAGGATCACCGCCACCCAATAAGCAACACATGCACACAAATAACAAATACTTGCAAACCGACGCAAAATAGAGGTTGTGAATCTCTCTATGGTAAAACGATAGATGAGGTAAAGATAGATAGGAGAGATATATCTCTCAGGAACACAAAATAGAAAAGGAAAATAAAATATGCAGAAATATGTTTTGGGGATTTTTGGCTTTGTAGATCTGAAAACAAAGATGCAAAAAGATAGACCTGAAAGCAATATGTTGGAAAAGTAGACCCGGTGGGCGTAGGGTTCACTAGTGGCTTCTCTCATGAGTATAGCACACGATGGGTGAACAAATTAATGTTGGGCAATTGATAGAAAATCAAATAGTCATGACGATATCCAAGGCGAGCATCATTATATAGGCATCACGTCCAAGATAGGTAGACCGACTCGTGCCTGCATCTACCTATATTACTCCACACATCGACCGCTATCCAACATGCATCAAGTGTATTAAGTTCGTGGAAAAATAGAGTAATGCAATAATAAATATGACATGATCTAGACAAGATATATTCATTTAGGAATAGACCCCATCTTGTTATCCTTAATAGCAACGATACATGTGTGTCTTGCTGCCCCTTCTGTCACTCGGAAAGAACACCGCAAGATCGAACCCATCAAAAAACACCTGTTCCCATGGCAAGAAAAATCGATCTAGTCGGCCTAACTAAACCAAAGATTTGAAGAATAAATATGATGCTATAAGCAATCATGCATATAAGAGATCAAAGAAGACACAAATAATACTCATGGATAGAAACTGATCATGAACTCAAAATTCATCGGATCCCAACAAACACACCGCAAAATTTTACATCAAATAGATATCCAAGAGACCATTTTATTCAGAATCATAAGAGAGAGAGAGATAGAGAGAGAGAGAGAGAGGAAGTCATCTAGCTACTGCCTATGGACCCATAGGTCTATGGTGGACTACTCACACATCATCGGAGAGGCACCTATGAAGAAGATGAACCCCTCCGTGATGGTGTGTAGATTGGATCTTGCGGTTCTGGAACTTGTGGCGACTAGAATTGTGTTTCGTAGACTCCCCTGGGTTTTTTGGAATATTTGGGAATTTATAGGCATCAGAGGCGATGTAGAGGGGTCCCTAGGAGGGCATAACCCACCAGGGCACACCGGGGCCCCCTGGTGTGCCCTGGTGGGTTGTGGTCTCCTCGGCTCACTTCTTCGGTACTTCTTTGGCCCACCGGATGTCTTCTAGTCCAGAGAAAATATCCAAAAAGTTTCGCTGCAATTGGAATCCGTTTGGTATTGATTTTCTGTGAACTAAAAAACAAGCAAAAATAGCAACTTGTACTTTGGCACTATGTCAATAGGTTAGTCCCAAAAATGATATAAAGTTGTTATAAAATGATTGTAAAACATCCAAGAAGGATAATATAACAACATGGAACAAGCAAAAATTATATATACGTTGGGGACATATCAGCCTCCTAAAGCTAGGGCTCGATGAGGCCAAGGTGGTAATAACAAGCGAAAGTAGCCCGAAGGCAGATCTGAATTTATGGCTAACGACGACTCATTTCTCAAAGGCCAACATTAAGGCCATCAAGAGGGAAGGGTCAGTCAGCGGAGCAGGACATGCTACTATGGAGATGCAGTGAGAGCGCCTTGTCCCAAGCATGGGATCCTAGATAAGCCGACTGATCATTCATGGGAAGATTGCTATATCATGCAGGAATTCAAAAGTTGGGGGTTACAAAACCATGAGGAGGAAAATCCGGCTCAGCATGACTTAGGCGAGTGATGTGCTGGTCGCCTGGAAGTTCTAAACAACAGAGTATGGGGTAGTATCGTGTGTTCACCACCAATAATTGCAAGCGGAACGAGAAACAAAAATAGAAGGCCATCAAAGTAGTCGAGCCGGCAACTCCCCAATACCCTAATTGGTTTGAGCAGCCAATCACTTGGAGCAGGGAGGATCATCCTCCCAGGGTTGAAAACCACCCGGGGACTTGGCACTGGTGATAGCACCTTAGGTGGGTGGATATACCCTCACCAATGTTTTGATGGATGAAGGTAGCAGCATTAACATCCTTGATTACGATGCCTTTTAACGGATGAACCTCCCTGATAGATGTTTGCAACCTTCGACCACTATTTTCCATGGGGTGGTTCCCGAAAAGTTAGCATACCCAATCGGGCGAGTTACGCTCAATGTTGCTTTCGATGATGAATATAATTACAGGTGCGAGCCTCTCACTATTGAGGTTGTCAAAATAAAGAGCCCTTACCATGCTCTCTTTGGAAGACCGACTTACACCCGTTTCATGGCTCGACCGTGTTACGTTTACCTCCAGCTTAAAATGCCGGGTCTCAAAGTTACGATCACCGTGAAGGTCAACATGGAATTCGCACGAGAATGAGAGGAAGGAGATGCAGCCTATGCGGAGAGTTGAATTCTACACGGCCGATGTCGACCGGCTGACATGATCCTCTCAAGAAACCAACCAAAGAATCTGACTCAACACTCAAGTTCAAGCTAGCTGAGGATAGCAAGCAGGTAGATTTCGTGCAAGGCGACTCATGCAAGCAGTTCACCATTGGGACTGGCTTAGTTCCCAAATAGGAAAATGCGCTCATCGAATTCATCCGTCAGAACCAGGACATCTTTGCATGGAAACCTTCTGACATGCCCGGAGTCCCAAGAAGACCCGCTGAGCACCACCTCAATGTGGATCCTAAAATGAATCCATTACAGCAATATCTTCGTCGTTTCAACGAGGAGAGACACACTGCTATTGGAGAATAGGTAGCCCGGCTCCTAGCTGCCAAGTTTATCGTTGATGTCTTTCATCCTGAGTGGTTGTTTTGAAAAAGAACGACACCTGGCGCATCTGTGTTGATTACACAGATATCAATAAAGCTTGTCCCCAATACCCTTTTGCTCTCCCCCGTATCGATCAGATCATCGACTCTACAGCGGGTTGCGAGCAGTTGTGTTTCCTAGATGCATACTCTGGTTATCACCAGATCAAGATGGCAAAGGAGGATCAAGAGAAGACGACTTTCATAACCCCCTTTGTAGCTTTCTGTTATGTCTTTATGCCCTTTGAACTTAAAAGCGCCGAGGCTACTTATCAATGTTGTGTTCAGAATTGCCTTCACTCACAAATTGGGCATAATGTCCATGCCCATTTTCACGATATCATGGTGATATTCCAAAAGAAGGAGACAATCTCAGACGATCTTAATGAGACATTTGATAATCTACGAGTGTACGAAATGAAGCTAAACTTGGCGAAATACATCTTCGGTGTTCCTGCGGGCAAACTATTGGGATTCCTGGTGTCTGAGGGACGCATTGAAGCTAACCTGGACAAGATCAAAGCAGTTACCTCATTGACCAAGCCGGCTAAGATAAACCTGGTTCAGCGCATGGCCGACTACGTAGCAGCATTAAGCCGGTTTATAAGCCGCCTTGGTGAGAAGGCGATTCCCCTCTACCACTTGTTAACGAAAACAGACAAGTTTGTCTGGACTGATGCGGCTAATGAAGCTTTTGAAGCTCTCGAGAAACAGTTGATTTAGCTGCCTATTTTGGTTGCCCCGATTGACAAAGAGCCCATGCTCCTATACATTACCGCTAATTCAAGGGCGGTGAGTGTCGCGGTTGTTGTTGAAAGGAAGGAGGTAGGAAAGGAGTATCCCGTTCCGCGGCCGGTCTGCTTCGTTAATGAAGTATTGACCTTGTCCAAGCAACACTATCCACATTGGGAGAAGTGGGTTTTTGGATTGTTCATGGCAAGCCAGAAACTAAAGAATTATTTTCAGGAACATCCAATTACAGGTGTCCATTGAGTGCCTCTTGGAGATATATACAAAATCGGGAGGCTACTGGCCGAATTGCCAAGTGGGCAATCGAGCTTGTACTTCACCACGTGAAATACATGCCCCATATAGCCATCAAGTCCCAATCTTTGTTTGATTTCATCAATGATTGTACAAAGTTGCAGATTCCAAAAGATAGGCCAGATAACACCTACTGGACTATACGCTTTGATGGATCCAATCAGTTGGAAGACTCGGGGGCTGGAATTGTTATATCATCTCTGAAAGGTGACAAATTTTGTTATGATTTATGGCTCATGTTCCCATGTGCTAACAATGCAGCCAAATATGAGGCCCTCCTGCCCAAACTTAGAATGGCTATAGAGAGGAATCTTAGCCGGGTCAAGTGTTTGGGCAACTCAGATTTGGTGGCTCATCAAGTTTCGGGGACATGGGACTCTAAAGATCCCCTGATGGCGGCTTACCGATGAGCAGTCTCGGATGTGGACGATCATTTTCAGGGCTATCAAGTCGACCATATCAATCGACGGCAAAACAAGGGGAAGCCGGTTCCTCCGAATGTCTTTCTGGACGTCCTTCATAGCCCCTCGGTAAGATAAACGTCTGAAGAGCACATAGCTATTCCTGACCCAGAATCACATTTGGTGGCAGCTCTGCATGTTATTCCACATTGGACAGTCTCGTATCTAGCCTATTTAACCAAAGGTGTACTGGCAGCGGAGGAGGTCGAGGCTCGTCAGATAATCCGGCAATTCAAGTCTATGACTCTCATCAGGGGTGAGTTATACCGACGAACTAGTACATGTGTTTTTTTCAACATTGCGTCTCCTAGAAGAAAGGTCATAAAATCCTCAATGAGATCCACGCTGGTGACTATGGGCATCACGTTGATACGTCTCTAACGTATCTACTTTTCCAAACTCTTTTTCCCTTGTTTTGGACTCTAATTTGCATGATTTGAATGGACCTAACCCGGACTGACGTTGTTTTCAGCGGAATTGCCTTGGTGTTAATTTGTGTGCAGAAATAAAAGTTCTCGGATAGTCAATTTACGGAAAATATTTTTTTAATTAATAAAAAATACTGGCGCAAGAAGTTACCAGAGGGGGGCCACCAGCAGGCCATAGGCCTGCTAGCCATGGCCACCCCGTAGCCGCATGGAGCAGGCTTGTGGGCCCCTTGTGGCTCCTCCGAACTCCTCTCTAGCTCCATATAACCCTATTTGTCGAGGAAAAAATCAGAGAGAAGAGTTCATCGCGTTTAACGATACGGAGCCGCCGCCATCGCCAGTTCTTCCTCGGGAGACCAGATCTGGAGTCCGTTTTGGCGTCCGGAGAGGGGAAATCGACGCCTTCGTCATTACCAACCATCCTTCATCACCAGTTCCATGAAGCTCCCCACCGTTCATGAGTAATCTCATTGTAGGCTTGCTGGATGGTGACGGTTTGGATGAGATTTATCATGTAATCGAGTTAGTTTTGTTAGGGTTTGATCCCTAGAATCCACTATTTTCTGAGATTGTTGTTGCAATGACTTTGCTATGCTTAATGCTTGTCACTAGGGACCGAGTGACATGATTTCAGTTCTTGCAAGTTGTAGACACCTATTACGAGTTATGATCCGCATCCCCCAGGGTGACAATAACTAGGTTTCTTTCCGGTGATTACCGTAGTTTGAGGAGTTCATATATTCACTAAGTGTTAATGCTTTGGTCCAGTTCTCTATTAAAAGGAGGCCTTAATATCCTTTAGTTTCCAATAGGACCCCGCCACCATGAGAGGGTAGGACAAAAGATGTCATGCAAGTTCTTTTCCATAAGCACGTATGACTATATATGGAATACATGCCTATATTACATTGATGAATTGGAGCTAGTTATGTGTTACCCTATGTTATAACTGTTGGATGATGAATGCCATCCGACATAATTATCCATCACTGATCCATTGCCTACGAGCTTTTCATATATTGATCTTCACTCAGTTACTTTTCTGCTGCTACAGTTACAAACACTACAAACTGCTACTATCACTTTTCTACCATTACTATTACTACCATATTACATTGCTACTAAACACTTTGCTGCGGATATTAAGTCTTTTAGGTGTGGTTGACTTGACAACTCAGCTGCTAATACTCGAGAATATTCTTTGGCTCCCCTTGTGTCGAATCAATAAATTTGGGTTGAATACTCTACCCTCAAAAACTATTGCGGTCCCCTATACTTGTGGGTTACCAAGACCTTTTTCTAGCACCGTAACCGGGGATCATAGCTTTATTCTCTCAGTCACTTGGGATATATATCTGTTGATCACTATGAAGAATCTGAAAGATCCAAAAACCAAGCTTTATCCTTCTACTACGACGGGAGGTAAGGAACTGCCATCTAGCTCTGCACTTGATTCACATTTTGTTATGAGTAAGTTTGCGACACCACCACCTCCTAGTAATTTTGATATGTCACAAGTAATTGATGATGCTACTTCTGCTATGCATGATGTTTATGATAATACTTTATTTGATGATACTATGCCACTGGGTGAATTTCTTGATGAACAAATTGCTGGAGCTAATGGTGAAACTAATAATATTGTTGAATCTGATGAAATTATTGAAACTGAACACTATGATTCACCTGCTAGACCTAGATCTCCTAGATATGAATTGCCTGATATACCCGAGGGTTATGTTATGGAAGGAGAGGTAGCTAGGCACTTTCTTGCTTGTAAGGATAGAGATGATCTTAAGAAATTGCTTCGCAAGTGGAAAGAAAAATCTTTGAATGCTAGAATGCAATATTATCCTAAGTTTTCTACTTCACCCATCTTTGTTACTGATAAGGATTATGAATTCTCTGTCGATCCTGAGTTAATTACTTTGGTTGAATCTCATCCTTTCCATGGTTATGAATCTAAAACTATCGTGGCACATCTTACCAAATTGAATGATATAGCCACCCTATTTACTCATGAGGAGAAAATTCGCTATTACTATATTCTTAAGTTGTTTCCTTTCTCATTAAATGGTGATGCTAAGAAATGGTTTAATTCTCTTGCTCCTGGTTGTGTGCGTAGTCCCCAGGACATGGTTTATTACTATTCTGAAAAATATTTTCCTGTCCATAAGAAACAAGCTGCCTTGCAGGAAATATTTAAGTTTGTGCAAATTGAAGAAGAGAGTCTCCCACAAGCTTGGGGGAGGCTTCTCCAATTACTTAATGCTTTGCCTGATCATCCTCTTAAGAAAAATGAAATACTTGATATCTTTTATAATGGACTAACCGATGCTTCTATGGACCACCTAGATAGTTGTGGTGGTTGTGTTTTCAGGGAACGAATTGCTAAACAAGCTGAATTACTATTGAATAATATGTTGAGCAATGATAATGATTGGGCTATTCCCGAACCACCTCTAAAGCCAACTCCAAAGAAAATAGGTATTCTATTCCTCAGTCCTGAAGATATGCAAGAGGCAAAGAAATCTATGAAAGAAAAGGGTATAAAAGCACAATATGTTAAGAATCTACCACCTATTGAAGAGATACATGGTCTTGATAACCCGACACAGGTAGTAGAGGTAAATTCTCTCAGAAGATTTGATGAAAGAGATATCCCTTATAATAAGCCTGCTAGCCAATGCTTGGATGAATTTGATAATTTTATTATGAAGCAAGAAAATTTCAATGCCTAAGTTAGTAGACAATTGAAACATAATGCTTATATGCTTGATCACTTGGGTGATTATTTGAGTAGAACTGTCAATGATCTTAAGCTTATTAGTAAACATGCTTCCATGGTAACCACTCAAGCAGAACAAGTACTAAAGGCTCAAAATGATTTGCTTAATGAGATGAATAGTAAAGACAATGATCATTCTGTTAAAGTTGTGACTAGAGGTGGTAGAATTACACGGGAACCTTTGTATCCTGAGGGCCATCCTAGGAGAATTGGACAAGATTCCCAGAGAGTTAATAGCAATGCACCTATTCCTTCCAATAAGAATAGCAAAAGGAATGATGATAGTACTCTGCATGCTGCTAGTGAACCTGTTATAGATACATCTAAGAATCCAAATGATATTTCTATTTCTGATGCTGAGACACAATCTGGTTATGAACATGAGCCTAGTGATAAAATTGATAATGATGTTCATGTTGATG
Organism: Hordeum marinum; assembly: GCA_022496015.1. NCBI lineage: Eukaryota > Viridiplantae > Streptophyta > Magnoliopsida > Poales > Poaceae > Hordeum > Hordeum marinum. The sequence goes on from JAAAWK010000567.1 coordinate 543,155, forward strand.
CTCAACCTAGTAATGATAATGATGTGGAGATTGAACCTGCTGATGATCTTGATAACCCACAGCCTAAGAATAAAAGATATGATAAGAGAGACTTAATTGCTAGGAAACATGGTAGAGAAAGAGAACCATGCGTTCAGAAACCCATGCCCTTTCCTCCTAATCCGTCCAATAAAAATGATGATGGGGACTTTGAGCGCTTTGCTGAAATGATTAGACCTGTCTTTTTACGTATGCGCTTGACTGATATTTTGAAAATGTCTCCTTATGCTAAGTATATGAAAGATATTGTGACAAATAAAAGAAAGATACCGGAAGCTGAGATTTCCACCATGCTTGCTAATTATACTTTTAAAAGTGGATTACCTAAGAAACTAGGAGATCCAGAAGTACCTACTATACCATGCTCTATTAAAGGAAATTATGTTAAAACTGCTTTATGTGATCTTGGAGCCGGTGTTAGTTTCATGCCTTTCTCTTTATACCGTAGACTTGATTTGAATAAGTTGACACCTACTGAAATCTATTTGCTAATGGCTGATAAATCAACTGCTCTACCTATCGGTATTTGTGAGGATGTACCTGTCATAGTTGCAAATGCTACTATCTTGACAGACTTTGTTATTCTTTATATTCCCGAGGACGACAGTATGTCGATCATCCTTGATAGACCCTTTTTCAATACTGCAGGGGTAGTTATTGATTGAAACAAGGGCAATTTCACTTTTCATATTAATGGTAATGAGCATACGGTACACTTCCCAAAGAAACAACCTCAAGTTCATAGTATCAACTCTATTGAAAAAATTCCAACAATTATTATTGGAGACTTTGAGTTCCCTCTTCCTAATGTCAAGAAGAAATATGATATACTTATTGTTGGGGAAATGCATATCCTTATTGAGGTAACTTAATGTTATTCGAAGATTTGTCGGTTTCATATCATTCGAAAGAAGTTCTTAATAAGACTTGATCAACCTTATTGATGGATTCCTTTTAAGGAGCATGAGATGGATGAATTTAGAAACCACAACTTCCTACACCTAACTTTTACTTTCTGTTACCTAGACGAAATTAAGTAAAAATGGTACTTATTTTTCTGTTTTTTGAGTTTTCCGTGCAATAGAAAAATGATTTGAAAATAAAAGTTCCCAGATTCCCCTGAAAATTTAGTATGATTTTTTCTAGAATATTTAAGAATTTTTGGCACTGAGAATGCATCAGGGGGCTGCACTAGTGGGCCACAAGCATGCAGGGCGGGACCACCACCCTGGCCGCGCCTAGCAAGCTTGTGGGTCCCACGTGGCCCCCCTCCACTTATTCCAGAACCCATCCACTTCATCTTCCTCCAGAAAAAATCCCACCATTGCTCAAACCCGTGTTCTAGCTCATCTTGCTGCCATTTTCGATCTCCTTGCTCAAAGCTCCATTTGCAAAAGTGTTTTGGGGGATTGCTCACCGATATGTGACTCCTCCAATGGTCCAATTAGTTTTTGTTCTAGTGCCTTATATATTGCAATTTTTTACTGCTGTGGTGACCTTGTTCTTGAGATAGCATGTCAAAGTTTTATGGTCCCAGGTAGTTTTGATGCATGATATGGTCTCTAGGCACTTGAGGGAGTAGTTGCTATGAGTTTTGTCGAGTTTTGTGCGCCCTTATTTTCACTCACTAAAAATTTCAGAATTTTTCAGAAATGTTGAGAAGGTTACAAAGAGGTTCTTCAAGCCAGGATTCTAAGGAAGATGAACATGAAATGAAGGAGAAACCTAAATACAATCTTCCTCGCGTCGTAGAAATCCGACCATGTGAATGTCTGGGCGACACATTCTTGAGGGTAGATGGAATTTATGAAGATTTCTATTATTTGGCCAAGAATGCAGGAACCACCGACTTCCTCAACGATAAGTGTGACCAGTACCTCTTGCTCACTAATACCTTTGTCTAAAATTTTCATTTTTATCCTAGGGAAGACCCTCCTACAGTAGAATTTCATTTATATGATGTGCCTAGAAAATGAATCTGTACGATTTTTGCAAAGTTTGCAAGATACCCTATGAAGGCAGCATCAGGGAACCACGTCCTCGAGACATGGAAGATTTTATTGCCTCAGTCACTCTAGGAGAAGAGAGAGGCGTGTCAAAGGCAAGAGCAGCTAGTTTACATTTTCCGGTGCTATGCTATTATTCATTATTTCGGGAAGATGTTTAGTTGGTCGCTGGGAGAGTGGTAGCCTTAGTGCTCCTGACCTTGCTATTTTGCGCCATGCTTTACTTGCTGATAGAACTTTTAGTCTGGGCGCTATGGTGGCCCAACAGTTGAACACCAACCGTTCGAAGGGGGCCATATTCGGAGGTATCTATGCATGTAGTTTAGCTAAACATTTTGAGATACCCATTAGGCTTCAGGAGAAGGATGAAAAGCAAATACCCGCAAAGTTTTTAGATTATGATCGTATGGTAGCCCATGATTTTATTAAGAAGAATGATGATAGGAGGTTGCTTTACAACTTAGTATTTAGTCAGGGTATTTGTGAGATTATTACTCTGCCTGCTTCTTCTCTGTTCGATATTCATTCAAGCAGGTACACAATTATGCCCGATGACATCTATCACTATTGGGGTTTGGAGCAACCCCTAGCACCTGAGCCAGCATCGGCTCTGGATCCATATCAGACCCTAGTTTTTCAGTGGGAGCCACAAGAGATCGCTAATCAGTGGAACCCTCAGTGTCCTCCGGAGTACCTCGGAGAAGGTTATTTCCATCCATGGCCCTAGACCGTCTTAGGCCAAAACCCTAAGCTTGGGGGAGTACGTATTTCTCCCTGACATTACATTCATGTTCACACACTTATTTCAGTTGTCAGTGTTCATACTTTTCCATTGTACTATCCATGGTAGTCTATATTCTTGTTTTTCTTTCTTCTTGTGTGTTTAATAAACTTTGAGGAAAATACAAAAAAATAGTTCTAGCTTTATTTCCTAGTTTCTTAGTTGTAGCATTAAAAATAAAACCCAAAAAGATTTCTCGTTCTTCTTTTTGCTTGTTGGGAGCTTTCCCGTGTAAATAACTTTCCTTTCTTTTCTTTGGGTCGTAAGGAGAAGACCATGATGACGTGTTGAGTGGCTCTCATATGCACTATTGTTTATCTTACAAAGAGCCCATATTGCCTTGTCTTCTCCTTTGGTTTATTGTTTGCAGATTCCAACTTAGTCCAATGCATGCGCACTCTTATTATTATTCACATCGTTCGGTCATGCAAGTGAAAGGTAATAATGACGATATTCGATGAAAAGATTGAGATGGAGAAGAGCAGGTATGAACTCGACCTATCTTGCTTTTGTAAATTATGGGTTGACCACGCTTGCAATAACAATTAGAGATTATAGTTATTCATGCCATTCTTAATTAGCTAAGAGTGGATAATGGTTCGTCTTGAGTGCCAACATGCGCATTAAAATGGTTGTGATGTAGTATGATAGAATGGTATCCTTCTCTGGATGATTCAAGTGGCTTGACTTGGCACATGTTCACGCATCTAGTTGAAACAAATCAACATAGCCTCCACGATATTTATGTTCACAGTGAATTATATCCTACTCATGCTTGCCTTCAATGTTGGTTAATCTCAAGGCGTTTTGATGATTGTGTCGCTCTCTAGTTGGTCGTTCCCCAGTCTTTTGCTAGCCTTCACTTGTACTAAGCGGGAATACTGCTTGTGCATCCATGTCAATAAACACAAAGTTGTTCCATATGAGTCCGCCATATCTACCTATATGCGGTATTTACCTGCCATTCCAAGTAAATTTGCATGTGCTAAAATTTGAACCTTCAAATAAACCTTTTGTTTTATATGCCCAAATCGCTCTTCTGGCGACTGGGGGTTGTGAGTATCTTCCGTGCTAGGTGGGTTATTCTCACGATATGTGTTGGTTCAGTATCATTCACGATAAAAGTGGCTGGTAATCGGGATGGCCAATTCCATGCTCGATATAAAAAGCAAAATATAATTAAAAGAAACTCCCCCAGGAATGTGTTTGTATGGATGGTACCCGTCAATTCGGCTCGTCAGAAAGTGTGATTGCTTGGTGGAGGGGGAGTAAAAACTTTACCATTCTGTTAGGGAACCGCCTATAATGTATTTAGCATGGAAGATATTGAAAACCTCTTGGTCATTATGTGAGCAATGAAAGTATACCGCTCCAAAATCATTACCTATCTCTGTTTTAAAAGCTTGAGCCGTGGCACCTCTGCAAATCAATGCTTCCCTCTACGAAGGGCTTATCTATTTACTTTATTGTTGAGTCATCATCCTCTTATAAAAGGAAGTTAGAGAGCACCATTGCCATATGTATGCCTTGCTATTAATTGATGTTGAGTGTGAGCATGACTGGATCTCTCTCACCGTGAATTACAATGTTTAGTCAGTCCTTATTCTCTAGAGGTGCTCTGCATTTATGTTTTGCGGTCTCAGAAAGGGCTAGCGAGATACCACCGTGTCATATTGTATCATGATTGTTTTGATAAATTGTTGTCATCCGAGACTTGTTATTATTGCTTGCTAGTTGGTTATGCCATTGACATGAGTAAATGTGAGACCTAAGTGTTATTTTGAATGTGGTTAGTTTATAATATTTTCTGGAAATCTGAACATAAGTTAGACATATTTACAACAACAAGATCAAACAGAGTTTGTAAAAGTTTTTCTTTATTGCTTTTAGTTTATCAACTGAATTACTTGAGGACAAGAAAAGGTTTAAGCTTTCGGGAGTTGATACGTCTCCAACGTATGTACTTTTGCAAACTCTTTTGCCCTTGTTTTGGACTCTAATTTGCATGATTTGAATGGTTCTAACCCGAAATGACGTTGTTTTCAGCAGAATTGCATTGGTGTTATTTTTGTGCAAAAATAAAAGTTCTCGGATCATCCTGAAAATTTATGGAAAATATTTTTGGAATTAATAAAAAATACTGGCGCAAGAACTTACCAGAGGGGGGCCACCAGCAGGCCACAAGCCTGCTAGCCGTGACCACCCCCTGGCCGCTTGGAGCAGGCTTGTGGGCCCCTCGTGGCTCCTCCGACCTCCTCTCCAGCTCCATATAGCCCTACTTGTTGAGGAGAAAATCAAAGAGAAGAGTTCATCAGGTTTCACGATACGGAGTCGCCGCCATCGCCAATTCTTCCTCAGGAGACCAGATCTAGAGTCCGTTTTGGCTCCGGAGAGGGGAATTGACGCCTTCGTCATCACCAACCATCCTTCACCGCCAATTCCATGAAGCTCCCCACTGTTCGTGAGTAATCTCATCGTAGACTTGCTGGACGGTGATGGGTTGGATGAGATTTATCATGTAATCAAGTTAGTTTTGTTAGGGTTTGATCCCTAGCATCCACTATGTTCTGAGATTGATATTGCTATGACTTTCTATGCTTAATGCTTGTCATTAGAGCCCGAGTGCCATGATTTCAGATCTGAACCTATTATGTTTTCATGAATATATGTGTGTTCTTGATCCTATCTTGCAAGTTGTAGACACCTATTACGAGTAATGAACCGCATCCCCCAGGGTGACAATAACGGGTATTCTTTCCGGTGATTACCGTAGTTTGAGGAGTTCATGTATTCACTAAGTGCTAATGCTTTGGTACGGTTCTCTATTAAAAGTAGGCCTTAATATCCCTTAGTTTCCAATAGGACCCCGCTGCCACGGGAGGGTAGGACAAAGCATGTCATGCAAGTTCTTTTCCATAAGCACGTATGACTATATATGGAATACATACCTACATTACATTGATGAATTGTTGCTAGTTCTGTGTCACCCTATGTTATAAATGTTGCATGATGAATGCCATCTGACATAATTATCCATCACTGATCCATTTCCTACGAGCTTTTCATATATTGATCTGCGCTCAGTTACTTTTCCGCTGCTACTGTTACAAACACTACAAACTGCTACTATCACTTTGCTACCGTTACTATTACTCCAATATTACTTTGCTACTGAAAACTTTGCTGCAGATATTAAGTCTTTCAGGTGTGGTTTAATTGATAACTGAGCTGCTAATACTCGAGAATATTCTTTGGCTCCCCTTGTGTCGAATAAATAAATTTGGGTTGAATACTCTACCCTTGAAAACTGTTGCGATCCCCTATACTTGTGGGTTATCACATGCCATCTCAAGATCTTTTGTGGCGAAAGCTTTTCTCCATGGGTTTTATTGGCTGACGGCTCACGCAGAAGCAGAAGATATCATGTGCAAGTGTGACGGGTGTCAAAAGTTCGCTTGTCAAACTCAAGTGCCGGCTCAGGAGTTACGCATGATCCTGATTACTTGGAGAAACATCTCCAACATATCTATAATTTTGGATTGTACCATGCTATTGTATTATTTGTTTTCGATGTTTTATATGCATTAATATGCTATTTTATATTATTTTTGGGACAAACCTATTAATCTAGAGCCTAGTGCCAGTTTATGTTTTTCCTTGTTTTTGAGTTTTTGCAGATGAGGAATATTAAATGGAGTACAAACGGAATAAAATCTCCAAAAAGATTTTTTCTGGAAAATATGAAAGCCACGAGACTTGAGAACCAAGGCAGAGGAGTTGCCATAGGGCCACAAGCCCGCTTGCCGCGACCAGCGGGCTACCGCGCGCCAGGCAGGCTTGTGGGCCCCTGGCACCTCCTCTAATGATAATCTTCATCCTATAAATACCCAAATATGCCATCATTATCAGAACGAGCCACGAAAACACTTTTCTGCCGCTAGAAGCCTCCGTTCCCGAGAGATCCAATCTTGGAGCCTTTTCCGGTAATCTACCGGAGGGGGATCCATCACGGAGGGCATCTACATCAACTCCATTGCCCCTCCGATGATGCGTGAGTAGTTCACCATAGACCTACGGGTCCATAGCTAGTAGCTAGATGGATTCTTCTCTCTCTTTGCTTCTCAATACCAAGTTCTTCATGATCTTCATGGAGATATATTCGATGTAATACTCTTTTGTGGTGTGTTTGTCGACATCCGATGAATTGTGGGTTTATGTTCAGATTATTCAGGAATATTATTTTTTTCTTTCCTGAATTCGTATATTCACGATTTCATATCTTTGCAAGTCTCTTTGAATTATTGGTTTGGTTTGGCTAACTAGATCGGTAATTCTTGCAATAAGAGAAGTGCTTAGTTTTGGGTTCAATCTTGCGGTGTCCTCACCAAGTGACATAGTAGGGGTAGCAAGGCACGTCTTGTATTATTTCCATCAAGGGTAAAAATATGGGGTTTTCATCATATTGCTTGATTTTATCCCTCTACATCATGTCATCTCAGCTAATGCGTTACTCTGTTCTTCATGAACTTAATACTCTAGATGCACGCAGGAGTCGGTCGATGTGTGGAGTAATAGTAGTAGATGCAGAATCGTTTTGGTCTACTTGTCACGGATCTGATTCCTATATGCATAATAATTGCCTTAGATATATTCATAATTATTCACTTTTCTATCAATTGCTCGACAATAATTTGTTCACCACTGTAATACTTGCCATCATGAGAGAAGCCATCTAGTGAAACCTATGGCCCCCGGGTCTGTTTTCCATATTATATTTTCAGATCTAAAACCAAAAACACCAAAAATACTTGCTGCCTTGTTTTTACTTTTAGTTTTACTTTCCGTTCAAGCATCCTATCATATCTATCTCTACTATATCTCATCCTTGCAAATAACCGTGAAGGGATTGACAACCCCTTTATAGCATTGGGTGCAAGTGTTTGATTCCTTGTGCGAGTATATCTATTGGTGGCTCGCTTGTATCTCCTATTGGATTGATCCCTTGTTTCTCAAAAACTAAGGGAAATACTTATCTACTTTGCTGCATCAAATTGTTCCTCTTCACAGAAAGCCAACACATGCTCGAGAAGTAGCAAGAAGGATTCCTGGCGCCGTTGCCTGGAAGATACATAGCAAGTCAAGAATACCAAGTACCCATCACAAACCCATCTCTTGCATTTACATTATTTTTCATTTGCCTCTCGTTTTCCTCTCCCCCACTTCTAAAATATTTTCAAAAAATACCAAAAAGATTTGCCGTCTTACTCGCCCTCTTCCGTTCGCCTTTTCGTTGCTATGTTTGCTTGTGTTGCCATGTGCCTTCCATTTGCTTGCATATTCGGTTGCTAAAAATCTATTGATATGGATCCTCATCCACTTGCTAATCTTTTCAAAAGACCAAATTATGATGGACCAATTGCTAGTGAGTTGAGTGCACTTGATTATCTCTATGAAGTTCTGTTTGAAAATCATGAATCTGGAAGTTTTGATGAAGAAGAAAATTATATAGTGATTCACGATGTTTCCTTGAATGAAAAGCATGATTGCAAGGATATTGTTATAAATTTTATTAGTGCCAATTATTTTAATGATATGCAAAACTACAAGCTTGGGGACGCTATATTTGATGAGTTTGCCATGACCACTACTCATTGCAATGATCATGATTGGGGTGATAATGCTGCTTATGATCTTGATAATTTATTTAGTACTCCTGATTAATATGATATTGAAAGTGGGTTTTGAAAGTGTCAACTTTAGGCATTATTGATCCCACTATTTTGGAGAGTGTTCAATCTTATGATTTTTTTTGATAAAAGTGGGTTTGGAGAGGTCATGACTTTAGTTAATGATAATCCCACTATTTTGGAATAGTATCAACTTTGCAGGCATGTGGATCATGAAGTGAAAATTTTATATGATAGTTATATTTTTGAAATCCTTCCTGATTCTACTGAAATTTATTATGAGGGAGGAACATACGCTTGTAGGAATTGCAAAAATATCAAGTTTCCTCTCTATGTGTTCAAAGTTTTGAAGTTATGCTGGTTTTGCCTTCCTATGCTAGTTAATTCTTGTTCCCATAAATTGTTGCTCATAAGATCCCTATGCATAGGAAGTGGGTTAGAATTAAACGTGTTTTTAATACCATTCATGATTCTCTTTTGCATATCTCAACTACTACTTTTTATGTGAGCATCATTGAAATCGTTATGCCTAGCTAGGGGCATTAAACAATAGCGCTTGTTGAGAGGCAACCCAATTTTATTTTGCCTACTGCTTTTTGCTTCTATTTGGGTGTGTTTGGCACATTATTACTTCTGTGGTAATCGTGTTTTTGTGTTTAAATTAGTGTTTGAGCCAAGTAAAACCTTTGGGGTGATCTATGGTAGTTGTTGATTTGATCTTGTTGGAAAATAGAAACTTTTGTGCTCGGTGCAGGATTTTTCTTAATTTTTTAGAGTGTCAAATTGATCTGAAATTTTACACAGGATTGATATACAAATTTCCCTAGTTGTCCTAATTTTCAGAATTTTTACAATTCCAGAAGTATTCTAAGTTTATAGATTGCTACACACTGTTCTGTTTTTGACAGATTTGGTTTTCTTTGTGTTGTTTGCTTATTTTGGGTCATGGAGAAGTTAGAATACAGTAGGTATTACACAAATATAAATAAAGAATGATTTCACAACAATACCTAAAGTGGTGATTTATTTTTCTTATACTAACTGATCTCATGAGTTTTCTATTGAGTTTTGTGTTGTGAAGTTTTCAAGTTTTGGGTGAAGATTTGATGGACTGTGGAATAAAGAGTGCCAAGAGCCTAAGCTTGGGGATGCCCATGCCACGCCAAGTCATATTCAAGGATAACAAAGAGCCTAAGCTTGGGGATGCCCCGGAACGCATCCCCTCTTTCATCTTTAATCCATCGGTAAATTTACTTGAGGCTATATTTTTATTCACCACATTATATGTGTTTTGCTTGGAGTGTCTTGTAAGATATGAGTCTTTGCTTGTTAGTTTGCCAAAATCATCTTTGCTGCACACATCTTTAGGGAGAGACACGCTGAATCGTGAATTTGTTAGAATACCCTATATGCTTCACTTATATCTTTTGAGCCAAGCAATGTTGCTCTAGTGCTTCACTTATATCTTTCTAGAGCATGGTGGTGGTATATTTTATAGAAATTATTGAACTCTCGTGATTATCATAGCATGCACGTATGGTGAACCGCTATGTAACAAAGTCGAAGCATGACTTGTCTAATGATTGTTGACCTTCGTGTTAGGGTCGGGAGCGCGCGATGGTTAACTCCTACGAACCTCTCCCCTAGGAGCATGCGTCTAATTCTTTGTTTGATGACTAATAGACTTTTGTAATAAGTATGTGAGTTATTGATGACTAATGTGAGTCCATGGATTATACACACTCTCACCCTTCCATATTTGCTAGCCTCTCTAGTACCGCGCAACTTTCGCCGGTACATCAAACCCTCCTTCCTCAAGACAGCCACAACATATTCCTCAAAACAGCCACCATACCTACCTATTACAGCATTTCCATAGCCATTCCGAGATATATTGCCATGCAACTTCCACCATGTAGTTTTTCTATGACTTGCATCATCACTTCATATTGCATATAGAGTTTTATCTTGTCATAGGAATGGAGTTGTAATTTCTTTTTATTTGAGTTATAAGTAAATAAAAGCATGATGATTTTAAATTAATAGAGCATTGTCCCATGGGAGAAAAGGATGATGGAGGCTATGACTCCCTCATAAGTTGGGATGAGTATCCGGACTTTACAAAAATAAAAGAGGCCAGCGCAGCCCAAATAAAAAAAAGAGGCCAAAGAAGCCCACCAGTATAAAAAATGAGAGAAAGAGAGAAGGCACAATTGTTACTATATTTTTCCACACTTGTGCTTAAAAGTAGCACCATGATCTTCATGATAGAGAGTCTCCTATATTGTCACTTTCATATAACTAGTGGATATTCATTTTTTCATGACCACTTAGTTTTTTTTTTGAGATTTCATACACTTATAGCTCTAAGTGCATTTGTTGCATGGCAATCCCTACTCACTTACATTGATATCTATTGATGGGCATCTCCATACCCCGTTGATACACCTAGTTGATGTGAGACTATCTTCTCCTTTTTCCCTTACACCCCACCATATTCTATTCCACCTATAATGCTATATCCATGGCTCACGCTCATGTATTGCGTGAGAGTTGAAAAGGATTGAGAACACCAAAAGTGTGAAACAATTGCTTGACTTGTTCATCGGGGTTGTGCATGATTTAGATACTTTGTGAAGATGGAGCATAGCTAGACCATATGATTTTGTAGGGATAACTTTCTAAGGCCATGTTATTTTGAAAGTACATGACTACCTTGTTGGTGTGCTCAAAGTATTACTGTTTTTATGTCAATATTAGACTATTTTTTTTATGTAACGGATCTGAATACTCATGCCACAATAAAAAATATTACATGGATAAATATGTTGGGTAGCATTCCACATCAAAAATTCTGTTTTTATCATTTACCTACTTGAGGACGAGCAGGTATTAAGCTTGGGGATGCTGATACGTCTCCAACATATCTATAATTTTTGATTGTTCCATGTTATATTATCTGTTTTGGATGTTTTATATGCATTAATATGCTATTTTATATTATTTTTGGGACTAACCTATTAATCTAGAGCATAGTGCCAGTGTCTGTTTTTTCCTTGTTTTTGAGTTTCGCAGATAAGGAATATTAAACAAAGTCCAAATGGAATAAAACCTCTGGAAAGAATTTTTTTCTTGAAACTATGGAAGCCATGAGACTTGAGAACCAAGGCAGAGGAACTGCCACGGGGCCACAAGACCGCTTGCTGCGGCCAGGGGGTACCCCGCGCCGGGCAGGCTTGTGGGCCCCTGGCACCTCCTATAACCCTAATCTTCGTCCTATAAATACCCTAATATTCCATCATTATCAGAACGAGCTAGAAGCCTCCATTCCCACTAGTAGAAAATAGGGATTTGGTCTACGTCGGGCTGGCCCATTAGTCCCGGTTCACTCACGAACCGGGACCAATGGGGGCAACGGTCCCGGTTCGTGAGGCCAGGGGGCCGGCCGGGCCTCGTGGGGAATTGGTCCCGGTTTGTGTGGACCATTTGGTCCCGGTTCGAGACACCCACCGGGATCAATGGTCCTTGCTCCTGGCCCAGAACCATTGGTTCCGGTTTGTGGCTGGAACCTGGACCAAATGGGGTCCTTTAGTCCCGGTTCCAACCACAAACCGGGACCAATGAGATGCCTATATATACCCCCTCGCCAGCGAGCAGAGTACTCCACATTGCTCTGTTTTTCTGGCCGGCTAGGGGAGAGCTTTGTGGTGCTCTAGCTTACCTCCTATGCACATGATGTGTTCGATGAAATGCCAAAGCCACACTTAAGCTTTCTCCTCTCGAAGCTCCTTGTCCAAGCTCCATTTTTCTCAAGATTTTTCTAGGTTTGGTGGTCTGTCCTGTCCCGTCCCCGTCCTCACTGTCGTTGATCTCCCGCGCCCATCTCCGTGCCGGCACCACCGTGGTTAGCCTCTTCTTCTTATCTTCTTTCTAAAAGAAAAACGTTTTTACTGGTATGATTTAGATAGATACTTGTGTAATTTTCTTACCTTTATTATTGTTTGTTATTATATAGTGCGATGGATTTCGTATCCGCCTCCGTCGGCCCTCGTCCTGTCTATGATTCGGATTTGGTATATATTATCTTTTATACCTATTTGTTTTATTTAGTGTTTAGGACAATTATGCCAACGAACGTGACATAGAATTTTTAATCTAGGAGGAGGTAGTTGAATCGGAAATTCCAACCCACATAGAAATTCTTGTCGATAAGTTAAATTTGGTTGAAAAAGAAAACAATGACTTGAAAGAAAAATTACAAAGAGTTGAAGAGGAGAAGATGAAGTTGGAGTTGCATGTTGCCGATGTCATTGATGACAAGACTAAGATGGATGCAATGCGCTTGGAGATTAGAAAGATTAGAAAATATCCCATTCATACTGAGGCTTTGTAGCATTATGCCATTGGATCAATTGGTACCTTAGTAGAGGTTATGATCGCATTTGTTGTTGCATTTAATTTTTTTACATAGTTTCAATGTATGTTTTAATTAGATGCTCTAGAGAGCTATATGTTATTCAATAATGAGAACTATGTATGAACTGTATGCATTTATTTTGGTCACTATCGTACTTTGGCTTTAATATGATGATGAATCTCTATTAATTTGGTCACTTCTCTATTCATGATATGTTGTAATGGTTTTTAATACACTTTATTATATAACGCACGTAGATGAACCGCCATTGGATGTACGGTGACCGACGCACCTTCGAGTATATTAAGGGCCTTCATAATTTTCTCAAAGTGGCTGAGGCAAACAAGCAGAATGGTTTTATTCATTGTCCCTGTACTATCTGTGAGAATATGAAGGCTTTCTCCAACTCTAAGACCCTTCACTTCCACCTGCTTGAGAAGGGTTTTATGCCATACTATAATGTTTGGACCAAGCACGGAGAAAGAGGGGTTATGATGGAAGACAACAAAGAATAAGAGGATGATGACAACTATGTGCCTCCTGAATACGGTGATGCTACAATGGGGGAAGATGAAGATCAAGAGGAACCAGACGATGTGCCCGATAATGATCTTTGCCGGGTCATTGTTGATGCAAAGAGATAATGCAAAAGTGAAAAGGAGAAGTTGAAGTTCGATCTCATTCTAGAGGATCACAAAAAAGGGTTGTACCCCAATTGCGAAGATGGCAACACAAAGCTCGGTACCACACTGGAATTGCTGCAATGGAAGGCAAAGAATGGTGTACCTGCCAAAGGATTTGAGAAGCTACTGAAAATATTGAAGAAGAAGCTTCCAAAGGATAATGGCTTTCCCGACAGTACGTATGCATCAAAGATAGTTGTATGCCCTATAGGATTGGAGGTGCAGAAGATACATGCATGCCCTAATGACTGCATCCTCTACCATGGTGCATATGAGGATTTGAACGCATGCTCGGTATGCGGTGCATTGCAGTATAAGATCAGATGAGATGACCCTGGTGATTTTGACGGCGAGCGCCCCAGGAATAGGGTTCCTGCCAAGGTGATGAGGTATGCTCCTATAATACCACGATTGAAACATCCGTTCAGAAACAAAGAGAATGCCAAGTCGATGCGATCACACAAAGAGGACCGTAAGAAAGACGGGAAGTTGAGAGCACCCGCTGACGGGTCGCAGTGGAGAAGGATCGAGAGAAAGTGGAGCGAGTTTACAGGTGACCCAAGGAACATATGGTTTGGTTTAAGTGCAGATGGTATTAATCCTTTTGGGGATCAGATCAGCAAGCATAGCACCTGGCATGTGACTCTATGTATGTATAACCTTCCTCCTTGGTTCTGCATGAAGGGGGAGTTTATTATGATGCCAGTGCCCTAAGAAACCCTACAATGACATTGATGTGTACCTAAGGCTATTAGTTGATGAACTTTTACAGCTATGGAATGGAAGAGGTGTACGTGTGTGGGATGAGAACGAACAGGGGGAATTTTACCTACATGCGTTGTTGTTTGTAACCATCAATGATTGGCCTGCTCTTAGTAACCTTTCAGGACAGACAAATAAGGGATACCACACTTGCACACACTATTTAGATGATACCGACAGTATATATTTGGACAAATGCAGGAAGAATGTTTAGATGACACCGATTTATTCCGACCAACCATAAATGTCGAAAGAAAGGAAAGCATTTCAAAGGTGAGGCAGATCACCGGAAGAAGCCCGCCCTTCGTACTGGTTATCACATACTTGATATGGTCAATGATTTACAAGTAATCTTTGGAAAGGGTCCCAGCAGACTATCTGTTCCGAATGACGCTAAGGGACGCGCACCCATGTGGAAGAAGAAATCTATATTTTGGGACCTACCCTATTGGAAATACCTAGAGGTCCGCTCTGCAATTGACGTGATGCACGTGACGAATAATCTTTGCCTAACATGCTAGGCTTCTTGGGAGTGTATGGGAAGACAAAAGATACACCGAAGGCACACGAGTAACAACAACGTGTGCATGAAAAAGACGGCATGCATCCAGAGCAGTATGAAGGTCCTGCCAGCTACGCTCTTACCAAAGAAGAGAAGGAAATCTTCTTTGAATGCCTGCTCAGTATGAAGGTCCCCTCTGGCTTCTCGTCGAATATAAAGGGAATAATAAATATGGCAGAGAAAAGTTCCAGAACCTAAAGTCTCACGACTGCCATGTGATTATGATGCAACTGCTTCCGGTTGCATTGAGCGGGCTTCTACGGGAAAACTTTCGATTAGTCATTGTGAAGCTATGTGCATTCCTCAATGCAATCTCTCAGAAGGTGATCGATCCAGAAATCCCGCCAAGGTTAAGGAGTGATTTGGTGCAATGTCTTGTTAGTTTCAAGCATGTGTTCCCACCATCCTTGTTCAATATCATGACGCACGTCCTAGTTCATATAGTCGACGAGATTGTCATTCTGGGCCCTATATTTCTACACAATATGTTCCCCTTTGAAAGGTTCATTGAATTTTTAAAGAGATATGTTTGTAACCGCGCTAGGCCAGAAGGAAGCATCTCCATGGGCCATCAAACATAGGATGTCATTGGGTTTTGTGTTGACTTCATTTCCGACCTTAAGAAGATTGGTCTCCCTCAATCTCGGTATAGGGGGAGACTGACTGGAAAAGGCACACTTGGAGCGGACTCAATAATATGTAGGGACGGGCATTCTTGGTCTCAAGCACACTACACAGTTCTACAGAATTCTACCTTGGTGATCCCGTATGTCAATAAACACAAGAATATTCTGCGATCCAAACATCCGGAGGAGTGTGACGACTGGATTACATGTGAATACATCAGGACTTTCGGCAGTTGGTTGCAAACACGTCTCATGTGTGACAACACTGTTTGCATGAGATGTACTCGTTGGCCACGGGACCATCTTCGACTATAATGACTTACAAAGGGTACGAGATAAATGGGAATACATTTTACACGATCGCCCAAGATCAAAAGAGCACCAACCAAAACAGCGGTGTCCGCTTTGATGCAGCAACCAAGAGGGGAAAGGACACATATTATGGTTACATAGTGGACATATGGGAACTTGACTATGGACCTGATTTCAAGGTCCCTTTGTTTTATTGCACATGCACTACAGGAACCTGAGATTTTGCCGTCTGCCATGGCAGACGGCAAAGGGGGGAAACACAGACGGCAAAGGCTTTGCCGCCAGTCAGCAGACGACAAACTAGACGGCAAAAAAATATCCGGTAAAGAGGTGCTTTGCCGTCTGCTTTTTGTACGGCGGACGGCAAAGAATCTTTGCCATGAGGGACCAGACGGCAAATAAAATGGGACGGCAGATCAACAGGCTGGCCCGTTAAGTGCTAACGGCAGGCTCCCCCCCTTTGTCGTCTGCTCTTAGCCCCTTTTGCCGCCAGCTCCCTCATGGCAAAGGGGGGACCCAGCCCCTCTCTTCCCCCCGCCTTTGCCGTCTGCCATGGGCCCCTTTGCCGTCTGCCCCTCACGGCAAAGGGGGGAACCTAGCCCCTCTCTCCCCCCCCTTTGCCGTCTGCCATGTGCCTCTTTGCCATGCGGGGGCGGACGGCAAAGGCTCTCACCCCTTTGTCGTCTGCTCCCTCATGGCAAAGAGGCATCCCAGCCCCTCTCTTACCCCTTCTTTGCCGTCTGCCTTTAGCCCCTTTGCCATGAGGGGGCAGACGGCAAAGTCTCAAAACAGCCCTTTGCCGTTCTGCCCCCTCCTGGCAAAGGCTCAAAACAGCAACCTCACCTCTTTTATTGTCTATTATATCCAGCAAATTTCACAATAATTAGGATATATATATATATTTGATAGGAATAAATTTGTTTCCGTACTCATAACCATATTAAAATAACTATCATCCATAGTACATACATATTATTCAAGTTGCTTCCGTAGCAAACCATATATTACACCAGTTTAATCCATATGCATACAAAGTTTCATATATATCCATATACTACAATAGTTTCAATACAAGCTTCCGTGAAGCCATGGTACAAGAAATCATATGCAAGCATTCCATCAATGTAATCCAAGCTTCCCGTGAAGTGAATGTAATCTGCAAAATGACAAATAAGAAAGTTAGAAGAAGAATACTAGATGAAGAAGAGAAGTATATATAGGTTATTTCGGAGAGAACTTAGCTAAGTATAGGCCATTTAATAGCTAAGTTAGGTGGAATAGGTCATCTTGGAGCTACATAGCCTTATTATGACACTTAGGAGAGAACTTAGCTAGGTATAGGCCATTCTAGAGCTAACTTGGGTAAAATATGTCATTTTGGAGCCAACTATGATTATTAAATCCATTTTGACCTTATTATGTCATTTCGGAGCTAAATTAGTCATTTTAATGAGCTAACCAAGGTTCTTATGATGTTTTTACCTAACTATGCTAATTATGTCATTTTGGAGGATAAATAGCTAAGTATAGGTCATTTTTTATTAAATAGCCCATTTCGGAGCTAACTAAGCTAATTATGTCATTTAGGTGGAAGCCAAGCTAAGTATAGGCCATTCTAGAGCAAACTTGGGTAAAATATGTCATTTTGGAGCCAACTATGATTATTAAATCCATTTTGACCTTATTATGTCATTTTGGATCTAAATTAGTCATTGTAATGAGCTAACCAAGGTTCTTATGATGTTTTTACCTAACTATGCTAATTATGTCATTTTGGAGGATAAATAGCTAAGTATAGGTCATTTTTTATTAAATAGCCCATTTCGGAGCTAACTAAGCTAATTATGTCATTTTGTTGGATAATTAGCCAATTTAGTCTTTTTTGGATAACTCTAAGCTACGTAGAAGTAGAGAAAGAGAAGAAGCAAGAAGAGAAGAAGAAGGAGAAGTAAAAGAAGAAGGAGGAGGAGGAGGAGAAGGAGAAGGAGAAAGAGAAGGAGAAGGAGAAGAAGAAGAAAAGAAGAAGGACAAGAAGAAGAAGAAGCTTCTCTCCTCCTCCTTCTCCTTCTCCTTCTTCTTCCTCCTTCTCCTTCTCCTTCTTCTTCTTCCTTTTTTCATTTCTCCTCTTTCTTCTCCTCTTGTCCTCTTCTTCGGGCTAAATGAGCTAATTATGCCGTTCCGGAGCTAATTATTTCATTTTGGAGGATAAATAGCTAAGTATAGGTCATTTTTTATTAAATAGCCCATTTCGGAGCTAACTAAGCTAATTATGTCATTTAGGTGGATAATTAGCTAATTTAGTCTTTTTTGGATAACTCTAAGCTACGTGGAAGCCAAACATACCATTATCGTCATCACGATGGTGAAGCACGGTGGCTCTGGCTTGTTTCACCTGGTGAAGGCTGCCCTGGAGAACGCTCCGCTGTAGAAGGGTCGTGCGATGCGTTTCGGGAGATATTCTGCACCAAACATCGTTTCCAATGTGTCGTTATCATGATGACACTCTTAAGGTCACTGCATTGAAATGAAACTCACCGTCCCCGCCATGTTAATGACTGGCATCACCGGAGGGACTTGGCCGGTCTTCTCGCACATAGACTGTACATTTGGTTTCGACAAGTCAAACTTTTTAGTTATTAATGAAACGGACATTAAAATGCTAGATTTGAAATAATATGAAGAAGAAACTCACCACGAACAGCTCGTACATGGCCCTATTAGACGCATCATTTCGTGCCCTCTTCGCCTCCAGCAATGCAGTCGTCCTCTCCTCCAGCTCCTTCACCTCCTTATCCTTCTCCGCCAAAGCCGCCTTCATTGCTTCTCTCTCCTTCAGAATAGCAGCCTGCAACAGAACTCATTGTTAGCATTGTAATTATATTGGTTCCCACGCACAACATAATGCGGAAAGATAGTTGAGTCCATTAAACTAACCTCGATGGCGAGCTCGACTGGCCGTGGACGAGGTGTTATCTCAGGACAGGAGCTCGTTTGGCATGCCTTTATCTGCCGGAGAGTGCTAGGACAACGTATAAGGCTGTCTCCAATGGCGATCGAGCCATGGGGCCTACCGTTGCCAGCTATCATCACCAGCTCTGGATCAATAGGCCCCTCGCTCGGGTTAAAGTCCTCCCCTTTCCTCGCCTTCCCGTGATCTCTGTACTTCACGAGCTT
The DNA here is from genome assembly GCA_022496015.1 of Hordeum marinum. Taxonomy (NCBI): domain Eukaryota; kingdom Viridiplantae; phylum Streptophyta; class Magnoliopsida; order Poales; family Poaceae; genus Hordeum; species Hordeum marinum. Next base: position 562,204 of record JAAAWK010000567.1, read on the forward strand.
GTGGTGGGAGGATATGTTGGTGAACTTTTCTGGATGCTCGAGGTCAGACTCAGAGAATGCCTTGACCTTCTTGTACGAGGCAGTATGGGCCATCGCATACAGGTCGTACATTTGTGGCACCTCCGTCTTATTTAGACGCGCCTAAAAGAGAGAGAGAGAGAGAGGAAAATTGTATTAGTAACGGACTCAAGATAGCATTAAGAATGAATTGCATGAGGCATGAAGCAAACCACATACCGAGTTCTCGCCAAATTGGTTTAAGTTGACGCTCCCTTGATGGTGTGGCACACCAACCATTTTTCCACGCCTCTCCTTGGCGTTGTTGTGGCTGGCATCCCACGTTTCGGAGCACCACTTATCCACCAAGGCCTCCCAACAATCCAACTTATCCACACACCATCTTGGGGGCACCTAAGTTAATAAAGAGAAATTTGAGCGCGTAAGAACCAAATCAAGGAAACTAACTACAAAGCCTTAATAATATGTAATTACCTTCATGTAATCCTCCTTCTCCATCTTAGAATCGCGGCACTTGGCCTTGTCCTTCCTAATACGCCGCGAGGCATAGTAATCTCGAACAGCCTGCACCCGAGCCTCGTGCCGAAAGTTTTGAAGTAGGCGGCGACATTGGGTATCGATAACCTTTGCCGCGTCCTCCTCGTATCCCTCCTCACACCTGTAGTAGGTATGCAAACGAGACAACACCGATTAGTACAATAACTAGCTACGGTTGATTTATAATCGTGTAAAGGAGAAATTACCCAGAACTGTCGGGTCTCCATGTCGGCCCTCGTGTGGCACAAAACACCGTCGATCTCCAACTCCGGCGGGGCCGGGGCACCCAAGTAGTGCTCCCAGGTCATTCCTACCTCTCGCTCCCGACCGGGCAATGTAACAAACCCCGGGAAGTTTTTACGGCAAAGCACACCAAGGACGCTGTTGGGCTTGCGGACACCCTTGGCAACAATCCAACCCCTGCAGTATGACAAATTAAAGCCAAAACAATAAATATTTGAGAAAACATGAAGGAAAAAGGTTAAATAAGAGTAAATTAACTCACTTCTACCCATTTGGCTTAATCGACCACCTCTGCTCGCGGGTCGCCGGCATGAGCGGGAGCCCCGAACTACCACGCTGGTAGACGGTAGCCCCCTCACCCAGCTCCTCGTCGCTATCAGCATGGCCACTTGGCTCAGGCTGACCCTGATCAGCCCAGGTATCCCACTGGGTCTCTAGGGCCATACCCTCATCCCTGCTTTGCTCTGGAGTCGCCTGGAATGAAGCCTCTGGGACACGAGTCTCGTGGGTCAAAGGCACATCGACCTGAGGTGCATCGACCTGAGGCTCGTCGACCTGAGGCGGATCGACCTGAGGCTCGTCGACCTGAGGCTCATCGACCTGAGGCTCGTCGACCTAAGGCTCGTCCACCCTAGAAGTCCTGTGCTCAGGTGAATCAGCTTGGGTTGGCGGCGAGGAAGGCATGGCAGCCACCGCCCTACCTCTCCCACGGGCATGTGTACCTTTAGTACAACATAAATACCAACATGAGTAATAAAATGTATATAAATACCAACATGACTACAACATAAATACCAACATGAGTAATACCTTTAGTACCTCTCGCCTTCGCGGGGAGTCGACCTCCTCTCACGGGGGCCGCGAGAGTCGAAGAAGCGGCCACTCCATGCAGAGTAGAGAGCAACGCTCTCCGAAGAGACAACTCAGGAATGGAAGTACCCATCCCACGACCCGCGGACGAAGAAGGAGTCGCGGAGTGCTTTCGACCCTTTCCCACCATCTTTCAACACCTATCATGACAAAGAGTAAATGAAATTAGTACAACATAAATACCAACATGAGTAATAAAATGTATATAATTTAAGTGTATCGTCGTCATAAATACCAACATGACTAATAAAAATTGAATACCTAACATGAACTCAAAATTTATATATAGTAATAGTTGAATACCTGACATGAACTAATCGTGCTCGTCTATATATGCTTCAGGGTCAATAAATGCATCATGATCATCACTATCATCAATAAATGCATCATCATCATCACTATCAGGAAGAACATGTGGAAGGCCACCATTATGTAATCGGTCAAGAAGTGACAGGTCATTCGCAGCAGTAACCTCTTCTTCTTCCTGCTCTTCTTGTTCGGGCTCAGGTGTTAAGACGGATTCACTGTCGCTGTCTACTTCAATGTTCTGGGGTGAAGTAGAGCGGTTCTTGAAACGTTTCTTGGACATACGTGTTTCTTGGAAGAATTCTCCTTCATATGTGTCTAGGTTAATGTGAGGTTCGTAATCCTCTTCATTGAGGGTAGGTGGTCTAAATGTGGTGGCACTTCATAAACGACATCCCAACCTTTCAGATTTGGATTAGTTTGGCAGGCCCACGGTAGATAGAAAACTTGTGTCGCCTGTTGAGCCGTAATATAGACATCTAGAACATCTAAGTGGGTGTTTTGGTTGATTTCGACTAGTCCTATATGTTCATGAGTCCTTCTAGTCTCCCTCAGCTCAAACCAATGACATTTGAAGACTACGACAGTCGATGGGTTTTCACCATAGAATAGAAGTTCATAAATTGCTTCAACTCTTCCATAATACTCGGTGCCTCCTTCGCCGATAGCAGAGACACAACAATTTGTAGTCTTCAGGTCGGGCATAGATAGCTCTTTGCCAAAGGTACGAAAGTGATACCCGTTGATGTTGTATTTGTGAAATGAACGGACCTTATAGTCAAAACCATTAGCGACTTGTCTCAACTCGGCGTCCATAGACTCTACATCAGCCTACAAGTTTAATATGAAAGAATGGATGCATTAGCCGCAAATTAGACCAAGAAATCAAATGGAACATTAATGGTAATTAATTACCCTTTGTTTGAACCAAGAGATGAAACCGGGATAGTCGCCTCCATGCTTTGCGAGAAGCTCATACTCTTCGACGGAATCCTTTTCGATGACCGCTCCATCCGAGAATTCGGCAACGTATCGACTATATTAAATATCCGGGAATAAGAGTAGTTGAAAGGAACTAGAAGTTGCGGAACAATAATTTACCGAGAACTTACTCGATGTACGGCCGCACTTCTGTTAGGTTGGTGAAGATATACAATGAAATGGTCCGCCATTCTTCGACATCCAACGATTTCCCTTTCGAAGCACCGGATGGTGCGAGCTTCCCTTTGAATAGGCTGAGGTTAGATCGACCTTTTTTTGGATTGTCATCATTGTACCGAGGCTTTGGGTTATGCAAATGATGATTTTTGGCTTCGTAGTGTGCTGTCACGAAGTTTTCCGCCTCCTCGGTAATGAATGCCTCGGACATCGATGCTTCAATTCTACGTTTATTTTTACACTTAGCTCGAAGCGTCTTCTGCATCCTCTTAGTTGAGAAGCACCATCGATTTTGAACGGGCCCCCCCAATCTTGCCTCGGTCGGGAGATGCAAAATCAAATGCTGCATTGGATTAAAGAAGCCCGGTGGAAAGATATTTTCTAATTTGCAGATCAACTCTGGTGCCAACTCTTCCATTTCATCTAGCACGCCAGGCGATAGTTCTTTCGCACAAAGAGAACGGAAGAAATAGCTCAGCTCTACCAGTACTAGCCATTCATCCTCACGGATAAAGCCACGCAACATCACCGACATTACCCGCTCAATCCATATGTGCCAATCATGACTCTTGAGACCAAATATTTTCAATTTCTCAAGACTCGCTCCCCTCTTTAGATTCGCAGCATACCCATCGGGGAACATCAACCGCATTTTCACCCACAATAGCATTTCCCTCATAGCTGGCCTTTGAAGATTGAACCATGCCTTTGGCTTCGCTATGCTTTGCTTTGCTTTCCGTTGTCGCAAGTTCTGTAACGGTCTATCACATAGAGCCTCCAGGTCGATTCTAGCCTTAGGATTATCTTTTGACTTCCCCTCTATGCCGAAGAATGTACCAAAAATGGCCTCTGTAATATTCTTTTCAGTGTGCATCATGTCGATGTTGTGTGGGCAAAGGAGGTCTTTAAAGTAAGGCAGATCCCACAAACATGACTTGTGAGTCCAGGCGTGTTCCGTATTATAGCCTTTGAAATACCCTGGACGTTTAGGATCCGGCTCAAGAGCGTTTATCTGATCCAGGATCTGTTGGCCTGTCAACGCAGCTGGTACAGTGTCTTTGACAACTCTACCTTTGATGAAATTCTTCTTGTCTTTTCTGAACTTATGGTCAGGATCCAGGAATTGTCTATGCATGTCGAAGCAAGAGTACTTGCGACCAGCCTGCAGCCAACGGAACTGAAGAGCTGCCTTGCATGTGATGCACGGGAACCTTCCATGCACACACCAGCCAGAGAATAGCGCATACGCCGGATAATCATGCGTCGAGTACATGTACCACACATGCATTTTGAAATTTGTTTTGGTAGCGGCGGCATAGGTCTTGAACCCATTATCCCAGGCTTCTTGCAACTCATCCTTAAGAGGCTGCATGTACACATTCATATTCTTCCCCGGATAGTTGGGCCCTGGAATTATCAACGTCAGGAAAATGTTCTTTCTGTTCATAATCTCTCCGGGTGGGAAATTGAGTGGAATGACAAATACACGCCAACAACTGTATTGTGTTGCCATCATACCGTACACATTGAACCCATCCGTGCTGATGGCAACTCTTGGATGCCTTGGATCTTCCGATTTATCCTTATGTAATGCATCGAAGTGCTTCCACGCAAAACCATCTGAAGTGTGTACCAGCATCTTGTTCCCATCCGCATCTAGTTCGGTTCTTTTGCCCAATTTGTGCCATGTCATCTGTCTGGCCGTCTCTTCGACCATGAAAAGACGTTGAAGTCTTGGTACGATTGGTAGATACCGAAGAACACTAATGGGGATTTTGGTCTGATTCTTCTCACCCATACCATTGTGTACCACAATATACCTGGAAGAATTGCAAATGGGGCAATAGTTCAAGGCCGCATACTCAAGCCTAAATAAGGCACATCCATTCTCACAGGCATGTATCTTCTCATAGGGCATCTTAAGTACACGAAGGATTTTCTCTGACTGGTACAGGTTTGCAGGCAGTACATGGCCTTCGGGTAGAAAGCGTCCAAATATCGTCATCATCGCGTCGTAGCATTCTCTGCCTAGGTTGAATTGAGCCTTTAGAGCCATTACTTGTGCGATGGCATCCAGCTGACAAAGCTCAATCTGCTCGTGGAGAGGACGTTTTGAAGACTCCAACATTTCATAGAAGGCCTTTGCAGAGTCCTCCATCTCATCGTCTGAATCTTGAGCATCATCAAAGTCTTGCACCATGTCTTCGATCCCCGTACCATGCTCGTCGGTGCGACGACGAATCACCTCAGCTCTGGCACGTTGGTCAGACTCACCATGAAAAGTCCAAACCGTATAATTAGGCGTAAAACCCCACTTCTGCAGGTGTTTACCCAATAACAAACTCTGTCTGCTTTTTCCAGTTGTCGCAGTTGGGACAGGGGCACCATGTTTTTTGTTGGCCATTTGCAAATGCAGCTCTCACAAACCCCCTGGTTTTTGTTAACCATTCATTGGTCATGTCTTTCTGACTAGGGTGACCAGTGTACATCCAAGCACGATCACTCATGTTGCCTAGCTACCTATGGGCACAGAAGAAATAAATTAATATATAATTCATCACCTATATTCATCCGCTAATCAAGTTTGTCAGTTTTATTATGTCCATGCAACCTACACGCTAATAGGTAAAGATAGGTCCTAATCCCACCCGAGTATGTGCAGATTGGGTTCGTTTTCCCATGCTTTGCTCCAGATGCGATGCAGAATTTCGGCAGCACCTCCCCGTTGTTCTCCTGATACACGTCTCGGCAATAAGCAGAGAGGATGTGTACCCGGAGAACAACAGGGAGGCACTGACGAAATTCCGCATCGCATCCGGAGCATAGCATACGGGAAAACGAACCCAATCTACACATACTCGGGCTGTCCATGGATAACGTTGGACAATTCGAAAGAATCACAGTTATAAATATGCAAATGTATGCATATTTATAGATGTAACCCTTTCGAACGGGAGACGCATAGTGTTCACGCATACTAATGATTCAATCTACCTACAGCTAGCAAGTTTCGTCGGCACGAAGACCGGAACAGAGCAAATGAAGGGGCAGGAGGAGATGTCATCTGTGCTCACCCACGAACGCAAGGGCGGAGCTCATCAAACGCACGAGGAGGTCGTCGAACACCAAACCCTCGCAGCGACGAAACAACTGCACATTTAAATCCACCCAATGAACACAGATATATATATATATGATGTTTTTCATAACAAAATCGGAAATTAGATGACCTAACTCATAATTCACACATATATGACCCTGTCGGCCTCTAGAAGGCCGAAGAGCACCCTTTCGGTCAACTGGAGGCCGAAGAGGTGTTGGGGGTCGGGGGTGTCGTGTCGGGGTGTCGGGGTGTCGTGTTGGGGTCGGCGGTGTCGTGTCGGGGTGTCGGGGTGTCATGTCGTGGTGTCGGGTTAGGGTGTCCCGCACGCAGCTATAGTTCTGGGTCAGTGTACATCGGTATAATGCGTGTGTGACTTTCAGTTCGTCGAGGCTTTCCTTAAGTAACTCTCATCTCTCATGGTGTGTTGGTGCACTCTCTCTCACACTGATATGGTGGTATATATATGTTGGTGGACACTCTCTCGCAGTAATAGGTTCGACCGGCGGTGACGGACGCCTCCCCTCTCCTCTTCTTGCACAATATATCGATGAGTATATCGCAAAGAAGAGGAGAAAGAGGAAGCGTCCCCCACGACAACAGTCGGGATTCCTCCATCAAGAACACACATATGAAAGTTATTTAAGGAAAGCCTCGATGGACTGAAAGTCACACATGCATTATACCGATGTACATCGACCCACGATCACTCATCTTGCCTAGCTACTGGACACACACAGTGCCGGGGGTCGGGGGTTAGTGGCATCGGGAGTCAGTGCCATCGAGGGTCGGTGGTGTCGGGTGTCGGTGGCATCGGAGTTCGGGGGTTAGTGGCGTCGGTGGTCGGGGGTCAGTGGCGTCGGGGGTCCAGGGTCAGTGGCATCGGGGGTCGGTGGTCGGGGGACTTTTCGGTCAACAAGAGGCCGAAGAGGTGTCGGAGGTCGGGGGTTGGGGGTTAGTGGCATCGGGGGCGGCGTATTAACAGCTGCGCGGAGTTTTCTTCCAGGGTATCGTCAGGATGTCGTGTCGGGGTTTCGGGCATCGTGTCGGGGTGTCAGGGTGACAGGGTGTCATTTTCTTCTTCTTCATCTTCTTTTTTCCTCCTCTTCCTTTTCTTCTTCTTCTTCTTGCTTCCTTCCTTTTCTTCTTCTTCTTCTTCTTCTTCTTCTTCTTCTTCTTCTTCTTCTTCTTTTTCTTCTTCTTCTTTTTATCCTCCTCCTCCTCCTCCTCCTCCTCTTCTTCTTATTCTTCTCCCCTTATCTACTTATTCTTCTTTTATTCTACCTAGCACTAATTAACAAAATAACCTAGCTAAATCTAATCAAATAACAAATAACAAATAACCTACTAGCTAAATCAACTAAATCAATCAAATTACTCAACCAACTAAATCTAATCAAATAACAAAAAATAAAAAATAAACTTACCAGCCGGGGAGGAGGGGCAGCCGGGGCAGTGGGCAGCCGGGGAGGAGTGGCTCGGGGAGGAGGGGCAGTGGGGGCGGTGGGCAGCCGGGGAGGAGGGGCAGCTAGGGAGGAGGGGCTCGGGGTTGAGGGGGCAGGGAGGAGGGGCTCGGGGAGGAGGGGGCGGCGTTGGGGCGGCCGGAGGGGGCCGGCGGGGAGGAGGGGGCGGCGCAGGGGCGGACGGAGGGGGTTGGCGGGGAGGAGGGGCTCGGCCGGGGGGAGGAGGGGCGCGGCGCTGGGGCAGCCAGAGGGAGCCGGCGGGGAGGAGGGGGCGGCGCTGGGGCGGCCGGAGGGGCGAGGAGGAGGGGTGGCGGCGCTGGGGGTGGGCGCGGGTGAGAGAGAGAGGGTGAGAGAGAGAGGGGGTCGCGAGGGGGTGAATCGAGCGGGGGAGACGGCCGTTAGGGGGGCCTCTCTTTGTCGTCCGCCCCCCGACGGCAAAGAGCTTGACGGCAGACGGCAAAGAGGGTGCCGTTATGGGCTGGGGGAGGGGGTGTGCGGTGGGGGGAGGGGCTCTTTGTCGTCTGCCCTAGCCTTCTTTGCCGTGAGTGGGCAAACGGCAAAGCCCTAGCACATGGCAAAGACACTGTTTGGCATGTGCCAGTTCTTTGACGTCTGCTTTTGGACAGCGGACGGCAAAGAGAAACTCTGCCATGTGTCAGCAGACGGCAAAGGCCTGGCACATGGCAAATAACTGAATTCCAGTAGTGATGGGTCAATCTGTGAAGAGGCGGGGTATAGGAAGATCTACAATACGGAATGACAACAGTGGATCTGAACAATCTTGGGTACACAGACGAACCATTCGTCCAAGCCAATGAAGTGGCGCAGGTTTTCTGTGTGAAGGACATGTCTACCAAACCAAGAAAAAAATATAAGGAAGCAAATACATCATCTGATGAGCCAAAGCGCCACATAGTTCGTTTAAGAAAAAGAGACATCATGGGATTGGAGGGCAAGACAGACATGTTTGAAGATTATGAAAAGTTTCATGAAATTCCTCCCTTGAAAGTCAAGGCTGACCCAAGCACCCTGTTAAACGATGAAGATTATCCATGGTTAAGACGCAATAAGCAAAGGACACAAGCAAAGAAAAAGTGAAGAATTTCTCTCCACAACTATAGCATTGCAGTTACATGTGAAGAAATGAAATGCCTTTTGTAACACATGAGTTTTCGTCCGAAACCCTTATACTTCAAAAGAGATTGTTCGTTTTGTACACGAACACTACTAGGAAAAAACGTTATAGGCAGGACATTATTAGTAGCGCTAGAAAATAACGGCCATTGTTGCTAATTTGCATTAGTGCTGGATTATTAACAAGCGTACTACTAACCGGTCCCATCCCGACCGACGGGGGCCGAACGGTAGTAGTCGCGGCTATCAGTGGGCAACGCTATTACTAATAGCGTAGCAGTAGCGCTTTTCCTGTCCAGCGCTACTGCTAATCGGATCCCTCTATTTATCATCTTCCCCATGCGCCCCTTGCTCCTCACTCTCAGATCGATCTCATCCTCACGCCGCCGCACCATATCCCCGCATTGTCGCTCCGACGCAGTGGCCCTCCCCGTCCCGGCCCTCACCATGTGGCAGCTCCCCGTCGCGGTCATCTCCACTCGGCGGCTCCCCGTCCGGGCCCTCCCCCACGCAATGGCTCCCCACGCGGCGGCTCCCCTCCCGGCCATCCCCACACGGCGGCTTCCCTCCCTGGTCATCCCGACGCGGCGGTTCTCCCCCATCCCGGCCATCCATGCAGCGGTATCTCTCCCTCTACCTCCTCTCTCCCATATGGATGGATGAAATTTAGATGGTTAGATGAATGTATGGATGGATGGATGACATGAATGAATGCATTTAGATGGTTAGATGGATTAATATGATTTCTTCATGATATGTGATGTCTACTTAATATGTGATGTCTACTTAATATGTGATGTCTACTTAGATGGATGGATGGATCTAATTTCTTCATGAGATTTGTTCTATGTGATGTCTACTTAATACGTGATGTCTACTTAGATGGATGGATGGATCTGATTTCTTCATGAGATTTGTTCTATGTGATGTCTACTTAATATGTGATGTCTACTTATATGGATGGATGGATCTGATTTCTTCATGAGAATTGTTCTATGTGATGTCTACTTAATATGTCCATTGTTAAGCAAATGTGATGCCAAATTTACAAGGATTCCATGGATCCTAGACGTTCTCGTGAAGAGGAGTTGAAGTGGCGGAGGAAGTTGCTGGCGCGGGGAAAAAGGATTGACGATGCAGTGTTCGGATGGAGAGATTGTATGCGGGAGCTGAAAGAGGCAGAGGAAATGTTTCGGAAGACTCAGTGTAGTCACTGGGAGTTTGAAGTCAAGGAGTGCAAGAATTATGCCCAAACACAACTACAAGTTGCAGCAGGAGTCATCTTCGCAAAGGCCAACGCCGCAGAGCGGGCTCGAATGCCACCTTAGAGTAGTCCCCACTTGGTTATGGAATGGGCACTACAACAAGTGAGATATTCATGCCCGGCTCAAAGAGCGCGATGGGGAAGTGTTGTCGGGATACTTCCGCCAAGAATGCGCCCACCACCATCAGATTCTGCACCACCAGATTCTGCTCATTAATAGTATTGTAGTACGATTAAGCTCTAGTTTAAGGTTTAATAGTTTTATCATTATTGGTCTAGATCTAGAAGTTCGGTCTGTACTTGTAAGGTTTTTGAAATCTAGTTATCTGTTTGACTAAAATGGTGGTGAGGAGGAGTTTTTATATGACAATGATGTATTATGATGATACTGTATGAAAACTTGTATAGTGGCGTATGAATATATGACATAAAAAAGAAATATTTAATAATAGTAGTAGCGCTGGCGGAGAGGCGCGCTACTAGTAACTACCAGCAGCGCTTTCTACTAAAAGCACTACTGCTAAGCAGGTATAGCAGTTGCGCGGGCTAACACATGCAACTCCTATACTTTAGCTGTAGCGCCTTAGCAGTAGCGCTGGACCCAGCACTACTAGTAAGGGTATTTCCAGCGCTATTGCTAGGCTTTCTCCTAGTAGTGGAAGTGTATCCAGTTTTTGCTGTAACCCTCTCATCTTTTTATAGCATACTATGTGGGTGAAATGATGATATCATGCCAACTTTCAACCTTTTCAGAGTTCATTTGAAGTGCTTTTCAATTTCAGGGTTATTTAGCTCAAAACAAATCAGTAAGTGCATGAAAAATAACAAATGAAGTCTGAAAGGGTTGAAAATTGATGATGTGGCTTTGAATGGTGCATTTTGAACACACAAAAAGTATGGAGTTCAAATAAGTTCAAAAAATGAAATCCCTTTATTACAGATGAGTTTTCCTCCGAAACCGTGATACTTCGAAAGAGATTATCCATTTTGTACACGAAGTGCATCCAGTTTTTGCCGTAACCCTCTCAACTTTTTAGCACATGCTATGTGGGTAAAATGATGATAACATGCCAACTTCCAACCTTTTTAGAGTTCATTTGAAGTGCTTTTTAATTTCTTTCGAAACATCGTGGGAGTGGAGTTCAAAACAGAATCAACTAAAAAGCTTTTATAAACCTCTAGTATTTTTGAAACTATAATTATATAAAAATTACGCAACTAAAATTATCAAAGTATACACTAGAAATAAATAATGCAACATTAATAGCGAAAAGAATATAATGATAAAACACACTAGAAATAAATAATGCAAAAAATAAAACAAAAATAAATAAAGCTAAAAACAAAACAAGAAGAATGGAAAGTATGCAACTAAAAGTATAAAAGTATTTATTTGTTAAAAAGAATGAACTAAAATAACAGAAGAAAAATACTGGACTTAAAAAAAGCAAAAACAAAACAAAAATACAGGAAAAAAAATAAATAATGCCCCCATTGGTCCCGGTTGGTGGCTCCAACTGGGACCACCTTTAGTCCTGATTGACGCTACCAACCGGGACCAAACGTCTTTGCTTCCCGCCCTTTGGGCTGACGAAAAGGGACCTTTCGTCCCGGTTGCTGGCGCCAAGCGGGACTAAAGGTGGGCATTGGTCCCGGTTGGTGCCACAAAACGGGACCAATGCTTCTTGTATATAAGAAGCACTAAGGAAATTTCAGTTGTCATCTCGATCCCACCTACCCCCTCCCCATCGTCGCGTCGTCGCCTCCGCGAGCCCGCCGTCCTCATCGCCGGCATCCCCGAGCCCGTCGCCACCGCCGCCCGTCGCTCCCGCCGTCGCCGTCGTCCCCGCCCCCGTCGCCACTGCCCCCCGCCCATCGCCGCCGCCCCTGCCCCTGTCGCCGCCCCCTACATCACCGTCCTCATGCCTTCTTCCTCCTCGGACCGCCGCCGTACACCGTCACCGATTTCGTCGCCGTCGAGCCTCCGCATGCTTTGCATGTCTATAGGGCCGCTATAAGCCCCGCATCATTACCCCTCTCCTCTCGCCATCGTATTCGGCCCCTAGCACCGATGACCAACGTGGCCGAGCCCATCGCCGCGGGAGCTCATCGCCAGCGAGCTTCTGGTGACCTTTTGGTAATGCACTATTGTCCGTTGAGCTCCTGCACGCTCATAGATCCCCCTGGCCCCTTGTTTTGTCTGCAAACGCATTGTGCAACCGTACCCACCGAGCCCCTGTAGCTGCCGCCGCCTACGCTCATCGCCGAGGACCTTTTCGGCCTCCCCAGCTCCGACTGTGCCCATCACCCGACGCGGCTCGAAGTGGTCGTTCGAATGGGCCTGGCCGCATGCAAAACGGTTAACCGTAGCGCCAATCTAGGCTCGCCAGAGTTCATCGCTGCACTCGGGCTCACCGGAGCAATCCGGTGGCCGATGTTGACTCAACGCCTACGTGGCACCGCGGTTCCCACTGCTCAGCCACTAACCCTGGGTCCCATTGGACCCAGTTGACCCGGTCAACGCTGACTGGGCTGGCCTATGTCTATGGCATTGGGTCTCGCGTGATTTAAATAATTGTAAAAATAAATAGAAAATAAGATAATTAATTAATTAGTTAATTAAAACATCAAAACTCGAAGACTCGGTCAACCGACCGACAAGCCAGGCCACTCACATCACCGCACTCCCCCTTAGTTGTACGACTCTGTAGTGCTACTATCGAGTATCGAGGGTGACACCTCGTGAAGTACTCATGATGCTAGCCCTGTAGTGCAGCTAGTCGGTCGTGGTTATCAAGGGTAATTCCTCCTTCACCATTCCTAATGATGTCTCTATCATGCAACCCATCAAGTGTGGGAACCTCGAGGGTGATTCCTCTAGGTCCACCTTGACGGTTACATCGAGCAGGGGCCATTAAGGGTGATGCCTCATTTCCCGTCTTGATGTTTCATACCCACAGTTACTATGACCTGGTTATAAAAATAGGTTGGTGATGGGTTGTCCCTGAGGGGTACTCACGATTTGCAGATGTTGAGGGGGGACATAAAACATGACATGAGAGGGGACGTCGGACATGACATGAGGGGGGATGTCGGACGTCGGACATGACATGAGGGGGGATGTCGGACGTCGGACATGAGGGGTGAGCGTCGTTGTCGTCTACCCCCTCCGCGATAATTTCGACATGAGAGGGGACGTCATACATGACATGAGGGGGGACATTGGACATCGGACATGATGGGTGAGTGTCGTTGTCGTCTACCCCCTTCCCGATAACTTCGACATGAGAGGGGACGTCGGACATGTCATGTGGATTTTTTTTGTTCATATAGGAAAATCCGGTAATAGATTTATCAAGAATGTCCCCATTATGGATGTGCACAAGTTGATCCAATTTTTTTCTAATTCCATCTATATATATATATATATATATATATTCTTCTATATGTCATGTTGTGTGTCAAAGTATTGAAGGAATCCATGGCTTCATCATCAGCCGGAAGTAACCGACGTATGATGCTATGAAGCTCTTCAAGTTATTTTGGAACGGAGTTCGAGATAGAATAATTCACTTTTTGGTAAGAGTTTCAGCAACGACCTTCCAAATAGCGATATTCGGAAGGCTCTTGCTAAACTTCGTACCAGAAAGCTAATTATCCTATCTGGGACTCTGTTCCAAAACAATTTTGGAGAGCTTCGTACCATTATGTGCCTGTTACTTCTGGCTAATGATGAAGCTATGGTTTCCTTGAATCCTTTGAAACTAGACAACATGACCTATAGAAGGGTAGATGAGATCAGGAAAAATATGGACCATTTTTCTGCACATCCAGAATGGCGCCATTTTGTTAAATCCCTAAAAGGTTACGAGAATCCTAGCCCTCTCGCTCGACCAATCCCAAGAAACATCGAGGGCCGCCCTAACCCTAGAAGCGTTTTAGAGGCCACCCCAAATTGTAGAGAAGTATATTAATTGCCATGTTTTAATATTTGCAGAAACTATGGATCAAAGAGACTTGGGACAAGAACAGTTGTTAGGGGACATAATCCGAGGCGGTGCTGATGATGTCTTGTCGTTTCTCAACGACACCGATGGTCTTGAAGGAGTGGATTACTGCTCCGGTGATCGAACAATAGAGAAGGAACGACATGATCATGATGGCTCCGGTCACCAAATGCCGGAGGAAGAAGGAGACCATGGTGACGGCTCCGGTGACCAAACGGAGGAAGGATATGTTGTAAAGTCCGGCGAGGTATATATATTAATTAAGCATGTGCTGACTAGCTAATGGATGCATTAATTGTTTTGGTATGTACATACATTAACTCTTATTTCTTCTTTTATATAGCCCTACGGATCGAGCCAAACTTCGGTAACGAGGCGAGGCCCGAAGAGAAGGTTGGGCAAGGAAGAACGGTTCACGATCACAGCACTCGCAGACGATGGCCTACCGATTGGACCAATGCAGACCAAGGACGCATTTGCTGCTCAGTGTAGAGCTATTATTAGGGACATGATACGTCTCCAACATATATATAATTTTTGATTGTTCCATGATATTATATTATCAACTTTGGATGTTTTATATGCATGAATATTCTATTTTATATTATTTTTGGGACTAACTTATTAATCCAGTGCCCAGTGTCAGTTCCTGTTTTTTTTGTGTTTTTGACCTTTTTCAAATAGGAATATCAAATGGAGTCCAAACGGAATAAAACTTTCGCCGTGATTTTTTATGGAAAATATCAAAAATAGCTGAAGGAAAAAATACAGGAGAGGCGGCCCGAGGGAGCCACGAGCCTGGGAGGCGCGGCCCCCCCGTGGTCGTGGCTAGGGGGCTCGTGATCTCCTCGTGGCGCCTCTCGACTTGTTCCCGACGCTAGACGGTCTTATAAATACGGAAATCCTCAGAAATAAACCTAGATCGCAAGTTCTACCACGCAGACGTCCAGAGCAACCAAAAACCAATCGAGAGACCGTTTCGGCATCCTGCCGGAGGGGAATTCATCACCGGTGGCCATCTTCATCAACACCATTGCCTCTCCGATGATGCGTGAGTATTTCACCACAGACCTTCGGGTCCATAGCTAGTATCTAGATGCCTTCTTCTATCTCTTTGATCTTCAATACAAAGTTCTCCATGATCTTCATGGTGATCTATCCAATGTAATCTTGTTTTGCGGTGTGTTTGTTGAGATCCGATGAATTGTGGATTTATGATCAGATTATCTATGAATATTATTTGAGTCTCCTCTGATTTCTTATATGCATGATTTCATATCCTTGTAATTCTCTTCGAGTTATGGGTTTCGTTTGGCCAACTTGATCTATAGTTCTTGCAACGGGAGAAGTGCTTGGTTTTGGGTTCATACCGTGGGGTGTCCTCACCTAGTGACAGAAGGGGTAGCGAGGCACGTATCCTGTTTTTGCCATCAAGGGTAAAAAGATGGGGTTTATATCATATTGCATGAATCTATCCCTCTACATCATGTCATCTTGCTTAAAGCGTTAGTCCGTTTATCATGAACTTAATACACTAGATGCATGCTAGATAGCGGTCGATGTGTGGAGTAATAGTAGTAGATGCAGAAAGTATCATTCTACTTGTCTCGGATGTGATGCCTATATGTATGATCATTGCCTTATATATCGTCATGACTTTGCGCTATTCTATCAATTGCTCAACAATAATTTGTTCACCCACCGTAATACTTGCAATCATGAGAGAAGCCTCTAGTGAACACTATGGCCCCCGGGTCTATTTTACATATTATATATTCAGATATATACACAAAAACACCAAAAATACTTTGCTGCAATTTTATTTACTTATTTATATTCATCTACTATCACTATCAGATCTAACCTTGCAAGTAATCGTAAAGGGATTGACAACCTCTTTATCGCTTTGGGTGTAAGTTTGTTTGTGTTTGTGTAGGTTCCTTGTTGCCTCACCTTGATACTCCTATTGAATTGATACCTTGGTTCTCAAACTGAGGGAAATACTTATCTCTACTGTGCTGCATCACCCTTTACTCTTCAAGGGAAAAACCAACGCAAGACAAGAATCAACTTGCCAATTTCTGGCGACGTTGCAGAGAAGTAGCAGGAAGAATTTCTGGCGTCGTTGCTGGGGAGTATTCAAGTGAAGCATATCTACAAGTACCTATCACAAAATCATCTCTTGCATTTACATTATTTGCTATTTGCCTCTCGTTTTCCTCTCCCCCACTTCTAAAAACAAAAATTACAAAAATATTTGCCTTTCTTTATTTGCTCTTTTCTTTCGCTTGCTTTCTGTTTGCTTGTGTGCTTGTCTGCTTGCTAAGTCACGATGTTTGAAAACACTAAATTGTGTGATTTCTCTAATACTAATAACAATAATTTTATTAGTAATCCAATTGCTCCTGCCACTAGTGCGGAATCATATGAAATTAATGTTGCCTTGTTGAATCTTGTTATGAAAGAGCAATTTTCCGGCCTTCCGAGTGAAGATGCCGCATCCCATTTTAATACCTTTATTGAGTTATG
Organism: Hordeum marinum; assembly: GCA_022496015.1. NCBI lineage: Eukaryota > Viridiplantae > Streptophyta > Magnoliopsida > Poales > Poaceae > Hordeum > Hordeum marinum. The sequence continues at coordinate 578,833 of JAAAWK010000567.1, forward strand.
TGATATGCAAAAGAAGAGAGATGTGGATAATGATATGATTAAATTGAAGCTATTTCCGTTCTCACTACGAGATCGAGCAAAAACTTGGTTTTCATCTTTACCTAAAAATAGTATTGACTCATGGAACAAGTGTAAAGATGCCTTTATTTCCAAGTATTTTCCACCTGCTAAGATTATCTCTCTCCGTAATGATATCATGAATTTTAATCAACTAGATCATGAACATGTTGCACAATCTTGGGAGAGAATGAAATTGATGATTAGAAATTGTCCCGCTCATGGTCTAAGTCTTTGGATGATTATACAAATTTTCTTTGTTGGTTTGAATTTTGCGTCTAGAAATATCTTGGATTCCGCCTCCGATGGAACTTTTATGGAAATCACATTAGGAGAAGCTACAAAACTCTTGGATAATATCATGACAAATTATTCTCAATGGCACACTGAAAGGTCACCTACTAGTAAAAAAGTGCATGCTATAGAAGAAATTAACTCTTTGAGTGCTAAGATGGATGAGTTAATGAAGTTGGTTTCTAGTAAAAGTGTTCCTCTAGATCCTAATGATATGCCTTTATCTTCCTTGATTTAGAATAGCAATGAAAATTTGGATGTTAATTTTGTTGGTAGGAATAATTTTGGTAACAACAATGCTTATAGAGGTAACTTTAATCCTAGGCCTTTTCCTAGTAATCCCTCTAATAATTTTGGAAATTCCTACAACAATGCTCATGGAAATTATAATAAAATACCCTCTGATCTTGAAATTAATATTCAGGATTTTATTAATTCGCAAAAGATTTTCAATGCTTCCATCGAAGAAAAACTGCTTAAAATTGATGACTTGGCTAGGACTGTTGATAGAATGTCTCTTGATATTGATGCTTTGAAATTGAGATGTGTTCCTCCCAAGATTAATATGGATGAAACTTTGAAAGCTATGCGTATTTCTATGAATGAGAGTAAAGAAAGAACCGCCCAAATTCGTGCTAGACATGAATGGCTCAAAAGGCGTGTTCTCGTGATGAGAATCACGAAGATCTTAAAGTGCTTGATGTGACTCCTATTGAATCCTTGTTTTCTAATGTTAATCTTAATGGTGATGGGGCTGGATGTGAATCCACTTTGGTTGAGAAACACCCCAATGATTCGAAGTCTATTTATCTTGATGCTAAAAATACTAAAAGTGGAGTAGAGGATGTCAAAACTTTGAATAGTGATGAAATTACTACTTTGGATCTCAAGGAATTTAATTATGATGGTTTCTCTTTGATTGAATGTATTTCCTTGATGCAATCCATGTTAAACTCTCCACATGCTTATAGCCAAAATAACGCTTTTACTAAACATATCGTTGATGTTACGATGAAATCTCTTGAAGAGAAACTTGAGTTGGAAATATCTATTCCTAGAAAACTTCATGATGAGTGGGAACCTACTATAAATCAAGATTAAAAATTATTAATGCCATGCTTTGTGTGATTTGGGTGCTAGTGTTTCCACAATTCCAAAATCTTTACGTGATGTTCTAGGTTTCAATGAGATTGATGAGTGCTCTCTTAATTTGCATCTTGCGGATTCTACTATTAAGAAACCTATGGGAAGGATCAATGGTGTTCTTATTATTTCAAATAGGAACTATGTGCCCGTAGATTCATTGTGGTTGATATTGATTGCAATCCTACATGCCCCATTATTCTTGGTAGACCTTTCCTTAGGACTATTGGTGTGGTTATTGATATGAAGGAAGGGAATATTAAATTTCAGTTTCCATTAAAGAAGGGCATGGAACATTTTCCTAGAAAGAGAATAAAATTTCCTTCTGAATCTATTATGATAGCTACTTATGTTTTGAGCACTAAAGATGATAATACTTAATTCTATTGCCTTATGCCTAGCTAAGGGCGTTAAACAATAGCGCTTGTTGGGAGGCAACCCAATGAATAGGTTTATATTGGCTGTTTTAATTTATGTTTTGTTGAGTACACACCATCATGATTCTGTTATGATTGTGTTTTTTATGTTTTAATTAGTGTTTGTGCCAAGTAAAACCTTTATGATTAGTTTTGGTGATAGTTGTTTAATCATGCTGGAAAAAGACAGAAACTTTGTGCTCACGAAATTATTTTTCATTCCTATCGAGAAAGAGATTTTGAGTTGATTCTTTTTGTTTATGCTTGATATGCAAATTTCCCTCATTTTCAAAATTGTTTTAGAATTTTTGAGTTAGCAGAGGTATAAGAAATATACAGATTGCTACAGACTGTTCTATTTTTGACAGATTCTGTTTTTGTTGTGTTGATTGTTTATTTTGATGAAACTATGGGTAGTATCGGGGGGTACGAGCCATGGATAAGTGAGAATAAAGTAATATAACATCAATATAAATGGAAGTTAAAGTTTACTACAGTACCTAAAAAATTGGTGGTTTGTTTTCTTATGCTAATGCTATCACGAGTTTCTGTTTAAGTTTTGTGTAGTGAAGTTCTCAAGTTTTGGATGATGTTCTTATGGACAGTGGAATAAAGAGTGGCAAGAGCCTAAGCTTGGGGATGCCCAAGGCATCCCAAGCCAAATTCAAGGACACCAAAAAGCCTAATCTTGGGGATGCCCTGGGAAGGCATTCCCTCTTTCGTCTTCAATCCATCAGTAACGTTACTTGGAGCTATATTTTTATTCACCACATGATATGTGTTTTGCTTGGAGCATTGTGTATTATAAGAGTCTTTGATTTTTTTTGTCACAATCATCCTTGCTGCACACCTTTGGAGAGAGACATGCATTAATCGTTAATTTGTTAGAATACTCAATGAGCTTCACTTATATCTTTTGAGTTAGGCAGTTCAGCTCACATGTGCTTCACTTATATCTTTTGAGCTTGGTAATTTAGCTCACATGTGATTCACTTATATATTTTGAGATTGGTAATTTTTCTCCCATGTTCTTCACTTATACCTTTTGAGCTAGATAATTTTTCTATAGTGCTTCACTTAAATCTTTGTAGAGCATGGCGGTGTCATATTTTGTAGAAATACAAACTCTCGAATCTTCACTTATATCATTTTGAGAGTGCTCTCCCTAAGTAACTTGGTAATTGGCGTGTGTTATGTAATTAGTCCTAAATATGATAGGCATCCAAATAGGATATAATGAAAACTTTCATATTCAAGTGCATTGATTAGTAATATAAGTTTGATTCCTCGCAATTAGTTTTGAGATATGGATATGGTAATATTAGAGTTATGTTAGTAGGGTGTTGTGAATCTAGAAATACTTGTGTTGAAGTTAGTGATTCCCGTAGCATGCACGTATGGTGAACCGCTATGTTAGGAAATCGGAGCATAATTGATTTACTGTTTGTCATCCTTTGTGTAGAGGTCGGGATCGCGCGATGGTTAACTCCTACAACCCTTCCCCTAGGAGTATGCGTTTAGTACTTTGTTTCGATTATTAATAAAACTTTTGCAATAAGTATATGAGTTCTTCATGACTAATGTGAGTCCATGGTATAGATGCACTTTCACCTTCCACCATTGCTACCCTCTCTAGTGCCGCGCAACTTTCGCCGGTGCACAAACCCACCATATGCCTTCCTCAAAACAGCCACCATACCTACCTATTATGGCATTTTCATAGCCATTCCAAGATATATTGCCATGCAACTTCGACCGTTCCCTCTCATGACATGTGCCATCACTTTTATTCATATAGAGTCATTATTGTTCTAAGTATCGAGTTGTAAGTAAATAAAAGTGTGATGATCATCATTATTAGAGCATTGTCCCATGTGAGGAAATAAAAGAGGCCAATGATTCCCACTAAAAAAAGAGGCCAAAGATCCCAAACAAAAAAATGAGAGAAAAAGAGAGAAGGGACAATGCTACTATCTTTTTCCACACTTTTGCTTCAAAGTAGCACCATGATCTTCATGATAGAGAGTCTCTTGTTTTGTCACTTTCATATGCTAGTGGAAATTTTCATTATATAACTTGGCTTGTATATTCCAATGATGGGCTTCCTCAAATTGCTCTAGGTCTTCGTGAGCAAGCAAGTTGGGTGCACACCCACTAGTTTTCATTTGTGATCTTTCATACACTTATAGCTCTAGTGCATCCGTTTCATGGCAATCCCTACTCATTCACATTGATATCTATTGATGGGCATCTCCATAGCCTATTGATACGCCAAGTCCATGTGACCATCTCCTCCTTTTTGCCTCACAACCTCCACCACACTCTATTCCACCTATAGTGCTATATCCATGGCTCACGCTCATGTATTGCGTGAGAGTTGAAAAGGTTTGAAAAAATAAGAGTGCGAAAACCATTACTTGATCAATACCGGGGTTCTGCATGATTTAAATTCGTTGTGTGGGGATGATGGAGCATAGCCAGACTATATGATTTTGTAGGGATAACTTTCTTTGGCCATGTTACTTCGAAAGTTCATGATTACTTTGCTATTGTACTTGAAGTATTATTGTTTTCATGTCAATATTAGACTTTTGTATTGAATCTTACGGATATGAACATTCATGCCACAATAAATAGATTACATAAAAAAATGTGTTAGGTAGCATTCCACATAAAAAATTCATTCTTTATCACTTCCCTACTCGAGGACGAGAAGGAGTTAAGCTTGGGGATGCTTGATACATCTTCAACATATCTATAATTTTTTATTATTCCATGCTATTATATTATCAACTTTGGATGTTTTATATGCATGAATATGCAATTTTATATTATTTTTGGGACTAACTTATTAATCCAGTGCCCAGTGCAAGTCCCCGTTTTTTTCCGTGTTTTTGACCTTTTTCAGATAGGAATATCAAATGGAGTCCAAACAGAATAAAACTTTCGCCGTGATTTTTTATGGAAAATATCAAAAATAGCTGAAGGAAAAAATACCAGAGAGGCAGCCCGAGGGAGCCACGAGCCTGGGAGGCGCGGGCCCCCCGTGGTCGTGGCTAGGGGGCTCGTGATCTCCTCGTAGCGCCTCTCGACTTGTTCCCGATGCTAGACGGTCTTATAAATACGGAAATCCTCAGAAATAAACCTAGATCGCAAGTTCTGCCACGCAGACATCCAGAGCAACCAAAAACCAATCGGGAGACCGTTTCGGCATCCTGCCGGAGGGGAATTCATCACCGGTGGCCATCTTCATCAACACCATTGCCTCTCCGATGATGCGTGAGTAGTTCACCATAGACCTTCGGTTCCATAGCTAGTATCTAGATGGCTTCTTCTCTCTCTTTGATCTTCAATACAAAGTTCTCCATGATCTTCATGGTGATCTATCCGATGTAATCTTCTTTTGCGGTGTGTTTGTTGAGATCCAATGAATTGTGGATTTATGATCAGATTATCTATGAATATTATTTGAGTCTCCTCTGATTTCTTATATGCATGATTTCATATCCTTGTAATTCTCTTCGAGTTATGGGTTTCGTTTGGCCAACTTGATCTATAGTTCTTGCAATGAGAGAAGTGCTTGGTTTTGGGTTCATACCGTGCGGTGTCCTCACCTGTGACATAAGGGGTAGCGAGGCACGTATCGTGTTGTTGCCATCAAGGGTAAAAAGATGGGGTTTATATCATATTGCATGAATCTGTCCCTTTACATCATGTCATCTTGCTTAAAGCGTTACTCCGTTTATCATGAACTTAATACACTAGATGCATGTTGGATAGCGGTCCATGTGTGGAGTAATAGTAGTAGATGCAGAAAGTATCGGTCTACTTGTCTCGGACGTGATGCCTATATGTATGATCATTGCCTTAGATATCATCATGACTTTGCACTATTCTATCAATTGCTCATCATGTGTTCGAACTTAATACACTATATGTATGATCATTGCCTTAGATATCATCATTTTGATTGAACTCTATTCTTGTAAAGTGCTTATACTAGAAAGAAGGGACTATTTTATGTGGATACTACGTATGCGAGCTCATTCACCAATCGACCTCTGAGCGGGCACAACTAGGAAAAGGCCTGCTAGTGGCGCACCTGTTTTGGCCACTAATGGCGTACTACAGGTGCGCCACTAGCATCACGCCACTGGTAATTAGGGTGCGCCATTAGTATACCAGATACTAATGGCGCACCCCATTACTATTCGACTTAGTAATGGCGCACCACCACATAGAAGTGCGCCAGTACTAACAAAAAAAATTCAAAAAAAAATTCAGAAAATATTATTCAAACATTTTGTTTTTGTTTTTTTCTTAATCTCGGGTAAATATGCTTAATCTCAAGTCAAATTGCACTCTGTGGTCAAACTTCCCGAAAGGTCACCCATCCCCACACTACTCTAGCCCAAGCATGCTTAACTTCTCAGTTCTATCCAACCCAAGCACCAACACACTTAACAAGCACTTGTTGATATATCTATCATATCAATCCTATTAAACCTTGTTGATGTCTAGGACTTTGTTCATGTTCATGAGTGTGATGAAATTTTGAAAAAATATTTCAAACTTCCCGGTCATATTATGTATCATATTTTGAACATTTTTTCCAAAAAAAAAATTCAAACCAAAATTTTTTCTGTTAAATTTCCCCTCTAGATCTTAAAAGCCCTTTTGGGGATTCTAAAAATCTTCAACGGGGTTCCTAGTAGTGGAGGCTTCTCTGACAAACAATTTGAAGTACGTAAATAATATTCAAAATTTTATTTTATATATTACCATCAATTGTGTTGTTTTTTATTCATCTATATGCATGTATTGACCCCCATCTTCAAATTAGATGTGGCAGAAGCGGGATGAACTCCTACCACATGATCGCATACGAGCAATTCAAGAGGAATTGGCGTGATTCTTTCTTGACTACATCATACCTAAAGACGGAGAATACTATATGGATTTGTGATTGGATCTTAGGAATTATAAGAGATCTTATATTGTATATATGTAGCTAGTAGCGTTGTATAGATATACGAAAACTTGTTGTTCGACCAATCTCTCAAAGAAAGAGAGGTCGATGACTTCTCTCTGTATATGTTCTTGACGATCTTGTGTACTTAATGGTTCCTTCATTTGCTTACTAGCTAGCGTGTCCTCTCTATAGTAGCTAGCGTCGACCAAGCATAGAGAAAGAGAGGACACTTCTCTCTATTAATTAGCTAGCGAACACAATATGAAATCCCTAAATTAACCCTCCAAAACCCCCTAACCCCCCCCCCTTTGAAAAAAAATCCCAGCAACAACCATATGCTGACTCGTGGCTGCCTTTTGGTCCCAGTTGGTGTTACCATCCGGGACTAAAGGTCCTCCTGCCTTCTCTCCCCGCAGAGGCCATGTGGAGCCCCTTCTGTCCCGGTTTGTAAGCGAACCGGGACTAAAGGTTTAGGGCTTTAGTCCCGACCCTTTAGTCCCGTTTTCAGAACCGAGACTAATGGGCCTCTGCAACCGGGACAAATGGGCCGTTTTCTACTAGTGTCCCGAGAGATCCAATCTTGGAGCCTTTTCCAGTAATCTGCTAGAGGGGGATTCGATCACGGAGGGCATCTACATCAACTCCATTGCCACTCCGGTGATGTGTGAGTAGTTCACCACAGACATATGGGTCCATAGCTAGTAGCTAGATGGCTTCTTCTCTCTCTTTGCTTCTCAATAACATGTTCTTCATGATCTTCATGAAGATCTATCCGATGTAATACTCTTTTGCGGTGTGTTTGTCGAGATCTGATGAATTGTGGGTTTATGTTCAGATTATTCATGAATATTATTTGAGTCTTTCCTGAATTCTTATATGTATGATTTCATATCTTTGCATGTCTATTCAAATTATTGGTTTCATTTGGCCAACTAGATTGGTAATTCTTGCAATAGGAGAAGTGCTTAGTTTTGGGTTCAATCTTGCGGTGTCCTCACCCAGTGACATAGTAGGGATAGCGAGGCACGTATTGTATTGTTGCCATCGAGGGTAAAACATGGGGTTTTCATCATATTGCTTGAGTTTATCCCTCTACATCATGTCATCTCACCTAATGTGTTACTCTGTTCTTCATGAACTTAATACTCTAGATGCAGGCAGCAGTTGGTCGATGTGTGGAGTAATAGTAGTAGATGCAGAATCGTTTCGGCCTACTTGTCACGGACGTGATGCCTATATGCATAATCATTGCCTTGGATATCTTCATAATTATTTTGTTTTCTATCAATTGCTCGACAGTAATTTGTTCACCCACCGTAATACTTGCCATCATGAGAGAAGTCATCTAGTGAAACCTGTGGCCCCCGGGTCTATATTTTATATTATATTTTTAGATCTAAAACCAAAAACACAAAAAATACTTGCTGCCTTGTTCTTACTTTTAGTTTTACTTTTGGTTCAAGCATCCTATTATATCTATCTCTACTAGATCTCATCCTTACAAATAACCGTGAAGGGATTGACAACCCCTTTATAGCATTGGGTGCAAGAGTTTGATTCCTTGTGCAGGTATATCTATTGGTGGCTCGCTTGTATCTCCTACTGGATTGATTCCTTGGTTCTCAAAAACTGAGGGAAATACTTATTTACTTTGCTGCATCAAACCGTTCCTCTTCACGGGAAACCAACGCATGCTCGAGAAGTAGCACTTGGCCATTCACAGTTTGGGGGCTTGATATGGTCGGCCCATTCAAGATGTCCTCTGATAAAAAGACTCACCTACTGGTGACGGTTGATATGTTCACCAAGTGGGTTGAAGCAGAGCCTGTCATGAGTTGTGATGCAGAAATGGTTGTTAAGTTTGTGAAGAAGTTAATCTACCATTTTGGTTACCCTCATAGTATTAGTAATGGCAATGGCATCAATCTATACAAAGGGGCTATGGAGCAATTTTGTTAGAAATAGCATATCCGGCTTGACTTGGCAGCAGTGGTGCACCCACAATCTAATGGACAAGCTGAGCGCGCTAATCGAGAGATGTTTAGAGGGATCAAGCCCCGGCTCATGGTTCCCTTACAACGTACCCCAGGCTGTTGGGTTGAGGAAATTCCTTCGGTACTTCGGAGCATTAGAACAACCCCAAACAGTTTTACTGGTTACACGTCTTACTTCCTAGTATATGAAGCTGAGCCGGTTTTGCCGAGTGAAATCCGTCATGATTCTCCGCGGGTCGTGTGAAACCCTAATTTTTGGCAAATTTTTATTTTCAACATCTTTTTGATTTTATTTGCAAACTTGGTTGATTTTCGAATCTTTTCAATCAAATATGGACTTATGAATCCTTGAATCTTTTCCTAAGTAACCCAAAGCTCTCACACGGTGGCCCGGAAGACCCGGGTGTGTAAGCCGCCCGGGGACAACTTGGACAAGAAGATAGAGGAAGACTCAGACAGATACTGAGAGTCGGTTGCAACTTGTATGACCCGTGCTCTCGACCTCCTATATAAAGGCAGACCTAGGGCGACTTAGAGGTCAGGCTGTCTAGTACTAGGTCAAGCTTTAGCTCCCTTGTAATCGATACATCAAGAAATACACGCACAAGCAGAACATAGGCTATTACCTCGACTTGAGGGGCCGAACCTGGGTAAATCCGTGTCCTTCGTCCCCATCAACCCCTTTGAGTCCATCACGTTTGCAATGGCCTCGAACCCAAGTCCGTTCACCCGGACATCTGCCGTGACAAAACCACGATAGTTGGCGACCAACGTGGGCTTGCGCTCGGTGGTGTTGAGTTCTCAAAGGGCTCTCTCACGAGGCTCGAGGGATACGTGGTTGGTTGGATGAGCAATAGTCGTCGCGGCCGGCTCTACATCGACGACGCCGGCTGGGGGCTTGATGCTGGCTCGGCGGAGTATGGTTTCCGGGTTCCGTTCGGCGGGATCCATGTGTTCATCGGAAGGGTTGATGGGTCTACCCCCGGCCCAGACGTTTGCACCAACCTCATCGAGTCGGCTCGGCGTATGCAACCTGCCCGTAGTGTGCAACCCGCCCGTGTTAGCCCGGGCCAGAAGCACGTCTTCATGGGCTTCACTCAAGGTATGGATCTGGAAGCTTCCGGTTCATAGGAAACCCTCGTTTACTCAGAGAACGATATTCAAGCGGAGAAACAGAGTCAGTCTACAGGCTTCACAATGGCGGGCTCGGGGGCTACGGTGAGCTTTGCCCTGAGCCAGATCGCTCTAAGGCAGCCGACCTTGGGCCACTAGTTCATGCTGCCGTGTTCATGGCAGGGTCAGTCCCAGGCACGAGTAGTACACCCGCAGGAGCCGCCGCCTCAGGGGCAAACCCGCCACCGCCGGCTCAAGTTCTTCTAGAGATGATGGCCGAACTCGTGGTCCTAATGGCTAATGAAGTTACCCTAGACAATCAAGCGGCTCGGAACTTGGAGATTATGAGGATCAAGGACCGGATGGAGCAAGAGAAGTAGAGGATGGCCGAGCTAAAGGTCTAGATGGAGCAAGAGGCAGAGCGCATTAAGACAGACGCTTTCCGCCTCGAGCTGGAGCAACAATCGGTGGTTGCGGTCCATCGGATCAGGCATCAACCTCGTCTGCCGGAACGTTATGAGGCAAGGAACCTCTTCAACACACCATGGACAGGGCGAACAACAGATGCGTCTGGAAGCCGTCCGGTGGCTCGGCCAGTGACTCAACCAACCCGGCGAAACCAGGCCTCGCCAGCGGCCTTTCCAACACCGGCGGGTCAGTATTCCAACCCGTCCGAGAATATGGTGGCAGCAGCCACCTGGCTCGAAACAATTCCTATTCCGGATGAGGCACCCTTTGCGAAGGATGTGCAAAACGCCATTGGATACTGACAGACGGCGATGGCGCAGCAGGAGAAGTACACTCACAGCCGAAGCCATGTTCATTCAACCCCTCTCCCTAGCCGGAGCTTTAGCCGGCGCTACGAGTCACCAGCTGGTTCCAGCAGTAACTAGCACCGAGAGATTCGAACGGGTCATCGGCCGGCTATGGACACACAAGCATTCGTAAACCATGCAAGAAGCCAGCAAGAGGTGACAACTTTAGCCGAGACGGCTCATCAGGAGCCCGCGCCATCCATGTCAGTAGGAGTGGGAGGAACCACCAGGGCGGTGGGAGTGCCATGTTTATCACTGGCTCTACGGAGCGAGCGGCTGCCAAAAGATTTCAATGGGCCCGGAAAGTTCCAAATTACACCGCTGATTTACCCCCGAAGGCTTGGGTGGAAAGTTATGAACTAGTCATGGAGATGTTGGATGTCAGTGAGGCGGTTTGTGCCAAATACTTCATCATGATGCTTGAAGGCCCGGCCCGCACATGGTTAAAGGGATTGCCACCCAATACCCTGAATTCATGGGCAGAGCTGAGAGCCAGATTCATTAAAAACTTTCAAGGAACATGCAAGCAGCCCATCACCATCGTGGATCTTGATCACTGTGTTCAACAGGAGAACGAGTTAGCTCATCATTGGGTACGACGGGTCTCGACCATCATCCACTCTTCAGAGTAGATCACGGTAGCTCAGGCAGTGCTGATCTTAGAGAAGAACTGCCACTTTGTCCCGCTAAAGCAGAAGCTTGGCCGGCTCAAGCGTACGTGTCAGGATATGGGAGAGCTCATGATGGCTCTCACGAAATACGCCAACTCGTACAATACGAAGGATCCGATCTCCGATGAGGAGAAGGCCGACCAAGGTAAGAAGGGCAATCAGAGCAAGGGTACGGCAAACAATAGTAGCCAGAGCAAGCGTAAGAATCCTGAGGCCGGGTCAGAACTGGTGGCCAATGCAAGTACCAGTCAGAATCACCCCAAGGGCAACAGGAGGTTCAGGCCACCTTTTAACAAGGACAGGCCTGCCTTTAATTTAGAGGAAGCGCTTAAGGGGCCCTGTCCGGAGCACGGTCAGCCTGATAAGCCGGTGAACCACACATGGGGGAGTGACATTTCATGCAGAAGCTTAAGAATCACTTTACACAACCCAACAATCGGAACGGTGGCCCGCCAGGCGGCTCTGGTCATGGTGGGTCAGGGGTCGGTTTTGGGCCCGGGGGCTCAGGTTCTGGTCACCCAGGTCAGGGTAATCAAGGAGGACGCCAGCAGCATTCTAGTAACAACAATCAGCAACAGCGCAATCAGTTTGGTTATCAGAGTAACCCGAAGCAGCTCAGCTCCAGTCAGTATCATGTTTTCATGACTAGCCTCAACAAAAGAGATCAGAAGTTGCGCAAGCAGGCGGTCAATGCGGTTGAACCGGCTCTACTGTTGTACTTACAATGGTCTGAGTATGACATAACGTGGAGCCGGGAAGATCACCCGCCGCGTGTCGATGACCTGGGGCGGCAGGCTTTGGTTGTGGCCCCCCAAGTGGGAGGGTATATGGTGAATAAAGTGCTAATGGGTGGAGGCAGCAGTATTAATATCCTCTACTATGATACTTTTCGGCGGACGAAATTACTAGACAAGGATTTAAAACCCTCATCCACCGTTTTTCATGGTGTGGTGCCAGGCAAATCGGCGTATCCGATGGGCAGGATTTCTTTGGAAGTGGCTTTCGGTGACGAGTATAATTACAGGGTGGAGTCCTTGTGGTTTGAGGTGGTGAAGATCAAGAGACCTTACCATGCATTGTTTGGATGGCCGGCTGATGCAAAGTTCATGGCCATGCCTTGCTATGTCTATTTACAGCTCAAGATGCCCAGTTTAAATGGTACCATTACCGTTCATGGTGACCGGAAGACAACCATTGAGTGTGAAGAAGGAGATGCGGCTTACGCAGAATCCAGTTGCGCTCAGGAGGAGCTTGAATTTTATAAGGAGAATGTTGACCCGGAGGATATGACTCCGCTGAAGAAGCCTGCGACGGAGGTTGAGCCGCCCTTGAAGAGTTCGACGGATGACACTAAAGCGGTAGATTTTACCCTAGGTGACTCTTCCAAACAGTTCATCATTGGAGCTCACATGGATCCCAAATAGGAAAGCGCGCTCGTCGAATTCATCCGTGAGAATCGGGACATCTTCGCATGGAAAACTTCTGACATGCTGGGTGTACCGAGAGAGTTCGCTGAGCACAACCTTAATGTGGATCCGAAGTTTAAGACGATTAAACAGTTTCTACAGAGGTTCAATGAGGACAGACGCAAGGCCATTGGGGAAGAAGTTGCCTGACCCTTGGCGGAGGGTTTCATTGTTGAGGTTTTTCACCCGGAGTGGTTGGCTAACCCGGTGCTGGTGCTCAAGAAGAACGGCACTTGGCGTATGTGTGTGGACTACACGAACCTTAACAAAGCTTGTCCGGCTGATCCGTTTGCCCTTCCCCGTATTGATCAAATCATCGATGCTAGGGCGGGATGTGAAAGCCTGTGTTTTTTGGATGCCTACTCAGGCTATCATCAGATCAAGATGGCGGTTAAATACCAAGAGAAGACGGCTTTCATTATGCCTTTTGGAGCTTTCTACTATGTATCCATAACTTTGGGCTCAAGAGTGCCTAGGCAACCTATCAGCGGTGTGTGCAGAATTGCCTTCACAGTCAGATCGGCTGCAATGTTCATGCCTATGTAGATGAAATCGTGATTAAGTCAAGGAAGAAGGAGACCCTTTTAGACGACTTAAAGGAAACCTTTGATAATCTCCGGGTCTATAAGATGATGCTTAACCCGACCAAGTGTGTCTTTGATGTTCCAGCTAGCAAGCTCTTGGGTTTTCTGGTTTCTGAGCATGGCATTGAAGCTAACCCGGATAAAATCAAAGCTATCACTTGCCTGGTAGAGCCGGCCTGTATTAACGATGTCCAGCGCTTGGCAGGGAGGATTGCCGTATTGAGCCGGTTCATAAGCCGCCTTGGAGAAAAAGCTATCCCTTTATATCAGATGATGAAGACGACGGATAGATTTGTCTGGATCAAGGCGGCGGGTGAAGTGTTGGAGGCGCACAAAAAAACAGCTTACTGAGCCGCCGGTGCTGGCTGCTCCGGCTGAGAAAGAGCCGTTGCTTCTATACGTGGCGGCTAATAACCGGGCAGTAAGCGCTGCAATTGTGGTCGAGCGCAAGGACGTTGGAAAACAATATCCGGTTCAAAGGCCAGTTTATTACATCAGTGAGGTCATGGAGTCTAAGCAAAGGTATCCGCATTGGCAGAAGCTGGTGTATGGGGTCTTCATGGCCAACTGCAAGTTAAAGCACTATTTTTTAGGGCACCAGATAACTGTGGTCAGTTCTACTCCATTGGGGGAGATAATCTAGAATAGAGAAGCCACTGGAAGGATTGTTATGTGGGCATTGGAGTTGGGACCTCTCAATCTAAAGTATGTGCCTCGCATGGCTGTCAAGTCCCAAGCTCTTGTGGATTTTATAAATGATTGGTCGAAATGTCAAGCTCCCGAGGAAAAACCGGATGACACATACTGGACCATACACTTTGATGGATCCAAGCAGTTAGAAGGGTTAGGGGCAGGAGTTGTTTTGACATCTCCTAAAGGTGATAAGTTTTGTTATGTGCTCCTGCTGATGTTCCCTTGCACTAACAACGCGGCTGAATATGAGGCTCCGCTTCATGGTCTTAGATTGGCCAAGGAGATGAATTTAAGTAGGGTAAGATGTTTGGGCGACTCAGATCTGGTGGCTCAGCAAGTTTCGGGCACTTGGTATTCCAAAGACCCACGGATTGCGGCTTATCGACAGGCGGTTGACATTATTGTTGGCCACTTCAAGGGGTATCAGGTGGATCACATTGATCGTCGCAGGAATGAGGCGGCAGATGCGCTATCACGGCTAGGTTCCCAACGAAAGTCGGTGCCTCCCAATGTATTACTAGATGTCTTACATCATCCGAGTGTTAAGTTACCTTCAGAAGAGGATTTGGATGTTCCTGACCCGGAGGGGGAACTAGTGGCGGCTTTACATGCTATCCCAGATTGGACTGTCCCCTACCTGGCTTATTTGACCCGGGGCGAGTTACCTGATGATGAAAACCTGGCCAAATAGATCACCCGGCGCTCTAAATCAATGACAATAGTTAATGGTGAGTTGCACAAATGCAGCATGACTGGCGTGTTTCAACGTTGTGTCTCACCTGAGGAGGGTCAGCAAATCTTGAATGAAATTCATGCTAGAGATTGTGGACATCACGCTGGCTCGAAGTCTCTGGTAGCCAAGGCCTTTCGGCATGGGTTGTTCTGGTTGACGGCTCACAAGGATGGAGAAGACTTGGTTCGCAAATGTGACGGCTGTCAAAAGTTTGGCCGACGTGCTGATGTTCCGGCTCAAGACTTGAGGATGATACCAATTACTTGGCCATTTGCAGTCTGGGGGCTCGACATGGTAGGACCTTTCAAAAGATCCAAGGATAAGAAAACGCACCTCTTGGTAGCAGTTGATAAGTTCACCAAATGGGTGGAGGCAGAGCCGGTCAGCAAGTGTGACGTGGCTACGGCCGTTCAATTTGTTAAAAAAACTGATCTACCAGTTTGGTTATCCCCACATCATCATCACTCACAATGGCACAAATCTATCTAAGAGGGGTATGAAAGAGTTCTGCGACGAGGAGCACATCCGGCTTGATGTTTCAGTAGTTGTGCATCCACAATCCAATGGTCAAGCGGAGCGTGCTAATCAAGAAATTTTAAGGGGCATCAAGCCACGGCTTATGGTCCCTTTGCGACGAATGCCCGGGTGTTGGGTGGAAGAGTTGCCTTCCGTCTTATGGAGCATCAGGACCACCCCCAACAGATCTACAGGCTATACACCTTTCTTTATGGTGTACGGCACCGAGGTAGTATTGCCAAGCGACATCCGGCATGATTCGCCACGAGTGGCGGCTTATGTTGAGATGAACAATGAGACGGCACGTCAAGATGTGTTGGATGCCTTAGAAGAAGCACGGGAACTGGCGGCTGGCCGGTCGGCGATCCATCAACAAGACCTGCGCCACTATCACAGCCGCAGAGTCAAGACCCGGTCGTTCCAGGAAGGTGACTTAGTGCTCCCGCTGATTCAAGACTAGACAGATATGCATAAGTTATCTCCTCCTTGGGAAGGACCCTTTGTGGTCAGCAGAAATCACAACAATGGGTCATATTATCTCATCGATATCCGGGATGACTCAGAGATGGCGAGTTAGGAGACCCGCTGGCCATGGAACATAGCGCATATACGGCCATATTACACTTGAAGGTGTTAAGACTCGCCATTGTACACTATCATTGCACATACCATATATAAATAAAATAGAGTCCAACGGGGCCTATTTTGTTCTACACATCTTTGTTCATGCAAGAAGAGTTCATAAACATTCTAGTTGATATATCAACTATGGTGGAGGGCGGCTTCTTACCTTTGGGTATCGCTTCTAATGCCTTATCGGCTAGGCTTTATGCCAAATCTCCGGCTAACCAGATTAGCTGCAGCGGAGGTGTAACATCCCAAACTTTGGAATGTTATAATAATTATTAGAAATGATTGTTTGTTTGCTTGAGTGAATTGAAAGTGAGTGAAATTTGAAACTTTTTGAAACTTTTTGAGAATTTGATGAGAGGGAATGAAATGACTTTCCCAAAACTTTCACTCTGCATTTTGATCACCAGGAATTCAAATTCATTTCATCACAAAACCCCAGAGTGAAGATGACATGACTTCTTCCATTTAAAGAAATTAAAAGGGAATTTAAAATGATTTGAATTTCATTTGGAAATATTTCAAATCCAGCAACTTTATGCAACTCAATGATTTTCATGAGAAAGGATAATAGGACATCCTCAAATTTTATGAAATATGAGTTGGAGGTTGAAAAGAAGAATTTGAAAATGCCTCTGAAATTTTCATAGGAATCCAGTTCATATTTGGTTCCTATTCAAGATTTCCAAAGTATTCAAATCCCTGACAAAAATTTGAGAGGAGTAAATATGACACTCCAAACTAGGGGCATTTTTGTGAAGTTTTTGAACTATAAAACCCAAAGGGTTATTTGAAAAATATTTTGCAAAAGATTTTAAAACCAAATAGGTATTTCTGAAAATATTATTTTTTTTAATTGTGCAAATGACAGAATAAAAATGTCCAATTAATGGCATTTATTATTCTGATAATTTCGATATAAAATTTTCCTATATCTGGAATTTTATTGAATGCATTAAATAGGTTTTTATTGCTCTAGAAATAGAAAATAGGAAAAACTTTAAAGGCTTTAAAGCCTGTCGGCCCAACTCCCCTGATCCCTCCGGAAATCCCTCCATGTAGGCCGCCCGCTGATCGCGCTCCCTCTCCCCTCTCGCTGACAACCGGACCCACCATCCGACCGGAAGCCCGCGCGGTCACCCCTGTCCTCCATCCCCTCCCCTCTCCACGCCGGCGACCCCGCGCCGGAAATCTCTCCTCTCCTTCCTTTTCGAGCACTCTGAGCCCGCCTATAAAAGCCGCAGCTCCCCGTGCCTCCATTTCCCTTGTTTCCCCCTCTCCCCGAGCCCTCTCCTCGCCGGAACCCCTCACCGGAGATACCCACGGCCACCGCACCATTTTTGAGCAGCTGCTCCACCCCGATTCCCCCGAGCGCCACCGAGCCCTCCATCCACCTCCTCTCACCCGTGCGCACCTTCCCCACCCCTCTGCTTCACCGGAGACCCACCATAATGGCGCAATCATCACCCTCGCCGGAGTTTCCCCGAACCCCGAAGCTCCCTCCGCTCGTGGTCGTCGCCTCGGTCGTCCCCGCGCCTCGCCAACACCACCAACCGACGTCGGAGGCTTGTCGCCATCGACAGGACCCCTCGGACGCCTTCCCCGACCGCTGCGACGCCGTCCCCGACCTCCTCCGACGACCGGCCGCCGTCGATTTCGCCGAAGCTCCCACCTCCCTTCTCTGTAAGTCACCGGCGAAGCCAACCACCGTCAGATTTAGATCCAACGCCCCACAATAGATCACTTAAGCCCGAATTGTTTTCCTTTAGAGATCGGACGTTCGCTCGATTCAATCTAACACGCTCACCCTCCAGCCAATGACAGCATGACACGTAGCCCCTGTCCGATCCGTATTCTTTCTTTTTTTTAGTTTCTGTTTAGAAAAACAGAATGCATCCTGATTTTGTTTTTATCATATCTTTTAAATTACTTAATTTTTTTAATTGATTTATTTTGCATTAGATCACAAATTTCATCTAGTTTGTGTGAATACCAAATTTGACTATGTTAGAATATTTAAATTTGAATTTGAACAGAATTGATTTAAATTTTGTTTTCTAAATATCATGAGTTCTAAAATGAATTTTTGATTGATTCTTTTTCCTACTTGTTGCTAGTGATCTTAGTTATCATTAGGTAGAGTTTGAGAATTTTTAGAGTAAATTTTATTAGGGTTTTAACTAGAAACAGATTCTGCCTATTAGTTAGTATAGTTTTATTTATTTAGTTTTTAGTTAGTTTCAATTAGATTTAGTTTTATTTTGTTTTGTAGGTTCTGTTAGTTAAACTTTAGGTGTTTTACTTACTGTTAATAAAAAAATATTAATTTTCTTAGTTTGCTCTTTATTAATATAGGAATCACAACTCCTTTTCAATTAGGATTAATTTGTTATAAAACAACCTAGTTAGTAATAGTTTATTACAACAAAGTTTTACATAATTAAATTCTGTTTTCTAAGAGAAGGTTTTTAGTAATCTTTTCTGTTAAGAAATGTTTTTTAATAAAAATGGTTTAGTTTTACTCTATTATAGGAAACTATATTCTTTATCATTAGGTAATGTTTTATAAAACAACTTAATTTTAGTAGAGATTATTTTCACAAAATTTTAAATGAATCTAATTCTGTTTTGTAATAAAGATTTTTTATTAATTAATTTCTGTTAACTTAGTTGTTTCATAATTGTTTTCTCTTAGTTATGGTTGTGCTTGTAGTTAAGTTCATTAGGCAAACACTTATGTTGTTTAGGATAATGTTTTCATAGTTTTACTTGTTCTTCAAAAGTAATTATTTTTGCTAGTAAAATATTTACTAAAATACTTTAGTTGTATTTTATTTTGTTATTGTTTTGTTACTATTTGAAAATAATTGTTTGTAGGGGAAAACTACTTTAGTTGCTTTTATGAAAAGTTTGTTCATTTTAACTTTTGTCTTAAGTATTTCCTTCATCAACCTTGTTGCTTTTGTTCTTGTGTTTACCTTGTGATTGTTAGAATTGATTGCTAGTATGATTGCTTATATGAATGCAATGTTTGTTATATAGATTTTCATCGGAGAGTGACGTATAGTCTATCAAGTTATTTCTGAGAGCAATCTTTATCTTCATCAACAGTACAGGCAAGTTCACTTTGACCATCTATATCATACCTATGTTTTTATTGCACGTAGTGACATCATTCAACACATCCCTCCCGTAGTGTTATTGAAATTCTTGTAGTTGAGTAGAATGCATGAGGTAGGAACCCACCACTGGTTACTAAAGCCCCGGGAATGTTTGTTACTTTTATGCTATGCTAAAGTAGACGGGGATTGGTACGAGTGTTCGTGAGTGGTGTGAAGAAGGACTCTACGTCAAGACGACAAATTCATGAAGACATCTTCAAGTCCTGCATCTTCAAGACCTCAAGACTTCGAGACTCGAGAAAACAAGTTTTCAATACACACTACCGGGTGAAGGATGGTTGATTGGGCATCCCTGGAGAAACCAGTGGATGGCCGGGATGCATGGAGAAGCGCCATGACATCTTGCGGAAAGCTTCACCCAGACTCAAAGAGAAGGATGAATACTTCATGCCCGGAAGCTTACCTGTGTAGCCACAAGTCATTATGGGCTCTGGATTGGTTGATCTTTGTTGTGACCCTGCTGGGCAGTGCTACGAGATGTAGTCGACGTTAGGATTGGATGGGCACTGTCGGACAGACAGGGAAGCACTTTGAAAGACCATGTTTCTTTCATCCTGTTCTCAAACACCAGGCAGTGCGAGGACTTACCAGGAGGGAAAGAATCTTGTGGGTAAAGTACACAACACTCTGCAGAGTTAAACCTAATCGATTAGCCGTGTCCATGGTTACGGACAATTTGGGCCTCTGGACTTGGATCTATCTCTGAACTCTCAACACTGGACTGATAACTTAATTGTGGGCAACTTAAGATACTTGTGGGCATTGAGACATTGGTCGGCGGAACCATGTCATGATAGGCAACTCCATAGTGAAATTCCTGATAATCCTTTTGTTGTAGGAAAAAAATCAGCTTTTACGCAAAAACTCAGACACAAAGCCACAAAGCCTTTGCATATAGAATAGTCTTTATTCTTCTGTTCTACTATGGTGATCTTGCCAGTACATTCAATGTACTGACCTATATGGCTGCAACGTATTATGTTGCAGATACTCTTCTACGACGGGTAAGAGTACGATTCAGGGTTACGGCCTGCACTCAACTTGCCGTTGGTGTTATTGGGACTCCACTCCCGTTGACTGTATCCGCTGCTGTTTTAAGGTATATATCTGTTTTTACGCGGTTACATGTGATTGCACTTTGATATATACATTGATGTACTGTGTGTGCCAGCATACTGATCCAGGGATGGCACAAAACACACAGAGGCTTGACTCGTTTTGAGTCGGGTCGCTACAGGAGGGCGGATTCTTACCTTCGGGTATCGCTTCTAATGCTTTATCGTCCAGCATTTACGCCATATTCCTGAAGGGGGCTTCTTACCGACGAGTATCGCTTCTAACACCCTATCGTCCGGCTTTATGCCAAATCTCCGGCTAACATGATTAGTCGCGGTTGTAGGGAGTTTTTTACCAACGGGTATCTAACCCTAACAACCGGCGGAGGGCGGCTTCTTACCTCCGGGTATTGCTTCTAATGCCTTATCGGCCAGTCTTTATGCCATCTCCGGCTAACAAAATTAGCCATAGTTGTCAAGGGAGCTTCCCACCTCCGGGTGTAGCTTATCTAAGCCTAAAAACCAGCGGAGGGCGGCTTCTTACCTCCAGGTATCGCTTCTAATGCCTTATCGGCCAGGCTTTATGCCATCTCCGGCTAACCAGATTAGCCATAGTTGTCAAGGGGGCTTCCCATCTCCGGGTGTAGCTTATCTAACCCTAACAACCGGTGGAGGGCGGCTTCTTAGCTTCGGGTATCGCTTCTAATGCCTTATCGGCTAGGCTTTATGCCATCTCTGGCTAACCAGATTAGCCATGGTTGTCAAGGGGGCTTCCCACCTCCGGGTGTAGCTTATCTAACCTTGGAAACTGATGTTTTCTATGTTGACAAAGCA